>CM053763.1:93193022-93880021 GCA_028658305.1 Pachyuromys duprasi
TAGCCCCTGACCTCCGGCCAAAAGCCTGCAGCCCTGATCTTCAAGGATGAGCTAATCACCCCCCACCCCCACCTTTAATTGCAGCCGCATCCACACTCAGCAGGACTGGCCAAACTTGAGCACCTAAGACTAACCAATTATTTTAAAAGTTAAATACCTCATCCAATCCTGAGTTGCCAAGACTGCAACCCCTGAAAATCCCTGCACTTTGTCCTTTAAAAACCCAAGGCCTTTGTCTCCTGGTGCCACTCTTTGCTGACCAGCAGGGGTGACCCCATTGCACAATGGTTAAAATATGCCTCTTGCATTTGCATCGATATATGTTGGTCTCCAGGAGTTTTCTTCAGTCGCCTCTCAGGTAGCTAGGCACCTGCCGGGCCTGACAGGCTCAGGATGGGCCTAACATGGGTACGTGCATATGTAAGGGTGACCATGGTGTCAGGAAGGTGCTGAAGTTACAGATGGTTGGGAGCTGTCTAATGTAGGTGCTGAAGTGGAATTCAAGATCTCTTAACTACCGAGCAATCTCTCTAGCCTAGGAAAGTTAAAAAGGTTTTCATTGTTACTAAGACAGAATCTCACTATGTAGTCCTGGCTGAACTCAAAGGCCTCCACCTACCTCTACCTCCTGAGTGATGGAATTAAGGGTATGGACCACCACAATAGATAAAAAGACACATTTTTTAAAGCTACATTCTTAGCATGAAATATTTTGTTGAATCTAAGGAAAATCTGTACAAACAAACCTTGTTTAATGAACCTTTCCTAGTCACCTCTCTACACAATTAAGAACCCTATTGTCTTTAGAATAATTTTATAAGCTAGGCAGTGATGGCACACACCTTTAATCCCAGCACTCCGGAGGCAGAGGCAAGAGGATCTCATGAGTTGGAGGCCAGCCTGGTCTATAAAGTAAGTCCAGGACAGTCAGGGCTGTTACATAGAGAAACCCTGCCTCCATGCCATTCCTCCCCTCCCCTGCAAAACAAAATAATAATAATTTCACTTCTGTCAGGGTTACAATAATGAGACTCTGTCTCAAAATCACTGACAAAATGAATCACTTGTACCAGTCCTTCCTAAAGTAACTAAAGCCGAGAGGTTCTCAAGAGGTGATTTTTATGCACAATTACATGACACAAACTGAATGTCTTCTAATCAAGGCTTCTACTTCTGTTTTGGCTTTAAGAGAGGGCCTTACAAAGCTCATTGTTTCTGTTTCTAACACAGACACATTTATGGAATTTCCCCACCAAATTCTTCAAAATTAAGGTCTGATTCCTAGACTCAGAAGGCGAAGGCAGGTGGATCTCTGAGTCTGAGGCCAGCCTGGTCTACTTCTGTTTTAGCTCTGAGGAAGGGTCTTACAAAGCTTATGCTGGCCTCAAATTTACTATGTAGTTAAGAGCAAGTTCCAAGATATTCTTTTGTTGTTGTTTTGTTTGTTTGTTTTCCTTTTTTGGGAGACAGGATTTCTCTTTGTAGACCAGGCTGTCATCAAATTCACAGAGAACCCATAAATCCCAGTTTGGCCTGAATGGGTTTGATGAGAAGAAGTTGGAGATATCCTGAAACAAAGTTGGACTTGCCCAAAGGAACAAAGCAGGAGACAGCTAAAGAAAACCATGCCCCCTTTTCCCACTAACCTTCTTTCTCTCCTACCTAGTGTTGGGGTGTTAGAAGGGACTCGGGGGAGAAGGGAGGAAAAGGCATTCAGGAACACCAATATAAAGTATAATTTTTTAAAAATTGCCTACACACGTATACACACTCAAACAATACCCAAACCCAGCTCTAGCATCTGTGTCAGGGTTGTGGTTCTGAAATCTGACCGGGAACAGGCAGAAACATGGAAGGCCCTATAAGTAAGTCCCAGCTCTGCACCTGCTGTGTGGTGCTTAGAGAAGCAGAGACAGAGTTAGGACAGGTTGGCCAGCAAGGAGGTGTGCTCACTCATGCACAATTCTTTCTAAACTAGGGAGAAGGGCTTGAGAGTCAAGAAACCATCCACACATTCTGAAAATGTTAGCTTTTGGCAGATTTTTCTGGCCCATAAGAGAGGACCATAGTCAGCTGGGTGTGGTGGCACATGCCTGTAAGGCGGATTTCCAGAGTCTAATATGCAACTCAATGCAGAAAGTGACAAGACCAAATTTAAGAAAAATCTGAGGGCTCCGTTCATCGGAGTACTCAGGAGGGAGAGGCAGGCACAGCTTGGTCTAAATAGGGAGTTCCAGTCCAGCCAGGGCTACATAGTGAGACCCTATCCCAAGCAAACAAACAAACAAACAAACAAACAGTACTCCTTCCTATCTGTGAGTTTGTGTGTATGTATAGATATATAAAATTTTTATTTAGCTTTATCGTTTATATGTATGTATGATGGGGCATATGCTCTGACACTTGGGTGGATTGAGATAACGGACAATTTGGTAGACTTTATTCACTCCTACATTTATGTGGGTCCTGGAGATCAAACTCAGGCGTTAAAGCCAATTTTATATGTATGTGTACATTTAAACATATACTTAAACTTTTAAAAAATATTTAATTATTATATATAGTCTGCCTGCATGTGTGCCTGCATGCCAGAAGAGGGCACCAGATCTCATTATAGATGATTATGAGCCACCATGTGGTTGCTGGGACTCGAACCTCAGGACCTCTGGAAGAACAGCCAGTGCTCTTAACCTCAGGAGGCAGAGGCAGGGGCAGCAGGGAAAGCAAGAGGAGCAGGATGAAGAGCAGGAGGAGCAAAAGGAGCAGCCACTGCCTCTCTTAGGGCTCTGACATTTATATACCCTCTGAAGAGTCCCCAGAATTCAGCTGGCAAATCACGCCTCTGCTAGAGCATGAGGCAAATCATAGCTAGCTGCTATGGACAATTTGAAAGAGCCCATATCCCACACCTGGGAATAAAACAAAAACATCACATTTCTATGTTCTGAAAGAAACATAATTCTCACCACACACAGCTGACTGTAACTCCAGTCCCAAGGGATTTGGCACTCTCACACAGACATACATGCAGGAAAAACACCAATGCTCATAAAATTTAAAAAGAAGTGCCTGATCCCAAATATACACAGAGAAGAATGAAGGACATGATAACATGAGAAGCACAAATATCACACATGAGATGGCTGACCAACTGACTAGAGAAGCAAGACTGAATTCTGCAACGAATGGCTGCTTTTCCTCCCCCACCTCCTCTTTGCTAATCTGTCTGGAGTGGACATGGAAGGCAGTTTTTGTTTGGTTGGTGTGAATGTACGTGTTCCTTTGCCAAAATATGCATGTGTGTGTGAAAGAGTAAAACCCTAGCATAACGCTGACAACACTATTTTGCAAGACTGGAACAGTGCAAGGTCAGAAGCAAGGCAGGACAGATGTCCAACAACAGGATATCTGCGGTTGGGCGCCTGGCCTAGGAGGGAGGACAGAAAGTCCTTGTCTCGTCTGAAAAAAAGAAAAAAAACACTCTGGGCACCCGAGATAAGAACCGGGTTATGTGACTCGGCTCACAACATCTGTCTTCCCTATGAGCTAACCATGTCTTTGTTTAAACTGTCCAATCGGACCCCTATAATTATGCATTACACTTCTGTTATCTGCTTCCTGCTCTGAGCCATATAAAAAACTGTCACCCCAACCGGGGGGCGCGCAAGTCCTCCGAAAGGCTTTGTCGCCCCGGGTACCCGTGTATCAAATAAACCTCTTGTGGCTTGCATCCGAAGACTGGTCTTGCTGTTCCTTGGGAAGCAGGGGCTCCCCCAGAGGCTCTGTAAGGAGTCTTTCATGTGGAGATCAGAGATCAACAAAAGATGTCTTCTTCAGTCACATTTCCACCTTATTATTTGTGAGACAGTCTTTGACTAGAGTTGTAACTCACCAATTGGCTAGAATGGTGAGGTAGCCATTCCATTGGACCTGAGATGGTCACGTGCATGCAAGTCATGCTGGCTCGATATTCTTGTTTTCAGCAGACACCTCCTGTTTGCTTAGTTAAGCCTCCTGTTTTGCTCAGCTAACCTCCTGTTTTGCTCAGTTACACCTCCTGTTTTGCTTGGTTAATTTTCCTGTTTTGCTTGGATGTGTTTACTTGGAAACCTATATAAGTGGTCTACACTGCAATAAAAATGGCGCCTTGATCAGAGTACTCTCTTGGCGTCATTCTTCGTGTTCTCTGTCTTCTAATTCCCAGCCCCTTGTGCAGGCAGTTACTATTGGTGGTCGTGGGTGACTACAGACGGGCTGTCCAGCAAGACTACTTAACATATCCTCTTTCCTTTACTCTGTAGACCAAGGTGACCTTGAACTCACAGAGATCTACCTACCTCTGTCTCCCAAGTTATGGGACTAAAGACGGGTGCTGGGGCTGGAAAGATGTCTTGGAGGTTAAGAGCACTGTCTGTTCTTCCAAAGATCCTGAGCTCAGTTCCCTGAAACCACATGGTGGCTCACAACCATCTATAATGAGATCTGGTGCCCTCTTCCGGCATGTAAACACACATACAAACAATACTATATAAATAATAAACAAATAAATCTTTAAAAAAACACATGCCACCAAACCTGTTCTCTGATGCTTGTTTTCTCGAGACAAGGTCTCATGTAACTGAGGCTGTCCTGGAACTCCAGAATTTCCTTCTCTACAGCATCACTGTCCAGAATATAAAAATGAACATAGAGCTGAGAGAAGATAGTCTTGCAGGAGCCATGTTCCTGGGTACACAGTCTGGAAAAGTGTTGTAAAATCCTTGCCCAGTCTTCATGACAAATCCACAGTTTAAAAAAACAACAAAATGTCTTAATTCTGGAATTACAAATTGTAACAGAGGTCTAGCCATGAGATGAACCATGTGACTTCAAATGTTTTCAAAATCAAGTTAAATATGAAATCTCTAAGATAACTGCAGCTGGGCTAAGAGACCAAAGGCACACCCACAACATGTATACATGCACACGTCTCTGTGTAGATCCACAGCTGCTGGTATAGAAGATATAGTTATATCAGGGCAGGAATCAGTCAGAGAGATCAATGCTGAAGTGAGGTATGGAAAGAAGACTGCAGCCAGCTAAAACCACTGGGCTGTGGCCGGAAGGTGGGTAGGAAGGAGAGGGAGTTGAATGGGCATAGCTGGCAAGGCAAAGAGGGAAAAAAAAAAAACCACAGAAGGAAGCACAGACATCCTAAGTCATGTGGGTACTGATTTCCTTTGTTAACTTCATTTCCTGATTGACTTCTATTGCATATTTCACCCACACACAAACAAAGCTCTGTTAGAAATGGGCAGAAGTGATTCGAGTTAGTCAGGTATTGTGGCCCCTGCCCACAATCCCAAAAGCATTGTAAATTCAAGGCCATCCTGGTATAAACAGTAAGATCCTATCTTTTAAAAGAGATGTTGGTGTGTAAGTTAGTGGTAACTTGCCTAGCATATACAAGTTCTCTGGACATCATGGCACCCACTTACTTCCAGCACTGGGGGGTATGGAGGGTGAGCCTGTTCTCGGTGAGTTCCAGGACATCCTGGGCTACACAGAGAAACCCTGTCTCGAAACAAAACAAGACCCAGAGTTCAATCCTCAGTAACATATACGTAAAAGCAAGAAGCATGACTTAGTCACTCAGTTGACAGATATTTAATGATACCTGTCATGGGCTGAAAGTTTTCTGGAAGGATAAACAGTTGTCACTCTGGGAATTAAAGGAAGCCGGGAAGTAGCCATCTAGGCAGAAGAAACAACATGCCAACTTGTGAAAGAAAAAGCAGGATCCCACATCCCAGGAACCGTACCTTGTTGAATAAGGCAGAAATGAGTCTGGGGGTGTGGCTTGGCAAACTTGGGTGCTGAATAAACCTTCCGCGTGCCTATAAAGACCAATGTTATCCGTTCACTTAGTAATTCCAACCTAGCCTGGAACGCATGAGTTCCGGTCTCAAAAAGGAAGGAGGACTGGAGGAACGGTTTAGCGGTAAGAGCACGGGCTGCTCTTTCGGAGGATCCAAGTTCAGTTCCTAGCCCCAAAATCTGTAACATCGGTCCAGAGTATCAGATGCCCTCTTCTGGTCTTCAGGGGAAATGCATCCATGTAGAGTGTACAGAGATACACGTGGGCAAAACCCACATGAATAAAATAAAAATAGACAAAGCTTTTCAAAAAGGAAACATGAGGAGCTGACACACTATTCTCACTAATAAGGGGGTTGAGACACAAGGATCTCCGAGGAAAAAAAATCTAAGGAGAGGGGCTGCAGAGATGGCTCAGCGGTTAAGACCGCTGAATGCTCTTACAGAGGACCTGAATTCAATTCCCAGCACCCACATGGCAGCTCACAACTGTCTGTAACTCCTGTTGCAGCAGACCCGACACCCTCACACAGACATACATGCAGTCAAAACAGCAATGTACATAAAATTAATTAAAAAAAATAAAAGGAGAGACTGAGAAGATAGATAGTTCAGTGAGCAAGACTGGGACATGAGTTCAAATCCCCACAGCTTACATAAAGCTGAGCATGGCTGCGCATGCCTATAAGTCCAGCATTGGGGATGGGTGAATCATGAACATTTACTGGCCACCCAACCTAGAGGAAAAGAAAGGCAAGTTTCCAATTCACTAAGAGACCCTGTCTCAAGGCAATGAGACACACAGTGGTAAAGGAAGGTTCCCAACATCCCACTCTGGACTCTGTCTGAACACAGATGGGGGTATACATCTGCCCAGTCACCTGCATGCTCTGAAATCTGTACACGAATTTCCAGTTTGCATGCATGTGTGCCATACCCACACCTTCCTGTGCACACACACACAGACATATAAGGCTGGAAAGTTGGCTCAGTGGCTAAGAACACTGGATGGTCTTCCAGAGGATCCAAGCTTGTTTTCCAGCACCCAGATGGTGGTTCACAACCATATGTACCTCCAGTCCCAATAGATACAAAGCCCTCTTCTGACTTTGAGGGCACCAGTCATGCATATGGTACACATACATAGAAGCAGGCAAAGTTAAGATCTGTTTCAAAATAAGGGGAGAAAGGGGAGGTAAAAATGAACAGTTTGTTACAATGTTGATGAATATTAATAATTAATATGCAGCCATGTATTTAGTAAATCCTTAATTATTCACTAATCAATAATTTCCCCAAATAACCACACATTGAGGCTATGATTCATTGAAAGCTAAGCACAGAGGTAAACATAATAGTTAATCTACCCAAGGACCATGTATGGTTATAACCTAGAACCCCTGCTTGTATGTAGCAAATGGTAGCTCAATACCCAAGTGGGTACACTAGTAAGGGGAACGGGGACTCTTTTGGACATGAACTCAATAGATGGCTCTTCGACCTCCCCGCCCCCTGAGGGAGGAGCAGCCTTGCTAGGCCACAGAAGAGGACATTGCAGCCATTTCTGAAGAGACCTGATAAGCTAGAGTCAGATGGAAGGGGAGGAGGTCCTCCCCTTGGACTTGGAAAGGGGCAGGGAGATGAGGGAGGGAAGGGGGGGGATAGGGAAGGAGTGCGGGAGGGGGCTACAGCTGGGATACAAAGTACATAACCTGTGATTAATATAAAATAAAAATGTTAAAATAAAAAAAAAGTTAATCTACTATCCCATTATCAATTTATCTTTCTCCCATCCAAGGTCCCAGGTACTTGGACAGGGACCAGATCTTGTGGGCCAGTAATTAACATTAGAATACGTAGCAGTAGACCAATCCCCAACAAATATCCTTTTTTTGTAAGGTCTTTCTCTTACAATATACACCCCACACAATAGGAACAAATATGAAACAATTATGAAAACTATCATAAACTATCATGTAACAACTACATTTACAATGTTTAGGCCATTTGTATTTGGCAACTTAGAAGAAAGTATCCTACTATCTATCCTATTCTAGTGAGTTCAGAATTTTGTACTTAAATTATTCTCTATCATATCTTGTACATATCAACCTAAAACATCTGTTTGTTTGTTTGTTTGTTTGTTTTGGACAGTGTTTCTCTGTGTAGCCCTGGCTGTCCTAGCCGCACTTTGTAGACCAGGCTGGCTTCAAACTCACAGAGATCTGCCTGCATCGGCCTTGCTAAGTGCTGGTATTAAAGATGTGCGCTACTGCACCCAGCTTTTTTCTTTCTTTTTTTTTTTTTTAAGATTTTGTTCATTTATTTTATGAATGAGTGTTCTATCTGCATGTGCACTTGAATACCAGAAGAGGGCAGTAGAGGTTATGGATGGTTGGGAGCCACCATGTGGTTGCTGGGAATTGAACCTCTGGAAGAGCAGACATTGCTCTTAACCAAGCCATCTCTCCAACCCACTTAAAACATATTCTTAACTCCTAAGCAACTAAGCTTAATTGTAAAACTCTAACTATCGCATCTTCACCCCATCAGAGACTTCAGAAGGAATAAAATTTCTTACTTGAGTAGGCAGGAATTGCAGGCTAGCAGCTTCCAAAAGGAAAATAAATATGACAGAGAGAGTTTGTAGCCTAGACAGTCACCAAAAATTTCTCTATAATGTTGGAGCATCATCATCTTCAGCCTTCTGGCCCAGTTTATATCACAGACATGTTTGTGAAGCATGACCTGTGAAGGACTTGCTTACTCTGTCCTAGCAGAGCTAGGTAGTAGACTTGACCTGCATCTAAGCTTGCCTGTTTTAGGCAGAATTCTGTGCATAGTAGAAGCAAGGGCATTTTTTTTTTTTTTTTTTTTTTTTTGCTCTGTGGCTAACTTGCCATAATTGAAGCCATCTCCATACGGAGGTTCTTCAATGCTCATCATCTTCTTTGAGGTAGGTGGTGTGTGTATGTGCGCTGCCAGGAGTTGACTTGTCTTGTCATCAAAGAATCCTTAAAATAATAAAGATATCTTTAAATGTCATATTCTGCAGATCTCCGAGGTTTTTGAAGACCTCTATCTATCTATTTTATTTTTACATTTCTACCTGTGGAATCACATCTCTCTATTCATCTGCTATACTTAGGAAGCATATTTCTGTGATAAATGAGACTACTATTTGACATGACCATGAGCTGATCAACTAAAAATTAACTTGCATTAACAAATATCGTAAACAGCCTGCAATAGCAGTTTTCAAAAGTACTGGAAGTATACCTTGTATTTACAAATGAGTTGTATAGATACAATACCTCATACCAAAGTAAAAACATATATACAATACACATATAGTATATGTGTGCCTGTATCAAAGACAGCCTTAAATTTGAATTTTATACCAATATCCCAAAAATAAACTTATTTTTGCGTCAATACACAAAATTCTAGCCCAATAAATTGAAAATAACCTTATTTGAGGATAACAACTAAAGCTTTAAGTTGAGGAGTAGATTCAGTAATCTACCTTTTGTTCTATCACTTTTTATAGTCACTAATTCTTTCTTTTCAACCCCTTTTCCTTACCTAAGAAAGAAAGAGAAAAGAAGAGGAAAATAATTCACCAGTATTTTTCCTATAATCCAGTGTCTTTCAGTAGCTGTTGTTCCTTGTTCATTAGCATTTAAGAAATTTAAAGTCAATAAAGCATTATGTAATATATTTCTGGGGGTCTTTCATACCCCTTTCTGTTTGCTAAGTGTCTCTTTTAGAGTGTGAGTGGATCTTTCAACGACTGCTTGTACTGTAGGATTGTGCGGTATATCTGTGACATGACTTATATTAAAATATGTAAAAATCATTTCATTTTATTAGAGACATACACTGTAGCATTGTCAGTCTTAATTTGTGCAGGTACACCCATAATTGCCATAACTTCAAATAAATGCGTAATAACAGAATATGCCTTTTGAGAACTTAAAGCTGTTGTCCATTAAAATCCTGAACGCGTGTCTATAGTATGGTGCTCATATTTCAATTAACCAAATTCTGCGGAATGAAACACATCCATCTGCCAAATTTTATTTCTTTGGCTACCTTTGGGGTTACTTCCTGCAGGTAGTGGAGCTGGGATATATAAAGAACAAGTAGGACATTTTCTCAAAATTTCTTTGGCTTGTTGCCAAGTGATAGAACACACCTTTCAAAAACCCTTGCTGTTAACATGCTGTTTTTCATGAAACTCTGAAGCCTCTAACACACTTCCTATCAAGAGTTAATCGATTTCATCCTTGCCTTGTGCTAGAGGGACTGGTAGACCTGTATGAGATCTGATATATGCTATATTCAACAGATGATTTTTTTCTTTCTTTTGAAATTTTTGTTTTGCTTTTCTTTTTTTTTAAGATTTATTTATTATTTATACAGCATTCTGTCTGCCTGTGTGCCTGTGCACCCAAGAAGGCAGCAGATCTCCCTATAGATGGCTGTGAGCCACCATGTGGTTGCTGGGAATTGAACTCAGGACCTTTGGGAGAGCAGCCAGTACTCTTAACCTCTGAGCCATCTCTCCAGCCCTGTTTTTCTTTTTTTTTTTTTAAGATTTATTTATTTATTTATTATGTATATTAGTGCTCTATCTGCATGTACACCTGCATGCACGAAGAGGGCATCAGATCACATTATAGATGGTTGTGAGCCACCATGTGGCTGCTGGGAATCGAACTCAGGACCTCTGGAAGAGCAGACAATGCTCTTAATGCTCATAATCCTTGAGCCATCTCTCCAACCCGGATTATTTCTATTTCTGATCACTTGTTGTAGATGAATAAATAGTGAAGTCAGAATAATTTTCAATTAGGTTGGTAGTTTTTATGTGCAGAACAACTCTTTCTGCATATTGAGAGTCATGACCTTATTAACTCTAATATTACCACCAGAATCGCATGTAATTCTGATTTTTGAACTGGGTCGTAAGGATTCCCAACTACCTTACTTATATTTTCTGACTTACAACTTGCCCTTTTTGATTTATTGGCATCAATAGAAATTTAGGAGCTCCAGAAATTGGGAGTTCTTTTTATTATATGAGGGAGAATCCAATTAGTTGTTTTTACACACTGAAGTTGCTTGCTTTTGGGGTATCTGTTGTTGGTTTCTCCCAGATATTCACTGCAAGCTCTTTGCCAGTGTTCACTGTCTTTCCATAATGAGGCAAGCTCAGCATTAGTGAAAGATACCACAATCTCAGCTGAGTCTATCCCAGCTAAATGATCAAGTCTCATTTTACTTTATTTGTGTGCTAAAAAAATATCCATTCTAAGTTATGATCCTCCCTCTGCATAAGAATTCCTTTGGCAGAATGAGTAGAAGGCAAGATAACCAACATACAGGTCGTCTTTGGATTAATACTACTTCCAGAGTGGTGGTGTTTGATTGTTTTGTAGAAGAGCATTCTTCTTGTTTTGTATTGGGCTTGCAAGAGGGCTCCTGGGTTTTGGTTTGTTTGTTTGTTCTTTGTGTTTTTTTAGAGACATGGTTTCTCTGTGTAACAGATCCCTGACTATCCTGGACTTGCTTTGTAAATCAGGCTAGCTCTGAACTCACAGAGATCCAGAGATCTACCTGCCTCTGCCGCAGAAATGCTGGAGCACACACCACCATGCCTGGCAGATACATCTTTTAAATATTTTCTTTCTTTCTTTCTCTTTCTTTCTTTCTTTCTTTCTTTCTTTCTTTCTTTCTTTCTTTCTTTCTTTCTTTCTTCCTTCCTTCCTTCCTTCCTTCCTTCCTTCCTTCCTTCCTTCCTTCCTCCCATCCTTTCTTCTTTCTTTGGTTTTTCAAGACAGGGTTTCTCTGTGTGGCCCTGGCTGTCCTGAGCTCACTTTACAGAACAGGCTGGCCTCAAACTCACAGAGATCTGCCTGCCTCTGCCTCCCTGGTCCTGTGATTAAAGACATGCACTGCCACTGATCCCTCTGGATATTTTTTATAAGGGACTGCCCCATCTATCTATTATTGATCCACATTCACTACTCCAATGTCGGCCTTTGCTACATCTTTTGCTTATTCTAGGAGGCATAGGACCTCTTTTGGAATTAATTTGGTTTTCCTTGTAATTCCCTTTGCAATAACCTCATCCGTCACAATTAAGACATTTCTCAAAGTCTTTAGTGGTAACTTCTACTAAGGCCTTGTTTGGCAGGCGAGGTCTGCTGTTAACCACATTTCTACAACCTTTGTCCTATCTCCCAATTGTTCATACTATCCTATGAGCTTTAGGATATCTTGTTTTATGTCCTGTTTCCAACCTTTATTTTTTTTGTTTATATTGTTCTGTTATACCCAAGTCTCACGGGCCCCAAAGACCACCAAGGAGCTGATTCCAATGCAAATAAATGCAGTAGGGTTGTTACAAGCTTGAGCTTGTCAGCTGTGCATTGGTTCTCGGCGTGTAGAGGCGGAGCTCAGGGACAGGGGTTTTTCTATAGGGTTACAGGGAGGTTCGGAGAATCCCAGCTTGACAGGTCTTTGAATTGTCACTTTTCCTGCCGCTCAATTAGGCATCACTTTCAAACATGGGTGTTTCGTTCTATAAACTAACTTTACTTTTATTGTTTGGAATTAAAGGCGTGTACCACTATGTCTAAAGCGTTTCTTTACCTGATGCTTGCTCTATACGAGGTTGGCCTTGACCTCAGAGATCTGCTGGCCTGTCTCCTAGATTAATGGCATGTTTGTATTCCAGCCGAATCACACAGACCTAGAAGGTCTTTGGATGTGATCTTTTGCCGGAGCAGCCATGTTCTAAATTAAAATTCCTCTACATCCTAGTTTTTCTTTTAGCCTTGTTCCTCTTTGTGGGAGGTTTGTTTACAAGCCTTAAGCAATCGCGCCCTAAACGGTAAGTTGCTAAGAAACTGCAGAGCAGGAGTGTTTCTAGCCCGTAGTGCCCATTCCGGGTTTGCCTTGGCTCTATTTCCATTGGGTGTTTCCCGGGCCTGTTTTCCGCTTGGGTCTGGGGCAGTAGCTTCTCTTGCTCCTGGCAAGTTTCTCAGAGCTAAGGGCTCTGGGGGGGAAGCAGTCCTTTCAAGCCTCAGAGAAGTAGATTAGGTTGAGGCTGTAGTTGAACCTCTCTCTCCTCTTCTTGCTATATTGACTTTGGTCCTGGAGAGTGTGTTAGTTTGATATTTCCATTCAGAAATGTTCAATGTTTAAATCTGAGCCGCAGGGGTGTGGATAAGATGAAACCCATTGGGCGCCATTTGTTGATGAATATTAGTAATTAGTATTCAGTCATACATTTAGCAAATCCTTATTTATTCATTAATCAACTTCCCCAAATAACCACACATTGAGACTATGATTGATTAGAAGCTAAGCACAGAGGTGAACATAATAACTAATCTATTTTCCCACTATCAATTTATCATCCTCCAGTCCAAGGGCCCAGGTACTTGAGTCATTATCTTCTCTGGAATCTGTCCATTCTGCTCTTCTGCACCTCTCTCCCCTCCTCCCTTGACCACAGGCCTCTGAACCAATCCCAAGCTTCAGCATTTTTTATTAACTAATCAACTTTAAATTAGGTAAAGCAAGGTTTACCCAACAAGGACAGGTGTAGGTGAGGATGTGCCCTGGGCAGAGACCAGACCTTGGGGGCTAGTAGTTAGCATTAGAATACATAGCATCAGACCAACCCCCCAACAGCTCAATAAGGCTGTTCAGTTTTTTGGTTTTTTTTTTTTCTTTTAAGATTTATTTATTATGTATATAATGTTCTGCCTGCATGTGTGCCTGCAGGCCAGATATAGATGGTTATGAGCCACCATGTATGTGGTTGCTGGGAATTGAACTCAGGACATGTGAAAGAGCAGCCAGCGCTCTTAACCTCTGAGCCATCTCTCTAGCCCCAAGGTTGTTCTTAAAAAAAAGAAAGAAAGAAAGAAAGAAAGAAAGAAAGAAAGAAAGAAAGAAAGGAAGGAAGGAAGGAAGGAAGGAAGGAAGGAAGGAAGGAAGGAAGGAAGAAAGAAAGAAAGAAAGAAAGAAAGAAAGAAAGAAAGAAAGAAAGAAAGAGTATTTAATTTGGGGCTGGAGAGATGGCTCAAATGTTGGCTGCTCTTCCAAACGTCCTGAGTTTAGTTCCCAGAAACCAGAAACCACATCCTGGCTCACAGTCGTCTATAATGAGATCTGATGCCCTCTTCTGGTGTGCAGGCACACATACAGGAAGAATACTGTTTCAATAATACATGTAAAAAATACTTTTATAAAAAAATATTTAAGCCAGGTATAGCTGCATATGCCTGTAATCCCAGCACCCAGAGAGGCAGAGGCAGTTCTATCTCTGTGAGTTTGAGGCCAGTCTGGTCTACAAAGCAAGTCCAGGACAGCCAAGGCTACACAGAGAAACCCTGTTTTGAAAAACAGAACAAAAAATATATATTAAAAATATTATATAAATATATATAATTTATATATACTTACATATAGTTTATATATATAATATATAATACATATAAATACATGTAATTCCTTCATTCTTTGGCTTTTTGAGGCAGGATCTCACTCTGTAGCCCTGACTGGCCTGAAACTCATTACGTAGACCAAGTTGGCCTCCAATTCACCCAGACCCATCCTGCCTTAAATTCTGATCGCTGGAATTAAATGCATGTGACACCATACCCAGCTATTTTTGTTCTTTAAAAGATGATTTTCAACTGAAAAAGAAAAGCTATGTGTATGACTGTTTCACCGGCACGTGTATATTTACCATGTGAGTGTAAGTGTCCGAGGAGGCCGGAAGAGATGCCCTGGAACAGTGGTTATGGATGTCTGTGAGCCGCCATGTGGGTGCTAAGAACCAAATCCAAGTCCCCTGCTAGAGCAGCAAGTGCTGCTGCTGATTGCATCTCCAGCTCCTTTTTTAAATTTTGAATTATGTGTATGCATGTGAGTCAGTGCACCTCTGTACAAATGCTTTGAAGGCCAAAAGGAAGTGAATCTTTTGTAGTGGAGTTATGGGTGATTGTGAGATCCAAACTTGAGTCGTATGCAAAAGTAGTATGTGATCTTACCCGCTGAGTCATTTCTCAATAAAGCTGTTGACAGAGAGAGAAAGAGCCAAAGAGATGGCTTATCTGGTAGGGGTGCTTGCACACAAGCCAGATGACCCCGCTGGATCTCTGGATCCCACAAGGTGGCAGGAGAGGATTGATTTCTGAAAGTCGTCCTCTGACTTCTGCATTCACAAACATATACAAATAAAATAAAGAAATACTTAAAAGAAAAAAAATCTGGAGCCTACCATAGAGGGCCTCTGAAAGACTCTATCCAGCAGGGCATCAAAACAGATGCTGAGACTCATAGTCAAACTTTGGGCAGACTGCAGGGAATCTTATGAAAGAAGGAAGAGATAGAAAGACCTAGAGGGAAAAGTAGCTCCACAAAGAGAGCAACAGAACCAAGAAATCTGGGTCCAGGGGTCTTTTGTGAGACTGATACTCCAACCAAGGACCATGCATCGAGATAACTTAGAACCCCTGCACAGGTGTAGCCTATGGCAGCTCAGTCTCCAATTGGGTTTACTAGTAAGGGGAACAGTCTCTGACATGAGCTCAGTGGGTGGCTCTTTGATCACCCCACCCCCCACCCCAAGAGGGGAGAGCAGCCTTACCAGGCCACAGAGGAAGACAATGCAGACAGTCTTGATGACACCTGATAGGCTAGGCTCAGATAAAGGGGGAAGAGGACTTCCCCTATCAGTGGACTGGGGAAGGGGCATGGAAGGAGAAGAGGGAGAGAGGGCAGGATTGGGAGGGGGTGAGGGAGAGGGCTATAGCTGGGTTTATATAAAGTGAATAAACCATAATTAATTAAAAAAATAAGGGGCTGGAGAGATGGCTCAGTGGTTAAGAGCACTGGCTTCCAAAGGACTCAGGTTCAATTCCCAGCACCCATATGGCAGCTCATAACTGTCTGTAACTCCAGTTCCAGGTGATCTGACATCTCTACACCAATGCACATAAAATAAAATAAAATTAAAAATAAATAAAATAAAAACAGACACAAGAAAAAATCTAGGTACTGGGTATGGTGGTGCACGCCTTGAATCCCATCACTCTGGAGGCAGAGGCAGGCAGACCTCTGACTTTGAGGATAGCCTTGTCTATAGAGCAAGTTCCAAGAGAGGCACAGTTATATACAGAAACCTATCTTGAAGAAAAAAAAAAGGAAATAGTTCCATCTCTCTTTCAGGTAATTGAATATTTCCTGTGTGTTTTTGTACTTCTAGGGTTGAACCAAGGGGTTACATGCGTCAGGCAAGCTATGGCATCTATTTATTTATTTGTTTATTTATTTATTTATTCATTCATTTATCTTTTACTTTCTATTTTGAGGTCTCCTGAAGTTGATCCAGCTGGCTTTGAACTTGTAATGCTCCTGCTTCAGTCTCTCTAATAATTAGGATTGCAAACCTTTATCAGGCCCAGCTATTGCATTGTTTAGAAGACAGGAAAAATACATAAATGTTCCTAAGACCGGAATTGGCAAATAAATTATTATTATTTATCTCAACTATAAGTACAGTCATGAAAAAAAAAAAAAGATAAATCTGAATACCATCCATGATACACTTAGTGGAGAGGGGGAAAAGATCACATTCAGTTATGGTTACCAAAGGTGAATTTGGTATTAGTTATATTCAGTTTATTCAGCTCCAAAGATCAAGGTCCAAGAGCTTTAGAAGAACGGGGTGCTAGTTCCTGCCCTGATAGAAGTTGTGCAAGCTGAGGGAGGAGACTGGCCTTAGCCTGGGTGGGTGTGGGGATTTCTCCAGCTCTGTCTCTATCAGGGCTGAGCTCTGCAGCCTGCATTTCCTTATGGAGACAGAATGTGGGTGAAAGTTAAGGCTCTGGTTATGTTATTAGTAACATTTCCCTGCCTCATTAGGGAGAAGGTGGTTTCTCTGAACTCTGCTGGTGCTGGGCCTTCAGACTCTTGAATCTTTTTCTTCTTCTAGGATGATGATGATGGTGGTGGTTGTGGTGGTGATTTTGGTTTTTCAAGACAAGGTTTCTCTGTGAAACCATGGTTGTCCTGGAACTCACTCTATAGACTAGGCAGGCTTTGAACTTTCAGAGATCTACATGCCTCAGCCTCCCAAGTGCTGAGATTAAAGGCCATTATTTTTTAAAATGGAAATCAAGCAGATAAACTGTAACTACAAAGCTAGTCTTTCAGCTAAAGGCCAATGACAACCAAGCTACTTGGTTTGGCTGTAATTTTGTCCAATTGTAGAAGAGATATTTGAGTTCATTTCATGAAATTTCAGATACCCAAGAATGAAGGCACTGGCATCAGATAAATATTAAGTTTCGCATAAGCCTGGGCTTTCAGGGAGATCATAGGAACCCAAATAGCTTCTTTATTAGTCTTAACCTTCTGGGACCTGAGTATTGGACAGATATTATTACTTGAATGGGCAATTAGTAGGTAATTAGAGCTCTGGAGCTCCCTGGTCATGTGCTGCCTAGAAACCCTCTTGAGAATGAAAACAGTTAATCCAAGGGATGGGGTGGCTTGTGGTAGCAAACCTGGAACTCTGCCCTAAGCGGGATCAGGTGGGACAAACAGGAATTTGACTGAAGCCTGGGCTATGTAGTAAGCCTCTATCTAAAGGAGGGAAGGAAGGAAGGAAGGGAGGGAAACATCTAGTCTGCAACTCCTCTTTATCGAAAGCATTGAAATCCCCACACTGAGGCCTGGAGGTGTGTGTCGGAGTAACAGCGTGTACTTAGCAAGCCCTCGGTCCTCAGCACGTGCATGTGCGTTCACACTGGCACAGCGCATACCTGCATACTGGCCTTTCCCACCTGGAATACAGGGACCCAGTTTTTAATACTTAAATACTGGTGGGATTGTTTGTTTTTCCTGGGGAAATAAGAGTGTTCAGAAGTCACAGGTGATCAAGCCTAGGTAAAGTTCTGTCCTGTTACGTGCTTTCTGCCCCTCAGTAGTGCAGAAGGCAATAATAAATATTTGAGAGATGTATTTTTCCTATAGTTAATCCTCTTGCTAGTTTAGGAGAGGAGAGCGGCTTTCCTGGTCCTTGAATTCGGGAGAGCGATGACATTAATTCAGCAAATACTCGTTCAGTGTTTTTCTGTGCCTGACGAGAGTGTAGGACTGTGCACTTCTAAGAAAGACAGGGGCTGGGGAGATGGCTCAGAGGTTAAGAGCACTGGCTGTACTTTCGAAGGTCCTGAGTTCAATTTCCAGCAACTGCATTGTGGCTCATGACCATCTATAATGAGATCTGGTGTCCTCTTCTGGCGTGGCAGGCACAACGCAGGCAGAGCACTGTATAAATAAATAAAATATTTAAAAAAAGAAAAACAGATGAATGGGGTGAGGAGGCCCTCAGCCTTAAAAAAAAAAATACCACCAAATACGTAGTTAGCAACCTGCTGTGATTTGCCTCCTAGAACCTAAAGTCGTATGTCAATGAGTCAGTCTGAGGCTCTTTGTTTAGAGGTAAAGTGTTTGGAAATAATCAGGTTCGTGTAGGTTCATCAGGGTGGAGTACTAGATGGAATCTCGAGGCTTTATAAGAGGAAGTGTGGCAAGGCCAGCACGCCAGCCATGCTTCGTGCCACCCACAGCACAGGAAAAAGGTCGTTCTCATTGACTTGACACAGCTAAGGGAGGCTTTCACAGGTACGTGCACCACAAGTAAGTTAAATGACCCTACTTACTTACAAATTCAAGCTGCTTCTCAGGTATTTTGTTACAGGATTATTTGATCCCATTGTGAACTCTCTAGGCCAGGTGGCCTCTAACTCACAGAGATCCACCTGCCTCTGCCTCCCGAGTGCTGGGATTAAAGGTGTGCACCACCACCCAGCTTTTTTTTTTAATAAAATATATTTAAAAAGCAATATATTTCATTATAGCAATAAAAGTAATATACCCTTGAGAGCAACTTTTTTTTTTTTTTCCCTGAGGTAGTATCACTGTGTAGCTCTGGCTAGTGTAGAACTCATTATGTAGAGCAGGCCAGCCTTTTACTCATATGGATATCCACCTGCCTCTGCCTCCTGAGTTCTGGGATTAAATGTGTGTGCTACAATGCCCAGCAAAATCTCCTTCCACCTGAAAAATTTGTGTATTCCACATTCACTGAGTACCAACTGCTTAGACCATGCGCTGGATGTTAGGATGCAGAGTTGAAGTTGTTACTTTTCTTTTTCTTTCTCTATGTAGTCCTGGATGTCCTGGAACTCACTCTGTAGACCAAGCTGGCTTCCAACTCACAGAGATCTGCCTGCCTCTGCCTCCTGAGTGCTGGGATTCAAGGGGTGTGTTACCACTGCCTGGCTGATTGCTCTATCTTAAGTAATGAACACTTCAATACCATGAATGTCACCCAACAAGTTTTCTGGTTTTTTGTTTAAATGTTTATTATTACATTTGTTTATTGCTGTGTGGTTGTGGGGGGGTGTGGTGCACAAGTTGAGGGCTAAGCACAGCTTTTGGGAGTCAGAGTTCTTTTTATCTCCTATGTGTATTTCAGGGATTGAACTCAGGTTGTCAGGCTTGGCTGCAAGGACCTTTACCTGATGAGCCATCTCTCCAGCCTTCAACGAGTTTTGTTTCAATGATTTGCGGTACTTACAACCACGGTTACCTTGGCTTACTCAGATGCTAGTAAAAAAAAATAAAGGATCAACAATTATAGATGTGATAAGTCTGTGACAGAAATAGACACAAGCAGAATATACACAAAAGGCACAAAAAGAAAGAAAGAAAGGAAGGAAGGAAGGAAGGAAGGAAGGAAGGAAGGAAGGAAGGAAGGAAGGAAGGAAGGAAGGAAGAAAGAAAAGATAAGAAAGAGCTGGGCAAAATGGTGTATGCTTCTAATCCCAGCACTCGGGAGGCAGAGGCAGGTAGATCTCTGTGAGTTCGAGGCCAGCCTGTGAGTTCAGGACACCCAAGGCTACACAGAAAAACCCAGTTTTGAAAAAAAAAACAAAACAAAAACTAAACCAACCAACCAACCAACCAAACAAACAAACAAACAAAAAATAAACCAAAAACAAATTGGGAAGGAGGGGCTGTCAGGGAAGCATTTCAAAACTGGTCACTAAGCTCTGTTTTTAGACACAAGCAAGAGTTAAGCAGTCAGTGAACAGGACACGGGATAGTAGAGTCGTCTGCAGAATCATAATACATTCGGGATAATGCAAACCTCCCTTACAGCTGGGGCGGAAGCAGGTGTGTATGAGGGAGGAGAGCAAGGTGTGAGAAGGTAAAGAACCTTGTGTATCGAGTGAAGGAGCCTGAACTTGTTGCCTGGGCAAATGCCAGAGGCAGCAGTTAGAATTTGAAAATCATGTCACATGTGTGTAGCTGGGGCAACAGAATGTTTAATATAAATCCAGCTTCAATGATAATTCCAGCTTCAATCATGTGCAGAGTTTTGTGTGTGTGCGCGTTGTTGTTTCTGTATTAACTCGAATAGGCATCTCCTGGTTCACGAACCATATATAATGAGCCTTGGCTGGTCTGGAACTTGCTATTTAAACCAGGCTGGACTCAAATTTGGAGATCTGCCTGCCTCTGCCTCCCAGTGCTGGGATTACAGATGTGCACCAAGATGCTAGGCTGATGATCAGGTTTAGGAGCCCTTGACTAGTCCTCTCCTAGACTCTTCTGTCAGGTGTCCCCCCCTACTCAACCACATGAGATGACTCTGCTTTGAACCCTTTTTGGTTTTACCAGTCTCAGATTAGGGTCCATTTGTCAGTCTTGTCATTCCTTAGGGGAAAATGGAAGGAGAGAGTGTAGAGAAGCCTCTAGAATTACCGCGTGTAGTCTGTGGAGGGAAAATGACTAAGAGCATTAAAGGGAGGTGAGATCATGGCCTGTGGTTAGAGGTGTGGTGGGACTAAGAAAGACTCACTGAGACATTCTTGCTCAGAGGTAAGCTCAGGCATAAAGCTTTCTTTTCTTGTATGCTTTCTCAGTCTTTGGTGACTTTTTCACAACCCCCCACCCCTAGTGGGTCTGTTGGCAAAGCAGCTATGACTCTGTTTTGCTTGTTTGTTTGAGACAGGGTTTCTCTACATAGCTCTGGCTGTCCTGGAATTCACTGTGTAAAGAAGGCTGGCCTTGAACTAACAGAAATCCACTTGCCTCTGCCTCCCAAGTGCTGGGATTACTGACTGTGGCTTTCTCTTAAAAGCAAGCCAAAGAGACACAATAGAGAATGTTCATGTCGTTCCAACATCATCATCACTCTCTTTCTTTCTCTCTCTCTCTTTCTTTCTTTTTGTTTCTCTGTGTAATAGCCCAGGCTGGCCTCAAACTCAGAGATCCGCCTGCCTCTGCCTCCTGAGTGCTGGGATTAAAGGCCACCACTACCCAGCTCATCATCACTCTTTTTTTTTTTTAAGATTTTTATTTATTTCATGTATGAGTATCCTATCTGCATGTGCCCCTGCGGGCCAGAACAGGGCATCAGTTCCCACTATAGATGGTTTTGAGACACCATGTGGTTGCTGGGAATTGAACTCAGGACCTCTGGAAGAGCAGACAGTGTTCTTATCCACTGAGCCATCTCTCCAGCCCCCATCATCACTCTTATAATTGCAGCATTTTGGCAAGAAAGGACAAAGAGCTAGAAATACAGGTGCATACAAAGATATTTTCTCCCTGCTTCTTGAAGACATTACTAACCCTGCCAGTGAGGTCAAATGCGCTGGAGACAGCACAGGCTGGGAGCCCACCAGCCACTAATTTCATTTTCTCTAGCTCAGTGGTTCTCAACGTAGGATGATTTTGTAACAAATATGCTCCTGGAATTTAGAGGGCAGAGGCCAAGATGTTATTGAATATCTTATTGTGCCCCCCTGGTAGAGAGCCAGCGCTACTGATGATGCTCTGCTCTGCTTGCAGACAGGAGCCTAACTTGACTGGGAGGTTCCAGCCAGCAGCTGCGACTTGCAGCCAAGCATGGGGCAGAGCTCCAGGGGCCCTGTGGAAGTACTGGAGGAAAGATGGAAGGACCTGGAGGGGACAGGAACAGCACAAGAAGACCAAGAAGAGACAACTCACCCAGTCCCATGGGGGCTTGCAGAGACTGAGATATCAACTAAGTAGCATTGTTGTAATAAATAATATATAGCCCAACACCTTCTTATTATTTACTATTTACTATTATCTCTATTATTGACTATTGTTGGAAGTTGGTCTGGTGCATGTTACTGACCCTTACAATCTGGTAACACACACACACACACACACACAGACACACACACAAGATCTGGTTACACCTTTCTGTTTTGCAAAGCTCCCTAAGACATATCTGATTGGTTGATTAAACAGTCTATGCCTGGGCAAGGAAGAATGGGGTAGGTGTGGCTAAGATTCCAGGGCTTTAGAGGACAGAGAGGATCATGGGAAAAAGAAAGCTGGAATGAGAGGAAGGAGGAGGACAACAGGATGGGTTAGCCTGGAGAAAATACCACGTGGGTCGTGGAAGGACTCCACCAATGGTGTGAAAAGGCCCAGATGAAGAATATAGGTACCATGGGATTATGGTTGAAAGGTAGTCCAACAGAGGAAGATTAAAGTGGATGACATTGGATGGGGGCTAGGAAGGATATTGAGACACTGTAAGTGTACCTGGCCCAAGGTAAATAAGGCAATTACAAATCTAACATGTGTCTGTGTCTCATTATTTGTGATCCTGGGTTAAATAATACCACAGTGATAGTCTTAAGGCAAATATAGCCCAATAGCCACATTTAAAAATTCCTACAACAGAGCATGCATGGTCTGGACCTAGGCTCCTTGCACATCTATGGCTGATGGACAGTTTGGTCATATGGGGTTCCTGGTGAGTGTAGGGCGGGGTCCTGTTTCTAACATGGACTCTATTGCCTGCTTTTGATCGTTTCCTCCTGGCTGTACTACCTGGCCTGACCTCAGGGAATGAGGATATGCTCAGTCCTGATGTGACTTGATGTGCTGGGGAGGGTTGATACGGGAAGAAGGTGGCTCCCCTTTTCTGGGGGGAAAGGGAGAAAGAAAAGGAGAAAGAGGGGAAGGTAGAGCTGGGAGGAGAAGAAGGAGGGGCATCCTTGGGATGTAAAGTAAATAAGCTGAACTAAAAAAAAAAATCTTGTTACGCACAGGATGGGTCCCAATCCTATAATAAGGGATTATAGGACTTTAAGTGTCAATAATGCCAAGACTGAGAAATGACAGAAAAATATTTTTACTTGGGGCTAGAGAGAGATGGCTCAGTGGTTAAAAGCAGTCTTTGTTCTTCCAAAGGCCCCTGGTTCAATTCCCAGCACCCACCTGGTGGCTCACAACTGTTTGTAACCCTGATTCCAAGGGATCTGATACCTTCATACTAATGCACATAAAATAGAATAAAATAAATTATTAAAAATATTTTTACTTATAAAAATGTGGTCAACTAATTCTGGTGCACAGATGAAATTTAATATCAACTTAAAGAAAATCAATCCTGATTTAGCTCAGCGGTAGAGCACTTGACTAGCAGCGCAAAACCCTGGGTTCAGACCTCAGATCTAAACATAAACAAATAGATAAACCAACCAACCAACCAACCAACATCATAGTAGCCTTGGCTAACCTTGGCTCACTAAGTAAACCAAATTGGTCTCAAACTCACAGTAGTCGCCTGTTTTTGCCTTTGCCCTATGAGCGCTGGGATGACAGAAATGTACTGTCATGCCCAGCTTCAGCACAAACATACTGTGAATCACCAGAATTACTTCATTAAAGAGCCATCTTGTGGTCTTGTTTCCACAGTTTTCTTTTGTATTTGTTGTTACAATTAAATAAAGCTCTTAGCTTTAATAGTTTATAGGTTTAATTTTCAGGATTTATATGTCTAGAGCAGGTAGTCATTACGTTAACAGGGCTTACTATAAAACAATGACTGCCTACTTGAGTTCTGCGTTATACACATTTGTTGAACATTAATGGAGCTGCCTTGCCTGTTATATACAGTTAGCTACGAAGAAGAAACAATGGCTTTTCATGAGTCACGTAATTGTCTCTCATGACAAATTAGGCCCAAGGCAACTACTGACAAAGAACACTCTGTTCAAAGATTTTATGCTTCTTTATAGAGACAAAAACCAAACCAAACCAAAACAACAACAACCAAGAAAAAAAAACAAAAAACCTACCATGGTAAAACTGAGACACCCATCTAAGGATGCAGGCAAGATAGGAGCCCTACCTACTCTAGCAGTCAGGACCATCTTCATGCACCCGTCCCAGGAAACTTGTATGTTTCCATTTGCATTTCCACACTAATTTTTTTTTTTATAAGAGCTATATTTGGGGGCTGGGGTGATGGCTCAGTGGTTAAGGGAACTTGTTCTTCCTGAAGATATGAGTTCAGTTCCCAGCACCTACAAAATGGCTCACAACTGTCTTGTAACTTCAGTACCTGGAGATGCAAAACCATCTTCTGGCCTTCATGGACACCAAGCATGCACATAGTACACATACATACATGCAAGCAAGACACTCATACACAGTTACATCTTTAAAAAGAAAGAAAGAAAGAAGCCAACCAGGCGGCGGTGGTGCACACCTTTAATCCCAGCTGAGGCAGGCAGCTTTCTCAGAGGTCAGCCTGGCCTACAGAGCAAGTTCCAGGATATCTGTGGGAATGAGTGCATGGGTGCATGTGCCTGTGGAGGTCAGAGGCATTGTATGCCTGGAGCTGGAGTTACAGGTAGTTGTGAGCCATCCAACATAGCTGATGGAAACAGAAATTAGGTCTTCTGCAAGAACAGAAGGTGGGTGGGAGGGAATGAGGGAGGGGGCTACAGCTGGGATTCAAAGTAAATAAACTGTAATAGAAAAAATAAAATTTAATAAAAAAAAAAGAGAACAGGAAGTGCTGTTATCTGCTGAGCCAGCTCCAGTTTCCTGTATTGACCTTCAGTTCATGAAGATGAGACACCTTCAGTTATCCATCCTTTAATTTAGGATTTTACCTAAGTTTATTATTTTTAATATTTATTTTGAGACAGGCCTCACTTGTGCTTGCCTACCTGCCTTCTGCCTGCCATGGCATACAGGCGGAGATCAAAGGACAGCTTAAGGGAATGAGTTTTCTCCATTCACCATGTAGGTTCTGGGAATTAGGCTGAGGCCATTAGGACCCACAGCAAGTGCTCTTACTCCTGAGCTTTCTTGATGATCTAGATAGTAATTTTCTTTCTTAAAATATTTTAAACATTTTATTTCTATGTGTATGAGTGTTTTCCTTGCAATATATACATATATGCATACACATACATATATATATGTATAAAAGTGTATATATATATACATACCACATATACCACATATATATGACACATACATACACATGTATTGCACCACATACTCTTTGGAAGCCAGAGGCTGTCAAATATGCTGGAACTGGAGCATGGGCTACAGATGCAGCTTATTCTATGGCTTCTGCTAAGTTCATGAAGGTTCAATTGATAGTATCAAAATATTAAATTAGAAAAAGTGTGAAATCTGTCATAACTTGTTGTGAATATAAACATGTTTTTGTTTTAACCTGATTTAGATGGTCCACAGAAGCAGCAAACTATTCGCCTCTTTTGGGCTCTGAGAGGAGCTCTTTACAGACAGTTTAAATCTGAGGACTACGGAGAGAGAATAAATGCCAGAGCCCAGAGAGTATGGAGGAGCTCTGAGAAAGAACGAGGCTGCTGCTGCTTCCCCCATGGCTCCTGGTTGACACACAGTGAGACAAGAAGTTGGAGATCTCCTGAAATGAGGATTGGGCTGGCTCCAAGGAATCCCAGGACCCTAACCAGGAGAGAGCAGCTAAGACAGAGAATTAGGCCCCCTCTCCCACTAACCCTTTCTCTCTCCAACCTTGTGTTGGGATGTTGGAAGGGACTGGGGTGGAGTAGAGAGAAAGAGATATAAGAAAGGTAAATTAAAGAGTTTTTTTTATTTTTTATTTTTTTGTTATCAATCACAGGTTAGGTACTTTGCATCCCAAGCGTAGCCCCCTCCCTCATTCCCTCCCAAGAGTTTTTTTAAAAGTATGCCAACAGTTCACACCAGTAATCTCAGTGGGCTGAGCCAGAGGAACTGCCCTGAGGTCAAGCCAATCTAGGCTATGTAGTGAGCCTCAGTTTCAAAAAGCAAAGGCTAGGTGAAATGGTTCAGCAGGTAAAGGAACCTGAGGCCAAGCCTGATGACCTGAGTTCTATCCCTAGGAACCAAAAGGTGGAAGAATAAAATTGATGCCTGAATGTAGTAAGAATTCTGGAATTTGTTTCTTCAGAAAAACACAGAAATACTGTAACAATATGTTTTCATTTCAATTCCAGGTGTGGGGAGATGGAGCCGCTTCCAACTGTCCAAACTGGCCGACTGTGGTTTGCCTCGTGCTCTAGCAGAGACAGAGAGTTTCTGTGATTGTGTGACATTAGAAATTCAGGCAATTTTTCATAGGATACATAAATGTTAGGGCCCAAGAGGTGGGGCTGGTGGTTGTTAGTCATTCAGGGGGTTGTTTGTGGTCTGTTAGTGGAAGTGCTCAAAAAAGAAACAAAAGAAAAGGAATTAGATTTGGGATCTCTCCCCTCTATTCTTTCTCTCCTCTCCAGTGATAGGGGGTGAAACTGGGGGGGGGGGCGGGGTTAGGGTAGGAAAAAGAAGAACCTGCAAAGCAGCAAAGACCAGCTACCCAAAACATGTAGCTGGTTGCTCTCACAAGAAAGAAATGAATAATGACAATTCTTCATCCTCAGGGTGAGAAGGAAAAAACAAAGTAACAAGGATCCAGAGAGATGGTTCAATGGTTAAAAGTGCTTGCTGATGAACACGAAGACTTGAGTTCAGATTCCAGCATCATTGCGGCTGCGGGAGCCTGTTGTAGATACATAGACATGTCTATAAGACCCCAGTGCTGTGAGTCCCAGGGCTCAGAGAAAGGGCATCTCCACCAGCTTTGCTCCACGTTCCTTGCTTCTTTAGAGAGACATAACCAACATCTTCCTCTGGTCTCTGCTCAAGTGTACATGTTTATGCACCTACGAACACACATACACTTGAGCGTATTATCACACTCACACAGACACACACACACACTTGAGCATATACTTCACATGAACATATACACATATACCACACTCATACACACACACACACACACAGTTAAGCCATGCATGAGCATACACTCACATACCACACACATATACACACTTGAGCACACACACACTTGAGCATACATATACCACACACATACACACACACACCCCACACCAAAAAGCAACTGAACACAAAAAGGACTGTTAAAAGAATTGATAAATGTCAAAAATATTTATAAAGGTAGATGCTCAGGCAGCATGATATAGCACTTCCCGATTATGGGAAGTACTGACTAACTGGAAATGAATAATGGTCAATCTCATGCTGAAAAGGAAAAAAAAAATCACTACTGTTGTAAAGGATGATAAATACCCAAAATTTCAGATGCCTAGCTAGCATGACATAGCATTTCTCCTATTTCATCCTACCATGTTACTAATAAGAGAAGCCCAAGAAAACCAAAACCAAAACCAAAACCAAAAAAAAAAAGTAACTGTTCCAGCCAGTGGTAGTGTGACATTCAAGCATTCTGGACGCAAACTTGGGTGGATCTCTAAGTTCAAGGCCAGCCTGATCTACAAGATTCTATTATAAGACAGCCAGCACTAGATAGTGGAACCCTGTCTCAGAGAAAAAACCAAAACAAAACAAGAGGCGCTTTTCCTTATATGTGACCTTACATAAAACGTAATCCTACTAAGCCTTGTCTTTTCTTGCCTATAAAATGGAATAAATCTATTATCTTTTCTTTTTTGGGGTGGGGGCGGTTCAGTTCAAGGCTGAGATTCTCTGTGTAGCCCTGGCTGTCCCAAAACTCACTGTGTAGACCAGGCTGGGTTCAAACTCAGAAACTGACCTGCTTCTGCCTCCCAAGTGCTGGTATGAACGGATGTATCAAGTCTAGCTAATTCTAGGATTTTTATTTTATTTTATTTTGATACAGGGTTTCACTGTGTAGCCTTGGTTGTCCTGTACTAACTTTGTAGACCAGGCTGGTCTCAAACTCACAAAGATCTGCCTGCGTCAGCCTCCCAGAGTGCTGGGATTGTAAGCGTGTGCCACCGTGCCTAGCTTCTAATTCTAGTATATGTTTATTATGTATACAATGTTCTGCTTGCATGTACAACTGCTGGCCAGAAGACGGCACCAGGTCACAATATAGATGGTTGGGAGCCACCGTGTGGTTGCTGGGAATTGAACTCAGGACCTCTGGAAAAGCAGCCAGAGCTCTTAACCTCTGAGCCATCTCTCCAGCCCCTAATTCTCGTATTTTAATATGAATAATTAATGCTCATTAGCACTATACCTACATTTGCTGGTAGTTGTTTTGTTTTTGAGACTATTTCTTTTGTAGCCCAGGCTGCCCGAGCCCCCTGAGGGCTGGGATTTTTAGCATGCATCAGCAAACCTGGCTTGTAATACTTAGTTCTTACAATACAATAGAGATGTTAACTATTATTTCTACTGTACCTTTTTTCGTCTTCCTCACTTAAAACACAGAACTGCTGCAAGTCTATCTGTTCAAACCAGAAAAGCAATACTCCTTAGTTTTCCCTGAGAAGATATGCATGAAGATTCAGAAAAGTATTACTTCCTCTAAAGCTGTTTCTGACCTTGGTTTATATTCCTCTAACAGTGTTATTGACTTTCATTTGTTCCTTGAATTGACCATTATGACTAAACAATAACCCGTACAGCCAAGAAAAAAATAAAATCTTTTAGTTGTTTTATTTACATGTCTGCCTTGCCCTTGTAGCATGACTTTGTAGAGAGTAGGATTTGGATTTCATCCATCTCTGTCTCTTAATCACACAAAGCATGTGGTATAAAATGGGAACTCTGAGCTCTTAATCAATAGTATCAGTATAGGGTCCCTATCTAACTTTCTCCTTGAGACAAGGTCTCTCTATGTTGTCCTGGTGATCCTCGGACTTGCTGTGTAGACCAGACTGGCCTCAAAAACACATCCAACCTCCTCCTCCCCAATGCTGGGGTTACAGGAGTGCGCCACCACACCCCATTTCATTCTTTTTTTGAGACTGGGGTTCTCTGTACCCTTCTGTCCTGGAACTCACTCTGTAAACCAGGCTGGCCTCGAACTCAAGAGAGCCACCGGTCTGTGTCTCTGGAGTGCTAGGATTAAAGTTGTGTGCTACCACTGCCCAGCTTAGAACAGAGACTTTCAACTCAGGAAATTAACCACAGAGACCTCATTAAAAAAAAAAAAAAAAACCGCAAATCAGATCAGTGACAAGATCAGATTATGAAAGATTTAAGAGCAGTGGAAGAAATGGGTGAGGGATAGAAAAACACCCAATAATCAGAGAACAACGGAGGAGGCTCCCCTAGGTGGTGAGGATTACTGAGGACCAGACTAGAACAGGCATTTTTGTTTGTCTGTTTGAAATGGTTTCTTTTTATGTGCACTGGTGTTCTGCCTGAGTGTATGTCTGTATGAGGGCATTGCATCCACTGGAACTGGATTTACAGACCTCCACGGGATGCTGGGAACTAAGGCCAGGTACCCTGGCAGAGCAGCCACTGTTCATAACGGCTGAGCCATCTTCTCCAGCCCCTAGAACAGTTTTTTCGAGGCTGGGCTGCAGTGGAGAAATATTTGGGTGCGTAGTTCTCAGATCGCGGTGCACTTTAGACGTGGTCTTCCACGAACAGTTATGAAGACCCTTGCTCTAGCCTGAGTCTTGAATGCACAGCACACGGGGTGCTCGGAATAGAGAGGCAAGGATTCCCCGGACCCGGCTGGACGGGGCGGCCCTTCCCACACCCGTGACCCGCAGCAGTGGATGCGTAGGCGTTCTCCGAGACCCCCGCCCCACCCCACCCCAGCTCCGGCCCCGTCCCGGGAAAGCGCTGAGTCACGCCACGCAGGACCGCCGGGCGGGGCTGGGCTGCACCCCCTCCTCCCTCACCCCTGGCCCGCTCCGAGTCTCGCGATACCTCTGTGGCTTATAAAAGCAGCGCCCCGCGCGCGTCCGGGCGTCGTCTTCCTGCGGTTTCACGGCGCCGAGGACCTGTTGCTCGACTCCGGTGAGCGCCTTACCTCGCGGCGCTCTCTCCCTCGGGCCGGCTCCGGCTCCGGCTCCGCAGGGGCGGTCTGGGGCGGAAGCGACCGGCCGAGGCCCGGGTCCGGGAGCGCTAGCGCGCCGCTCGCCTTTCTCACGTGGCCTCCGTTCCCGAACCTGTTGGAACCCGGAGCCAACGTTGAGTTTTCTCCCTTCTGGCTCTCCGGCAGGGGGCGTGGATCGGCGGGGCAGGCGTGGGGAGACGGGGCTCTGGGCGACTGCGCTGCGTGTGTGGTGTTTTCTGAAGTGCCGGGGTGGGTGATGGTCCGAGTGGCAGGAACTTGCCGCGAGGTTGGGCCGTGACCTCCTCCGCCCTGATCCTTCTCAGAGGCTTCGCAGCAGCCGGAAGTCAATCTTGGCGGGTTTGGTTGGACGTGCCGGGCCGTCTTGCAAAGCGGACTTGTAAGAAAAGATGGTTTATAGTAGGGCGCACACCGGAGAGGTCCTAGCTGCGATGCGGCGCGCCCTTGGGAAAAAAAAAAAACTTTAAAAGGTGACAAGTTAAGAAAAACAGGTGTTCAGAAGTTGACGATGACCGATGCTTTTAGCATTTCTTTCGGTTATTGGCTTTATGAGCCAAGAAATTTGGAAACTCGGAGCATTCAGCTCGAGTAGTGTAAATCTTTTAGGTTGTGCTTTTTCATTATGTGTGTGTTTGTGTGTGGTGCTACCTACTTGCACGTGGGCGCTGGAAGCAACCCAGGGTTTTCTGCAAAGAGCAGTGCAGAATCTTCGCTGTTGAGCCATCTGTGAAGTTCCTAATGTTGTGAATCTTAACAGTTTATCTTGTTACTGACTTGGGTAAATGGTGCAGAAACCGGTTTCTGACAATGCGTTGACTTTTATTTTTTTTCTAAGACAGGGTTTCATGTAACCAGGGTTGTCCTCCAATTTGGCTAGAACTCCTGATCCTTCACCGTCTACTTCCCAAGTGTTGGGATTACACTTGTTACTCCAAACCCTGCCGGTGCAGTGACCCTTATTAAATCTCTGCCCCAGGTTCTTGGGCCAGAGTCAGAAACCTAAATTTTTTTTTTTTAAAACATTTTGTGTGTTTGTGGGCCCTGGTATTAAGGCAGCCTGTAGGAATGAGTTCTCCATCTTTATGCAGGTCCAAGAGTAGCATAAGGTCATTAGGTAGCAAGTGTCTTAAACTACATAACCTCTCTGCTATAGAAACTTGGACACAAGTTTTCTCTGTCTTGCCTGAGCTCAGTATCCTCCTGCCTCAGCATCCAGAGTGCTGGTATTTATTATGCCCCGCTGTCCTTGGTAGAAACCTAAAAAAATAAATTCAAGACAAGGCCCTCAGAAAGTTATGCAGAAAAAACTTATGCTTAAACGGGACACCTAAAGTTTTAAAACAGTATATGCTAATGTCCTGACATAGATTTTCTTGGATTCTTGTGTCTGTTCTCTTTCTTTTGTGCTTCTGCCTAAGATAAAATGCTATTGCAAAAACTGGTTTAGAAATGGTGGTAGAGCCCCGATCTGTTTAGACACTGTGGAGCTGTTTGCATGTGAAAACAAAGGCTCATTATATTCAATCCTGTTTTTATCCGGAAGTTGGAGCTTTTGGGTTGTGGCCCCTGATTGCTAGCCTGTGCTTGCAATGTATTCAAGGCCACTGGACCATTCCTTGATTAAACTATAGTTAATTTACTAGGAAGGTGTTATTTGTTGGTTATTTGAAAAAACAAGGCTTGCTTCCATTTTTTTGTTGTTGGCCTTTTCCAGCTGATAGAAAGATGTCTTCAGGAAATGCAAAAATTGGGCATCCTGCCCCCAACTTCAAAGCCACAGCTGTTATGCCAGATGGACAATTCAAAGATATCAGCCTAAGTGAATACAAAGGTAAGAATAATTATACTGGGCAAGAGGCCACTTCATGTTGATGTGAAGGGTGGATGTCGTAGGTAGAAGCCGTTTCTAGAGAAAGAGTGCTTTGTTTATCTTGCTTTTTTAGTGGCACTTTATTGGGGAATTCTTGTATCTTCAGGTCCTGGGGATCGAATTCAGGGCCTCAACCCATGCTAGCAACACTACTACTGATTTCCATCCCCCCGTCATCACCTCTTTATTTTGGTTGTAGGTTATTTCTTTTTCCGTTTTTTTTTAAATTTACTTTATGTGCATTAGTGTTGCCTGCATGTATGTCTGTGGTCTGTGTGAGGGTTTCAGATGTTGCAGTTACAGGCAGTTGTGAGCTGCTGTGTAGGTGCTGGGAATTGAACCCAGGTCTTCTGAAAAAGCATTCAGTACTAAGCCATCTCTCCAGTGTCCCCTCCCTTTTTTTTTTTTTTTTTAAACAAGCTCTCAGTGTAGTTCTGGCTGTCCTGGAGCTCACTATGCCTTAGCCTCCGCAGAGCTAGGATTAAAGGCATGTGCCACCTTGCCCTGTTTTGTTTTTGTTGGTTCATCTTCCTTCCCTCCTTTTTTTCTTCCACTCTCTGTGCATATGTGTGTGTGCACTGTCCTCACACTTGCTCTTTTGTCTGAGATGGTCATGCTGTGTGTCCCACTGGCTGCCCCAGACATTGATATGTAGACCCAGGGTGGTACCAAACTCCTAGCGATCTGCCTGGCACTGCTTTCATTAAAGATGTTTGTCGTCATGCTTAGCCATCTCCCTTCTTATTTTTATGTGTATAGGTGGGTGTTTTTCCTGAATTAGTGTCTGTGCGGAATGTGTATGCGGTGCCTGAGGAGGCTAGAGAGGGGCATTGGATACGCTGGGACTGGAATTACAGATGTTTGTGTGCCTTCGCAGCTGCACTGGGTCCTCGAGAAGAGCAGCCGTTGCGAATAACTGCTGAGCCAGCTCTCCAGTCCCTTCATTTTGTTCTAAGGAAACTCCACATTTACCCATACAGTCTTTGGAGCTGTAGCTTTGGGTCTGCCCAGGGAAGACTTGATATTACAGTTCCTTTTTTTTATGTTGCCATAATTTTACACAGGTACTTGGCAGGTTTGTTAGTGTTCCATCTTTTCTTTTTTCAAAAACTCACCTCCTAGCTGGGTGTGGTGGTGCATCAGGTGGATCTCCAGATTTCAGGTGAGCCAAAGCTGCATGATAAGACTCTGTTAAAAAAAAAAGGCAAAACATAAATCTACCACCTTACATATTATTTTTTGAGTCAGAGTTTCTGTGTAGTCTTGCCTGTCCTGGAACTTGCTTATGACCAGGCTGGCCTTTTGAGCCAATGAGATGTGTCTTACCTCCCAAGTGCTGGGATTAAAGGTGTGTTTTGCCTCTATGTAATTTTTAAAATTAAAAAAGTTTTTTTATGTGCCTACGGATGTTTAACTTGTATGTATGTGTGAGAGTGTCTGATCCCCTGGAGCTGTGGTTGCAGACAATTGGAGCAGCCGTGTGGGTGCTGGGGATTGCACTCTGGTCCGCTGGAGGAGCAGCCAGTGCTCTCAGCATCTGAGCCTTGTCTCCACCCCTGTGTAATTTAGTTTTTTAAGGTGTATTTATTTTTATGTGTATGAATGCTTTTGCCTGTGTGTGTGTGTATGCTAACGAGCTCGGGGGCATGCTCTTCGTGTGCATGTTGCAACTACTGAGCTGTTTCTCCATTTCCATTCATCTCTTGCCTTGCAGTCCCAGACTATTAGGTCTTTTGGGACCATTGAGAATATAGATTACGGTGCAAGCCTCAGATTCCTAGTGTTAAATGTACCTTTTTTTAGTGGTAATATGAGTTTCTAGTATTTGAGTAAAATAATTCAGTCAAATTTCCTGACATTACACGTTGTTGGAATGAGAACAGATACTGTGGGCCCTATGGAGATGATCTCTTACTGGCAAACAGTTCATACAGCATCTCTTGGGTGGTGACCCTGGCACATGATCGAGGGATTGCTTGCTCTCTGCCCTGTAGGGCTTAGTCTGCTGGGGCTTCAAAGTGCTTGTTAAGCAAAGCCACAGAGATTGCTTAGATGAGTCAAGGACTGCTTGTTTTGACTTTCAGATATTGTTGCTACCTGAAAAATAAGTGGATATTTGGAAATGTTCCAGTGGTTTAGCCATTAGGTACAGTGAGAGGCTTTGTGGCCCATTTGGTGATAAAGTAAAATTAGAGCTTAGAAGTCCTACAGGTACTTTCGGTTGTAACAATTTCTTGTCATGCCCGGGACTTGTTAGGAACACATTTGTTGTGTTTCATGACATTACTTAAGTATTACCCATGAATGCTTTTCTAGCATTAGTGAGAAAACTTGCCGGGCTCCAATTGACTTTAGTCCATGGTACCTACATAAAAAATAGAAAATAACATTCATTAGTTGGGTTCTATAATCCCACAAGTCCTCTTCAAGATAGATGAGACAACTAGTCCTAAATACTACATCTTAACAGCAGAAACAAGAATTCCTACCCATAACCAAGAGGGAAGGGTAGAACATTACCTGTGAGATAACTTAATTCTTTCATCATTTTATAAGAGCTCTGACATGACTTTCTGTCCTTGTTTTACTTTTTAACTTAAATTTAGTTATCTTAATGTGTGGGTTGTTTTGTATATATTACACATGTATGTATGTCTGCATCACATGTATGTGGGTGGTGGGAATTCAGTTATAGGCCTCTGGATGAGCAGCTAGCCCTTTTATTTAGTTTATTAGTTATACAGTACTCTGTCTGCATGTATGCACAGATGAGTAGAGGGCACCAGATCTCATTGTAGATGATTGCGAGCCACCATGCGGTTGGTGGAAATTGAACTGAGGACCTTTGGAAGAGCAGCCTGTGCTCTTAACCATTGAGCCAGCTCTCCAGCCCGAGCAGCGAGCGCTTAATTTTTGAATGACCTCAAACTCCTCATTCTTCTTGTCCTCTGGCCTCCCAAGTCCTGGGATTATGGCCTTGAGTTTCAAAAACTTGGAATGAATAGTGTTTCTTTTATAGTTAGCAACCAAAGAATGTGGAGGCAATTCTAACATTAAACTGTTTGTCATTAACTTAAAAATGCTTCCATAGGAAAATGTCTTTGCAAAGGAATTCCCTGAAAATTTTTTTTCATTAAGACCGGGTTTCTAACCCTGGCTGGCCTGATTCTTCATAGCAATTCTTTTGTCCAGAGTGCTGTGATTATAGGCATGTGTCAGGACCCCTAAATCAGAATCTTAGTTTCAAAACTAACTTTGATCGCTTTTTTTTTTTCTCTTCCCAGGAAAATATGTTGTGTTGTTCTTTTACCCTCTTGATTTTACTTTTGTTTGCCCCACGGAGATCATTGCTTTCAGTGATAGAGCAGAAGAATTTAAAAAACTCAATTGCCAAGTGATTGGAGCTTCTGTGGATTCTCACTTCTGTCATCTGGCATGGTAAGGTTTTTGGTCCAATTGGCATGTGGAATTTTGTTTTTTAATTAGGGTCAATTTGTAACTCAAGCTGCCTTTCAGTTTGTAGTACTTCCAGCTTTAACTTCATGGGTCGGTGGGATTACAGGTGTATACCACAATACCTGCAGTATGTTGTGGATTTTTTGAGAATGAGAAAATGTAGAGCTTCGGTAGACTTAAGTATTGGTGTCTGGGCTCTCACTTGCTCTTATTCCCTAGCAGTAGAGGCAAAGCAGCTTGAGTTGCTGCTCTCTACTGTTGACCACTCATAAGTATCGTGGGCTGTTGGCTTTACTCCTGGAAAAAGTTTGAAGTTTCAGGGGAAAGCTAGATAAAGGGTATCAGAAAAGTGAGGATAGTTTGGTTAATATTCTTGCTTCAAAAGGTCTGAATGAATGTATTCTCTGAATGCCTTTTGCTTTAGGATTAATACACCCAAGAAACAAGGAGGATTAGGATCCATGAACATTCCCTTGCTATCAGATCCCAAGCGTACCATTGCTCAGGATTATGGAGTCTTGAAGGCTGATGAAGGTATCTCTTTCAGGTATGTCAGAAGACCTGGAGTGTTGTTCCTCAGACTCTGTCCACTGTTTATTAGAGAAAGTGTCCCGTTGGCTAGGGACTTGCCAAGTAGGCTGGGCTGGCTGGCAAGTGAACCCCAGGGATTTGACTGTTTCTCTCCCCTCAGTGTTGGGATTGCATGCTTAATTTAAGTTTTTTGCTGTATATGTTTGAATATTTGCATTTATATATGTATGTGTACCACCTGAACACATTGGATCTCCTGGAACTAGAGTTAAAAATGGTTATAAGCCACCATTTGAGTGCTGACAATCAAACCCAGGTCCTCTAGAAGAGTAGCCAGTGCTCTTAACTTCTGAGCCATCTTTCCAACTTCTTGATTTTTTTCATAAATTATTTTAATTTTGAAAAGTGAAATTACTTACTTGGTTCATTTTTTTCTCTATTTTTGAGACAGGATTTCCCTGTGTAGCCTTGGCTGTCCAGGACTCGCTTTGTAGACCATGCTGGCCTTGGACTCACAGCAATCAGCCTACCTCTACTTTCCCAAGCGCTAGGATTGCAGGCATGTGTCACCGTGCCCAGCCAGTAATTTTTTTTTTTTTAATAGGTTCTGGGGCTCAAAATCAGGTGCTCATAGTTGCAAGAGCAGCGCTTTACTGAGTCATCTCTCCCCAGCCTCTTTTTTATTTTTTATATAAGTCTTGTTATATATAATATATAGCCTCATACTAATCCTCCCCTCAGACTCAAAAGAACTAGCATTTATATGCATGTGTCACCATGCCTTATCTTCAACCTGTTTTATTTTGGAAGTGGTGTCAAGTAGCTGAGGGCGACCTTGAACTCCTGATTAACTGTCTTCACTTTTTTTGTGTACCATTCTTTCTGGTTTGTTTGGTTCTGGGGATCAAACCCAAGTTTTTCTACATGCTAGGCAAGCATTCTGCAAACAGCTGTATCTCTTTTAATGTAGTGGTCTCAGTAATAAGCTGGTACAACTCTGGGGGAGCAACCCATTTCCTTAGGATTTCTAACAACAAAATATGACTTGCAATATCTGTTTCTCAATCCTTCAATCTCTTCTATCCAGGGGCCTCTTTATTATTGATGATAAAGGTATCCTTCGCCAGATCACTATAAATGATCTTCCTGTTGGCCGATCTGTGGATGAGATTCTGAGACTAGTCCAGGCTTTCCAGTTCACTGACAAACATGGTGAAGGTAAGTCATTGGCCTTCTAATGAGACGGTGGTGTGGTGGGTTCAAAGGCTATTAGATAAAAGGGTAATTGTGTCTGTACAAATCTGGAGTAGAGTGATCTGTCAGGCAGGGTGGGGCCGTAGATAGGCCTGGAGAAGAAAACAAAGGCTTTTTGTTCAAATTTATGCTCTTCACTTATGTTCTGCTAGTTTGGAATCAGTGCTGCAGATTGAGTAGGATCTCACTGTTGAGGACAACCATGCTGGGTGTGGTTGTGCACAGCTTTAATTCCGGCAGTCAAGAGGAGTTTGATGCCAGTTTGGTCTACGTAGTTTCAGGATAGCTAAAGCTACATAATAGACCTTGTCTAAAAACTAGTGATAAGGAAAGAAAAAAAAGTTATTATTATTTTTTTTTTTTGAGGAAAACTTTCTTCTGGAAAATGTATAAAGTAAGGAACTAGAGAGGTGCAGGCTTAGTGGCTTAGTAAACGTGCTCCTCTTGCAGAGTACCTGGATTTGATCCCCAGAACATACATGGCGGATCACAACAATCTGTAAATCCATTTCTCCGGAGTTCAATGCTCTTGCTACAAATGACATAGGGTTTGCATGTAGTGCGTATCCATACATGGAGGCAAAAACTCATGCACAAGAATCTTTATGGTTCTGGTTCTGGGGAGCTCAGTGGTAGCTCCTGTATCCTGAGGTTCATGTCTATCCTCCATGCTGTCAAGAATCTAGTTTGGGGGTCTGTAGAGATGTCTCAGCAGTTAAGAGCACTGACTGCTCTGCATAGGACCCAGGTTCCATTCCCAGCACCCACATGGCAGCTCACAACTGTCTGTAACTCCCAAGATCTGACATCCTCACACAAACATACATGCAGGCTAAATACCAAATGAACATAAAATAAAGATTAAATTATTTTTAAAAAAGAACGTTTTGGGCTGGGTGTTAGTATTTAGGCAGCCTGCTTCTGGGTTGCCTAGCAACCTGTGATGTCATCATGATTCGCCTACCAGGTAGCTACACCCAGCAGGTATGGTTAAGTTGTTTCTTAAAAGGATCAGCTCAACACTTTGTCGCTCTCTTGTCCTCTTACTCTCTCATTCTCCTGCTCTTCTCTTTTCTGTCAGAGTGGTCCCCTTTTTTCCCCCTATCATGTCTCACTCTCTTCTCTTTCCATCTAATAAACCTCATTCATATAAAATCTGTTCGCATCATTTCATTGGATCTAACACTGGGGATGTAGCTTAGTATAATCTTAGTATTTTTGTGGGGAGGAAGCCTGAGGTCAGGCTCATCCTGGACTAGGTCCATGCTTAAAAACAAGGTGGGTGTGTCGATATTGGTTATAGGATCAAATGTAATTATGCCATGTAAAAGTCTGTTCTTGCTGCTTCTAGTGGCTCAGTCCTATATTCTCATAACAGGCAGGAGTACTGCATACTTTAAGCTAGACTTAAAGAGTTAAGTTTGTGTCTTGTAAGGGGTACGGGAGCCCTTGCAGCCCAGCTGGCATAATACCACACCCTTGTACACCCTTAATTCCAGCATTCTGAAGGCAGAAGCAGGTGGATCTCTGCAAGTTTGAGGCCACTATTACTTTATTTGCTTATATTTAGGTTTTTGGAGATAAGGTCTCTTTGTGTAGCCGTGGGTGTCCTGGACCTCAAATTTTGCAGACAAGGTTGTTCTTGGACTCAGAGATCTATCTCTGCCTTCTGAGTGCTGGGATTAAAGGCACAGGACACTATTGCCTGGAAAGGCCATTGTCTTATACATAGCAAGTTCCAGGTTAGCCAAGAGTACATTTTGGGGAAGTCTTGCCTTCCAAAGATATTGAAGGAAGGGAAAGATTGCTCAGGAGTTAGGAGCAAGCACATGCAGCTTTTCCAGAAAACTTAAATTCTGTTCTCCACATTCATAACAAGTTGCTTATGAATGCATGTAACTGGCATACTCTTACTGTTTCTGGATTCTCATATATATATATATATATATACAGAGAAACAAAAATAATGCTGGAGAAATGGCCCAGGGATCGAGAGCGCTGGGTGATTCTCTCCCCCCCACCCCCCGCCCCGCCCCCCGGGACTGGCCGTTGATTACTAAAATCCTCAGGGTGGTTTACAACTATCTTGTAATTCCTGTTCGAGGGAGTCTAACACCCTCTTCTGGCCTTCTTGGGTATTGTATGCATGTACTATACATATGTAGGCAGAGTATTTGCATATATAAAATAAAAATGAAAAAAGTTAAATAAAATCTTAAAGAATAGGGGTTGGAAAGATGGCCTTGAATTCACAGAGATCTGCCTGCCTCTGGCTCTCTGAGTGCTGGGATTACAGGCGTGCCCCATCGCACTCTGCTCAGGACTCTTGAAGGGACTGGCCACCTGGAGTTTGGTCATGCTTAAGTGTGTATCTAGGTAATACAAAGTGGACTTGTGGATTTTTTTTTTTTTATATTTCCTTTTGGGGGGGGGAAGCCATAGTTTGGGGAGTGGGCCTAGGAAGGGGGGTAGTGAATGTAATCAGTGAAAGTATTATGTTGGGGGAAAAATACATCCACTTTTAGTTTTCTCAGGTACTGCATTCACGTGGTGCGGAAACATACATATAGAGAAAACATTCATACATATGAAAAACAAATCTTAAGGCCAGGCAGTGGTGCTGCATGCCTTTAATCCCAGCAGAGGCAGGCCTGTCACTGAGTTTGAGGACAGCTGGTATGCAGATCCGAGTCCCAGGACAGCCAGGGCTACATAGAAAAACCCTGTCCCGAAAAACGAACGAACGAATGAATGAATGAATGAACGAACTGGTAGGTAGGTAGGATGGATATATCTTTTAAAAAGTAAGCTTAATCCTAAAGTAAAATCTAATAGTGGTTTGGTGTGTTTCTCCTTTTTTGATAGGCTGTCTCTCTATGTAACGATTGCTAGCCTTCGAATATATAGCTCAGGCTGTCTCAGACTTGTACAGATCTCCCTTAGTGTCCCAAGTGCTAGTGCTAGGAATACAGGAATGAGCCACCATTTCTGGCTAGGTTTGTTTGTTTCGTTTCTTTTGGTTTTTTGCTTTATTTTTAAGACATGCTTTCTTTGTGTATCCCTGGCTGTTTTGGAACTTCTGTGTAGACCAGACTAGCCTTGAACTAAGATCCGGGTGCCTTTGCTGGGATTAAAGGTTTATGCCACCATTACTAGGCTCCTCTCCCTTCTCTCCCCTCCCCCAGTAAATGTTTTTTTAAAGGATTTGCTTATTTTATTATTTATACATTATTCTGCCTGCAGGCCAGATCCCATTAATGGCTGTGATTGCTGGGAATTAAACTCAGGACCTTTGGAAGAGCGGTCAGTGCTCTTAACTGCTGAGCCATCTCTCCAGCCCACCAGGCTCCCTTTATTTGTATCATTTAAATATTTATTTGTGTATGTGGTTGCATGCCACAATACACCAGTGGAGGCCGGAGGAGGACAACTCTAGGTCAGCTCTTGATTTTCACTGAGGGTTCTGGTCATCAAATTTAGCTTGTTATATTATTTGGGAAGTTTTTTTTTTTTTTAAGATTTGTTTATTATTTATGGAGTATTCTGTCTGCATGTATGTCTGCATGACAGAAGAGGTCACCAGATCTTGTTATAGATGGTTGTGAGCCACCATAGATTTGGGGGGAATTGAACTCGTCTGATGCCCTCTCCTGTTACACAGGTGTACATGAATCAGAACACTCATACATAAAACAAGTCTTTAAAAAAGAAAGAAAAAAGCCTGAAAAATGACTTAATTGTCATAAATAATGGAAGCAAGTTAATATTTAGTTGCCATTTAGAGGATGCTGGTTGTCCCATTTCTTTAAATTTCTTTAATCTTTTTATGTGTGTGAGTGTTTGATTCCATGTATTTATGTGTTCCATGTGTGTGTGCTGGTAATCTCAAAAGTTAGAAGGGGGTATAGGATTCCTTGGGCAAAATTAAGATAGTGAAGCCATCCATATCCATGTAGGTCCTCTGCAAGCGTACCAATATCCATTGGTCCTCTGCAAGAGCAGCAAATGCTGCTGATGCAATCCCTCTAGTCCTCTCTCTTATTTAGTTTTTCCATGTATACTGACTGGAAACTGACTATTGAGACCATCATAACAGTGGACCAAAGAGGCTTCTCTTTGATACTCACACTAGAAAAGGAGATGTATTACTAGGGGTTTTTTTTTGTTGGTTTGTTTTTTTTTTTTTTTTTTTTTTGCCTTACCTCCTGAGTACTGAAATTTAGGCTTTGAATACAAGTCTCTTAAATGGAAGTGGAAAAATCAGATTTTCTGCTAGCAGTTGTGCAGAAAATATAGCCATTCTTAAACTTTTTTTCTTAAGTTTGTGAAAGCTTGAAACTACTCTTTACTTTCCATAGGAGTCAAGGCAATTATTAACGGAACAGCACTTATAGAAGTGCTATTCATTTGTAGTTTGCATTTAATGCTGAGGAGCAGTTATGTTGGTGGGTTGCACCTATAGTCACAGCACTCAGAAGGAAATTTGCTTGCTGCAAAATTGGAGTCTAGCATGGCTGCATAAGTGACTTCTTGTCTTATCACATACACACAACCAAAAAACCCTGGGGCGTAGGCTGAGTTCTGAAGGTTGTTGCCTTTGGGATCCTGAAATGCTATGAGAAAAACAGAGGTGGTAATGTTTTTGGTTTTTTGGCTTTGGGTTAGGGAGGGGAAGGAGGATCTGATGTAGCTCAGGCTCCTCTCAAACTCTATGTAGCCAAGGTTGAGCTTGAAAATTTTTATGTTCTGCATCCTCCTCTCCTGGGTGCTGGTGCTGGGATTTTAAACTGTCACATCATGTTTTCTTTCATTTTTGTTAAGGAATGAAAGAATGCCAGCAAAGTCATTAAGTGCTTTATGTTGATATTTGGAATTTTCATTCTGGTAAAATAATTCAGCAATTTAAGTATTTGTATGTGTATATGTCTCCACTATTTCTATAACATTTTCATCTCTTTAAATAACCACTGAATGTGCTGGATTTCTGATTTAAGAGTCTAGTCTGGTTTACAGAGTTTCAGTGTAGCCAGAGCTACCTAGTATTTGTAAGGTGAGGTAGAGTTTGAACATTTTTCTCATGTAGACTTTCAGCTGTCCTGGCACCCACCTTTTGTTCCATGTTAATTGTCTCTTTTGTTTGAGACTAGATCTTGCTTCGTTCATACCGCTTGTAGATGTTTTGCTAACATTGCCCCCCCTTAAATTTAAGTAATATTTTATAGAATGTAAAAATATTTACCCATCTACAAATCTTAGTGGCTTGTCATATAGTTTTTAGACAGAATTAGACATGTAGTTTTATTGCTTAGATTTTGGGGTGCAAATAAGTGAGATATAGTAGTAGGTTAGGGCTGTGGTAGAATTTAACTATTGTTTTTGAAAAAATATTTTAAAGACTTAGTATTATTTATACAGTATACTGTGTGTGCCTACAGGCCAGAAGAGGGCACCGTATCTCATCATAGATGATTATGAGCCACCATGTGGTTCCTAGGAATTTAACCCAGCACCTTTGGAAGAATAGTCAGTGCTCTTAACCTCTGACCCATTTCTCCAGCCCCATGTTGTTAGTCTTATACCAGAGGCCTGAGTGACGAATTGTAAAGTTGAGCCACCCCAAGATCAGATTTGTATTTGTAATTTTTATTTTTTTTGCTCTCTAGGATTAGATACATTGTTTTAGAACTATGCATGTGTGGGTGGGTATGAGGAGCTACCAGCACCATCTAGAAGAAGGTGTTGAGATCAAGGCACCTGTCTGCTGTGGGTCCATGCTGACCTAGCTCTCCTGTTGCTTTAGGTTTCTTTTTTACTTTTGTATTTTGAGACAGTCTTACTCTCCAGGCTAGCCTGAGATTTGGCCAAGACAGGTTTCACTTGGCTGTAATTCACTGTGTAGACTACGGTTGCCTTGAACTTCATTTCAGAGCTCTGCCTGCCTTTCTGAATGCTGGCAGAAAGGCATGTGCCACAAACTGTATATATAGTTTAGGTTGCCTTGAACTCATCATCTTCCTTCCTCCATTTTTTTCAGCACATCCTGCCAACATGTGCTCCCACCACCAACCATTCGGGCCTGTGTTCATGGAGTGGGGGAGGAAGATACACACCATTGAGCAGGTTACTAATTAGTGATGCCTTTCTCTTGCAGTGTGTCCAGCTGGCTGGCAACCTGGTGGTGACACCATCAAGCCTGATGTCCAAAAGAGCAAAGAATATTTCTCTAAGCAGAAGTGAGCACTGAACCATTTTTCTGCCCGGCAGCATTGAGAAGCCAGAAGAAAAATTCACGCTTAAACACAAATGTAGTTTGATTCAAGATATGCCTTCAGGGTTGGGGTGGTTAGCCTTTCTTCCACTGCTGGTAATGGCCTGAAGTCTGTTGTGGGCAGACTGTTTGATATACCAGTCACAGAAATCAGCCTGTTATTCTTTTCTTTTTTTTTTTTTTTTTTTTGTCTATTAAACGTTAACTCTTAAGAACTTGGTGATTCATTTTAAGGCAACATTAGATTTTTAAGAGGAACTTCCCCCCCTTATGTGTAGGTGAGCACAAGTATGTGTGCACATATGTGAGTGGGTGTGCATACATGTGTACATTAGAAAAGGTTTGTGTGTGTGAATGTTTTCACACATATGTACCATGTACCTGCCTGTTGGATCCCTGGTACTTGGGTTATGGCTTGCTATGAGCCACCATGTGTGTGCTGGGAATTGAATGAACCTAGGTCTTCTGCAAGAGCATCTCCTAACAGCTGGGCAGTTTCTTTTGTCTTACTTTTTGAGACAGGATCTCTCACTGATCCGGAGTGTGTGAAGCTAGCACTCTCAGGATCTGGTTTTCCAGTGCTGATTTTATAAGCATGGACTATCGTGCCTGGCTTTTTCTGGAGTTGAAGTGGGTTTTGTTTTTTGAGACGGGGTTTTTCTGTGTAGCCCTGGCTGTCTAGACCAGGCTAGTCTCTAATTCAAAGGGATCTGCTTGCTTCTCGGCATGTGCCACCACTGCCCAGCTTCATTCCTGTCTTTGATACTAGTCCATGTACCATAACCCCTGCTTTTCTTTTTTTCCTTATTTTTTTTTAAGGCTTGTCCTGGAACTCAGTTTGTAGACCTGACCTTGAATCTGTAGAAATTCTCCACTTTTCAGCCAGACCCTGCTTTTTCTTTGTTAAAAGATTTTTATTTTGGTATATATTGATGTTTTTGCTCATATGTATATCTGTGTGACAATGTTGAATTTGCTGTGACTGGAGTTACAGTGGTGAGTTACCATGTGGATGCTGATGATTGAATCTGGAACCTCTGGATTCGCAGCCAGTGCTTTTAACCACTAAGCCGCCTCTGCAGCTTCTGCCCCTGCTTTCTTAAATATATATATATATATGTATATATACACACACACACATTGTGTGTAGGTTTTAAGAGCTGTATCAGTAGAGATGGAGCTTGGTACTCACCTGGTGTTCTGCTCTGCTTCTTGCTGTGTTAACTATTATGACTAAAAGTGACTCCGGAAGGAAAGGACTTTATGGTCACAGCCATCACTGAGGTAAAGTCAGGATAGGAAAGCAGGGACTGAAGCAGAAACCACAGAAGGCAGCTTGTGCTCTGGCTTTCGCTCAGCCAGCTTTTTTTAGTAGTCTAGGACCAGCTGCTGACTGGGGATGGTACCTGTGCACAGTGGACTTGGCCCTTCTAACTCAATCAGCAACCAAATAAATGCCCCAAGACATGCCCACAGGCCAGTCTGACCTAGCAGTTCCTCAGTTGAGGTTTCCTCCCCTGGTGACTATAGTCTGTGTCAAGGTGACAGAAATTAACTAGTATGCTAGTGTGTACAAAGCTTTGTTATAACACAGCCACATAAATGGGGTGTGTTGGAACACACCTATAATTCCAGTACTAGAGAAGTGAAGGCAATAGGATCAGTGGTTTACCTGTGTGAGACATGAGGTCCTGTGTTTAAAAGAAAAGGCTGCCTCAGTCAACTGATGGTGCCCAGATCCACACAGATGTGAAAGTACTACTTTATAGATGAAAGCAAACCCAAGCCCTGTCTGCATGTACACCTGCATGCCAGTATGGATGGTTGTGAGCCACCATGTATTGCTAGGAATTGAACCCCGGTCCTTTGGAAGAACAGACAGTGCGCTCACTCGGCCATCTTCCAGCCCACCTACTACAGTCTTAGCCATGGCACTGCAATTCATGTTTGCTGAGTTACAAGTGATAGTCCCAGTAAGAATATTTGGGCTGTTTATAATGAAAACAAATTTTGCTTCTTAGGGGAAGTGCCTAGTACCTGCTCTACATAAAGAATAGAATTAGGCTAGTAAGAGACTCACGAGTTGTCTTTGTTTTTTGAGACAGGGTTTCTCTGAGTAGTCTTGGCTGTCATTTTCTTGAGTTGTAGGCTGCTGGTTTCAAACTCCTAGCAATCCACCTGCCTCTGCCTTCCTGAGTGCTAGGATTACACAGCCACCGTGCCTGGCTATGTGGTGTCTTTTTAGGGTTTTACTGCTGTGAAGAGACAGCATGGGCACAGCAACTTATTTTTTTTTAAGATTGATTTATTATGTATACTATGTTCTTTCTGCATGTACACCTGCACACCAGAAGAAAGCACCAGATCTCATTATAGATGATTGTGAGCCATCATGTGGTTGCTGGGAATTGAACTCAGGACCTTTGGAAGAGCAGCTAGTTCTTTTAACCTCTCAGCTATCTCTCCAGCCCCACAGCAACTCTTAGAAAGGAAAACATTTAATTGGGGCTGCCGTACAGTTCAGAGGGTTAGTCCATTATGGTGGAAAACATGGCAGAGCACAGGTAGACATGGTTCTGGAGAGCGGCCAGGTTCTAGCTGGAGACTCAACTGGGTGTAGCTTTGAGCATAGGAGACCTCAAAGCCCTGCCCTCCAGTGAGAGCATTCAAACAGGTGTCTGTGGGCCATACATAAACTTTCACATGGTGGAGGTATAGAGATGTAATGATCTCTCCCGGTGAACATGAATGGCCGGGAGTGCTGGGATTACAGGTGTGTGCCACCCTGCCTGGCCTGTCAAGAGTTTTTTAATCCCCTACATGAGTGTCAGATTAGAGCCAGGTTAGGCTACATGGCAGACTTCGCTTTTGTGTTTGTAGAATTTTTAGGGCCTCTTGAATCCAATTAAGCTACCTTCCTAGATCCTGTTCGTGAAACTTGAATTAGTGGCAGTTGTGAGCTACCTGAAGTGGCTTTATTTTGAAACAGTCTCAGGCACATCGATTTCTGTGTGGGTCTGACTGGATTCAGACCCACACACTTAACACTACGTTCTCCAGACTGAGCTATCAGTCATACATTTGGTTGAAAGTGAGTTTCCTAATCTTGTAGCAACCAAGGAACAGAACACGTGTCAAATAGTGAAAGAGGAAATTAGTTGTGAAAATCCTTCTGAAACAATCATGGTGGAGTTCTGGGCAGTGCAAAGTGGGGTGTTCTCAATCAAAGAATGGGCTTATTGTGGCTCCTTTTCCTACTACATTTTTGGATCATGGGATGAACAAAACTAACCTTGGAAATGTCACACCTACCTGTTTTCAGGGTGCAATGTTTAATACCCTCAGTTTGCTTCTCTCCCTGCTGCAGGTTGGGGGCTACCCTGTCCCAGGTCTGAGTCTTGAACAATAATTAGCAATGATTGAGTCTGACACTGTTCTCAGTGTCAGTTTTTGGCAAGTACAAACAGCACATGACAATTTAAAGACGTACACCACCACTGCCAATATGATTTTTTTAATATAATTTATACTACACATGGTGAGCACTTTACCATACTAAGCCACTTCCCTAGACTCTGGCAGTGAAACTTGAAAAATCAAGATGGCAGAACCTCTATGTCTAGAACTGAGAGCACAGGGAAAGCTGGCGCTTTGGATAGGGTTATATGCCACTTATCGCAATGATTAGAATATTCCTTTTTGATCTTGTTTAGTCAGCAAGAAATTTCTTTTGGATCCTTGGGTAGGGCCAACAAAACACTCCTGTGCTGTCATGGCCTTCCAACATTCCGGAATACAAACTACATCTGTTTGAGCAGAAGTGTAAGATTCCTTAAGACTGTGCTAGTAACACCACTTACTATAGGCCAGGCAGTTTCAAAGTATTTTACTTAAATATTAAGTTGGCATAGTTCTGTGTGGTGGGTACCCCTAGGTTCCTTTAAATCCAAGGTTCTCAACCTATGTGTCCAGACTCCAGGAAGGGTCTCGAATGGCCCTTTCACAGGATTGCCTAAGACCATTGGAAAACTCAGATAGTTACTATTTCATAACTAGCAAAATTAAAAGTAGCAACAAAAAGAATTTTATAGTTGGGAATCACCACAACATGAGGAACTGTGTTAATGGGTTGCAACATTAGGAATGTTGAGAACCATGGATCTAAATAGTATCTTGGAGTACTGCATAAAAATAGTAACAGGTATGAGTCCAATATTTGAAGGCAACTGCTAATTTTGAGTCTGCCTTGGCATGTGATTTGTCTTGATCAATGTAAATTTAGTCTTGCGCCCCTCTGAAGGACTATTACTGGGAAATAATACCCAAAATAAAAAGTCGGTTTTCACCAGGTGGTGGTACAAAGCTCCCAGCACTCTAGGGAGACAGAGGCAGGTGGATCTCTGTTTGAGGCCAGTCTGGTCTACAGAGTTCCAGGATAGCTAGGGCTATGCAGAGAAACTCTGTCTCAAACAACAAAAGTGCTTTTTTGAAAACCCAAATCGTACCCCAAATAAAACAAATCCACCATTAGTGGGATCTTACAGGGGAAAGAATATCAAGGACCTGGGGATATGGGTGGTGAGACTCTGGGGCTAAGCCAGCTTCGTGCTCTGTTGGAATTCTGAGGCTTGGTAAGCACAGGGTGCTCTGATGTAGTGCTAGGGTGCTCTGAGGGCTGGGCTAAACCTAGTAGGGCCAAGCGCTGGGCAGGTGGGGTAGAGAAGTAGAGCTTCTGTTCTTCTGAGTAACGTTCTTCAGGAGTCACAGCATCCCGGTAAGTCCAGTCACGCCAATGGAAATTGAAGCCTTCAAGCAGACTGATGCGGCCAGCTCTTGTAGGCACACAGTCAGGGGGCTTGCTGGGTTGCAAATTTGGCACTTCAATCCCTGGCAGCAACATTACCCCTCGGATAGCAAACCAGCCCCCAAATCGGGGATGTACACACATACCTGCTATGCGCTGGGGAGAGGACAAAGAAAAGCAGGGTTACAGAGACTTTGACACTAGGTCCAACCACCATTATTGCAAACTTTTTTCCCTCCCAGTTTATTTGTATGTGTAGGAGTGTTTTGCTTGAATGCAAGCAGTACCCACAAAGGCCAGCAGATGTCAGACATGAAACTGGACTTACAGATGGTTGTGAGTGCTGGGGATTGAATGTGGAGCATGCAAAAGCAACAAATGCCCGTACCTCTAAGCTCTCTCTCCAGCCCCTATTTTTGTTCATTTATTTCCCACTCAATGCATACTGATTGCTGCAGAAGCTTCTGTCCCTCATTTTTAAAGAAACCTATTGTGTGTCTGTGAGTGTGCCTGTGGGGGTCGGGACAATTTCATGGATTTGGTTCTCTTACACCTTTATATGGTTCCAGAGATCAAACTCGGGTTGCTGTGTTTGAGGTGCCTTTACCTTCATCTCACTGTCTCTTCTTGACCACCTATTCACAGACTCACTCTAAAGAATAAGGAAGAGCTCACTGGAACTCACCTCAGGCAGCTTCCCATCAGGCCATGCTTAGCTTCCCAATTTAAGTTTTGGTCACTACTGATCACTACTCTACCTTTGAACCTTTCTGAGACAGCCCTGTACCACAAAGCTTTAAGAACAGACCAGGCCAGGCTTGGTACATGCCTTTAGTGCTAGTCCTCAGGATCCTGAGGCAGGCTATCTCTGTGAGTTCAAGGTCAGCCTAGTCTACACAGTGAGTTCCAAGATAACCAGAGATATAGAGACCTTGCCTCAAAAACAGTAAAACTGATCAGGAAGTTGGTGAGTAAAGGTGCTTTGCAGCCAACCTGATAACCTCAGTTTATTCTCAAGGACCCATATAATGGAAGGAAAGAACTGACTCCTGCAATTGTCCTCTGACCTCCTTAAATGCAAACACACACAGTAAATATTTCTGTTTGTTTGAGACAGGGTTTTCTTGTGTAGCCCTGGAAGTCTTGGCCTGTAACTCTGTAGACCAGGCCGGCCTTGAACTCAAAGATCTGCCTGCCTCTGCTTCCTGAGTACTAAGATTAAAGGTGTGCAACACTATGTCAGGACAGGAAATACTTTTTAAAAAAGATTTGTTTATTATTTATACAGCATTTTATGTGCATGTGTGCCTGTATACCAGATTTCACTATAGATGGTTATGAGCCACCATGTGGTTGCTGGGAGTTGAACTCAGGACCTTTGGAAGAACAGCCAATATTTGTAACCTGTGAGCCATCTCTCCAGGCCCTGATAGGAAATATTTTTAAAACACTAAAAAAGACCAGGTTTTTTGAACTGTTATGTCCTCAGATAAACCAGAAAGCAGGTAAAGGGGCCAGAAAATATGTGGCCTATTTGTCAGGGCCCTAGATCCTTTGTTCTGGGTTATGTACCAACTTCATCAAAGGAAGGTGAAGGAATGTGAGATCTCATAGAGACACTTCAGCAGCCTTTACTATTTTGTTCTCTTGGTCCCCAGCCATCCATTCCCATTCTCTAACCTGGTTCCCCCATGGGTCAGCATCCACATCTTGCCGTTGGTAGTAGTAAGCAGCACCTGCCACATGGGCTGCTGTTTGAGCTAGAATCTTAGGACGCCGGTTGGGGTGTACCTCATAGTCAGCAATGACTTCCATGTGCAGTTCCGGGAACTTCTGAAACAGAATAAGGTGTCCCTATTAGCATGACAGGAGTTATGACTTTGTTCTAAGAAGGCCTAAGTTGTGTATTAACATGCTCCTGTTCTCATAAGCCCATGGTTTGTTTTTTTTTGACAGGGTCAGAATAGCTTTGAACTTGCTCTATTGTAGCCAAAGATGATCCTGAATTCCTGATCCTCATGACTCTAACTCCCTACTATTGGGATTCACCATTAAAACTCTGAATTGAAAATATACCTTTAACTTTTAAGAAGCTACTAAATGAAGAAATTTAAAGTTCTCTGCCTCCTCAGAAGGGACTATGCTTGAAGGGAGGAAATACGAAAGACCTTGCTTAGAAGCTGCCATTATCGGGAGTTATTGAGCCTTGTGTGGCACATTTCTAGAGTGGGAGACCTAGAATTTATACGTACAGATCTATGTGTATATAAATGAATGCAGGCAGCTAGCCATGGTGGTATACACCATTAATCCCAGCACTCAGGGAGGCAGAGGCATGTGGATCGCTGTGAGTTCGAGGCCAGCCTGGGATACAGAGCAAACCCAAGACCGCCAAGGCTACACAGAGAAACCCTGTCTCAAAAAACCAAAACCAACCAAATAAGTGAGCACAGGCTGGGAAATACTGTTCTGCTTTCAAACGGCTCCAAAGACAGATTTATTAGCCCAGGGCAAAGGCCAGTGAACAATGACTAAAGATGTTGGATTTACTCTTATCCCAGAGATTAAGACTAGCCCGAGGCTCACATAGTTGTCCATCAGTGTAGGCATCCTACCAAACTGATTTCAGATGGGGAGTCTGCAAAAAGAAAGGGTAAAACCTGGGTGTGAGAAGGCAGAATAAGAAGTTACAGAATGCCTTGCATCTAGATCCTGCACTGAGCTTGATCAACAGGGATGCAGATGTAGGTTTGGGAGTTGAAGGACAGTTGAGCCATACCTCTGTAACACTCCTCAGGTGGTAGGATACACACTGATCCACAGGGTCTCTCAGTGTTTGGAGGTGGCAGCTCTTCAGGAAGGGTTTGAGGGCTTTATCAAACATAGCAGGTGTGCTGAGTACCAAGAAGGCCAGGGTAGGTCCTGGGAAGGGCAAGTGGAAGGTGGGAGGCAGGAGTTCATTGTACCATGCCACCTGGAACACAAAGTTCAGATCTGGTCGGCAAGCAGCTTATTCAGGGTGCCATACATTTTTCACTCATCTCCATTTCATTCATTCAAAGAATTTCACTGATGCTATGTAACATATGCATATTAACCTTGTATGGGGAATCTGTCTGCAATTGACTGTGACTTAGAATATATAGACAAGGGGGCTGGAGATATGGCTCAGTGGAGAAGAGGAATGACTGCTCTTCCAGAGAACCCAGGTTCAATTCCCAGCACCCACATGGCAGCTTACCACTGTCTGTAACTCCAGTTCCAGAGGATCCAACACTCTCACACAGACATATATGCAAGCAAAACAACAATGCATATAAAATTAAGAAAAAAGAATATATCAACAAGAGCTTACAAACAACTTAGAATAAATAGAAAGTGATAATTATGACTAATCCTATGCCAGGACCAGACGAGTGTCCTCTGACAGAGGAAAAACTGAATAGCACTCTGGGAGGCAAAGGCAGGTGGATCTCTCAGTTTGAGACCAGCCTGGTCTACAGGAGTCCCAGGACAGCCAGAGCTACACACAGAAACCCTCTTTTTCAAAAACCAAAAAGAAAAAAATGTACTAAGGGAATTTGGGAAGAACAGACTGTCTGGTTTGATGGAAGTTAAGGAGCTGCACTAAGGATCAGAAGAAAAGGCTTGAGATTAGGAGGAGTGAGACGGGGCCTGGCCTTAAACTATGGCTCCAACTTGGTGACAGTGAGGAGTCCTTTAACACCTAAAAGGGTAAAGTGACCTGATAGTTTAAAAAAACCTGGTTGCAATGTAGAGAATGGATTGGAGCCAAGATTGCGGCAAGGAGATTAGAGTGAACCTAATGAGAGAGGTGTTCAGAGATATGGGAGAGGTTGATGGGCAGTAAAAAGGAGTTGGGTAGATTCAGGAGATAATCATGGTGGCTGTTGGATATAGGGCAAGGAAGCTGAGTAGCAGGAGCTTATGATACAGGCAGGGCTACAAGCTAACTGTTCAGTACAATAGTTCCTATTACCCAAACCTGACACACAAAATCACACAATTTTCAGACACAGTCTCACTAGGACAGCCCTAGCTGACCTGGAGCTCCATATGCAGATCAGGCTGGTGTCAAGCCTGTGCCTCCTGAGTGCTGGGGTCAAAGGCTTCTGCCACCATGACTAGCCCTCACATAGGCATGCCTGCTCTTTCCTATCCCTGCCATCCATCACTGCCTCCAAACTCTTGACTCTAGGATATACATAACCCTTCTTCCTTTCAATCCATCTTTTCGTATACAGTTTTGTTTTGGGGCTGGGGTTTGAGATGAAACCCAGAGCCTTGCAAACGCTAACCTAGCCTCTATCACTGTAGCTAGCTCTCAGTTTTGTTCTTTTTCCTCATTACTAGGGATTGAATCAAAGACCTCAAGCGTGGTGGTCAAGTTTTCTGTCACAGAGCTACATCCTCCAGCACTTCAATCTCATTTTTTTCCTCCTGCAAGTGCTTTCAAACTAGTCTTAACTTACTTCTCTACAGTAGCTTCTTCCAAATCTCGCTGTGGATAGCTCAATGGAATGGGTGAGAAATAGGAACTCTCTTAAGATAGGTCAAAGGACTCAGGCTGATTTTAGTTTAGGTTTGTGTCTTAAACATATCTTGTTCACTCAGCACCGTGGAAAGCGTGGAATAGGGCGGGCTGGGTTGGGCAAAGAGGAAAGAGGATTACAGAGACTTCTGTACCAGGCAAGCGTGAGGAATTTCTATGCTCAGTCCCGTACTGGTGGCAAGCAATACCATGAATTAGCCTTCTGTTGGCTGACGGAACAAACTAGCTAATTGTGTCTTGTTTAACATCTGGAATACTCTCTGTCCTCATCTGACTTAATATATAGCCATGCCAACCTTCCAAGCTTTGACCTCTACTTATTCCTTTGGAAGCATCCGTTAATTCCAGCCCCATCGGGAGACATTTTTCCTGTATATTATGGAAATGACAGGTTAGGGAACCGGGGTTGTATCCCATTCATTTGTTTGATAGTATAAAGAGGTAAACGGGCAAACATATGACTGTTTCTACCTTTTTAATCAAGCCCCATTTCACACCACCTGGAGACCCGGTCGTGGGAGCTTGGGGAGGATCAGTAGGGCGCACCGGCCTCACACTTTTGGCACCGCGGCCAATCATACAGCTCGCCCTAGGTAAGACAAACCAACCTGGAAGGGGTAAACCTCGAAGCCAAAAGGACATAAGCTGTCCTCAATCTTCTGCTTCAGCTCTGCGACTCGCGGCTCCATAGCGCACGCTGGACGCTGAGCTTGCTGGGAAATGGAGTCTCAGAGTTAACCTGAGCCTGTACGCGCCAAGCCGAGCTGGACTACATTTCCCCGGAGGTAAAAGACCAGTAACGGACTCAATTGATTCTGAGGGATGCATCTTGGTACATGTAGTTCATTTGACCCTTGGAATCGAAGCATAACAGGGTCTGGAAGACTACGTGTCCCGACAAGCTTCACTGGGGGGTGTGCGTGTGAAAGCACAGGGAACGTAGTTCCAGGGAAACGTATTTCCGCCCTCTATTGCCCGTTGTCTCCGCAAGAAAGGGACTCAGTTTCCCGGGTGGCGCTGCGGCACCCGTTCTTAAATCTCATTCTCCGCCTACCAGAGTTTGAAATCATGGGCGGCAGTGGTCTCAGAGTCCTTGATTTCCGGAAATCGTAACCAAGATTCGGCTCCTTCTACCCTCACTTGATACCTGTGTTTTTATTTTGTTTTGTTTTGTTTTGTTTTCTTACTACTTTCCCAAGAACTCCTAGTTTTCTAGTTCTAGATTCGCAGTATTGCCGTGGACCTGTAGCCCTAGCATCCCATTCCCGCTTTGCTCTTTTCCATCTAACACTGTGGCCTGCCCTGGGCTGTCCTGCGGGTATCTCGCAGGATGAGCAGGAGCCCTAGCTGGTCTGATCAGCTTCATGCGGTTCTCAATTCAACTGATGAAAATATGGCCCGGATTAAGGTGAGGAGGCGTAAGAAGCTCCCTTCCGACCCCACGGGATCCCCTCCCCCACATCGGGAGTCTCGGCCAGGGCGAAGGTTAAGGGGGCATTGAGTGCTCACTGGCTTGAGGATGTGTTTTCTTTTGTAGCAGAGTTTGTATCCCCTTCGAGTTCCCTCTACAGGTAAGTATTGTTCTGTCTCCCAGCCTTTTCTCTTTCAAGGCCTTCTTTCTTCCAGTGCCTGCCTGTACTATTTACAATTCTGTACAGATTCCAGCTACTTCCTTTCTGGAACTCTGACTTCCTACACAGACAGATCCTGCTCTTGTCCCTTCCCTATTCCCTCAATAGGGAACCTGGCTGACACCTGGATTTCCCCTCATCACTTGCCTCCTCAGCCAGGGGCCCAAGCTCAACAGCCTTGGGCTCAAAAGACTCCCACTCTTGGAGAGAGACTGAGCTGCACTGAAGGCCACAGCTCATCTCTCTGGGATGAAGTTACTAAACTCCGATCCCAGCTTCAGTCTCAGGCTCAGGTGAGGTATTAGGTGTTTTTACGTGAGAGTAATGTGAGATGGTGGATATTAGAAAGTCGTGTCTGTTCTCTCTTCTGGGGTAGGTGACTGAAGCTCTAAGGCGTGCCGTGCACAGCCTGTTGAAGGATCGGGAGCAGCAGATGTTCAAGATCAGCGCTCTAGAAGGTATTGGGCCAATTCCTTCCCTTGTACAGTGCACAGAGCTTTAAAATTGAAACCAGAGTTCTGTGCATGCTGAGCTACGCTCTCCCACTGAGACTGAGCCTTTAGTGGGTGAGCTATCTCTCCAGCCCCTCACAACTTTATATGCCTGGCCACAGTTTTGCTGTGCAGGTAGTTGTTTTTGCACTTGTTTTGATTTGCAGGTAGTGCCTGGGCTCATGTGTGAAGCTCTTAGAGCAGTTGACCTTCGCTTTCCCCACTACAGCCTCACTAAAATTGCTGCAGGAGGGCCCTAAAGGGAGAGCCCTTCTGGAGCAACGCCTGGAAGGGTTGAGAAGGGAACTGCAGGGCCTTCGGAGTCAGGTTCAAGAGCTAGTCCAAACCCAAATGAAAACAAGACCCGGAAAGTTCAGTACTACAAGTGGCTTTCACCAAAAGCTGCAGACTGAGTAAGTGATTTTTATTTATGTGTTTAAGATGCACTTCCTGGGAACACGCACTTTTAATTCTAGTGCCCAGGAAGCAGAGGATGGCAGATCTCTCTGAGTTCAAGACTAGCCTGATCTACATATTGAGTTGTAGGGCAACTAGGGCTACATAGTGAGAACCTGTCACAGAAAACAAAAAGGACAAGAAAAAATTTTAGTGTATGAATGCTTTACCAGTATGCATATATGCACACTGCATGCATACCTGTTGAATCCCCTGGAATTGGAGTTAAAGATGGTTTTTGAGCTACCATGTGGATGCTAGAAATCTAGATTCTCTTTAAGAGTGACACATTTTTGGGCTGCAGAGATGGCTCAGAGGTTAAGAACACTGGCTGTTCTTCCAAAGGTCTAAGTTCAATTTCCAGCAACCACATGGTGGCTCCTAACTATCAGATAGTGAAATCTGTGCCCTCTTCTGGTACACAGTCAGAATGCTTTATAAAATAACTAAATAAATCTTAAAAGAGAGAGAGAAAGAAGAGTGGCAAATTTTCATAACCACCTAGCCATCTTCTAACCCCCAAGCCTTTTTGAGGTTTCTGAGCTCTTGGCATACCAAATGTTTCGCTTCCTCACTTTTTCTTTGATGTTGGATATTGAACCCTGGGCCTAGTGTGTGCTAAGTAGACACGCTTCTCATTGAGCTGTAATCTCCAGCCACTCTGGGTTTGTTGTCTGATTCTAGAATGACACTGCTGTCACTCATGTAGGCACCAGCTTCTGTGGGAAGAGTCAGAGATTCTTCGGGAGGAACTGAAGTTGCTTCGGGACCAGCTGAGTAAGTAAAGGATTGAGAGTGTTCTCTTGTCCCTGATTTTGAAATGTCTTCTTGTTCTTCCAGTAAGTGACCATACTTCTGCCTATTTGAGCTATTGAGAAGTCTAGCAAATTATTATTTTTTTGAGACATAGCCCTGGCTCTCTACATAGGGTCTCTACACAGCCCTGGCTGTCCTGGGACTCACTATGTGAACCAGGCTGGCCCTGAACTTACAGAGACCCACTGCCTCTGCCTCCCAATTGCTGGGATGAAGGCATGTGGCACCACTCCTGGCCAGGCAAATTATTATTGACATTATTACTACTACTATTATTTGTGTATTGTGTGATTTGTATGTTGTGTGATGCTGGGTATCAAATGCGTAAGACCTTATACTTGGCTAAGCATGTGCTCTACCACCAAGCTACATCCCTAACCTTTGGCAAAATATTTTATTTTGCTCTTTGTCTCTCAAGGTGTGAATTTAGTCTTTCTTACCAGCTTGGAATCTTTCTAGCAGCTGGACCAGAACATGTCTGTCTACGTTTCTTCCTCTAATCTGGTCACAAGGCAGTGAGGAAGAAGGAATGAAGTTGAAGAATGGTCCCCTCATATTCTGTCTAATTTTCAGGCCAACATCAGGAGGTGCTACTGGAACAGATGGCTGAGGGGCGCCAGGTTCAGGCCCGCAGTTGGAGGGTAGGACACAGTTACATCATCCTCTACATATTTTTTCCAGGAGTCCCCATCCTTCCTGTCTGTTCTGCTCTACAGAAAGGCCAGAAGGTCTTCTCCCACCCCCACCCCCATCTTTATTATTCTTCCCCATGCTGATTCATCATCTCTCCAAAGCAGTTTTTCCCACTATCCTGTGTGTGGAGGAGGGGAACTGTGGGAGTTTCCCTTGGAAAGAGAGAGATTTAGTCCTCCCTCTGCACCATGGTATGGCAGATGTTGGAACACCTACAGAGTGACCAGAAGGGCAAGGTTCATACCTTGGAGGTTACCAGGACAGAGGCCCATGATGCCCAGAAGGAGGAGCCCTATCTCCTCAGGTCAGAAGTTATGTGTGCTGTGGCAGTAGATGGGATTTGTGTCAGAGATATTAAGCAGAATTCAACTAGCCTAAATTTGGCCAGGATTGGTTGGGGTGGTCAGTCTGGGTATCTGGGTTTTTATTCATAAGAATAGTGTTGGAGGGGATGAAGAGATGGCCCAGGGGTTAAGAGCACCATCTGCTCTTCCAGAGGTCCTGAGGTCAATTCCCAGCAACATGGTGGCTCATAAGATCTGGTGCCCTCTTCTGGAGTGCAGGTGTACATGCAGGCAGAACATTGTATACATAGTAAATCTTAAAAAAAAGAAGTGTTGGCTATTCTAGCCTAGGCTGTCCTTATCCTCCTGATCTACCTCCAAATGCAGGAGTTACAGGCGTATGTTACTAGACTGAGTCGTTTTATATTTATTTTTATTGAAATTTCCACTGGGCAGCCCAGACTGCCCTCAGACTCACCCTGCTGTCTGTGCTTACTGAGTGCTGACCGACAGGTGTGGGCTATTATGTCCACCGGAATTACTACATTTTTTTTTGCATTGTATTTATTTATTTAGTCTGCATATGATGGGCGCGCATGTAACATGAAGTGCATGTGGAGGTCAGAGGATCACTAGAAATCAGTTTCTCCTTGTATCATATGGGTTCTGAGGGTTCATATGGGTTGTTAAGCTTGGTGGCAGGCACGTTTATCTGCTGATATATCTGTATGTCTGAATGCTAATGGCCAGGGTTGGGGTAGGGGATGAGTCTGGGGTCCTGATCTCAGAATGGAAGACAGTTTATGCTGGAACAGTGTCCTAGATCCATCATCATCTCTGCCTCTGGTTGTTCTTTCTAGGACCTCTGTTCATGCCCAGCAATCTAAGCTGCCTCTGGCCACCATCTTCACCATGTCTCTTTCTTCATCTAGCTCTGAAGTCAGTCTTCCAGACTGTGACCGTAGCTGGGAACTTTTAAAGAGACTAGATAGGGGTAAGGACAGTTCTGGGGGTGTGAATCTGAGTGACGCCTGATGCAGCTGTCTAATTGGCATGTCTTTTCTGTGTGGAGCTAAGCTACTTTATTATTTGATATTTGTTTAGTAAAAGGCAAAAGATTTATGTGATTTGAAGAAAAACCAAAGTAGTTATTATTTAACATTTATTTAAAGGTCAGCTTTTCCTTTGTACTTCAGACTTGCTATGTAGCTCAATCTGGTCTTGAACTCACAGTTTTCCTGCCTCAAGTTGCTGAGTGCTAGGATTACAGATACATGACAGTGCATTCTCATTAAACCACTTTGTTGCAGTTGGGGGACAGGCACAGGTAGACAGTCAGAAACCACCCTAGGGTGGGCACATAAAACCAGGCCTGTGTGTCTTTTCCAGGGAGGTCCAAGGCCAGGTCTGTGCCTGTCAGTGTTGCTAATGGTTTTTCATTTTCCTTCATTTTAGAACTCCAGAGCAGCTCCCTTTTTAACCTGGAACCCAGCGGCCTTCAGTCCCATGCCCAGAGTCTTGGGCAAGAGGACCTGTTCCTTCAGGGCCCCAGGATCTTCCGGAGTGACCTATGAGGACCTGTAAGGAAATGAGATGAAGCTTCTATCCATAGCAGCTTTCTCATGCTCTCTAGTATGTGCCCTCTTTATTGATGCATCTCACTGTCCAGCCATTCCTGCTCCCCATCTAATTTAAAATAAAGTGGCTTAACTCTGCCTGATGTGATTTCTCTGACTCTGTACCCTAGTGGGATAGGCTCAGCCATGCATTTCCTTCTTGTTACTTAACTGTTTCCTGTGGTTTCTACCTCTGAAATCTCATTCATAGATACACCTCTGACTAGGAACTCAAGTGAACTTGGAAAGAAATGATTTCTCTTGGTGAGTGGAATGTGTTAGCATGTTGGGCTGAGGCAGTACTGATGAGATTGCAGAGAAGAGTGTGATATTCTGGTGGGCACTAGATCTAGGCAGTCACACTGCTTCCTGAGGCTTACTCCAGCTTCTCTGTCCCTCCCCTTCCTCCACAGCCCTGTGTATGTCTATAGTAGGCTTCTCAGGTTCTCTGAAATCCAGTTATTTTTAAAACAAAACAACAAAAACAAAACCTTTATTATTTGTTTTGAGAAAGTGTCTCTGTATGTAGCCCTGGCTGTCCTGGAACTTGCTATGTAGACCAGGCTTGCCTTGAGCTCACAGAGATTCTCCTGCCTCTGCCTCCCTATTCCTAGGATTAAAGGTATACACTGCTGTACCCAGCCAAAAAGTATTTTTTTGCTATAACCTTCATGAGGAAATAAAGAGTTCCATGATTCAAATTCTATTAATTTTCATTTTTTAAAGTTATTTTTATTATTTTATGAGTATTGGTATTCTGCCTGCATGTATGTCTATGCACCGCCTGTGTGCAGTGTCCCAAGGGGCCAGAAGAGGGCGTCACATCCTCTTGAACTGGAGTTGCACATGGTTGTGAGTTGCCATATGGATGCTGGCCATCAAACTGATCCTCCGGAAGAGCAGCAAGTGCTCTAAACTGCTGGGCCATCTCTCTAGCACCCTTTTTAAAAATTTTTGAGGCAGGATTTTATATCACACAGATTGGCTTTGAGTGAGAGTGACTATCTTAGTCACTGTCCTAATGCTCTGACAAAACACCATGACCAAGGCTGCTTGCAGAAGGGTTTATGTGGGGCTTATAGTTCCATAGAGTTAGGAGTCCATCACCACTGTGGTGAGGTGCATGTCAGCAGCTGGCAGGCCGGCATGGCACTGCAGCACAAGCTGAGACCACATCCCATCCACAGTGAGGAAGCCGAGCGCACACACAGGGACTGGCAGATCCTTTGAAACCTTAATGACACAGTGACACACCTCCAACAAGGCTATACCTCTGCTCCTTCTGAAAGAACAATAATTGAAGACCAAGTGTTCAACATATGAGCATTTGGGGGGCTGGGGCCTTCTCGTTCAAAGCACCACAGTGACCTTGAACTTTCGGATCGTCCTGCTAAAATCTAAATTACAGGTGTGTAGCCAGGTGAGGTGGCAAACACCTATAATCCCAGCATTCAGGGAGGCAGAGGCAGGTGGATCAGCTTAGGACAGCCAAGGCTACGTAGAGAAACCCTGTCTTGAAAACAGCAGCAGCAGAGCACTGCCACACCCAAGCGGTTTGCCAGCTGCTGTTGTCTCTGCTGCCTCACCTTTCTTTTCTTTGCGGTGGCTGGGGATTGTTGAACCCAAGGCCTCATGGATGCTAGGCAAGTATTATACTATCATGTTATACTCCTGGTCCATTTCTATTCAATTTCATTTAAAAAAAAATGCTTTATGTTGTTCATAATGCAATCCTAGCACTAGAGAGATGGAGACAGAAGGACCTGGAGTTGGAGGCCAGCGTGGGCTACCTGAGACATCCCCTTGTCTTAAACCAACAAATTAAGAAAAGGAAGCAAAAAAACCTTATGGTTAGCATTTTGCTCCTTAGCTTACTATTGTAGTAAATTAAAAAATGGGTGTTGGGCTATATAATGTTTATTATTTACTGTTAAGATTATCACAGTGGTATTATTTAACCTGCTATCACAAATAATACAGACACCTGCTAGATTTATAATTGTATCATTTACCTTGGGCCAGGCAGATAATTCATTTACACTGTCTCAATATCCTCATCATCCATCTTCCGGCCCCCATCCAATGCCATCCACCTTACTCCTCTCAATTGGACCACTTTTCACCCATAATCCTATGGTACTTGCTTGTATTCTCCATCTGGGCCTTTTCACGACGTTATTGGTCATTTATCCAGTCACCTATCCAGGATAGGTGAAACCAGATGTTGAGGGCCAGTAGTACCTATCAGACCAACCTGTAACAATTTACTTTCTATAGTGACAGAAAACCATCACTAAAAGCAACTCAAGAAAAGGTTTATTTTGCAGTTTGTAACCTATTGTTCATTCCTAAAGAGGGTTCAGGAAGGGGCCTGGAGGCAGGGACTGACACGGAGGAAGGCAGCTTACTGGCTTGCTGGCTTGTTTGTTTTAGAGACAGGGTTTCTCTGTGTAGCCCTGGCTGTCCTGGGGCTCAGCTTGTAGACTAGGCTAGCTTTGAACTCACAGAGATCCACCTGGCCCTGCCTCCCTGTGCCTGGATTACAGGCATGCAACGCCCCACCCCCCACCCCGTCTCAGCTGGCTTTTTAAATGTAATCCAGTACCACTCACCTAGGGGTGGGTAGCACCCTCCACAGTGTGTTGGGCCCTTTCACATCAAGCATTAATCAAGAAAATGCCCCCACAGACTCTACAGACCAACCTGATGGAGGCATTTTCGCAGTTGAGGTTCTCTCTTCTCAGATGACCATAGTTTATGTCAAGTTGAATGAAAACTAAACAGTTTGAAAGGTGTATCTTAGACAGCGAAGGGCACCTTTACTTTCTTCTTTTCTGCACTCTATGTTCTAGAGGGTTCAAGATTGCTTAAGAATCAGCAGCATTTCACAGAGACCTCATGAGGCCTCTTCCAGTAACTGTAGACAAGATAATGTCACCCACCAACTAGGTCTCTGTATATATTTGCCTGGAATTAAGATGTATAGTCAGCTTATGGAAAGGTTCCAACTCAGTTCAGACTGGCAGAAGACAGTTATCTGAAATAAAAGCTATAACAGGCTGAGGTAGTAAGACAAGGGCTACTTTCAGTAACTATATTTAAATCTCTGGCCCAAGGGGCTGGAGAGATGGCTCAGTAGTTAGGAGCACTGTCTGCTCTTACAAAAGTCATGAGTTCAATTCCCAGTGACCACATGGTGGCTCACAACCATGTATAGCACACAAAATAAATAAATCTTTAAAAAATCCCTGGCCCAACTAGCAGCCAATGTTATAGGGAGAGAGCTTTAGACATTGAATAGTTTACAGGGATGTCTTCTACATTCCTTTCCTTGTGTGTGTGTCTATCTCTATGTGTACACACATGCTTGATTATGGTCTGAGCATGAATATGTGGTCAGAAGTAGGGTATGGTGGTGCACATCTTTAACCCGTGTTCTTGGGAAAGGAAGCAGAGGCAGGTGGATCTTAGTTCAAGTCCAGCCTGGTCTACATAGCAAGTTCTATATGATAAGACCTTGCCATAGAGAGAAGGGGAGGAGGAGAGGTTTTTGCTTTATTTTTATTTCATGTGGATGGGTGTTTTGTCTGCATGTATGTCTGTACCAATGTACTTGCTTGGTGCCTGCAGAGGATCCTCTGAAACTGGAATTAACACAGTAACTAGAATTAACATATATATGCTGGGAATTGAACCAGTCAATGCTCTTAACTGTTGAGCCAGTCTCCAGCCCTATTTATTTATTTATTCATTTATTTATTTATTTATTTATTTTAAAGACAGGGTTTCTCTGTGTAGCCTTGGCTGTCCTGGACTGGCTTTGTAGACCAGGCTGGCCTCGCACGCACACAGATCCTCCTGCCTCTGCCTCCTCTAGTGCTGGCATTACAGGCGTATGCCACCATGCCTGGTGACTGTTTTTATTTATTATGTATTGTATTATTTATTTATTGAGATAGGGACTCTGTAGCTTAGGCTGGGTCAAAACTCTAGTTCAGACTGGCCTCAAACTTGTTTCTTTTATAATTTATTTATTTATTTATTTATTTATTTATTTATTTAATGTGCACTGGTGTTTTGCCTGCATGTATTTCTGTGTGAGGGTGTCAAATCTTGGAATTACAGACAGTTGCAAACTGCCATGTGGGTGCTGGGAACTGAATCCAGGTCCTCTGGAAAAGCAGTCAGTGCTCTTAGCTGCTGAGCCATCACTCCAGTCTCCTCAAATCTTGTTTCAATCCTGCCTGAGTCTCCTGATTACTGGGATCACAAGTGATACAGTGATATCTTACTTAGCTTCAGATCCAGTTTTATCTTATTTATTTTGGTGTGTATATGACAGAATCTTGTATTGTTTGGGCTGGCTTCAAACACTTTATTTTATTTTTTTTCAAGATGGGGGTTTCTCTTCGTAGCCTTGGCTGTCCTGGACTCACTTTGTAGTCCAGGCTGGACTTGAACTCAGAGCAATTGGCCTGTCTCTGCCTTCCAGAGTGCTGGGATTACAGGGATGTGCCACCATACCCAGCTCCAAACTCTTTGTTCTTCCTGTCTCCAAGGTGCTGGAGTTATAGGCATGTACTACCATATTTGGCTGTCTGTATACATGATTGAGTCTGTGCTTTCCTGCCACATTGCACATGTTGGCAGTAGAGGACAGCTCTGGTGTTGGTCTTTTTGTCCCATCTCCCAGGCGGAGTGCTGGGAGTACAGACTCTTCCTCACGCTTGTATGGTCAATGCTTGCACCCACTGTGCTATTTTTCCTCCCCCTTTATTTTGAGATCAGATGTCAAGTATCCCAGGCTGGCTTAGACTCCATATGTAGCTAAGGATGACCTCAAACTCCTGATACCCTGCAGCCACTTCCTGAGTGGCGAGATGGTAGGAGTGTGCCACCATATCTGGGCTTCATGCATACTGGCACACTGCTAACTGGACTTCATCTCCAGCCCCAAACTGAAAAATTCTGTTGTTTAGACTCACTTTTAAAACAAGCCTTCCCACCAAGCCTCTGCTTGTCTTCCACTGGGCAGATAATTCATCTGTCACTGTTTAACTCTGATTGCTACCAAAAGTATTTATCAACTGTTTGTATCAAGCTCTAAGGCAGATACAGTTGCAAAGGTGCCAAATCTTTCAACAGAAACGTTAAAGGACAGCAGTGGAACAGTAGCATCTCCACGGCCACCAGGTGGCAGCACAGCATTTATGATGTGATTCTGAACGGGCCAGAGAACTGGGCTGGAGCGTCTCCCGTCAGAGGTTGTGAGCTATTAAATTACTCTTCTCTCAATCAATGCCCTGTTTAGGCTATCCTATCATAGAGCATCAAAACAAAAAGATAACTTTATCATTCAAGCCCCACTCACATGCAGCCTCTTCCAATTTTATTTCCTACCGTACATTTTCTTAAATTCATTTGCCATCAGGACCACCTTTGTTTGGTTGTTATTGTCAGTGCTGGGGATTGAACCCAGGGCCACATGGTACATGCTCTACCATTACCTTCTTTCCCTAGTTCTGTTTCAATTATTTATGTCCCACATATTTTCCAGGAGTCTCCTCTTCCAGGAAGAGGGAAGTCTGAAGATTTCTGAAGGGAAACCCCTAGGAGGGCTGGAGAGAAGGCTCAGTGGTTAAGAGCACTGTCTGCTCCTCCAAAGGACCAGGGTTCACTTCCCAGCACCCACATGTCAGCTCACAACTGTCTGTAACACCAACTCCAAGGGATCTGACACCTTCACACTAATGCACATAAAATAAAAATTAAATATAAAGTATAAAGCCCCCCTAGGAGTAAGGCCTAGGTTCCGTTGTATCTATTTACTCTTACTCTTCTGTTGCAGTCTGCGCAAGTGTAAGATTATGAACCTCGAGTTCCTCTGGGGCGGGAGACGCGAGGAAATCTGCGCCTGACGAACAGCCGGGGAGAGCTACTCCCCTCGAGGACCCTCCCTAAGTCTCCCGCTCGTGATGCCTGTCCTCCGAGCCTTCCGCTCGGCGGCATTCCGTTGAGTTTTGCTTGTTTCCCCCTCTCAGGGCGCTGGGCGTCACGCGCTGACTTTACCTTCTCGGCACGCCGCGACCCCGCGGGACGCCGCAGTCAAAGGCCGCGCCGGCCTAGCGCTCCGGGGCGCCTCCGGCCGGGCGGTGTTGATTGGCGCGGCTGGGGTTTACGGTCTGGCCCGCGCGGGGCCTCGCTCAGGCTTTCCCAGAGGTGTGTCCTCCGCTCGCGGGTTCCGCTTTTCCGGCACACCGCTCCCTGCCGATTGGTTCCCTTCGTCTCCTAAGAGTTGGCGCCCAGCGTTGGCGATTGGCTTCTCTGGACGCCCATTGTGCCCACCCGCGTACCACGTGGCACCCCTGACGCTAATTGGACGATCCCGCTAGCCCGTTTGTCAAAGCGTGACGATGGATTGGCTGCTCCGAGGGAGACCCCGCCCCGGCCCCGCCCCGCCCCGGGCCCACCTCTGCCCCGCCCCCGGCCCCGCCCCCAGTCCTTGCCCCCGCCCCCGGCCCCCAGGCAGCTCAGACGCGCACCGGCGGCGAGCCGAAGAGTTTCCAGCTGCCCTCCGGGTCCCCGCGGCGGTCCGAGGAGGCGGGGGAAAGCAGCGCGGACCGCAAGGCCATGGCCGCGGCCCCCCGCCCCTGCGCCGCCCCTCGCCTCACGCAGTCTCCGGCTTCTGCGCGAGGGACCCCCACGTCCTCCGCGGGCTGAGCAGCGGCGGCCGGGAGCTGCTATGCTGGCTCGGGGCCGCTTCCTCCTTCGCCCTCCGGCCCGCGCGGACGCCCCCTCCGCGGCGCAGTCGTGCCTCAGGTAGGGCCGGGAGAGGCGGTCTGCGGAGCAGGCTCCCCGGGTCGCCGAGCGCTGGACAGCCTGGTGCCTCCCTCCCCTCTCCTCTTCCCCCTCTCTCTTTCCTCGGGGTCCCGCGACAGTCCTCACCTTTCCGCCTCAGAGGCTGTAGGAAGTTACACCTCGCGTTCAGGTTGGGTCTGGGCGTCCTCACTGGTGAAGTTCTGGGGTCCTTCGCGTCCCGCTCCCCTGCTGAGCGCCCCGCTGCTCTCAGGATCCCCTTCTGCCCGTGAGGTCAGGATTCCCTCCCTGCCATCAAACGCGCTCATCTCTTCTGAGCTCCCTGACTTCTAAATCCCTTTCTGCTCGTTTACTTTTTACAAAACTCCCTTGTGAAGATTCTTTATCTTAAACCACAGTTCAGATTTAGCTGGAAATAAAATCCACATTATTCGAATTGGAACAGTTTTCAACTTATACCTCGGAGTAAAAGCTTGTTAAAGAATTTGGACTTTATTCTGTGGGCACGGGGAGCCCATGAATTATAAGCAGGAGCCTGTAAGCATTATCTCTGGAAAAGGTGAAGGAAAGATTGAAAGTAAAGATGGTTAGAAGGCCTAGGTAGGCAGGAAACTATTGTGGTACTATGGGAGAGGAAACTGGGATAGTTGCAGGGAAATGAAGAGAATGGCATGAAATTCCAAGAATTTTCAAAATAGAGTTTAGGAGTTTGTTTGTTCTGCTTCTGTAAGAGGTTTCTCATTGGGTTGGTGGTGTTAATGGGAATAGAGTGTAAAGAAGCAGTTTCGAAGAATGATACATTTGGTTGTGGACAAATTCAGTTTTTCAGATAGAGCTGGAAAATTGGCCATAAAACTGAGAAAATTAGGATCTAAAGATATAAATTTGAGAGTGAATATACGGGGATAACTTGAAACCTTAGTACCTCCTGATAATACTCCAGAAAGCAGAGAATTGGGCTGTTGAGCAGAGGCAGCGCTCACTGCTGAGGAGAACAGGCATTGAAAGAGAGCTTTGAATGGTTGGGACAAGAACTGGAACACAATGGCAGGCAGTATTACAGAAACCAGAGGAAGGCAGTGTCCAGAAGGGAGGGGAATAACCTCAGGTGCTCCAGAGGTCAAGTAGAATGGGAGTTAGAAGCAAGTGAGTCTGGCAATTAGGAAGTGGCTTGTTTTTTTCCAAGGCAGTGTTGATAATCTGGTGGATGTAATAGAGAAGTCAGCTCATGGGTTTAGGGATGAATGGAAGGCAGCACTGAGTAAAAAGTCGTTTGTTTGTTTACTCTCTTGAGGAAGGGTTGTGTAACACAGGCCAGCCTGGAACTCTGTGTGTGTTATCACCCTAGACTGGCTTTATTTTTATTGTGATCAGTTATCTGTGGATAAATCAGATTTTTCTGGAGATTGAAGGAATTGTGATGATTTTCTAACATGAGCATTACAACCATAGGAATCATTAGTGGAAAATATTAAGGATTTTTTTTTTCAGATTTATTTTATATGCGTTTTTTTGTTGTTATTGGTTAAGTTTGAGGCAGGATCTCACTGTGTAGACTGGCTTGAAACTTACTATGTAGCTCATACTGTCCGTGTATGGTATATAGGTGTATGTTTGTGTACCACATGTCCTCAGAGGTCAGAAAAGGGCATTGGGTCCCCTTGAATTGAAGATTATCATTAGATTATCATTGTGAACTGCCACATGGATCCTAGGGCTCAAACCCAGGTCCTCTGGAATAAGCAAAAAGTGTCCTAAACCACTGAGCTATCTCCAGCACCAAGAATAAAGGATTTGTCTTTTTTTTTTCTTTCTTTCTTTTCTTTTTTTTTTTAACTCAGAGATCCACTTGCCTGTGCTGGAATTAAATGTGTGAGCCACCACATACATTACATTTTCTCCAGCACCCTAAGAACAGGAAGGAAAAAAAAAGATTGGGTTGATCCAAAACTGGAATTGCAAAACAGAAATACAAAATGGGGAACCACTTTACACTGCTACTGATAGTATGGGATCTACGATTGACTGCACAGTCTGAATTGGAAGTTATAAGAAGTAAGATCTGGGGTTGGAAAGATGGCTCGGCTGTTAAGAGCACTGGCTGTTCTTCCAGAGGACTCAGGTTCAGTTCCTGCATGCCAACTAACAACTGTGTAACTCCAGTTCTGGGAGTTACACCAGTTCTAGGAACAACACCTTGTTCTGGCTTTCTTGGGCAATGCATACACACAGTACACAGACATGCATACAGGGAAGACACACTCATACATATGAACTAAATAAAAATTTAAAAAAGTAAAATCTTTAGGAAGGCTAGTATACTTGGAGAATAACATTAAATGATATTGAAGACCAGATTTTGTAAGAATCCATGACTGGAAAGGTCAGAGTTCTTTCAAGGCAAAGATGTAACTGTCTCAGTGCTGTTGAGGGGAATGAAAGCTGTAGGTGATGAAGATAGTGCAACAGTGTCAACTGTTGACTGTATCAACAGTACCGCAGTGTGAAAACAGGAGAATGCTGTAGGTAGAGCCTGTATCACCGAGGAGGGACTCACTTTTGGTGTTAGTTAGAAACTAATGTTCAGTGTTTCTGAATTAACAGTGATGTTCTCAGACATCTGGGTGATAGCAATGTATGATGTGCTAGTGTTCTATAGAGAGAAATGTTTGAGATGGTTCCTCAAACTCTATCTTGCATGGTTTGGCATGAGGAGGTCTTACTCTGTTTAAGACACATCGCGTGCATGCCAGGAGACTAACAGTCTGCTACCCGCAGCTCGCCAATGATGCTTCCTACTTACAGTTTTAGTTAATTATAAGAAGAAAATAGTTCTCTGGCTTATTTAGAGCAGAAAGGGGAATTGTTTTTAAACACATTTTCCCCCTGTGTTAAAGTGCTTATAAGCACTTGTTAATATCACACACTTCATTGTGTTTTGAAGTATGAATGTTTTAGCAGAGTTTGAAATCTGGGACAAGGGCTTTCATGGGAGTTTTATCTCTTTCTGGTAAATGGAGCCTAATTCTTACATTGTGTGGGTGACAGTGAATGTTTTGGGCCAGCAATGGGTATTATGCCGTTTTTCAAGTCATCAAATGAAGATGACTTCTGTGTGGTCTCAGTAGGGCTATTTTGCTGAGTTGGTCAGAGCAGTTGGTTGTTAAAGAGCATATTTGTAATAATGGGTCGGTCAGCCATCCATTTCTGACATTATTTATACTATTTATTTGTGTGTGTGTAAGTAGAGGATAAACTTACAGAAGTTAAATCTGACCTGCCACCATGTGGGTCTTGGGGATTGAACTCAGGTCATCAAATGTGATAGTAGGGCCTGATATTTTAATAAAGGCAGTGTGAAAACGGGAAAATATTGGAAATCTTAATGGTAAATCAAAACTGAGAATCTGTTATTATCTATATGGTTATAGGTAAAATACTTATCTTCTGTAAGCTTTAGTGTTTTGTTTTTAATTTAATGTTTAAAGGAGCCTGCTGTGGGGCATTCCTGTAATCCTAGCATTCAGGAGTCTTGAAGCAAGAGGATCATATGCTTTGGGTTAGCATCCTCTTCTATAGCGTCAGATCCTATCTCAAAAATACCGAAATAGTATATTCCTCCCTTGGAATGAGTCCCGCTCTTGGGAACTATTCTCACTTTTTTGTAGTAAATGTTTGCTCTGCTGAAACACACACACACACACACATACACACACCACATTCAAAAAGTCCCCAAATAAATAAATTATATATTATACACACACATACACACATATGGTATTTGAAAATGTAATTTATTCAAGTGGTTAAATATAAAACTGTTTACATATTTATATATTTTGTATAAACAGTCCCAAGTCTCATGACTGTTGTGGGTACCCAGGTCCATGCTCCCTTCAAACCTTCCAACCATTTTTTAGAACTCTTAGGAGGCTGGGATCTGAAGATGAATCCATGCTCTTTGGTTCCATTTATTCATTCATTCATTCATTCATTCATTCATTCATTATGTTTAGACAGAGGGTGTCTATGTGTAGACCAGGCTGTCCTCAAACTCACCAGGATCCTCCTGCCTCCCTGAGTGCTGGGTTTAAAGGCTTGCAAGACCATACCCGGCACAAATCTAGGTTCCTAAGCATGCTGGTCACGTGTGCTTTGCTTCCCTTTACGCTGTGCTCTCACCCCTGCTTTTGTTTTTGGAGAAGGAATTGTTGAGGATAACTCTGGCCTCGGTGGCACACAGCCTGGACCACTGCACACCCCGGCTGTCTTTGCGTTCTTTTAGACTTTGTTTAGGCAAATGCTTCCAAACAGGAATTTATAATCTTACTTTTTGATTTTTCATGAGAAAGTTGCTGGTCTCTCACAGTCCTTCCTTTCAGCTCACTAGGCATGTCTTTCGTTGTAGTGTGTCTTGGGAGAGCTTTTCAGATTAGTGCTTTGAAAGCTTCCGCATTCTTTTTAAAAGTTTAAATACCTTCATTGTTTACCATGGAATTCTTTTGGGTGTAGCTGGGTGTGGCAGAGCACACCGACAATCCCAGTTCTCTGGAGACAGAAACAGGAGGATCTCTGTAAGTTCAAGGCTAGCCTGGTCTACATAACCAGCTCCAGGACAGCCAGGACTATATAAAGGGACCTTGTCTCAAAAAGAAAACATAAACAGTTCCCCCTCCCTAAAAAACAGTTGCTTTTGATCCTGAGATGCGTTCCTAGAGCTTCATAGGTGTGTCTGTGTGTTATGCCACCTGCGTCAGAGTGGGTGGGCTAAGTGGTATAGAATGGATGTTGGAGAACAAGGGGTTCATATCTGGGCTCCAGAGAAATTTGAAGACACCCAGTAAGTTTTTTAGGTTTACTGTTGGCTGAGACCACACTTTGAATGGAGAAGGGTGAATTCAGGAGTCAGGAAGACATCAATGCTTCTTGGTGGAGTACAAACAAGTTTCCTTAAATATCAGATGTTTTCTGCTGAACTAGTCCCACAAGGCTTTTCTGTACTTGGCCTAGGACCAATCAGAATTTAACAGATTTTCCATAGGCGAGTGTGTGTGTGTGTGTGTGTGTGCGTGCATGTGCACACGCATGTGTATGTGTGGGCTCTGAGTTCAAATCCCAGCGCTATAAGGAAAAATAATATCTTTCTGCCTTTGTGTCCTTCCTATCTATAGAAATAAAGTCTGACTGGGTATCTAAAAAGCAATATACAAAAAAAAAAAAGCAACCGAAACAAACATGGCTGTTATCACAGCATTGGAGGGAGGAGGCTACACGTACAGCAAATGTGAGGCCGATGTGGACTACATGAAATCCTGTTCCAAAAAAACCACAAAAAAACAAAAGCAACAACAAAAGAGACTGATGACATGGCGCAGGGGATGAATTTGCTTTTGCCAGAGGCTCACAGGAGTCTGAGACTCACAGAGTGGAGGGAGAGAACCAGTCCCCACAGGTTGTCTTCCAGATGAAGAACACCAAAAAGATGCTGAGCCTGTGTGTGATTACTTGCTTGCTGTTATGTATTCTTTTTTGTTTGTTTTTTGAGACTGGGCTTTTCTGTGTAGTCTTTGGCTGTGCTGGAACTCAATCTGTAGACAAGGCTGGATTTGACCTCACAGAGATCCGCCTGCCTCTGCCTCCTGAGTGCTGGGATTAAAGGCCTGCCGCACCACCACCCAGCTAGCCTTTTAATATTCTAACCAGTGCTATAATGCAGATCACGAATGTATCGTTTTTTTACGTGTGTGCAAGGGGTTTGCAGGATAAATTTACAAAAGCAGAATTTCTGAGTTAAGTTGATTACATTTTATCGCTGCGAACTGCTCAGTTTCCTTCCTTAGGCATTTTCCCATCTACATTGCCTGTTTACTCAACTATCATGGCCTGTGCTATAGCTAATGCTTAAACGATGTTTGTTTTGTACACATTATCTCATTTAATCTTAGTAAACTTCCTTTGAGGCAGACACCGATACTGTCTGTTTTTTAGGTGGATATATAAAGGAATGGTTTAAGTGCTCAAATTCATAGCCCACAAGCTGCAGATATCCCAGTTGGCACTCTGGAGGGAGGGTCAGTATTGTTAATATATATGCCCTGCTGTTACCAGTCTTGGCTTTTTGCCAGTTTGACAGATAGCAAGGAGTGATAGGTCAGAGTGGTTTTAGTTGTTTTATCTTAATCATGCCAAGATGAAGTGTCTTTAATGTTTGAGCCATCCCCATTTTCTGCTCTGTGAACTGCTGAGTTTAAAGTCTTTAACAGAAGTTTTCATTTGAGTCAGGGATCTCTTTCTGATTCCTAGGACTCTATAAAAAGTTAAATGTTTGTGATATGTTTCATAAGAATTTTTCCTTTTTCCTCCTTGGACGCAAGGGTGTTGAATCCAGGATGGCATGTGTGCCAAGCATCTGCTCTGCCCTAAGGCCCATGTTGATATTTGCCTTTCTGATGTCATTTATTTTATTCCCCTATAGAAGTTCTAGATTTTTGTCCTGATAAACTTCTCAATCTTCTTTTATGGCCTTTGGATTTTGAAATATAGGAAGAAAGGCCTTCCGCATTTTAGTCCTTGCCTTTTGAATCTATCCAGTTGGAACAAGGACACAGAATTGTTTTAAGGGTCAAAGTGCTTCGTGAACTGTAAATCATTAGACAGATGAAATATAGTGTTATTTATTAATTTCTCTTCTGAACAAGTTGTACAGAGTCTGACATGTCTCCCTCTGTATTAAACAGAATAGAATGATTAGAGGTTAAAGTGACCTCGTGGAAGGACCTTAACAGTAAACCCATTGGGGAGAATGTTATAGTAAGTAACCCCACTGAGGTGGACATTACAGTGACCATACTGGGAAGGATGTTACACTGACCCTAGTCGGAATGATATCGCAGTATATTGTGTAATATAGAAAATTAGGAGCTGAGCCTAGAGGTACATCCCTTTAATCCTAGCACTCAGAAGGCAGAGGCAGGGGCAGGCAGAGCTCTGTGAGTTTGAGGCCAGCCTGATATCATAGTGAGATAGTAAGTTCCAGGACAGCCAGGGCTCTGTAGAAAAAGCCCTGTCTCAAAAGACAAGAATGAAGAAGAGATGAGGGAGGGATGGGGAGAGTGGGAGGGAATTAGGGAGGGGGCTACGGCTGGGATACAAAGTACATAACCTGTGATTAATATAAAAATAAATAAATTACTTAAAAAAAGAAGAAGAGGAGGAAGAAGGAGGAGAAGAAGAAATTTAGCATGATCTTATTGCTGCTATTTTTCTAGGACAGTTTGCATGGGCTTTTTCTTTTTTTTTAACTTTTTATTGATTCTTTGTGAGTTTCATATCATGTACCCATCCCATCATCTCCCTGTCCCCTTGTATCCACTTTCCTCCCTTGCAGCCTATCCCCCAAAATAAAAAACACACATACATAGACACACAAAGAAAAATAAGACAAAGCTTAGAAACCATCTCCTCATGGAAGCTGTAGCGTGCCACACCGTGCCCCACAGTGTACTCCTCTGTCTGTACATCTTCACTTGCAAATGTTCATTGGAATGAGTCATTGGTCTGGTTCAAGGTCTCTGGCTTCTGTGACACCATCAGTACTGGATCCTCACCGGGACTTCTCCCAGTTCTTCTGTTGTTACTCTATGCCGTGGAGATTCCTGCAGCTTTGGATCAGCAGGACCGGCCCTCTCATATGTCCCAGCCGTTCACAGATGGTATAGATTTTGGAGTGGTCCAACTCAGAGGCCTGGATTTGGGCCTGGGTGGTAGCTGAGCTGGTCTGCGCACCAGCTCTCCCTTATCCTCACCATCAGGGCGGGCTGTCTTGGGTGAACGCCACTTGGGCTAGCCCACCCGTTGGCAGGAGGCAGGGGCTGCTCTCCTGCGCTCATGGCATGGGCTTTTTTTTTCTCCATAATGATTTCCACAGCGAATTCACTGGTAATCTTGATATATTTGCATATTTTATTTTTAAATACATTAAAATTTTTTCCATTCATGAGATAACTATGGAAATAACATTTAAGGAGAAAAAGCAATACAATGTCATTACTGAAAACTGTGTAGTATCATACAACAAAGGAATTAACCTCTTTGGAAATAAATTTCTAATTTCTGGAAAGTTTTACTTTCAGAAATAAATCCTCACAACAACATATTTTCTTAACTGTCAAGTATCAGGGCTCTGCCTTTTGGAATGATTTCAGTCACTAGGTCTTTAGCAATAATATGGTGTTTCTTTTTCTTTAATTAGTTTTACAGTGTGCCCTCAATTGATCTGTCCAGCCACATTCAATTAATTTAGTTCTTAGCAACTCTTTAAAAGACATTAAAAAACCATTATGTATGTGAAGACTGGAGAGATGTCCCAGGGGCTAAGATACTGGCTTCTTACAGGGATTCAATACCCAGGCCCACACAGCAGACTCACAGCTATATACGTTTCAGGGGATCTGATGCTCTCTCTGGCTTTTGTGGGCACTGTACATGCAGACAAAATGTACAGGCAAAACACCAGTACACACAAAATAAAAGTACACCTTAAAGCTCTGTGAGTGAGTGTGGAGGGGAGAGAGAGAGAATATGTGTATTTATACCATTTATGTTCCGGGGCCCAAGGAGGCCAGAAGAGGCTGTTAGATCCCCTGGAGTTGGAACTGTAGGCAGTTGTGAACCACTTGACATGGGTTATGAGTTCTGAACTCAGGGAGACCTGGAAGATCATCAAGTGTTCTTATCCTCTGCCATCTCTAGCCCTTCGGAGATTATTAGAGGTATTTTTCCTCTGATATTTCTGTTAACGTTTTATTAATAGCATCTTGCTAACAGGTATCATTTTAGGCTCTCTCTTCCAGCAGTGATCTTTTCACTGAGACCATTTCCTACTGCACTCTTCAGCTGCCTGGGTTTTTGTTTGTTTGTTTGTTTTTGCATATTATAGTTTTGTTGATTTTTGTATTAGAATTGGACAAGAAGTTTTGAGTTGTCTTTACTCTCACAGATGTTTATGCTATTTATTTTGAGTACAGTTCCTGCTGACTGGCATGAATTTATAACTTTGGAAAACTCAGGAAAATTGTGCTTATCAAAGTAATGCATATTCACTAATGAAGAGTTGGAAAATAACAGAAGAAAATGAAAACATTGTGAAGCTAGCATAGTGGCATATGCCTATAAACTCAGTACTCAGAAGGAGCTTAAGTTTGAAGATAGCCTAGACTACATAGCAAGACAGTCTCAAAAAAGCTGGTGATGAAAAAGGAATTGGGAAGTAGAGAGGATTTCAGAAGAAGATATAAATCATAATCTGCTTGTCTTAGTGTTCTGTTGAGGTGAGATATCATGACCAAGGGAACTCTGATAAGAAAAGCTTTTTTTTTTCTTTTTTCTTTCTTTTTTTTTTAAAGACAGGGATTTTTTGTGTAGCCCTAACTGTCCTGGAACCATCTCTGTAGACCAGACTGCCCTGGAACCCAGATCTGCCTGCCTCTGCCTCCCAAGTGCTGGGATTAAAGGCATGCGTCACTATTGCATTTAACTGGGGGCTTGCTTATGGTTTCAGAGGTTTAGTCCATTGTCGTGATGGCAAGGAGCATGGAGGCATTTAGGCAGACACCCTGATCTAGAGAGAAAAGCGAGAGTGAGGACACAAGGGCAAGTGAGCGGCTGAGCCTGGCGTGGGCCTCTGAAACCGTGAGGCCACCTTCAGGGACACACTTCCTCCCACAGGACCACACCCACTCATCTTTCTGACCCTTTCTAACAGCGCTACTCTCTGGGCTTTCAAATATATGAGCCAGTAGTGGCCATTGTTAATCAAATCACCACACTGTCCGATATTCACAAAGTTAGTAGCTATTTTGAACAATAATTATCTTGAACATACATATATCCTCTTTTGTTGTACATGTCTATATTGTTAAAATCTCAAGGCTTGGCGTGGTATCTGGCCTCTAGGAGGTGTTAAATAAAGTACTTGTTGACTAAGCAAATGAAAGAATGAATGTATGCGGGGTAGTGGTGGTACACATCTTCAATCCCAGCACTTGGGAGGCAGAGGCAGGTGGATCTCTGAGTTGCAGGCCAGCCTGGTCTACAGAATGAGTTCCAGAACAGATGGCACTGCACAGAGAAACCTTGTTTCAGAAAAAGAGGAAGGAAGAAAGAAAGAAAGTATATTTTTCAAAAAGTTTGAATATCAGTAAAGAGGGAGAGCTCAGTTGGTAAAGTGCTTACTGTACATAGATGAGATTTGACCCAAGTATGATTTCCAAATCTCATGTAGAATGTTGGGATATAATAGCAGATACCTGTAATCTCAATGCTAGAGAAACAGAGGATAATCCCTAGGGCTCACTGGCCAGCCAGTCTAGTATAATCAGCAAGATCCAGTCAGAGCCTGCCTCAAAACACCAAGTGGACATGCACACATGCACAAGTACCAGAACACACCTGCACCTTCAAACACACGAAGTTTGAATCTCAGCAACAAAAATCCAAGCTAAATCCAAAACAATAAAACTTCCAAAGTTTGAATCTCAATGTCTAAATCTTACCTTTTCCCTTCAACTATACATTTTGACTTATATCCAATACTAAAACTTACATATCATAATTCATTTGAAGGTGAGCAGTTTCAAGTCCAAGTCCTTGTGGAGTTCATAGTCCAGAAGAAAACAGATAAGCAACAGCTAATGTATAGTCAGATAACTATAATAAGAATCTGTGCAGGACAACATCATATCAAAACACAGACAAAGGACATTAACAGGTCAGAGAACACTTGTCATTTTGATTCTCGAGAGACCGTGTGAAAGAAATCAAGAGCACACCAAGGGGAAAGAGTGTTACGTGCAGGGCGCTGACATGTGAGCAGGAGTTACAAATAAGCAGCTTAAAGGAGAAAGTCTTTATTCTGGCTCGCAATTCAAGGTTACAGTCCATTGTGCTGGAGAAGCCAAGGTGCAGGGACTTTGAAGCATCTCATTCATGATCAGAAAGCAGAGAGAAAGAATGAATTAGCATGCTATTGCTCAGTTTCTCTGCTCCAGCTCAGAGTCAGGGGTGGTGTTAATCACTGTGTGTGGGTCTTCTCGCCAGCAATGAAGATGGTCCTCACAGACATGCCCAGGTGAGGTGACTCTCAGGTGATTCTAGATTTTGTCAAGTTGACAGTTAACACTAACCTTCATTTTTAGAATGTGTCTATGGGCAGATGAGTAAAGAGAGAAGATATTGGAGCTAGGAGGGTGGGTGCAGTAGCTCAGGAGTTAAGAACACTAACTGCAGCTGCGCAGTGGGGGTGCAGGACTTTATTGCCAGCACTAGGGAGGCAGAGGCAGATGGGTGTCTGAGTTCTAGGAGAAACCCTGTCTTCAAAAACTAAAACCAAAAAACCAAAACAAAAAATGAAAAAATAAACACTAACTGCTCTTCCAGAGGACCTGGGTATAATTCCCAGCACCCACATATTGGCAAGCAACTGTCACTCCAGTTCCAGAGGATCTAACATTCTGTTCTGGCCTCTGCAGCCTCTGCGTGTGTATGATGCACAGACAACATGCATACAACATACATGCAGATGTACAGACACATACACATGAATAAAAATAAGTCTCAAAACATTTCTATTTTATTTATTTGGTTTTGGATTTTTGAGACAGGGTTTCTCTGTGTAGCCTTGGATGTCCTAGGCTCCCTTTGTAGATCAGGCTGGCCTTGAACAAAAATCCACCTGCCTTTGCCTCCCTGAGTGCTGGGATTAAAGGCTTCATGCCCAGTTTCAAAAAAAGTTTTAAGAAAGAAAAAAAAAAGGAAATTGAAGATAACAGTGATTAAATGAGGAGGAGTGTTGTTATATATGAAGCATTGTTAGAAGTTTACCTACCATGGAGACTGGATTGTAAGGCATGTGAGTGTGGAGCTTGGAAGACCCAAAAGACATTTGCCAAACACCAGTCACTAAGAGTGAGCATGGAGAGATGGCTCAGCAGTTAAGAGTGCTGACTTCTCTTCACAGCTGCCTATAATTCCAGCTGCAGCTGATCCGATGTCCTCATCAGGACTCTGGGCACCCGAACACACATTCATATAAACACAATGCAATCATGTGAAAAAAAAAGTTGGAATGAAGTTGACCATCAGAAAGTACTATAATAGCTGGAATGAGGAATATTATTTAAGCTGAGACAGAAAAGAAATGGCATTAGAAATGTGGTGTAAGTCTGAAGGATAATGATTAGGTTGTTTAGTTTTCTTTTTTTCCCATTTTATTCATCTAGGCCCCCAGATTATGCTAACTTTAGGGGAGCATGGTTCTTTAAAACCAAGCTAAATGGCGGCACACATCTGTAATCCCGGCACTCTGGAGGCAGAGGCAGGGTGATCTCTGAGTTCAAGGCCAGCCTGGTCTACAGAGCCAGTTCCAGGACAGGCAGGGCTACACTGAGAAACCATGTGTGGAAAAACAAACAAAAGCAGGCTACACAGAGAAACCATGTCTGGAACAACAAAAAAATTGCTGAAGATTTTCTACTTCTCTCCTTCCCCACGCAGGGCTTTTCTGTATAGCTCTGGCTGTCTTGGAACTCTGTAGACCAGGCTGGCCTCACAGAGATCTGTCTCTCAGTGCTGGGATTAAAGGCATGGGCACCACACTCAGCCTTATTTGTACTTCTTTTGTTGAGACAGAATCTCTTGTAGCACCTTGGGCTGGCATAGCAATACAGCCTCAGCCCAGTTCACTGAAGATTTTCAGTTGTCATGTTTGTCATAGGAAAACTATCATTGTTGTGGGTCATTTCCTTCCAGCTAGTTTGAAATGCTGTTGAAATCTTTCATGCCTATGAAATAGTGGGAATATTGTTAAAGAAAAATACATGTTTTGGTGTATATTTATTTGGTATTTGTAGTATTTGGTATTCATTAAGACTGGTTGTTTTAACTAGTAGCCCGAACTCATGACTGAATGAAACCACCATGGTAGAGCGTGCCCATGATCCTAACTCTTGGGAGGTAGAGGCAGGAGGATCAGAAATTCCATGTCATCCTTGGTTACACAGTGTTAACTTTTTAAACTACTACTTTTTTAAAATTTATTCAGTGTGGCTGGGTTTATAGCACGTGAGACTGTCAGAGGACAACTTTCAGAGTCGATTCTTCCCTTACTGTGGGAACCAGAGTTTGAACTCAGGTTGTCAGATCTCATTGACCTCACATTTTGGTCAGTTAATAGAAAGTTTTCCTAGCCAGATGTGGTGGCTGATACAAGCAATTTCAGTACTCAGGACGAAGAGACAGGAGAGGGTTACCATGAGTTCAGTGTCAAGCTGGACTGCATAATATGTTCCAGGCTAGCCTGGACTACAGGGTGAAATTCTATCTCAGTGAAACAGCAAACCCAACAAAACCAAACAAAAACGACAGGAATTCCTGTAATGATTAAGAGATTAGAGCTGATTTACCTCCAAATGTCTTCGTAATTCTCAGCCTAAATTTCTATTTTCTGTTCTGACTCAATGCCTGGTCTGAGCCTGGTAGATCTAGTTTCATAGCAAATATGAACTATCTTTTGATCTGTCCAGCACTAGTAGGTGCTATTGTGTATGTTTGCAGCTATCTAAGTAGGGGGCCAGTTTTTATGCTGGAATGCCTTTGGCTTGAGTGGCAATTGAAACTTACTATTCCACAGCAGGGGTCAAGCTCAGCAGTATTGCTTTTAGTTTTAGTTATGCAGCCATCCTGAGATGTGTCTGTATTTGCTGTGTTGGTCCATAGAAAGGATAACTGCTGAGCTGACCTGTCATGTAGATTTGACATGTGTTTGGTCTTGAAACAAAGCCATATGCTTGTCAATAATATGCTTGTTATATTAGCTGTGTTTCTGGAAAATGAATTTATTCATTCTGGAAAATGAATGGCCGATTTATATGTCCTACATAACAAATTCTTATTTTTAGATCAGTTAAAGAATTTTTATGATTTTAGAAAAAAATTATTAGGATATTAGCATATCATGTTTGCATTCTTTTTCTATTCTTTATATCTAGGCTATAAAAATTGCTGTTTTCCTTACTTTGAGAGTCAACACCAACTTGAAAATTTTTATTGTATTTTGAGTTTTTGAGACAGGGTTTCTCTGTGTAGCCCCAGCTGGCTGTTCTGGAACTTGCTCAGTTGCCCAGGCTGGTCTCAATTCATCACCAACTTTATGCTCAATTTCTTATTTGGACGGACATTGAAGATTTTCAGTGATGGCTGACAGTATGTTGTTCTGTTGACGGTTGGTATTGTTTCAGTATCAGGAGTTCAGAGTCATCCTCAGCTACTTAGGGACTTTAAGGTCAGCCTGGCTTTCTGTGATACCCTGTCTCAAAAAGAAAGAAAAAGAAACAAACACTGTATGATTAGAATAGCAAAGAAGAAATGGCAGTGAATTGGCATGCTTTTCCTGCTAGTTTGTCATCCATTCCTTAGAAAACCTGTTTTTTGGGGGTGGGGTGGGGGGTAGAAACAACAATAAAACAAACCTCCAAATGAATAAAACCCCAGGATACACAAACAGGCAAACAGCAGTTCAACAACAACAAAAAGAAGTCTGTTAGAATCATGGTAGTTTTTAATTTTCTAGTAATTAAATGACTGAAGGCTTTTAAAAGCATTAGAGCGGGCTGGAGAGATGGCTCACAGGTTACGAGCCCTGGCTGCTCTTTTAGAGGTCCTGGGTTCAATTCCCAACAACCACATGGTGGCTCATAACCATCTATAATGAGATCCGGTGCCTTCTTCTGGTGTGCAGGCACACATGTAGGCAGAACACTGTTTATATAGTAAATAAATACAACTAAAAAAACAAACAACCCTTAGAGCAGTGGTCCTCAACCTTCCTAATGCTTGTGACCCTTTAATATGGTTCCTCATGTTGTGGTGACCCGAACCATAACATTATTTTGTTGTTATTTCATAACTAATTTTGTTACTGTATGAGTCATAGTGCAAATATCTGATATGTGTGACCTTCAGGAGCCTTAGAGGTTGCTAGAGAGAGAGCATCTGTATACATTTTAGTCACATTGTTCAGGGAGGGTAGGAACTAGTAACTTGCTGTAAACCATGTTTGAGGAGTGGTAAGAGCGTAGCTTTGGAAACTTAGCTTTTGAACCCCAAGTCTGTCATTAATTATCTTTCATCAGGTCTTAATTGGGCAGTCTTCCCTACCTCCCCTTTTTGTTATTTGAGACAAAAATCTCATTGTGAAGCCTAGGAGAGAATTGTTTTCTAGATTAGATCCACCTGCCTCTATCTCCCATTGCTTGGATTAAGGATGTGGGCCACCAGCTGTGTGAGGTGGCCTCCTCCTTTAATCCCAGGAGTCGGGAGGCAGAGACAGGTAGATCTCCATAAGTTCAAGGCTAGCCTGGTCAACAGAGTGAACTCCAGGACAGTCAGGACTGTTTCACAGAGAAATCCTGTCTCAAAGCTGCCCCCCCCCCAAAGAAAAAAAGATGTGTGTCACCACATTCAGTGAGGGATAATGTATACTTTGTAGAGATGCCATGAAGATTAGAGGAAACAACAGTTGTGTTGAAGAGTGTGGCTGTTCTTCCAGAGGACCCAGGTTCACTTCCCAGCACCATATAGCAGCTCACAACTGCCTGTAGTACTAGTTCTAGGGGATCAAGCACCTTCACGTACACATAATACAAAACACCAATGTGCATAAGATAAAAATCAAATTAAAACCAAAAACGATTGGCAGAATGTAAGGGATGTCTGTAGTTACTCATCGAAGCATTTCTGCTAAGAGGGTGATTTGAGGGTCCTAAAAGTTTCCTTGATTCTTTGGGAATGGCTTATCTTAATAGAATTTCCATTTTTGGAAAGAATAAAAGGTATTATATCGAGTATAAGATATTTAGCCCACTATCTTTTTTCATTTATTTGGTGTGTGTGTCTCCGTTTCATGTAGTTGTTGCTTGTTCAGATGGAGGGTATGGAGAAGTTTCTGAAGTCGGTTCTCTCCTCCCACCATTTGGGTCTTGGGGATGGAGCTCAAGTCATTTGGCTTGGTGGCAGGCGCCTTTACTCTCTGAGCTCTCTTACCAAAGCTAGATTACAACTTTTAATTGTACATTATTTCTTTTTAAAAGTTTTTTTAGGCCGAGTGGTGGTGGTGCACACCTTTAAGCCCAGCACTGGCAGGGTTGAAGGTGCTGAGGCAGGCGGATCTCTGTGGGTTTGAGGCCACCCTGGTCTACAGAGATAGTTCCAGGACGGCCAGGCTGCACAGAGAACCTATGTTGAAACAAACAAACAAAAGTTTAAATTTCATGTTTTTTTGGGTGCTTGGCCTGCATGTACATTTGTGTACCATGTCCATGCAGTATTTGAGGAGCTCCAAAGAGAGCCCTGGGACTGGAGTTAGATACAGAAGGCTGTGAACCAGTATGTAGGTGCTGGGGTTACAACTGCTGAGCCATCTCTCCAGCCCTGAACTTACTCATATTTTATATAAAAAACTCAATCTCAATGTAAATGAGTTAACTTTAAAAAAGAGACTTTCCCTCCCATTCCCTTTCTTCCTCCTTCCTCCCTCCTCCTTCCTCCCTTTCCTCCGCCATCCTCTTCTATCCCCTTTAGTCTTCTCTATTGTCTTTTGTCAAAAGTTGCCCAAGTTGTAACATGGGTAACAAAGAAAATGGTTTTTGGCCAGGTGAAAGGAGGGCCTTAAGTTCCAGCATGTGGGAGGCAGAGGCAGGAGAATCTCTGAGTTTGAGGCCCACCTGGTTTGTGTGGCAAGTTCTAGGCCATCCAGGGCTACATAATGAGACTATCTTAAAAAGACCCAATCAAACAAGAAGTGTGTTTGTTTCCTTGTAAGCCACATGATTGTGGCATTTTTTAAAGACCAGTAAAGGCCATTTCCCGTGTAAGAACAAAAGCGATGAAGCTTTTCCACTGCAGCGTTTGTTTCTCAGCTGGACGGTGCTGGCATTCCAGGGAGGACAATTCTTTGTTGTGCAGACTGTTCTACACACTGCAGGACATTTCGTTTCCCTGGTTCCTGCCCACTAAAATTCCAGTATTGCCTACCCCACACCCCCAACATTGTCGTAAAAACCTCTCCTGGACAAGGATATCCAGCTTCCCACAGGCAGATTCTCACATGCCTATGTATGAGGCAGGTCAAGTATTACCAATTTTCATTAAAAAAAAAAAAAGTCCATGTTTTGTCTGGACACACGCTCAGTGAAGAGGGCTTATCGGGTGTGTGCAGAGCTCTAGGTTCCGTCCGTAGCAATAAAAATAAAACCCCAGTTCTTTTTTTTTTTCAGTGACTAATAGAAGATTTATTTATGTATTTATGCAAGAATAGAGTCATCTTTGCCGAACTTACTAGGAGAGGTTGAATGTTCGGTCCACTTTTCCTTCCTGGATGAGTCTTTCTGTCCCTGTCTGTTTTACGTAAAGCCAGAAGATGAGACGCCCAAATGCTGCCACAGCTCCTCAGAGTGAATTCTCGGGAGTGGGTCTGAGATTAGGGCAAATATTTGCTGATTGGCCTTTGGGGTCTTTGTACTGAAGCCCATTTAAGCCGGGCCCTTAAACTCAAGCTCTCGCCCTGCGCCTTTCCGGGCTCAGGAGACAAGTCACAAGGGCCGGGTGGAGGGTAATGGCGACAGGGGCCAGGGGTTCGGATTTATATTTGGAACCTGATGTCATGGCTCCCAGCGCAGGATCCCAGCGCTTACAAGCTTAAAATTACTTCACTTAGTGTTGTCAAGGTAGGCCTTTAGTCCCAGCCCTCAGGAGGCAGAAGCAGGTGGATCGCTGAGTTTGAGGCCAGCAAAACCCTGTCTCAAAAACAAAAACAAACTACAATGAAACCAGTTACTTAGACAGAACAAGTATTTACCTACATAGTGCTTAAAATCCATGTTTCTTTTTTCCTTTTTTTTCCTTCCTTCCTTTCTTCTTTCTTTTTTTTTTTAACCATTTTTGAGAGCTTTCTCTGTGTACCCCTGGCTGGCTTTGAACTCGTAGCAGGGATTAAAATCGTGTACCACCACTGACAGGCGTCTTTTTCTTCTTAAATAAGGTCTTGTGTAACTCAGGGTGCCCTCAAGCTCAATATATAAACAAAGGTTCCTTAAATTTGTGGCCCTCCCACCTCCGTTTCCTGGGTTCTGGGATTACAGGCACGTGTCACCTGTGGTATGAAGGGATGAACCTAGAACTGTGCATTCCAGGTAAATACTCTGGAGCTAAAGCCCTAGCCCTAAAATGCATGTTTTTCAGTCATATTTTTCTGGCTAATGTAAGTTATTTTAATGGTCTCCCTCCCACCCCCCTTTATGCTTTGAAGGGAACCATAAATATCAAAAGGCTGGAGAATGGTTAGGAACACTGGCTGCTCTTGGAGAGGATCAGGGTTCAGTTCCCGGCACCCGAATGGCAGTTCACAACCTTCTGCTTCTAGTTCTAGGAGATACCATCCTCTCTTCTGGCCTCTGAGGGCAGCGGAACTCATGTGGTGCACATGCATACATGCAGGCAAAACACTGATCACATGAAATAACAAAGACACACTTTTAAAAAGGTGATATTCTAGAAATAAGACCAAGACAAGTAATCCAGAGGCAGAAACAGTTCATACATTTTAAATGTATGATTTTATGAATTTTCTGATTTTAAAATTAATCACTTTCAGATTTCAAAACTCAGTAGGTAGGAGAGAACTGTGAGTTGTCCTCCGACTTCTACATGTTCATCATAGCTTGAGTATCTGCTTCCCCAAATTAATAAATGTATGCTTTAAAACAAAGCAGTCATCTCCAAAAAACCCCCAGGCTGTACTTTTATTTATTTTTAAAAAACAAGGTCTTACTATGCATTCTTGGCTGTTGTGGAACTCAGTATGTAGACCAGTCTGGCTTCAAACTCTCAGAGGTTCACTTGCCTCTGTGTCTTGAGTACTGGGATTAGATAGGTACCTGCCACTGTGCCTGGCAACGTGTTTCAGTTACTATTTTGTGTGCATATGTGTTGTGGCTGTGTATGTACTCATACTCAGAAGGGCAGCTCCTCCACGTAGAGGTCAGAGAACAGCTGTCAGGAGTTGCTTCTCTTGCTCCACCGTGAGTCCCAGGGATCAAACTCAAGATTGTCAGTCTTTGTGTAGTGGTAGGTTTGTGTGTTTATCCATACCTAATACCTTTCCTCCTTTTTTTTTTTCCAGGTTTCCTTCCCCCCCGCCCCCCCCCCCACACACACACTCCAGACAGTCTTTCTCTGTGTATCCTTGCCTGTCCTGGACTCCCTTTTGTAGACCAGGCTGGCCTTGAACTCATAGAGCCTCTGCCTCTTCCTCCTTGAGCACTGGAATCAAAGGTGTGCGCCACCATGCCCAGCTCTTTCTTGTTTTTTATAGCTAATTAAAATGTGTCAGAGAGCTTTTAATCCCAACACTGGAGGCAGAGGCAGGAGTATCTTTAGGTTCAAGGCCAACCTGTCTAGGGGATTTTCGGTAGCCTGTGTTTTTATCCATGCCCTTGTTCCCAGAAACTCTGAAACTTAAATATATTTAGAAAAGCCTAGGCCAATATAGCTAGCCATATTTCCTGCCGTTCGTAACTAATATCCTGTTTATTCTATTCTAAAGTCTGCCACATGGCTGGGTACTTCTCAGATTTCTTGTGCTTCACTCTATCCCAGCATTCACTCTCTCTGCTGGAACCCTTCCCTTCTATTTCCTGCCTCAGCTATAGGCAAATCAGCTGCTTATTGACAGGTGAAGAATCTATACAGTATACCAGAGATCATACCTACAAACCTGGTTTACAAAGGAGTTCCAGGACAGCCAGGGCTACACAGAGAAACCCTGTTCTGGAAACCAAAAACCACCAGCCATGGTGGCGAACACCTTTAATCCCAGCACTCCATAGGCAAAGGCCGGTAGATCTCTGTGAGTTCAAGGTCAGCCTTGTGTACAAAGAGAGTTCCAGAACAGCTAGGGCTGTTAGAGAACCCTGTCTGGAAACAACAACAACAAAAAAAAAACAAAAAAACCAAAACAAAACAACAGAACCACACAGCAACAACAAAAGGCAGTGCAGGAAGAAAAGGCTTGTTAATAAGACACCTACCTGCTCTCAGAGTCGGACCCCAGCACCCAGTGTTTCAGCACATAACTGCCTGTGACTCTAGCTCCAGGGGCATTCACACCTTCACTCACATGCACATGTATACAGACACATGTGCATACACACATTCATACACATGTACACACATGTCATGGCACACATACATAATGATAAATTAAGTTATTTAGTGGCTGGCCATGGGAAGGAAGGCACAGTTTGGATGTTTTCCTTTTTCAGAATTTGTAAAATGTATTAGTGAAGTTCTCACTCCAGTGAAGGGGACTGTGCTTTCTACCGTTTGTCTCCGCTGCCTAGTGACTAATATTACTTAGCATGTAAGAAGGGCTCTAAATGTGTTTCATATACATTCTTTTATATTTTAAATTTATGACTTGTTTAAATTAGACTCTCTTAAAAGTTTCCACAAAGCTTTTTGGACTTCAGTGAAGGATATAAATAATCCTTGTGGTGAAACTGTTGCAGAATACTTTGAGAATCTGAAGGATTGATTTGCACACTGGCCTACTTTTTTTTTTTCTTGTTTGTTGTTTTTGTTTGTTAGTTTTATTTTGTTATTTTGAGACAGGGTTTCTCTTTGTATCTTTGGCTGTTCTGGACTCACTTTGTAAACCAGACTGGATTTGAACTCTCAGAGATCTGCCTGTCTCTGCCTCCCCGAGTGCTGGGATTACAAACATGCGCCATCATTCCTGGCCTTGAGTTGCTGTTTATTTGCTGGATTGTTTTGTGTTTTCTTGGTCCTCACATGTCAAATAACTTATATTAACAATAGACTTAAGAAAAAAAATGTTTCATTTAAAAATGTTGTAATGCCAGCACTTAAGAGGCGGAGACAGAGCCTGTGAGTTGGAGGCCAGCCTGGTTCACATAGAGAGACCCCATCTCAAAAAAACCTTTAGACGTAGGAAAATGCAATACAATAAATACCACTCATATAAGGTTTTTTTGGCTTTTTGAGAGGGTTTCTCTGTGCAGCTTAGCTGTCCTAGACTGGTTTTGTAGACCAGGCTGGCCTCCAACCCACAGAGATCCGAATGCCTCCCTGAGTGCTGGGATCACAGGCATATGCCACTGTTCCTGGCTAGGTTTTTTTCTTTTTCTTTTTTTTTGGGGGGGGTGTTGAATTTTGAGACAGGGTTTCTCTGTGTAACAGCCCTTGCTGTCCTGGGACTCACTTTGTAGACCAGGCTGGCCTTGTACTCAGAGAGATCTGCGTGCCGCTGCCTCCCTAGGTTTTTGTTTTTTAATAAAAGGAAATAAAAGATATACATTAGAATTCTCTTTTTAAAATATTTTATTTATTTATTATGTATACATTATTCTGCCTGCATGCCAGAAGATGCCAGATCTCATTGGCGGTAGTTAAGAACCACCATGTGGTTGCTGGGAATTGAACTCAGGACCTTAGGAAGAGCAGACAGTGCTCTTAACCTCTGAGCTATCTCTCTAGCCCTAGAATTCTATTATATTTTAATTCCATGTCTTGTTTTTTTTCCCCTATCAGAGCAGTTGCTATTATGAATTTAGTTTCTATATTAGTGAATTTTCTCTTTGCTGTGAACAGGCACCTCACAAAAAACAATTTAAGGAATTTGTTTTGGCTTACAGTTTAATGGTAGGGCAAACATGGTGGCAAGTAGCTCTATAACTATGGCCATTGCCTGCTCTCATCTCATGGATAAAGTAGAGAATACTGGTATTCATTTGTTTTTCCAGCTTTCCACTACACTTAGCCACAGATCTCCATATAATTTTTTACTTTCTGTCTCCATCTAATTCATGATCAGCCACTTTACGCCTCTGCCCTCTTTTCTGCTGTGGTGACTAGTGTAGGTCCTTACAGGTGGCATAGTGGGAAAACACTGAGCAGTTGATAATGAAATAGAGTCTTCAGTTTGGGGCCAGCTGAAGCCTGGCTCCAGTTCTGCCCCCACCACCCCTGTACGCCCAGGCAGGCTCCTGGCTTTCTTAGCCTACTTTCCTTTTCTGTAAAGTAGAGGAAACATCTACTTTGGAGTCACTTTTTGGCGCCTAAGTGAGAAAATAATCATAAAATTCTTGGTGCTTAAAAAGAGCTATTTCAGTTTCCTCTCTGATGGCTCAGTAAAGTGCACTTATTCTCACAGAGGACCCAGCAGGTTCCGTTCCCAGCACCCACGTGGTAGCTCACAGTCATCCCTAAATCCAGTTCCAAGGAATCCAAAGGCCAGGCGCACAAGTAGTGCACAGACATACACCAAAGCAAAATATTTGTACATGTAAAATATTCATACATTATTTTTAAAAATCCTTAAAACAATTTCTCTTTTTTCCCACTGAGGGTTGTCAGCTTCTGGAATAAATAGGAATCTCTGTGGAACTTAGTTAAGTTTCCAGGTCTCACCCAGAGACACTCTGATGCTTAGGGCAGGTAGAAGATGCAGAACTATGGGTTTAAAACACCTCCTTTGTCAGTTGAGGGTTTTGTTTTGTTTTCGAGGCAGCGTCTCTTCTGTGGTGACTGCTGCAAGGCTTTCTTCTTGCCTCAGCCTCCCAAGTGCTGGGTTTACATGTGTATACCAGCATGCCTGGCTCTGCAGATAATTTTTTGTTTGTTTTTGAGACAGATACAGGCCTGGGTGGCCTAGAATTCACACGTAGAGCAGGCTAACCTTGAATTGGTGGCTATCTACCTGTCTCTAACACTGAAAAGGCTTGTGCTATCCTGCTTGGCTTCCCAGCTGATTTTGAGTCAAATGACAGACATAACTTCAGAAAATATACTCCATTAGTTCACTGGTTTCATGTCAGAGTTTGTTAATAGTTTATCCTGGGCTGGTGAGATGACTGGGCTGGTGGTAAAGGCACTGTGGTCCAGCCTAGCAGGGTGAGTTTGATTTCTGGGGCTGAGAGCTCGACTCCCACAAATTGCCGTCTGACCTCCACACACGCTTTGTGGCACCCGAGTGTCTGCTCCCACTCCCGGTAAATGAAAAGGTCAGACAGAATAGCTACACAAAACCAAAAAATAAACACCAGAGAACACAAATAAAAAAACAAAACAAAACCTACTTCTTACACTTTTGCTTTCTTGTCTATGTGTTTCTTCAGATTTAAAATCGATGACTGCTTAGTTAGCCGGCCTGGCTGTAAAGTTTAACATTTTGTTCTTGCAACCTTAAATTCTTGCTATGATGATCTTTCTTGAGACGGGGTTTCCAGGACAGCTGGCTGCCCTCCAACTCAGAAATCCTGCTGCCTCCTGTCTCCGTGCTGGGATTAAAGGCGTGGGTGGTATGGGTGAACTTGATGCCACTTCTTGGAAGATGTTCAATAAAGGCACTTAGATAATTTTATTCTTTGGGAATTTGGGTTATTCTTTCTCTGGAGACTCTGGTAGACTAGCTTGAGCAAAAATGATTTTATTTTGAAGAAAAAAAATAGGGTATTTTATAGAACCTCCAGAATATAGTTAGATATCAGGAATCAGAGAGTATAGCACAGTGGAGATACCAAGTCAGTCTGTCTCTGCTCCCTCCCTGCCAAACAGTGGTGTGTGGAGGGCAGATCTGGGTGCGCTGCTAGGATTCTCCACAGAAGGACATGCAGGAGTAGTGAGTGGGTGAGGTATTCATCACACTTGTGAAACCATCTCTCAAGTGTTGTATGTTACAAATGAAAGCAAAGATTGTGAGAAAAAAACCCTCCACAAATTAAAAAAGTTTTATTTTATGTAGAACTCTCTAATCAATTCTTAAGGCGGGGGGGGCATGGGTGTAGGGAGACTGGCTAGAAGAAGAAGCGATCTGTGCTCTCCGTGCACCACATGGTCCGCAGGCTTTTATTTTTAAGATCTGTGTGTGTGAGTGTGAACCTGTGTGCGGTGGCACACCACTGTAATCCCAGAGGGCAGATTTCAGCCTGCTCTACAAAGTGAGTCCAGGGTAGCCAAGGCTACAAAGAGAAATCCAGTCTTGAACAACCCCGCCCCTCGCTATCACCTCCCCCCAAAAAAAAGAAAAAGAAAAGAAGAAAAGAAAGTGTGTTAACTTGCCTGCATGTATGTGATCATGTACATGCAATACCCTTGGAGGCTAGGAGAAGACATCAGATCTGGAATTGGAGTTAGAGATGGTTGTAAATTATGTGGGAGCTAGGAACTGAACATGTGTCTTCTGCAAGAATAACGAGTGCTTTAGCCATGGCGCCGTTTTTCCAGCCACTCTGGTATCTTGAGTAGTAACTTTCTACTGGACATCGTTTAACCATCAGTGGATTTTTAGGCCATTGGTGCTGAGGTTTGGCCCAGGGCATCACATAATTTAGGTAAGCCCTCTACCACTGAGCTACATTCCTGCCTGATCATTTGTAGGTGTGTGTGTGTGTGAGCCTTGACATTAAAGAAATCCTCATGCCCAGCATTAATTATTGCTTTATATTTTGAATTTAATAATTTTTCAAATTAATAGTGTTATGTGAGGCCATCAAGGACCCTGGCAGGATCACAGTCTTGCCTTTTAATTTTCCCTGTGACTTAGTGACAGTATGGTTACCTGATCTCTGGGAAATTAACATAATAATCCTTATTATGAAGACTAAGTGTAATCTGTTACTGAGCTGGAGCTCCAGATCATGCTTTTACAGTTTGTTTTCTGCAAAGGGGATGGATGGTTAGTTAATGGTGGATCCTATCATTTTTATTTTGTTATTTAGAATATACTCCACAAGGCTGGAGAGATGGTTCAGTGGTTAAGAACAGGTTTTGCTCTTGTGCATGGTCTGGGTTTGGTTCCCAGTGCTCAAGTGGTGGCTTATAACTGTTAAGTTTCTGTTGTGATAAAACACTGATCAGAAGCAGTTTGGGCAGAAAAGGTTTCTTTCAGCGCACAGTTCTACAGCAGACTTTTACTGAAGGAAGGCAGGACAGAATCTGAAGCAGGGCAGAAACCTGGAGGTGTGATACAGAGGTCATGGAGAGCTGCTGCTTACTGTCTGCTCTCCATGACTTTCAGTCTGCTTTATTATTTTGTGGGGAGGGCACTTTTCTAGACGTAGTTTCTCTGTGCAGCCCTGGCTGTCCTGGAACTCACTCTGTACACCAGGCTGGCCTCAGACTCAGAGATCCACCTGCCCTGCTGGGGTTACAGGTGCGTGCCATGGCTGCCACCACCTGGCAGTGTGTTGAAAACACCCAAGACCACCTGTGCAGGCATGGCATCACCACTGTGGTCTGGGCCCCTCCCATATCAGTCAGTAATTAAGAAAATACCCTCCAGACTTGCCTGCAGGCACAGTTTATGGAGGCATTTTCTCAGTTGAGAATCCCTCTTCCCAAGTGACCCGAGCATGTATCAAGTTCCAGGGATCGAAAGCCCTTTTTTGATCACTGTGGGCACCAAGCAAGCACCTTATACACACTCTGGCAAAACACTCATATAAATGAAATAAATAAATCTTAAAGTTTTTAAAAGAATATCATCTGTGATTTTTGTATATAGTCTCATTAAGGATGGATTGATTACAGCTTGCTTTTTGTGTATGTCAGTATTATTTTGAAAATGAAGACATTGAAAGAAGTATTATTTAGATCTGGAATTAGAGGTAGAATGCAAAAGGAAATGTTTTTTGTATTGCTACTTTGTAATTTTCATGTAGTCATTAATGGTTTTGGTAAAATGTGTATATGTGTTTTCCCCCCTGCAGTGTCACACTGGAAAAGAAGTACAATTGGACAAAAACTATGTGTGGGGCTCCTGAAGTGAAGAAGTGATTATCGAGATTATGGATCGGAGCAAGCGGAACTCAATTGCAGGATTTCCCCCACGTGTGGAGGAATTTGAAGGAAGTGGCGGAGGGGATGGGAACACCATGCAGGTGGGGAGAGTGTCGTCATCCTCCTATCGTGCGATTATCAGTGCCTTTTCCAGACTGACGAGTCTGGATGACTTCACTCGTGAAAAAATAGGATCTGGCTTCTTCTCTGAAGTGTTCAAGGTGAGTGGGTGGTGATGTCTCGGTTTATTTCACGTGCCTTTCTGATGGTCAGAATTACTGCAGAGTGAATAGTTGTTTATAGTGTTTTGTTTGTTTTACTTTTTTAAGGTAGTGTTTCACCATGTAACCCTGGCTGGCCTTGAATTCACAAGATCCATCTGCCCCCACTTCCTGAATGTTGGGATTATATTGGCAGTGGAATCTAGGGCCTTGTACATGCTAGGCAAATATTCTGCCACTAAGCTGTCTATATCACATCCTCCCCTCCCCTCCCCCCCCCCGTGTGTGTGTGTGTGTGTGTGTGTGTGTGTGTGTGTGTGTAAGCATGAGTGTTCTGACTAGCCTCAAACTTACCTATAGTCAGGGCTGGCTTTGAACTTGAATTGATTCTAATACTTCTGTGTATATTACAGTGCTCTTATGATAGTTCATTACCATATCTGGTACTTTTGTGTTTTAAAAGTGGTTGTCTCATGTTTGAAAGTATACTATTGTTGTTTTTCATTGAGCATCTAATTTTGTTTATTTCAATTGAATTTATTCAGCTTTAATTTTGTGTGTGTGTTGCATGCATGTGTCTGTGAACCTTTTTCATTCATGTTCATGAAAGCCAGAGAGGGTATCAGATTACCTGGAACTGGAGTTCCAGGCACTTACAAGTTGCCATGTTGGTGCTGCATATCAAGTCTGGGTCCTCTGGAAGAACAGCAAGTGTTCTTAATTGAAGAGCTATTGATGTAGCCCCAAACTTGTTTTTAAAAAATCACATTCAGGGCTGGAAAGATGGCTCATAGTTTAAGAGCACTATTTGCCCTTCCAAAAGTCCTGAGTTCAATTCCCAGCAGCCACATGATGGCTCACAACCATCTATAGTGATGGGACCTCTTCTGGCATGCAGGCATACATTCGGGGTGAACATTGTATAAATAAATCTTTTTTAAAAATCACATTCATAAACTGGGTGATGATGGCACACACCTTTAATCCCAGCACTCAGGAGGCAGAGGCAGGTAGATCTCTAAGGTCTAAGCCAGCCTGGTCTACAGCATGAGTTCCAGGACAGCCAGAGCTAAAACAGAGAAGCCCTGTTTCGAAAAACAAAAAACAATCAAAAAAAGCAAACAACAACAAAATCACATTCATATGCAGTTTGGTTTGAGTATGGTTTGTGCCTTCCAAAACTACTTCATCTGTGGGGTTTAGAGATGTGGCCTTCGGAGGTCATCAAAATTAGATAAGCAGGGGTAGGGGTCTCTGGAGAGATGCACTGGCTGCTCCTCAAAAGGACCTGGGTTCAATTCCCAGCACCCACATGGCAGCTCACAACTGTCTGTAATTCCAACTTTGTTTTGTTTTGTTTCATTTCTTTTTTTTTTTTTTGAGACAGCGTTTTTCAGTGTAGCCTTGGCTGTGTTGGACTTGCTTTGTAAGCCACATTGGCCTCACAGAGATCTGCCTGCCTCTGCTTCCTGGAGTGCTGGGTTTAAAGACATGTACCACTGCACCTGTCTGTGTGTGTGTGTGAGGCAAGGTCTCTATGTAGCCCTGGCTGTCCTGAAACTAGCTATGTAGACCAGCTATCCTTGAACTCACAGAGATCCTCCTGCTTTTGCTTCCCTGTGATAGAATTAAAGGAGTGAACCACACCACATTTGGCAAAAGCAAGTACTAGGGATCAAACTCAAGTCTTGTGTGGCAAATACTTTACTAACTGATCCCTCTCCCTGGCCCCCCTCTTTTCTTTTTAAATTTTATAGTTTTATTATTTTATATTAAACAGTATTAAATTTACTTGTTCTAACTGGCTACTCCTTTGTACTTCTTAACATGTGTTTATGTATTATTGTGGTATTGCTAGGCAGGTGCTCTATCTCTGAGATCACTACGTAGCCCAGGTAAACTCTGAATTTTGAATCCTCATCTCAGGAGGTAGTGTGCCACCACTACCCAGCCTACTTTCTTTCTGCATTAAATTTTCTTATGCGGTGTGATTTGGTCTCTTTTTGGATTTCATTATGAGTCATTATCCTATCTATTCATATACCAGTACACATTGTTATAATAATTTAATCATCTGTCTTTGACATTTGGTTAATTTAGTTTTCCTTTGTTCTTTTTGAGAATTTTATTGGTATTTTATTCTTTCATCTTCTCTTTCTTCTTTTGTTTTCATATTTTTGGAGGGGTGCTGGGGCTTGAACACAGGTCCTTCCTTATGCATACTAGACAAACGCTCTACCATTGAGCTACTTCTCCAACTCCCTTTTTTAATGTGAATTTCAGAACTAGTTTCTGAAAACTGCCTCTTGCTGTATTGAGTATTTGTTTGTAGATTGATTTAGGTGTAGTTAATAACTCTTTGTTGTTTTGTTTGAGACAGAGTTTTTCTGAGTAGTCCTGCCCATCTGTAGATCACGTTGCCCTCCCGAGTGCTAGGATTAAAGGTGTGTGCACCACCACCCAGTCCAGTTAATAGCTTTTAAAATATACTTTTATTTTTCATTTATTTTCTTTTTTATTTTGTCTGATAGAGTCTTTTAGCCAAGGCTATTCCCAAACTCCCTATGTAGCTGAGGATAACCTTGAACTTCTGATCTTCTTGCTTCTACCTTCCAAGTGCTAGAATTACAGGCAAGAGCCACCAAACCTGGCTTGAGTGGTTCATTTTGAGTGAGGGTGGTGACTGGAAACAGGGTTTCACTGCATGGACCAGGATAACCTTGAATCCACAGAGATATGCCTTCTGAGTATTGTGGTAAGAAGCAGTTGTACTATGCCCCACCATTTTAAAAGAATGATTCATTTATTTATTAACTATGTATATGCATGTGTGTGTTGAATACAGGTGCCTGTGGAAACCAGAAGATGGTGTTATAAGTAGTTGTGAACTTGCTGATGTGGGTGCTGTGACTCAGGTTCTGGTCCTGGCCTGACTTTGTTTTAAATACTGAATTTCTTTTTCTTGTAGCCAGTTTACTGAATCTAAGCTTTGCAAAAGCTTTTTAAGTTGACTCGCTTTGTTTCTTTGGCTGTGTATAACCATACATTTATTTTCTACTTTCCTGAGCATCTTTGTCTTGTTTTTTACTTAATGGGAATGCTTTCTAGTGCTTTCCAATTAAACATAATATGATCAAGAGGCTAAAGTAAATATCCATTGTTCAGTTAAGGATCTTTTCTTTTTAAGAGTTTGAGGACAGTCTGGTCTACAAAGCAAGCTCAGGACAGCCAGGGCTACACAGAAAAACCTTGTTTGCAGGGGTTGGGGTGGGAGTGTTGTAGAAAATCTGAAAAGAACAAATAGACTTACCTTCTGCAAGACAGGACACCTGACTGAGTGACTGAGCTGATACTATTCATCTTTGCCTCTCTTTTGGAACCGAGATGAAAATGTACCTCTTCCTAGGCTTTAAGTGAGAAAACAGTATCTTAAGCAAGAAGCACTGAGTAAGGACCAAGGGGTGGGGGGTCAAACCATGAAAAGTTCTATTATTTATTTTTGGCATGCTTCTTATGCTGTGCTCTGGTTTCTTGTATTTTCTTCTTTAGTCTTGAAGAAGACTAAAGGTCTTCTCAGCCGGAATCCTTTGAGGGTGTGTCTCCAGTGAGCCAAGGACTTTCCTGCTTATGCTCCACCTTCTGAGTTTTCTTAGACAGACTGGCCTCAGTTTTGCTGTGTAGATGAACTTTGAGTTCTTGATCCTCCTGCCTTCACTTCCCCAGTGCTGGGACTACAGGATTGAGCCAACAAACCTGCCTCATTTGTTTTTTTTCATAAACAACCATTTATGAGGCATTTATTCATTATTGATGTATATTTGAAGGAAGAATTGCACAAGGTATTTTTTATTCTGTATTTCTTAACAAGATTATGAAAAGAGAGTCTAAAATATTTATGGATCAAAACACAACATACATGAAATATAAAGAACACTAAATCTATATCCATCTGTGCTATAAGAGCAGAGATGTTTTAACTCATGTTTTTATTATCGGAAACAGTTTAACTTATCTCAGGAGGAAACAAGCCAGTGCTGGATCATGAGAACCCTCTGAGTTATTTTTAGCATGTGTCTTAGTTTTTTCCGTTCCCTAGTTTCTTGTCTTCTGTGTTGAAGAGGTAACAACTTGAGGGGATGTCAGCAATAGGTGGGTACAGAGGACCCATCCATTCTTAATAAAGACTAAGATTGTTCCCTGAAACATCTGTTCCGATGGCTGTGCCCCTTACCCCTTGCAATTCATCTGTGTGGACAACAAGCATGGCTTCTACAGTGTGATTGGTTGATGGGGCAGACAGTGGAAAGGAGTGTGGTGGATACCCAAAGACCACAGTGGTGACATTGTGTGCAGGGTTAATTTATTTTTTATGGCTGCTTTTGTGCTACAGTGGCCAAACAGAGTAGTTACTAGAGATTACAAGGCCTCAGAGCCCTATTATGTTATATTTACTCTCTGATCCAAAACAGAAAGTTTGTCAACCCATGATCTAATAGCTATATAGTGTGTGACTGAGTGGAAGTTAGATTTTAGTTTTAATTATAAAGTACAGATGGTTCTAGAACTTTAAAGGTCAAGTTAAATGAAAGGTGTCAGTGACAATGAAAAAAAGTATTTGACTTCAGATACAAGTTACACTGGCAACTTAATGACCTTCAGCTGAGAAGACCTTTTTATTTTTGTTTTGTTTGAGACAGGATTTCTTTTTGTAGCATTGGCTGTCCTGGACTCACTTTGTAGACCAGGCTGGCTGGCCTCCCTGAGTGCTGGGATCACAGGCGTGTGCCACTGTGCCCTGCAGACATTTGTAACAATAGGCCTTATTTACTTGTATTACCTGCTTAGGTTATACTGTCTTTTTAGCTCTAAAGTCTGCCTCTACAAAGGACCTGGTTCCTTTGACGTCTGAGTTACTCAGACTATGAACGTAAACAGTAGGCCTCTTTTTCTGTGTTTCTGTTTCATCAGTATCTATCACAACTTTGCTACCTAAAGAGAACTCATTACAATAATTAGTTGTATGAGAGAAGAAATGTATATGTGTATTTTATGCATATGTATGTTCATGTGTGTTTATGTACATAGGGGAAAGAGAATCCAGAGCTTCACTGTTCTAACATTGTTCAAGTCTCTTGACTCTGTTTCCATCTCTTTACCGGCAAAATGGAGATTAAAACAGTACTTATTTTGGGGCTAGTGAGATGGCTCAGCCAGTAAAGGTGATTGATTGCCACCAAACCTGACAACCCGAGTTTTATTTCTATGATGAGAGAATCAACTTCTGCAAGTTGTCTTTTGGGCTATGGCATGTGCATGCTCCCCACCCAGATAGATAGATGGATGGATGGATGGATGGATGGATGGATGGATGGATGGATGGATGGATGTAATTTTTAAAAATTAAGAATCAAAAGAAATAATACATATCTTATGGAGTTGAAGATATGCTAAGGTAGTAAATGTAAAGAGCTGAAAATAATGCCTGTATATAATAGTTTATTTAAGAGCTACTTGTTGATTCTTTCATATACCCATCTAATAGCTGTTCAGATTTTTGGTGCTAGGTACTATTAATTTTTATACATTATCTTGTTTTATATCTGTAACAGTCTTGTAAGCAATTATACTTTTATTTTTTCAAAAGTATTCATTTATTTGTTTGTTTATTTTGGTTTTTTGAGATAGGGTTTCTTTATGTAGCCCTGGTTGTTCTGTGCTCTCTTTGTAGACCAGGCTGGCCTGTAACTCACAGAAATCTGCCTGCCTGTGCCTCCAACCATCTCATTGACGAGGCTGGCTTTGAACTCATAGAGATCCATCTGCCTCCCAAGTGCTGGGGCCAAAGACGGTGTGCTGGGATTACAGGCATGCACCATCACGCATTTGTTTTTGGATTTTTGAGAGCATGTATTATGTCGCTCTGGCTGTCTTTGACCTTGTGATGTAGACCAATATGGCCTTGTAGTCACCTCTGCCTCCTGAGTGCAGGGATTAAAGGCCTGTTCCACCATGCCCGGCCCCCATTCTTGATTTTGAAGGTTACTTTAATTCTCTGAGTACTTGGAACAGTTCAATTTCTGCAGTTTCTGGTTTGATAGAGGAAAGAGACAAAGATACTCCCTCTCTCCCCCTTCCTTTCTCTCTTTCCTCACCTTTCCCCTCTTCTTTCCTCTTTCTCTTCATGGATATGAAGAAAGACTTTTGATTTTCTCCCATTATAGTTTTCTAAACTGGTAACACAGATGCCAACTTTTAAGGAATAATAAATGTACAAGCTAAAGAACCCAGTGTTTGCCATCTGCTTGGTACTGAAATATTGATTTATTCATGTTTCTGATTATGCATTTATTATTTAACACACATAAAGCTTGTCATGCAAACTTTATATCTGCAGCATTCTCAACAGCTGTGGTTTAAGGAAAGCAGGAAAACATTCTAGTAAATAAATACTGTTCTGGGGGCTGGAGAGGTGGCTCAGTGGTTAAAAGCATTGTTTGCTCTTCCAAAAGATGTGGGTTCAATTTCCAGCACCCACATGGCAGCTCACAACTGTCTGTAATGCCAATTCCAAGGCATCTGACAACTTCACACTAATGCACATAAAATAAAATTAAATAAATTATTAAAAAAGTAAATACTGTTCTGTGATATTTATTTTTGTGACTGGGAAGGTAGTGATCTTATTTGTACTTATAGGTGTGTGTAAGCCCAGCTTTGTGCACGATACAGTGCCTTCTACCAACCAAGGTACAGCCTTAGTCTGAGGTTAAGTTAGGTTCTCTGGTAGCCTTGTCTTGTAATTTATATACTAGTTTTCAAAATGCTAGTGCTGGGCTGAGGTCAGTAATATGCTTGCCTAGCACGCCTGAGGTTCTGTCCCAAACACCTCATAAAGTGTACCCACTTTATGATAAGTGATGTGTGCTTGAAGTCCCAGCACTTGGGAAGTAAAGGCAGGAGGGGCATGTGTTCATGCAGGGTTTCTCCACATTGCCTAGGCTAGCCTGAAATTCTTGGTCTAAAGCAATCCCTCCTGTTTCAGCTTCTCAGGTAGTTGACATTATAGGTGTGTGCCACCACACCCAGGATCAGTATTTTTTAAGCTTCTAAACTGTAACTTATGAACTTTGAAAGAAAACAAAGCTACCTCTTTCTCGTTTCTTTCCTTCTTTTTCTTCTTGTCTCCACCCCCTCCCCTTCCCCCGCTCCCAAGACAGATTGGCCCGGTTTATATTCCCACTAGCACTATATAAAGGTTTCCTTTTACTCTTTTGTTCGCATCCTTTTCAGCAGTTAACTCTTTTTTTGTTTTTTGAGACAGTATCTCTACATAGCTCTGTGGTAGAACTCACTACGAGGCTGGCTTTGAACTCATAGAGATCCATCTGCCTCCCAAGTGCTGGGGCCAAAAACGTGTACTTCCATACCCAGCTTATCAGCATTTATTCTTTTTGTTTTCTTCAGTCTTTTGTTTTTCTTTTTTTTCCAAGACAGGGTGTCTCTGTGTACTCTTGGCTGTCCCAGACTCACTTTGTAGACCAGTCTGACAGAAATCCACCTGTATCTGCCTCCCAGAGTGCTAGGATTACAGGTATGTGCCACTGTGACCCGCCGAAGCTTTAAAATTTCATGTGGTCCCATCTGTCTATTATTGGTCTTATTTCTTGAGTGGGGTCCTATTTAGAAAGTCTTGCCCACGAGGCATTTCAGACATACCAATTCTGAAGTTATTTTCTGATGTGCATGGCCATTTGAGGAACAAAGTAAAGCATGATGAGAAACATCTCCAAATCCCAGAATATTCTTGTGTGTCTTAGCTTGTCTGCCTCCTTACATCAAATCAACTGTCTCAGAATTGAATTCCCTCAAGAAGCCAGAGAATTACTTGTTCTCTAACTCTCCCTCTCTTTCCCTCTCAAAATTAAGGAGGAACAAGTGTAGAAAACCCCACTGTTGCTCTTCATTAAAAGCAGTGTTGTTGATGGTGTTTACCCATGAACGTGAAAATATTTTGCGGGTGAGAAACAGTTGAAGAGCGATCCAGTTGTTAAGGTCATCATTGCTGTGAGCAAATACCTATAAGAAACAGCCTAAGAGAGGAAGGCTTATTTCACTTGTAGTTTTAGAGCTTTAGGACTATAGTTTTTGCTGTACTATAATTTGCTTTACTGCCATTCCTGGGCTTGTAGAAAGCTAGAACCTCAAGGGGGAAGGTGGTGGAGGAAGTTTCACCTAAGATTTTTAGAACCTTCTTAAAATAACACTGGCAGTTTAGGACTAAGCCCTCAGACAGGAACCACTGGGGAGGAACAGTTCATATCCAGACTAAGAATATGGACAAGAGAATTCAAGCAACAAAGATCGAACCTTTGGAAGTACCTTTTTTGGGGGGGGGGGGGAGAAGGAAAAGAAATAGCAAGAGAGGGATGGACAGATGGCCCAATGGGTAAACTGCTTGCCATTAGAGTGTGAATATGTAAGTTTGGATCCCTAGAACCCACAGAAAACAAGATGAGTAGTGTGTAATCACAGTGCTGTTTGTTATTTTTATAAGACTGTGTTTGTTTCTCTCTTAAGCCGACTATCACAAATAATTGAGACTCTTTTGTATTTGTTTAATGATAAGCTTCACAGCACAAGAACTGAGCAGTTTTAATTCTATTCTTAACCCTTTAAACAAATTTGGTTTCCTCCCACCTTACATCCCATCCATACTTGCTGCACTTTGTAGGTTTCCTGCTCCAGCTCCTCTCCTGGTCTCTTTGATTCTCCTGTAGCTGAATCCCCTACTTTCTTTTCTCACCCCTCCTCACCCAGCTGGTCCAGCCATATTCTCTGCTCTGCTCAGCAATTGGCTGTAAGTTGCTTTAATGAAATGAGATAGGTGATAGGAAAATCCTTACAAGCTGGTAAGCCAGCTAGCCTGATTACACAGTGGCACCAAGAAGAGACACTGTCTGAAACAAGGTATGAGGTAAAGAGAGGATTGGCACCTAGTGCTGTCCTCTGGTCTTCACTTATATGCCATGGCATTTATGTGCACATACTCACACAAACATGTACACATACACACATAAACATGAATGTATATGCGTACAAAGCTGTGTGTGTATTTTGAGACAGGGTCTCACTATCCCTAGCTGTCCTGAGACTCACTTTGTAGACCAATCTGGCCTCCCACTCATAGAGATCCATCCACCTGCCTCTGCCTCCTAAGTGCTAGGTTGAAATGTCTGCACCACCACACCCAAACCACACAAAGATTTAAAACAGAACAAGTAGCAAAACAGACAGGTAGATATCAGAAATAGGTTCCTAAATCTTAGAGAAGTTGCCAGAACTATCATAAATTTCTGTAAGCTTGCAGTTGATTTTTAATTTTTTTTCTTTTAAGCGTCATTGCACATGTTTAGAGGTCAGAGGATAACTTTCATGCATTCTTCCAGCCACCATCTTGGTTCCAGGGACCAAATTGAACTACCCTTGAACTATTGACCAAAAATAAACTCTTCCTCCTTAAGTTGCTTTGTGTTAGATATTTGGTGTTAGCAACAAGGTGAGTAACAAATACAGGACTAAAGCCACATCGCAGGGATTTTCAAAAGAGAATAAAGAGTGGAACGAGTGTACCTTATCACTTTTTTGGTTATTTATTATTTGTTGACTACACACACACACAAATTATTTGCTGGAAATGGTTAATTTGAAACCCAGGCATAGTGGCTCATGCCTTTAATCCCAGCACTTGGGAGGTAGAGGCTGAAGAATCAGGGCTCAAGGTCATGTTTTCCTATGTAGCAAGTTTAAGGCCATTGTAGTCCGTGTCTGGAAAAAAGGTGGTTATAGGAAGAAAGCTTAGTTTGTAAAGTGCCTGCCATGCAGTCATGAGACTTGAGTTTGGATCTCCATCCACGTGAAAAGTGTAGCTGTACATGTCTCTGATTCTAGCACTTGGACAGTAGAGGCAGATTCCTAGATCTTGCTGCCATTAGGAAAGTCCTGGGGCATTTTCTTGATTAATAACTGCTGTGGGAGGGCCCAGTCCGCCGGGGATGCCACCCCTAGGCAGGTGCTCCTGAGTTGTGTAAGCAGGCAAGCTGAGTGGCTGAGCAGCAGTGGTGTACACCTTCAGTCCCAGCGCTGGGAAGGCAGGGGCTGGAGGGTCTCTGTGCAGCCTGGTCTGCAGAGTTCCAGGATAGCCAGAGATAAAGAGAGGAGAGAGCAGGCTGAGTAAGCCAGGAAGCATCAGTAAGCAGCGTTCCTCCAGGTTTCTGCTTGAGTTCCTGTCCTGACTTCCCTTCATGATGGACTGTAACTGGAAGTGGAAATAAACCCTTTTCTTCCCAAGTTGCTTTTGGTCACAGTCTTTTATCACAGCAACAGAAACCAAACTGGAATAGTTATAAATTCTTGCAGCTTCTTGCCAAATTTCCTGTTTTCCTTATTGTATGGATTGGGTTTTACAGCCTTTTTGAGGCATGGGAATTTTGTAAAGGGAACTCTCCTGAGGAAAGTAGTGTTTTGGGGTATGTAAACTGATGCATATAAAACAAAAACCTCCCCTGTTTGTATCATCAATGTGGACTTTAATGTGTAGCTGTAGTCTTTTTTTTTTTTTAAAGAGATTTGTTTATTATTTATATAGCATTCTACCTACATGTGTACCTGCACACCAGATCTCACTAGAGATGGTTATGAGCCATCATGTAGTGCTGTGAATTGAACTCAGGACCTTTAGGAAGAACAGCTAGTGTTCTTAACCTCTGAGCCATCTCTCCAGCCCAGCTGTAGTCTTTGATGCTATTCACTATATCCAACATTTGCCCCAGAGCTGATGTGGAAAGCTTTAGCTAATTAATGAGCCTTTAATTCAGCTAGAAGAAAAACCCAAAGCACAACAAGTTGAATGTAAAGCCTGGATTCACTTAATTCCTATAATAATTGCAAAAAGCTGGTTCTAGAGTGAACTATTTGTTGTGCTGGGGACTGTGCTACCCCCTCAGCCCTAAACCGAGCTGTTTGGCACTGAGGACAGTCACTTCCTCTCTGATCTTGCAGCACTCTGTTAACAGTTCTGTTCCAATAAACACTAATAACTTACTGTTGTTTATTTGCTTATTCAGATATATTTAGCTAAGGATCACTAGTTATAGGATATGTATAAGATATTGAAATAGATATTATGGATAAAATCTTGCTCTGAAAAGGGTTTTGGGGGGCACTGGAGAGTTGGCTTAGCAGTGATGTTGAGTTGTATGAGAAAGCCCAACTGTCCAGGCTGTGGGGGCACACAGTTTTAATCCCAGTACTGGGAGGGCAGAGGCAGGTGGATCCCTGAGTTCAAGGCCAGTCTGGTCTACAGAGTGAGAGAGTGAGTTCCAGAGTAGCCAGGATTACACAGAGAAATGCTATCTGGAAAACAAAAAAAAAAAAGAAAAAGAAAAAAAGAAAAGAAAGCAGTCTGAGGGGGCTGGAAAGATGGTTCAGTGGCTCAGAGGTTAAGAGCAGCTTGCTCTTCCAGAGCTCCTGAGTTCAATTCCCAGCAATCACATGGTGGTTTCATGCTTCCAAGTACCTGCTTTCATTCCCTGCTCTGATTGCCCTTCATGGTGGACTGCACTATAAGCTGAAATACACCTTCCTCCCTGTGGTGGTCTGAACCAGAATAGTCTCCATTTGCCCTCATATATTTGAATGCTTTGTCATCTGTTGGTAAAACAATTTGGGAGGGATTAGGAAATGTGGCCTTGTTGAAGCATGTCACTGGGAGTGGACTTTGAGGTTCAAAAGCCCATGCCAGGCCCAGGCTTGTTCTCTCTCTGCCTGTTGATCAAGTGTAACGCTCTCGGTCACTGCCTCAGCTGCTGTCTGCTTTGTGCCATGATTATCCTGGACCAAGAAAGCCTCCCCCCCCCCCCCCACCCATGCTTTGTTTTGTGAGAGTCTCCTTGGTCATGGTGTCTCTTCACAGCAATAGAACCGTAACTAAGATACTTCTCAGGTTGCTTTTGGTCGTGGTCTTTATCACAGCAAAAGAGGTGATTTCGTCTTACTAGTTCAGAGGGATAAGAGTGTCGTGGTTCAGAAACATGGAAGCAAGCAGCAGGAATGGCCTCAGGATCAGAAAGCTAAGCTCACATCTTCAACCACTAGCATGAAGCAGAGAGCAAACCTGGAATGGCAGGAGGGTTTACACTCTCACTGGTGATGGACCTGCTCAACGTCCCCAAACAGCACTACCAACTAGAGACCCAACAAGTATTGAAATGCATGAATCTCTCTGCAGTATTTATTCTCTTTCAAACCACTACAGAAGAGTAGACAGGGACCAAAGATAATATTTTTCTTATATGTTCTTTGTTTTTCTCAGACTTACTTATTATGTGTATGAGTGTTTTGCCTACATGTATGTGTATGTACCATATGTATGCGTAGTGCCTGTTGGGGTCAGAAGGAGTCAGATGCCCTCAAACTGGATTTTTTTTTTTTCTCTTTCCTTCCATCCATCCTTCTTCCCATTTTTTTGAGATGCAGTTTCTTTGTGTAGGCCTGGCTGTCCTGGAATTCACTCTGTAGCCCAGGCTGACATCAATCTCAGAGATCTGCCTGCCCCTGCCTCCTGAGTGCTGAGGTAAAAGGCATGTGCCACCACTACCCATCTTGGAGTGTTTTTTTTTTTTTCTTTTCTTTTTTTTAAGATTTATTTATTATGTATGCAGTATTCTGCTGCGAAGAGAGAAACAGATCTCATTATAGATGGCTTATCATCATGTGGTTGCTAGGAATTGAACAGAGGAGCTCTGGTAGAGTAACAAATGTTCTTAACCTCTGAGCTATCTCTTCAGCCTGGAGTTTTTCTTGATCACAGTCATTTGACAGTTTTTAAAAATCTTTGTTTTACTAATATTTTTCCTCCCCCCAAATTAGTTTTTGGTTTGTTGAGTTGTTTCATAGAATTCTATGAATGGTTTATTTTCTGCTTCATATTCTGCTTGTGTCTCTACAAGTATACTTATTTAGGGTATTCTATATTTTTCTAGTTTTTGTAGTTGACCCTTAACTCACTTTGTTGTTGTTCTTTTGAAATAGGGTTTCACGTAGCTCAGGCTGGCCTCAAACTCATCATGTAGTTATCTTCCTGCTTCCTCCTCCTCAGTCCTGGGACTAAGTGCCACACTGTGTGTCTGTCTGTGTCTCTGTGTATATACCTGTGTGTAGGGGACAAAGGCCAATGTTAGATGTCTTCAGTTGCTCTCCACCATATAGCATCTCTCAATGACTCTGGAGTTCACCCATTCCTGTCTGTCTGGGATTGCAGAGTGCTGCTTTATCTGGTCTTTTACAAGGATGTGAAGGGTTGTATTCAGGTCCTCAGTGTTTGCTCAGCAAGAGCCTTACTCACTGAGCCATCTCACTAGCATTCCATTTTTGTTTTGTTTTTATTTCTTTTTGCTTCGTTCAGACAGGGTTTTTCTGTGTAGCCTTGGCTGTCTTGTACTTGCTTTGTAGATCAGGCTGGCCTCGAACTCACATCGGTCAACCTGCCTCAGCTTCCCTGAGTTCTGGGATTACAGGTGTGTGCTACTACGCCCAGCTTTGTTTTGTTTTATTAATAGGGTCCTGAGATTGAACCCAAGGCCTCATGTATGCTAGACTGTTTAGATTTCAGAAAAAAACAGACCTAGGCCCAGTACTTGATTTGGTATGCAGAAGACTCTTAGTTTGCGTCTCAACCTGACACTAGCCTGGTGTAATTCTATTACAAGCACGTGTGAGCTGGAGGCAAGAACAGCTGGAGCTCGTTGCCCATCTCAACTATGTAACAAGTTTGAACCTAACCTGGTTTATAGGAGATTCCATCTCAAAACAAACAGGACAAAACCCCCTCCATGCAGGGAGGGAAAGAACAGAGCAGAGATGCTAATGGCATTAACATAAAAATGCAGTAGAAGACTGTGTTCCTGCGTCTGTGAAAGGGGAGTTTGCCGGGAGGAAAGAGGAAGCTTTGCTCTACCCAGCTTTATCTGAGTGTTTGCAAGAGTTGTGTCTTAATGTCTCATTAAGGAGAAAATGTTGACCGAGTGAGTGCATTGATGACACTCTTTGTAGGAAGCGAAGAATGAAAAACATGCTTTGTACTTGTATCTGATGCCCTGATAGGAAAGACTAAATAAATCACCATGGATATAAAAGCTACTCGCGGAGTCTGACACAGGAGAGCTACACAGAGATTCATCTGCCAAGAGCTGCATGGTTTTTGGTGGCCACATCATGTGAATTGTTGGTCAACTTGGAAAATGCTCTGAAGGAAAGAAACAAAGTTTACAGGGTGGTTGCATTCCTTGAAACCAGTGTGTGGGGCTGGGAATGTAGCTTAGTGGAGAGTGTTTGCCTGGCATGGATGAGGCTCCAAGTTTAATTTCCAGCCTTGGGGGGAAAAAGTATATGTTAAAATAGATTAGCTAGGCAGTGGCAGCACACACCTTTAATCCTAGCACTCAGGGAGGCAGAAGCAGGTGGGTCTCTGTGACTTCAAGCCTGGCCTGGTCTACAGAGTAAGTTCCAGAACAGCTAAGGCTACATGGAAAAACCTTCTGTCAAACAAACAACAACAAAAAACCCAAACAAACAGAACCTGTTTAGTAGTTTTATTTTTTTACATAAAAGAGATTCAGGGCAGTGGTGGCACACACCTTCAATCTCAGCACTTGGAAGGCAGAGGGAGGCAGATTTCTGTGAGTTCGAGGCCAGCCTGTTCTACAGAAGGAGTTTCAGGACAGCCAAGCCTATATAGGGAAACCCTTGCCTAACATGTCAAAAGCCCTGGTTTTGATCCTTGACACTGTAAGAAAATGAATCTTAAAAAGTAAATAGGCCTGAGGAGATGGCTCATCAGAAGAAGGATAGCCAGGGCTGTCTTTTAAAAGTGGGGGGTTAAGCTGGTAGATGGCATAGCAATTAAGAGCACTGGTTCCTTGTGTGGAAGACCTGGGTTTCATTCCCAGGCCCCACATTCCTAAATACTGTTTCAGGAGATTGGAGGCCCTCCTGAACTCTTCAGGTACCAGGTATGCATGTGGCACACATATATTCATGCAGCCAAAACTCTCAAACATAAAATAAAATGAATACACCTTGAAAAGATCCACCTGCTTCTGTTTCCCTGAGTGCTGTGAGATTAAAGGTGTGTACTACCTAGCTAAAATATTTTTTAAAGATTTATTATATATACAATGTTCTGCCTGGACACCAGATCTCATATAGATGGTCATGAGCCACAATTGAACTTGGGACCTCTGGAAGAACAGCCAGTGCTCTTAACCTCTGAGCCATCTCTCCAGCCCTAAACTAATTTTTTTTTAAAAAAAAAGAAAAAGCCTGACAGTAGTGTCACTTCATTTTTAATCCCAGTACCTAGGAGGCAGAGGTAGGTATATTTCTGTAAATTCAAGGCTATGTTAGTCTACATATCCAGTTCCAGGATAGCTAGAGCTATATAGTGAGACAATGAAGCAAAACAAACAGAAGAGGAGGAAGAAGGCAGATTTCTTATCCCTGGATGTTGCATGTTGTTTTACTATCAAATATTTAAAAAATTGAACATTTTGTTAAAAATTCAGAGCGAGCCAGGCATTGGTGGTGCACACCTTTAATCCCAGCACTCAGGAGTCTAGGCTGGAAAATCCCTGAATTCCAGGCAGCCTGATAATACAGAGCAAGTTCCAGGACAGCTTCTACACAGAGAAACCCTGTCCCTCCATCCCCCACCCCCTCAAAAAAACTGGGAAAAATAAAAATTCAGAGTGAATTAGGATATGGTGCACATGCTTATATTTCAGTACTTCCTGCAAGTTGGAGACCTTCCTGGGCTATATGGTAAGTGTTGGTTCTGTCAAGGCTCTATAGCAAGACTCTTTCAAAAATGATAGCAAAAATATCAAGACCGTTTTCAGATGATGGGAATGGGAAAGGGACAGTAGGTGGAGAGACCCACTAAAACAGATGTTTTCTGTAAATAGTGCTGGAAAAATACTGTCAGTGATATCTTTGTGTAAAGGCCTCTTTTAACTTATCCATGCAGGATCTAGAAAGGAAAGCCACTTCTCTTTCGCGAGATACACGACAACAGTATCATTGGTGCTGAGAAGAGAGTTGGTTCCAAATCTCTAGAAGGATCCCAATGAGGGGAGAGCCCGCCAGCATTTTGCCTCCGTTTTTTTTTGTTTTGTTTTTGTTTTTGTTTTGCGATGGCTTCTGTAGCTCTCCAGCTTTTCTTCTCTGCAGTGGCCACTGCAAAGCTGTGATGTTTCCTGTGTTAATGGATAAATTAAACTTTTAGAGTTACTGTTATTTTAGAGCCTTTAGAGGGTGCAGACAAAAGCAGATGTCAAGTAATACTCCTGAAGTTCACAGAATGACAGTAGCTTTGCATTGACCATCCCTGCTGTACCACTTCTGACATTGAATTTAAAATTTGCTATTTATTGATTTTATGTGTATGCATGCATACGTACAGGTATGCATGTATGTGCATGACCAGTGTACTTTGGTCAAACCCTGGGCTTTTTGAGTGATGAGTCATTCCTCTAGCCTTGAGCTATGCCCAGCGTGATTTTTCCCCCTTAGAGATATATTTTTATAGTGCTTAGTGTAAGCTGAAAGCATGTCATTTCCATGCCTCATAAAGTGTCTTGTAAAGACAGTTATATAGCTCATTGTTAAATAAGGCTTATTCATATTTCTTCCTTCCCCCCACACTTAAGAATTTACAGAAGGGACTATTTCCTTCTCATATCCTAACTCACCATGTTGGCCTTAAGGAAGTTGCCTAAAAAAAATGTCCCCATTACCCAGGTGCGGTGACTATGCCTGTAACCCAGCACTTAGGGCTGAGTCAGGACTCTGTGACGCTGCAGTTAGAAAGCTGCACAGTGAGTTTCATGACTTTAGGAGATGCATAAGAAGACCCTACTGGATGTGATGGCCCTTGCCTTAATCCTTTCCTAGAGGTGGAGGCAGAGAATCAGGTGTTCAAGTTCATCCTTAGCTATATAGGAAGTTTGGGGCCAACCTGGGCCTGGATCCCAATTCTTCCCTTCCCCCTCAAAAAAAACCTAAAACCATAAATAAATAAAAGACATGATTAACATCGTATTTCTGGCCAGTTCAGTGTGGAACAACTGTGGTCTTGGATGAAATAAATTCATCTTCGTTAGTGGAGTGAGGCAAATGTAATTTTTTTTTTTTGAGACAAGATCTCTTTTGTCTGGCCATCTACTAACATTTGTGCACAGTGTCCAGAATGCAACGTTAATTTTATCTAAATTGGTACTAAGATATCCTGGCAGGTTTGTTTTATATACTCTGCTGTCACACAGAGCTGCTGCCCTGACACTCTCACTCTGTGCAACTCTGTAGGTGCGACACAGAGCTTCTGGTCAGGTGATGGCTCTCAAGATGAACACGCTGAGCAGTAACCGAGCAAACCTGCTGAAAGAGATGCAGCTCATGAATAGACTCTCCCATCCAAACATCCTCAGGTAACGGGTTTTCCTTCCTCCCAGGATCTGTAGGAGGCATTCTCGGAGGCTTGCTACAGATGTACTTTTTCTGGTGGACTCCATCTTGCTGGGGTTTAGCTAGGCTTTAGGTCTTTTTCTCCCCGATATAACTTAATTTCCTGTAATTAACAATATTTAATAAGGCAACTTCCCCTCTCAAGTTGTTTTATTCTCATTAGAACATTAGTACTAGCTCATTAGAATAATTGTTTCCTTCTGTGATTAGTAATTTGTCAGACATAAAAGACTGGACTCTACATGGTTATTTAATTTTCCTAATTGCTTCACGAGGAATTGTAATTAAGTCACTGACTAAAAAGAACAGCAGACTTATGGCATAAAACTATTCACCCCAGACCGTGAGTATTCACTTAGGAGACACAGTTGGCTGTTGAGAATTGTTTTTACACATGAAAGGTTTGGGCAGAAGGATGACTCAGTGCGTAAAGGTGCCTGAACCAAGAATAATGACCCGAGTTTGATATACACTTTCGGCAGAGGCGAGAAAATATAATATCAGGGTCTACTTTTAGCTAGACCTTCACTGATTGCTCTATATGCTTAACATGTAGTGAGTGTCTTGTCTGTCTTTTCCTTCTTCATAAGTGCACAAAAATAAAAAAAAATTAAACAAATTTTAGGGTTATGTTTTACTGGCTGGAGATAGCTCGGCAGTTATGAACCTGGGCTGCTCTTGGAGAAGATAAGGGGCTCCATTCTTAGAACCCACATGATAGTTCACAGTTACTGGTAAACTCCAGTTCCAGAGAGTCCAACACCCTCTTCTGGCCTCTGTAGGTACCAGGCATAAATGTGGTGCAAATGCTTATGCACATGCACATATGCTTATACACATGAAAATACTTACACACATGAAACAAAAATAAAATCTTACTGGATGGGGTGGCTCACGCCTGTGATCTCAGCACTCAGGGAGGCAGAGGAGGCAGAGGCAGGTGGATCTCTGAGTTCAAGGCTAGCCTGGTCTACAAAGTGAGTCCAGGACAGCCAAGGCTACAGAGAGAAACCCTGTTTTGAAAAACCAAAACAACAACAAAAACCCAAAACAAAAACAAAACAACTTTCTTTTTAAAAGCTTGTGTATTCTATTTTTTTAGTAATTAACATCTGAATATTTCTCACTCTAATCATGATATATGAAGTAAGGGTTCTGTGCACAAGGTAATATAATTTTATATATATATTTAAACTAGGAGTTACATATAAGATGCTTGTAATGTCAGAAGTGCTCAGGCTGACCTCAAAATCCTGTTGACCCTCAAGATTTGGTATTACAAATGTGTGTCACCATAAATAGCTTATGTGAGAAATTTTCTTTCAGCTGGTCTGTGGTGGTGCATGGCTTTAATCTCAGCATCTGGGAGGCAGAGGCAGGAGGATCTCTGAGTTCAAAGCCAGCCTGGTCTACATAGTGAGTTCCAGGATAGCCAAGGCTACACAGAGAAACACTATCTTGACAAACCAAAATAGATAGATAGATAAATAGGTAGGTAGGTAGATATTTTCTTTCTGCCCCACGTCTCTCTCTCTCTCTTGATAGGGTCTCATATAGTGCTCACTGTCCTTGAACTCATTATGTAGCTGAAGCTGACCCTGAACTCCTGATCCTTCTGCTTTAACATCCAACCTAGCTAATTATGAGTTTTTTTGCCTTCATAAGCCAAAAGAAACTGTGGAACTGGACTTACAGAATGAGCTTGAAATTGAACCCAGATTCTCTGCAAGAGCAGGCAGTGCTCTTAGTCACTGGGCCATCTCTTCAGGCCCCTAGTTTAAGGGTTTAAAAAAAAAAAGGTTGTTGTAGCCTGTCGAAGGTGGTGCACTCCTTGAATCCCAGAACTCAGATCTCTGACTTCTAAGACAACCTGGTCTACAGAGTTCCAGGATAGCCAGGTCTGCATAGTGAGACCTTGACTCAAAAACAAAACAAAGTTAAACAAACATACAAAAAAAGAAACTTTCTCTGAAAGAAAGGAAGGAAGAAAATGACTGAGCTAGTGATTTGGAAAGTGTGGGAAAGGTTGTGTGAGACCCATTGGAGGGCTGTCATCCAATCCTGGGCATACCTTGTTCCTCTGCTGCCAGAGCTGTGCATGCCCAGCAGGAGAGGGTGAGCTGAGCTTTTGGGAGGGTGGGGTTTTTTTGTTTTGTTTTTTTCCTTTTCTTGGCCCTAACCTCTTTATTACAGTTTTTCCTTTTATTACTTTTTTCTACAAAGATTTCCATTTAGAAAGAAAAGAACAGCAGGGTGTGGTGCACACACTTGCAGTCCTATCAGTGGGATAGATAGGTAAATGAGTGGAGCGGGGAAAAGGCGCAGGTGGTAGGGATATAAACTTTGTCTATACGTATATTCTTATGTATAAGTATAGTTAAGATTGGGGGGGTTTTATAGCAGCTCTAAGTTACCAGTTAAATAAACAATGAAGTACTTTGTTGAACTTGGAGGAATTGATAGTTTGGGCTTCTTGTGAATAGAGTTGTTTATGCCAGGAAGTCTTGTGCTCAGATCTGTAACCCAGTTCCACATCCTGCTAATTTCCGTTCCCCAATGTCTTCTTTAAGGACTTGACTAGGATTTATACTCATATTTGTGTGTGTGTGTACATACATACATATATATATATATTTATTCTTCATGTTATGTAAAATTTAATATTTCTTTATTTACTTTAGAATCCTCATTCACACTTTACTACTTACTTTTTGTTTGTTTGTTTTTCAAGACAGGTTCCTGACTGTCCTGGAACTTGCTCTGTAGACTAGGCTGCTCTCCAACTCACAGAGATCTGCCTGCCTCCCAAGTGCTGGATTACGGGTGTGTGTCACCACTGCATGGTTGCCCTTCTTTTCAAAACCGCTCCACACTTACCTACTTATTTGTTTGTTTACTCATTCAGCCATTTATTTATTTATTCATTCATTTATTTATTTGATATGGAACGCTTTATGAATTTGCATGTCATCCTTGTGCGGGGGCCATGCTAATCTACTCTGTAAAATTCTAATTTTAGCATATGTGCTGCCGAAACGAGCACATTTATTTATTTTATGTGTGGAAGTATATGTGTGTGACATGCGCATGTGTGGAGGTTACAAGAGAGCTTGCAGGAGTTGGCTGTCCTTTAACTGAGAGGTTGCAGTGATTGATCTTAGGTTATCAGTCTTTGTTGCAAGCACCCTTACCTATGAAGCCATCTTTGGCTTTGGCTGTCCTAGAACTTGCTCCACAGAGCAGGCTGGCCTCGAACTCAGAGATCCAGCTGCCTCTGCCTCCCAAGTACTGGGATAAAAGGTGTGTGCCACCACCCAGCTATACTACTAAGCCATCTGTTTTTTGAGACAAAATCTTGCTTTGTAGCCAGGCTAGCCTTACTTTTGCAGACCTCCTGCCTCAGCCTTCCGTTGAGTTCTTCCATTGCAGACATGATTTACCATACTCAGCCTGATCTACTATAGTTTTTTGTTGTTATGTTTTCAGTACTGTTAATTTAGAGCCTCACTGAAGTATTATGTCCCCAATCCCTGACTACTAGTGTTTGTTCCAAGTTTCTTCAGTGCAAGCTAGACATGGTGGTGCATGCCTATATTCAAGGTGGAGATAGGAGGATTAAGAGTGCCCAGCTTCAATTTTAGCACTCAGACAGACACAGGAGGATCTCTGTGAGTTTGAGGCCACCTTGGTCTACAAAGCGAGTCTAGGACATCTAGGGCTCTGATATACAGAGAAACCCTGTCTTAGTCTTCCATCTCCCCCCTGAAGAAAGTGCAAGTTTGGCTTTGCTGTAAAATAAAATTTTGTTTAATGGAAAATGTGATTTCCACTTACCAAGTATTTAACTAGATTAGCTGTGGAACTGTGATCTAACATGTTGATTATAAGGAAGTAGGTACCCAGGTACCCACTGTCTCCCAGTCCCTTTAGGAAGCAAACTATGTATGTGAGAAATAGATGGAGGCTAGGCACATAGAGGCAAGCAGATCTCTGAGTTCAAGGCCAGTATGGTTTACAGAGTTCCAGGATAGTCAAGGCTACACAGAGAAACCCTGTCTCAAAGAACCAAAAGAGAGAGCAGGAGGGGGAAGAAACAGATCAAACTGAAGTGTATAGCTTGCTGGTAGAATGCTTGCCCAGTGTGAATGGGCTGTGGGTTCAATCAGTAGAGAAGGAAGAGATTAGTATCAGCTGGTGACGTAAGGATTGTGTTTAAAATGGCCATCTTTCCAGTTAGCCAACATGAAAAATCCCAGGCATCTTCAGTATCCCTTTGTTCCTTGGCTTGATCATGAATCCTGAAGACGTGTGCATCTGTTCTTTCGTTGTACTGCAACCTGTTTCACTTTTACCTGGCGTGAACATTTCTTGCCTTCTTTGTCCCTATGTCACTCTTCCTGATGCTCCTAATTGAACAGTCTTTCCTGTCTTCCTTTTCTTGTGCTGAGAGTGGCATGTGGAGCCTCTTGCTATATATCCCCAGCCATTGTAGTTTGTTTCTTAAAGAGTTTTTGATGGCTCTCCATTGATTTTAGACATAAATCAGAAATTCTTTAGACAAATCTGATCTGTTTTTCCTGATCATCTTACTTTGTTTGTTTGTTTGAGACAGGGTTTCTTTGTGTAGCTCTGGCTGTCCTGGAACTCTCTCTGTAGTCCAGGATGGATTATCTTCCATTCTTTATTCTTTCGAATATATTTAACACAGCTCAAACGTTTCCTAACTGTTCTCTAGGGCATATTACTCAATCTCTGTTTCATTTTCAAAAGGACTGGGAATACATCAGTGGTATTAAGTCATAGAGAATTAAATGCGGACTCTTAAAAATGATGAGGCTTGAAATTTTACTATATGAGAGTGTGTATGTGTGCATGCACAGGTGCACATGTCTGTGCATGTGTTCTGGGATAAGTGGGCAATGTTTAAAAATGATGGATTGAAGGAGATCTCTCAGATTTTATCATTGTAATCCTAGTATCTAGGTGAGAGTCTTCAGAGATGAGATCTCTGAGAGCATCTTCTGCAGGTGGGCCTGGTGGCTCGGGATGACTTGGAACTCAAAACAATCCCCCTGCCTCACCCCACCAAGTGCTAAGATCTCAGGTATGCATCGCTATGTCTGGCTCTCTTAAATTTTTTTTATTTTACTTTTTGTTATTTGTTGATTGTGTGTGTGTGTTAGAGTTTCTGTCGCTATGCTAAAACACCATGACCAAAAGCAATGTGGGAAGGAAAGGGTTTATTTGATTTTAAAACTTTTATGAGTTTCAGGAGAAATACTAGGCTGTGGCGTGAGGTATGAAGAATAACATACACATTTCTTGATGTTTTGACAAGGTGGAAAAACCATATATAAGGAATGTCATGGTTTTTCGGTGACATTGAGAATAACTAGACATAAAATAAGCAAAAAGTTTAAAAGGCAAAAATTGTAGAAGTGAAATGTAATTACATTATAATGTCTGGTCTAATAATGATTATAATCAATTATAGTATAAATGTTGAGTCTCAAACTTCCCACTCTAAATATTGATGTTACCTAAGTTTGTTTTCTAATATCAGAAGGGAAGTAGTTTGAGTGCTGATATCCTCAGCTTTTACCCTTTGAAGTTGTTTGATAAGATCAGCAATAGCTGGGGCTGGAGAGATGGCTCAGCAGTTAAAAGCACTGGCTGTTCTTGCAGAGGACTCAGATCCCAGCACCTACATGGTGGCTCACAGCCATCCACAACTGTAGTTTCAGATGTCTGGTGCCTTTTGAGCTCTGTAGGCACCACACACACATGGTGCACATACATACGTGTAGGCAGAGTATCATACAAAATAAATAAATAGATCTAAAAGAATAAATGAAAATCAGCAGTAGCAGTATGTAACTTAGGTTCATAAAGGGAAGTAAAAGCTGGGTTAAGGTCAGGTATGGTTGCTCATGCCTGTAATCAATGTACAGGGAGGCTGAGGCAGGTGGGATCCACAGTTTGAGGCTAGCCTAGGGTATTAGTAAGATCTACTCTTATTCTTCCCTGAAATCAAAAAATGAATATAAGATAAATAGTTGGGGAAAAGGTATGATTTCATCAGTGGACTAGTATTCCATGTAGTTGGGCAAGATAGAGGTGCATTATTTTCATTATATGCTATTTGATCATCTGTAAGTATGTAACTGATGGAAAGTCTTAGAATGCTATTACAACACTCCAGACAGAGCTGGTAGTGGCTGAGACCGTTGAAACAGCGGCTGAGATGTAGTAGTTGGATTATCTGGGTACTTTAAAATAAGGACCAAGATTTCCCAGTGAACTTGGATGTGGGATATTGGTGCATGGAATAGAGACATCAGGGTTGACTCTTAGAGGTTTTACTTGAACAGCTGGAAGAGCTGCATCACCAGTCGCAGCACTACAGGGCCACTCGGTTAAGGGCACTTGTTTTTTGCTGAGGAACCAGGTTTGGTTCTCAGCATCACATTATGGCACACAACTGTCTCTAACTTTGCTTCCAGAGGATCTGACTCTCTTCTGGCCTTCTCAGGCATAGAATGCATGTGGTACACAGATATACATACAGACCAAACACCCATACACATAAAATAGAAATCAGTTTAGACCAGGCATAGTAGTGTGGTCCTTTCATCTCAACACTTGGGAGACAGATAGATCCCTGAGTTGGAGGACAGCCAGAACAACACAGGGAGACCCTGTCTTAGAACACCACTGCCTCAAAAATATTTATAAAGGAAAATAATTTGAGGAGGGCTGACAAGATGGCTCAGTGGATAAAGGTGCGTGCTTCCAAGCCTACTGACCTGAGTTCTGTCCCTAGAACACATATACATAGTGGTTGCAGAGAACAGACTCCCAATAATGGTCCTCTGACTTCTACATGCCTCCTCCCATTGATACACAAATGTAAGTTAACAGCAACAAAAAGAATTTAAGGTAGGCTGTGGGTGTAGCTCAGTCTAGCTTAAAAGTGGCTGCAGACTAGATCCCCAGCACTGCGTAAGCCAGGCATGGGAGAGCAGTTTAGTCAGTAGGCCGTGGAGACAGGATTAGGGGTTCAGGACCACTCTCAGCTATGAAGTGATTCCAGGCAAGCCTAGGCTGGTTACCAACCTAAACTGGTATGATGTTCTGCATCATTATCTTGTCTGTGAATTATTTGAAGAAATGACCATGTTTGTTTCCGCAATTCAGTTTTTTTATCCCCCTAAATGGTGCCCAGTGTATATGTAACAAGGAGTAAAACAAAAACTAAATCCCCAAAAATACCCAACAAGCAATTGTACTGTTTGCTAGTTGTGTGTCTTTGTATAAGCCACCTAATTTGTCTTCAGTTTCCTTGCCTATAAAATGGAAAAAAACCATTTAGTTTGTGACACTGTTTTTTCTTTTTTGAGACAGAGTGTTGCAATGTAAGCCATGCTGGGCTTGAAGCCGAAACCCTCCTGACTCCACCTCCTGAATACTAGGATTACAGGCATGGACATGGACCCCATGCTTTGTGTTTGACTTAAGTGCTCAACAAATGTTCTATTCTACATTAGCATTGTTTTTGTCTGAATTTCTTGAAAGAAGGGGTCATCATGTTTATTTTTATGGCCCTTTTCTTTGTCTGGTGATGAAAAAAAATAGTTCTGGGGGGTACAACTAGCACCACAAAAACTTTACATGATACATGCAGGCTAGATTGAAGTTTCTTTTTCTGGATAATTTTGTATCTTGGTGCCTGTGTTTTTGTGTTATTATATTTATTTGTTCCTTCATTTATTCATTCATCCATCCATTTATTTATTTTTGAAGCATTGTCTTCCAGTGAGAGACTCTACCTCAAAGGAATGGGTAGCATTTGTGGATGACACCTGAGGTTGACTTCCATGTGCATTTGCTCCACACACACATGTGCTCACACAGACACAAGTATACTCACATACACGCACATATACACGCACATACTGGCACATCCTGGACAAAGAGGGTAAAAGGTGGTGGCAGACATTTGTAATCCCAGTGTTTGAGATGTGAGGGGAATATCTTCAGTATGAGGTCAGTCTGTGCCATCCTCATGGTGATAAACAGGAAATAAAGCTAGACTGAGCCAGCTCTGCTGAGTAGCAGCTGTATGAGGTTTGGCTGAGTTTTCCTTATGAATACTCATATCTAGGATCTTGCACAGCCAGTTTTCCATGATATTCTACATGCAGAGCACATTTGAACTGTGTAATAAAGCTTTACCCAAGGATATTACCCCACTTTATAGATCTAGAGTCATAGTTTCTTTGGACACTTGAGATCTGTGTCATCATCCTTTTCTACCTCCTCCTTTTTAAATTTGAGACAGGCTTTCTCTCCATAGCCCTGGCTGCCCTGGAACTATTTGTAGACCAAGCTGGTTTTGAACTCAGAATTCTGCCTGCTCTGCTGGAATTAAAAATAAGGGCTGGAGATAACTCAGCAGTTACGAACATTTGCTGCTCTTCCAGACCTAGTACCTCTTGAAGGCTTACAAACTATAACTCTAGTTTCCAGGGTATCGGATGCTGTCTTCTGGTCTCTGTGGATACCAGGCATGCATGTGGTGCACAGATATAGATGCAGGCAAAACACCATATACATAGCATAAATTAAAATTTTTTTGTTTGTTTTTCGAGACAGGATTTCTCTGTGTAACAAGCCCTACATGTCCTGGACTCACTTTGTAGACCAGGCTGGCTTTGAACTCAGAGATCCACCTGCCTCTGCCTCCCAAGCACTGGAAATATGAACTCTTTTAAAATTAAAACATAGTGTGGCAGGTTGAGTCCTTTTCATGTTATATTCATTCTTTTTTGTTTTTTTTTTTAAATACCTTATTTATTCCTTGATAATTTCATACATGAATGTAATATATTTTGATCATATTCACCTCGATTCTTGTATCATTCAGACTCTTGTGTTTGATTTTCCTCCTGAGAACTGCATGTTTACTTAGAAAAACCACCTCATTAATTTAGGATGACCCTTCTCTCCTTTGTCTTTTTTCTTCTACAGGTGATTGAACCTAGAGCTAACTCTACTGTTGAGATCACATTCCCAACCCATTTCTATTGTAAAGTAAATTGACTAGTAATGTTAACCACCACCGTTTCAACCTTTTCTTCTCTTAGAGAAAGAAGTTTCTTGATGTTTAGCCCAGGCTAGCCTTTAATCTCATAATCCTGCTGCTTTTGCGTTTTGAATTTTGAAATTATAGGCAAGCACCACATGTGTAGCATGCAGTTTTAATTCTATATGTAACTTTCATCCATTCCCTTTGTTTTACAGCATTTATAGTCTCTGGGGATTAGAGTTTAGCTGTCTCTTGGGGCTATTAGTCGTCCACCGCAGTGTCTCATTAGGGAAATGTTTTGAACATGTTCCCCGGTGCTCCTATTAGCTCCTAATTAGACATCAGTGAAGCTTAGCTGAAGAGGTGACTCATAGAAACTCAAAGTTGGCTCTAGCTCCAGGGATACAGTACCCTCTTTTGACCTCACAGGCTCCTGTGTGCGTATGGTGCACACATATAACGTGCAGGCACTCACATGCACATAACACAATTTTTAAAATACTTGTAAAGCTAAATCTCTCTTGACATAAAAGTTTAAGTTTTCTTTCTATATCTCACCGATGATCTTAGTCACTTCCTTTGTTGGGAGCTTATAAGGCCTAGGAAAGGTCTTATCCTGGAATAAGCTGCCAGTGGTGCCACATTCCTTTAATCCCAGCACTCTGGAGGCAGAGGCCAGTGGATCTCTGAATTAGAGGCCAGCCTGGTCCACAGAGTAAGTTCCAGGACAGCCATGGCTAAACAGAGAAACCCCTGTTTGGAAAAACAAAACAACCCCCCTCCCCCCCCCCCAAAAAAAAAGAGAGAGAGAGAATATTAAATTTTAATAAACTTAGTAATTATTTACTGAACACTAACAATGACTAAGCTACCAGTTTAGGTGGGGTTAATTACTATAGTAAACAAGATCTCCTAGCCTTAGACATGAGTTTCTTATTTCTGTCCTGGTGCGGCAAGGTGGGGTGGAGGTAGAAGACGCACTCTTTTTCCGCTAAGACAAAACTTCAGTTTCTCCACTGGATCATGCATCTGCTGATGGGTGGAGAAAGATTAGAGGATGATGTTGAGATGCTCTGGGATAGGCCCCCATACCATGGGGGTGACAACTGCGATGAAAGCTGGGCAATATCTACAGCAGAAGGAAGGAAAAGTGAAGCAATTTGATGAAGTAGACATTCTCTTCCAACATTCAGGACCTCTGGCCTGGAAAACCTTGTGACATAGAAAAGGAGCTAGATAAAAATAAAACATGAGATAGAAGGTGGTGGGCCTGTTAAGTTTTCCAATAGAGGCTCCAAAACAGTCTTGTGTGGGAAAAGAAAGGGTCATTTTGCCTAGAAGATCAGAGAAATGGTTGAAATTACATCTCTGAATAGATGTTATGATAACCAGCTTGGAAAGGGTGTTTTAGACTGTTTGTGTGTGGGGGGGGGGGCATTGGGATTGAATCTAGGACCTTGTACATAATGAGCAAACAGTCTGCATACATCCCCAGCCTCCTTCAAGATTTATTTTTATTTTTTTATTTACATGTATGCCTGTGTACCACATTTGTATAGTGTCTACAGAGGCCAGAAGATGCAGATGGTCATGTAGATGCTGGGAAATGAATCCCAGGTTTTCTGGAAGAGCAGCTTGTGCTCTTAAATGCTGAACCATTTCTCCAGCCCCAACATTTCTTTCCTGCTTTTTATTTTGAGACTTAATCTCAGTAAATTGTCTAGGATGACCTTGAAATAGCTCTTTTCAGGTAGGCCTTGAATTTTCAATCCTCCTGCCTCAGCTTTCTGAGTAGCTGAGATTGCAGGCCTGTGCCACAAGGCCAACAAATTTAAGGAATTAACGATGTAATATGTGGCCACACTCTAGCACACCAAGTACTATGTTATATTTATACTGGTTGGAGATTTTTGTCCTTGGTTGTTTTGTGTGTATGTGTTTGTTTCTGTTTTTGTTTTTTGAGACAGGGTCTCTATATAGCCCTGGATGTCTTGAAACTTGCTATGTAGATCAGGCTAGCCTCAGACTCAAGAAGTTTACCTGCCTCAGCTTCCTAAGTGCCGGGACTAAGCAAATGTGCCACCACATCTGGCTTGTTTGGAGATGTTCTTAACTGAGTTTTTAAGGATTGATAGTTTTTGAAAAGTGGGTTTCCAAAATACTTATTCAAGCAACAGTGTAAGTATGAGAACTCAGAACATGAGTAGGAGTGGCAAGTTGTATATAACAATAAAGAGAGTGCAGGTGGGTATGAGCTAGATATGATGGAGGTAAGAATGGCTGAGCCAAAACGTTCAGGCCTTTTGTGCGTTTTTGTTTTTAGGAGTTTTTGTTTTCTGATCTTTGGAGACAGAATCTCATGTTGCCTTGGCTGGCCTTGAACTTTCAGTGGAGCTGAGAATTACCTGCTGCTGTCTTCTGAGTCTACCTCGCAGGGACTGAGGTTGTAGGCATGTGTCACCATGTCCAGCTCTTTCAGTACCAAGTAATAATATTGGAGTTTAGATTGTAATCGGGTTATAAAGCCTTCAGTAACCAGAAGCTCAGTAAGGAAAGAGCTGGGTTTTGCTCATTCCTATATCTTTTAAATTATTTAATTTTAATATTTTATTTAGTTTAATTTATTTTATCTGTATATGCATTTTGCCAGCATATATGTGTGTGTATGTATCATGTGCATGCCTGGTTCCCACAAGAAGGTATTAGAACTCCTGAAACGGGAAGTTACAGAGGGTTGTGAGCTACCATGTGGGTGCTAGAAACCAAACCTATGCCCTCTTGCAAGAGTCACAATTGCTCTTAATTACTAAGCCGACTCTCCAGCCCTTTAATTTCTAATTTTACTGTTGTGTATGGGTGTTTTGCCTGTGTGCATGTGTGGGGATGTGTGTCAGCACGTATGAAGTGCCTAAGGAAGCCAGAAAAGGACATTGGATCCCCTGTGCCTGGAGTTACAAATGTGGGTGTTGGAAGAGCAGCCAGTACTCGTTACTGCTGAGTCTAGTTAAACATCCCTCCCCTTTTATTTTTCTTTTTTGAGGCAGGGGTTTCTCTGTGGAACCCTGGCTATCCTAGAACTTTGTCTGTAGACTAGTAGACAATCCTAGGAACTCTGAGATTTGCCTTTGCCTGAGTGCTGGGATTAAAGGTGTGTACCACCACCCTGGCTCAATCTTTTAATTTTTGTTTTAAGATTTATCTTTATTTAGTTTATGTTTTTTAGTGTTTTACCTTATATACAAATGTGCCACATGTATGCAGTGTCCACAGAAGTCAGAAAAGGGTGTTGGATTCCCTCTAACTTGACATAGAAATTACAGCGGTGCTGGGAACTGAACCCAGGACCTTTGGCAGAGTAGCCACTGGTCTTAACTGCTGAGCCATCGCTCCAGCCCCAATAAGTCTTTTAAATAAGGTGAGCCGGGTGCCTTGTCGCACTCCTATAATTCCAGCGCTCCAGGAGGCAGAGGCAGGTGGATCTCTGTGAGTTTAAGGCCAGCCTGGTCAACAAAATGAGTCACAAGTCCAGGACAGCCAAGGCTACACAGAAAAACCCTGCCTCGAAAAAAAATAACAACAAAAAACCCCCAAAAGATCAACAACAACAACAAAAAATCAATTTAAAAGATAAAAGGTGGAGTGTAATAGCGGGGAATCTGATGTTGACCTCTGATATCATCTGTGTACATATAGAACAGTGTACCTGTATGTATACACACACCAAAAATAAATAAATAAAAATAAGATACCAGTTCTCTTCTCAATATGAGTCAATATATAATATAAAACTAAAAATAGCAAAGTTGAGCCTTCACTAACTTGTAAGCAGTTGCCTAAGAACACATCCCCAAGGCCAGGAATGCGGTACACACCTTTAATATGGAATATGCCAGCACTCAGAAGGCAGAGGCAGGTGGATTTCTGTGAATTGAGGCGGCTGGTTTACATAGTGAGTACCAGGATAGCTAGGCCTGCATAGTGAGACTCTTTCTCAAAGAAAAGAGAGGAGAAAGGAGGGGAGGGGAAGAAGGGAGAGAGGAGGGTTGGAGAGGAAAGGAAAGAGACAGAGGAAAAAGAAAGAAAAGAAGCCAGGTGGTAGTGGAGTACACCTTAAATCCTAGCACTCAGGAGGCAGAGGTAGGTGGGTCTCTGAGTTAAAGGCCAGCCTGGTCTCTATAGAGTGAGTTGTATAGAACTGACAGAGCCAGGGCTACACAGAGAGACCCCATCCTAAACCCCCCCCCCCCAAGAGAAAATGCAATCCTGAGTTAAGTAAGTAAATGCTAGCTGGCAAGATTGAGGTGGGAGTGGGGACCCATTCAGAAACTAGAAGTAGCACAGCAGGAGCATGAGTTCAAGGTCATCCTCAGCTGGAGTCAATTCAAGCCCACCCTGGGCTACCTGAGAGCTTTTCTCAGAACACCACCTAAAACAAAGAGAAAGGGAGGAAGCGAAGGGAAGAATGAGTCAGGAAGAGTGTGGTTTTCCTTAAGTGCCTCCTTTTTCAGACTGGGTTTCACTGTGTAACCCAGACTGACTTACAGTCCTACTGCCTCACCAAACTGCAGGCACACACCACCAGACCTAGTTTGCTTCTCAAATTTTAATGAGGAAGTGAACTTGGGTTTGTTTTCTTTTTGTTTGTTTGAGGTAGGGTCTATAGCACAGCCTGGCCTCAGAGTTGCTGTGTACACAAGGATGGCTTGAACTCAGATCATCCTGCCTTTACCCCCGGAAGGCTGACCTTATAAGCTACCCCACTCACACAGTTTATGTGTGCGTTAGGCAAGTGCTCTACCTTCATTCTCGGCCCTGGGACACCATTTTGAACGTTTCAGTGCTAGTCATCTGTGTAAGGAATGAGGCGGGTGGGAGTGGGGAGATGTTTATTATTAGCATTGTGTGAGAAAGCAGAGGACAGCTGTGTAGAACTGTTCTCTCCACCTTTGTGTGGGTTCCAAGGATAGAACTCAGGTCGTCAGGCGAGTGCTTTCACCTGTTGAGTCATCGCACCACCTCAAGATCTGCACTGCTTTTTTTTCCCCTTTCTTTCTTAATTTTATTTAAAAAATTAAAAGTCTCTTTATCTTTATTTTATGTACATTGGTGTTTTGCCTGCATGGATGTCTCTGAGAGTGTGGGATCCCCTGAAACTGGAGTTATAGACAGTTGTGAGTTATCATGTGGGTGCTGGGAATTGAATCCTGGGTCCTCTGGAAGAGCAGCCAGTGCTCTTAACTCCAGCCCCCATTGTAATGTTTTTAAATTTTTATTTATTTATTTTGTCTATGTGGGGGTGAGTGTCATGGCACTCGTGAGGTTAGAGGAAACTTGCAGGAGTCTGTTTTTTCTACCATATTGGTGTTGGATGTAGAGTTCTAAGTTGTTAAACCTGGTGGCAAGTGATTTTACCTGCTGAGCTCTCACCATCCACATTCCATTCTCTCAAACACTTGTGTGTATTCCAAGTGGGGGAATCAGTGATATTGAAGAATAATATATTTTCTAGTGCATATTAGGATCATTTCCTCTTCACAATGGCTAAAGGAATTAGGCTATATTAACAATCCTCTTTTGGGTGTGAATCAAGCATACACACAGTAATGATGACAAATAAATTAAGTAAATAAGTAAGTAAATTTAAAAACAGAACTCTTTAAGCTGGGTGAGGTGTTGCATACCTGTAATCCCAGTGCTTGAAGAGGCAGAGGCAGGTGGATCTCTGTGAGTTCAAGGCCAGCCTGGTCTACAAAGCAAGTCCAGGCTTTGTAGACAAAGCTACACAGAGAAACCCTGTCTCAAAAACAAAAAGAAAAAAAGAAAAGAAAAGAAAAAAGGTCTTCATAGGAGGCAGAGGCAGGTGGATCTCTGAGTTTGAGGCTAGCCTGGTCTACAGAGTGAGTCCAAGAACCAAAAAATAAATAAAAACAGTGAGTTTGAGGCCAGCCTAGTCTACAAAGCGAGTCTAGGGCAGCCAAGGCTCCACAGAGAAACCCTGTCTCATAAAACAAAGCAACAACAAAAATAAACCTAAACTAAAACAAACAACAAAGAGGTCTTCTTGGGAGGCAGAGGCAGGCAGATCTCTGAGTTTGAGGCCAGCCTTGTCTACAAAGCAAATCCAGGACAGCCAAGGCTACACAGAGAAACCCTGCCTCAAAAAAAAAAAAAAAAAAAAAAAAGCAAAACCAAAACCACAAACCAATATAAACAAATAAAGCAGGGTCTTGAGTATGGATGGAGCCGATAGCAGTGTGACTCCAGACTCAGGTGGCTCCACTTAGTGCCAACCAAGAGGGGGAAGAGTGCTGGCAGTACTGTGGAAAGAAGGAAGGGCTGTCATGCTAATAACCTGGGGCGGTCACGAGATCTTTTGGAAAAGAAATTTTAGCTGATCGTGGAAAGCTCCTTTTCAGTACTGCCTTAGTCACATTTCTGTTACCTTGAAGAGATGCCATAACCAAGATAACTCTTATAAATTGGGGGCTTGCTTAGCGTTTTGGAGGTTTAGTCCATTATCATGGTGGGGAGCATGGTGCTGGAGCAGAAGCTAAGAGCTGCATCCTAAGCTGCAGGGAGAGAGAGAGAGAAGTGGAGGGAGAGGAAGAGGAGGAGCAGTGAGGAGAGAGGGTGCAGGTGGGCCTGGCATGGGCTTTTGAAACATTAAAGCCCATTCCCTCTGATACTCTTCCTCCAACAAGGCCACACCTACTAATGCTTCTCAAGTGATCAAAAAGCAAGCTGGGGAGGAAAGGGTTTATTTGGCTTATACTTCTGGGTAGTCTATCACTAATGGAAGCCAGAACAGGAACTCAAGCACGACAGGAACCTAGAGGCAGGAACCAATACAGAGACCAAAAAGGGGTTCTTCTTACTGCCTTGCTTTCCATGGCTTGCACAGCCTGCTTTCTTACAGAACCCAGGACCACCAAGCCTAGGGATGCTACCACTCACAATGGGCTAGGCCCTTCCCCATCAATCACTAGTTAAGAAAATGCCCTACATCTTATGGGGCCATTTTCTCAATTAAGGTTCCCTCCTTTCAGATAACTCTAGCATGTGTCAAGCTGACATAAGACTAACCAGCATGGACACTCTGCAGGAATTGGTTCTCTCCTAAGATCATGTGGATCTCAGGGATTGAATTTAAGTCATTGGGTTTAGTGCCAAGTGCCTTTACATGTGGAGCCATCTTGCTGGCCTCAATCTAGCATCTTTTTAATGAAAAAAAAATTTTTTTAATTGTACTCCTATCTGTCCTGGAACTTACTCTGTAGACCAGGCTGGCCTTGAACTCAAGAGATGTGCCTGCCTCCAGAGTTCTGGGATTAAAGGCATGTACCACCATGACCCGGCTCAGTCTAGCATCTTATGTAAGATTGAGATGGTACAGGGACTTTACAAGTATTGCGTTGTTTCCTATGCCTAAGTAACTCAACTAGGTTTTTTCCATATGGAGTTGTATTTCTATCTTGTTCATTTTGTTCGAAAAAACATCTGTTTTGTTTTTCAGGTTCATGGGTGTATGTGTACATCAAGGACAGTTGCATGCACTTACAGAGGTATGGTTTTCATAAGTGTGCTGAAGCAACTTGTTTGCCTTTGTTTCAGCATCTGTGATCTATTTTACTAATGTACATAGGTAAAATGCATGTGCAATTATGTTTTCACCAAAATGGTGTAGTGTGTTTGTATAGCGGGCGTTTTCTACGTTGTGGGTTCCTCTTTCTTCCATCCATCTCTACCCCTTCTCTTCCACCTTTTCAGCCCCCTAACATTAGATAAGATAGAAAAAAGTGATAGAGAGGAAGGAGATCCCTAAATAAAGTCAAGGGTCACAAGAGGAGTGAAGTAATCATTAGACTATTTTCTTCTGTTGAGCTCCTTGGGGCAAGTTTGAGCTTAACTGTTAGGACATCTAATTTCTTTTTATTGTTTTCTTCTTTGCACATGACTACTCAACAAACCGCAACAACCAACCAACAAACACTCTCATTCCTCAGGGACCCTAGCATTTATATAACCTCTGAAAAGTTCCCAGAATTCCAAAGGTCCCACAATCACAAAAATATCTGTAGCCTGAAAATCACTCCCCTGCTAGAGCACATGGCAAATTATAGTCAGCCTCTGCGAAACTGTCCCATACCCCCACACCTGGGATTAAAATGAAAACAGATTCTTATAAAAGTTTTTAAAGAAACCAAAATTTCAAAATTCTCACTACATGTTTGTCTATTGCCTTGGGACAACAGCCTGAGCTCCTATGCTCTTATACTTCCTCATAATATTTGGTGAGTGCCCTGAGGACACAAGTGTTCTAGTGTAAAATTGATTCTTCTCAGGATTTCTCCCTTCCTGGTGAAGGGATGGCATGGCTTTACTCTAAGCCCTTTCCTAGCAACAGATTCCCAGACCACTGCAAACTGCAAATTTTTCTTTTTAAAATATTTATAATTTTTTTGTATTTCTTTCTGTGTGTGTGTGTGTGTGTGTCCATATGTGGGCCACAACTTTAGGTGGAATTCAGAGAACAACTTTCAGGGTTGGTTCCCTTCTTAGACTATGTGGGTTTGAGGAATCCAGCTCAGGTTGTTAAGCATGGTGGCAAGTACCTTTAACCACTGAGCCACCAACCTAGTCTTTTTTTTTTTTTTTTTTTTAACTTTTTTTGGTTTTTGCTTGGTTATTTTTTTTTTCTGTTTTTATTTATTTATTTATTTTTATTACTTATACAACATTCTGTCTGCATGTATGCCTACATACCTGAAGAGGGCACCGGATCTTATAGATGGCTGTGAGCCACCATGTGGTTTCTGGGAATTGAACTCAGAACCTTTGGATGAACAGCCAGTGTTCTTAACCTCTGAGCCATCTCTCCAGCCCACGTGGTTAGTTTTGGGGATAAGGTTTCTCTTTGTAACAGTCCTGGCTATCCTGGAACTCACCCGGTAGACCAGGCTGCCTCAGAGTTGTAGAGATCCATCTGCCTCTGTCTCCTAAGTGCTGGGATTAAAGGAGAGTGACCACTCACTGCCAGACTGCTGCTTCTTTCTCTTCCTCCTCCCCTTCTCCTCTTTCTTTCTTTGTTTTTTTTTTTTTTTTTCCTTTTGGTTTTTCCAAGACACTGTGTCTCTATGTAGTCCTGGATGTTCTGACACTCTATAGACCAGGTGTCTTTTTATTTTTACTTATTATTAGTGTATGTGTGCGTTCATGTGCAACAACTTTGTGGAATCACTTCTTTCCTTCCATGTTGGGATGGATTCTAGGTACTGAATCTTTCTTTCTATGTGTACAACTTGTGAGAGTTAGCTCTTTCCACATTGGTTCTATAGATTGAGCTGAGGTCATCAAGGCTTGGTAGCAAAGTCCCTCTACTTGCTGAGAAACCTTACTGTCTCCACCCTATATCTGTATTATTAAAAGCTCTCTTAAAGAGAACCAGCTCATGAGCATTATTCTCTGATTCCACATGTGTGCAGCAGCACATGCCTTCTTCCAATAACATAATGTAATTTTTTCTTCTCATAGTCACATCTTTAGTCCCAACACTTGGGAGGAAGAGGCACCCAGATAGATCTCTGTGAGTTCAGGGCTAGGCCTGGTCTAATATGGAGTTCCAGGATAGCCTGAGCTACCTAGAGAAACCCTATCTCAAACCCCTTTCCCTGCCCCCCGAAATGTCTTCTAAGCATCTAGGTTTGACAGGTTTTTTTTCCTAAAACATTTTCACATTTCCCATCAAGAAGTAAGTACCAAAATATAAAGTGAAGAAACTTAGGAAGGAAACTTGTTTAATGGAATTTGCAAGAGTATTGGTTTCCTGTTGACTTGGTAATCATTCTTAACACATTAAGAAAGAGTCCCATGCTCCATCCTTCCCCTAACCCCCTTCCCTCCACCTTTCTGTCCCTTTCTCAGTTACTGAAGGCTAGAATGTAGAATATCAGGCTAGTCTCAGCACTCAGGAGGCAGAGAGGTCTGGTTTACATAGTGAGTTCCAGGCTAACCAGGACTATACAGTGAAATCCTGTCGCAATAGAAAAAAAGAATATAGACTGTCTTGCCTCTTATGTGGCCAGAAGGATGGAAGGAATGAATGTTAAGAAAGTCAAGAACACAGCCTTTGACATCCTGACTGCCTAGGTTTAAATCTATTTGTACCTCCGTGTTTACATGTGTTAAATGGAGACGTAATAGTTTCTGCTGTAAGGGGCATAGAGAAGAGGAAAGGAACCGAGCCCTGGGAGAATTTTATCTTTAGCAGGCAAGAAGGCCAAGGTGAGGAGTGGATGGTGAGGCAGGAAGAAAAGCTGGAGAGCTGGTTGGTCTAGAATGGAGTTTCAAGGAGGAGGGAGTAATTAAATGTGACATGTGCTGATAAAAGGGTGATCTGGCTAGGACACTAAGAGTATAAAATATAAAATGCTCATTTACATGCTAGTGCCTTGCATATAAAATTGTTTTTAATGCATGCTAACTATTGAAACTTGTATATCTCACAGTGACAAGTCTCTCCTTTGAATTCTGGTTTGTCATTACTTAGTTCCCATTAATGCTAAATTTTGAAGAGCTTTTCACTGAGTTGTAATGCAGCAGAAGATGGACTCTATGGGTGCAATGCCCTAACTCATGCACTAATAAAAACATGCAGCTAGACCCCAATTCCAGTTTCTTGGCATGCTGTGATATTTATTGCCAATTGTCTCTTACTTTGTTTTTGCATTTTTGTTTTGTACGATCCCACTCATTTCCCAGTCCTTCCATGTCCGCCCCTCTTAAGAGATTAGCTGGGCATGGTGCTGATATCTCTAATCCCAGACCATGGGAGGTGAAAACAAGAGGATCCAGAGTTCAGTCTGTTAGGGTAATTAACTTGGGAAATTGTTGTTTGTATGGATTGGTATGTGTTTCTGAGCTGGCTATGTCAGACTTATATAATCTTTGAGCTTCAAGTGAAAGGAAACTCTATGGGCTCAGTGACCTAACTCATGCATTATTTATAAAGCGAGCAGCTAGGCCTGGATTCCAGTTTCTTGGTGTGCTGTGATATTGCCAGTTGTCTCTTACTTTCCTTGTTTTTGTCTGGCCTAATACAAAGTTTTCCTCTGTCCTAATTTGCCTTGAGCTGGAGGCAAGTCTGCCAGGTTGTCCTGTGATAGGCTAACTTTGGCAGCAGAAGCATGTGTGTGGGGCGGTTCTGGGGAGGCTGTGGTGACCTGTGGTAAAGAAGTCAGCAAGAATACCAGTTGTAATACATCTCTGCAATTCAGAGACCTCTCAAGGGCTAGCGATGATGAATGCCAGTAACTTAGGAGGGAGCCCTGGGAGTAGCTCAGGGGTAGAGGCCCGAGCTTCAACACCCAGTACCAACAGAACAAACAAACCACTGCAACTGCAAAACCACAAGGAAGATTTCACTGGTCATACGAACATGTAGAGTGAATCTGCTATAGGATAGGCACTTTGCGAGTCTTGGGTTTAAGATAAAAAAGGACAACTTTTAAGATGGGCAGGATAGCATGGTCTACAAAACAAGTTTAGGCCAGGTAGAATTACATAGCAAGAGTCTATGTGAAAAGAAAAGGAAAAAATACATAGAAGGGGTATTCTATACATAGAATACATAGAAGGGGTGTTCTATTTTTGGACAAAAGTGTATAGGATACATTATCACTTTTTCTCATTTCCCTGTCCGATCCTGCTATTGTTGTCTCTATCTTTATTTACATTTCTTTCCATTTTAACCTCTGTGATCATTTTTAAATAATTTATTTTTCATTTACATGTGTATCTGTGTGAGGTTGCCAGATCCTCTGGAACTGGAGTTATAGACAGTTGTGATCTGCCGTATGGGTGCTTGAAATTGAACGCCGCCCGGGTCCTCTAGAAGAACAATCAGTGCCCTTAACTGCTGAGCCATCTCTCCAGCCCCGACCTCTATGTTCTTATTCTATGCTTGGGTTCCTACTAATATTTTATAGCTTGTTTTCCTGCCCCTGTTCTTTATTCTTGTTGTTCTGACACAGGGTCTCACTATATAGAGCTGGTCTATGACTCAAAAGATTCACCTGCCTCTGCCTCCCTAGTACTGAGGTTAAAGGTGTGAGCTACTATGCCTAGTTTTCTCTTTTTTTCTTGATTTCATTTTTATCTGCCCAAATTGTCTTTACCAGACATAACTGGTAACTAAATGCTTCTGCTTCAGATTTGTTTAGTATTCTGGACCATGTATAATCTAGTTTCAGAATATAATCCCTCCTTTCGTTAGGTAGCTGTTTTTGCTGTCTTCTATATATACTGACTTTTAGGTCTAGAAATGTCTTCATCTTTTCTCTCTCTCATATTCTCTAAGCTGTGTTAAATCCCAGGTCTCTGATGGAACTTAGCTTACTGGATAGGACCTATAAAAATACCCTTTGCAGCTAGGTCCAAAGTATGTCTATCCACCACATACATATGTGGTGTCTATGGAGAGCAGAAGAAGGTGTTGAATTCCCTGAAACCAGAGTGCAAGATAGTTGTGAGCTGCCATGTTGGTGCTGGGATCTGAACCCCCATCCTTTGGAAGAGCAGCCAGTTGTGCTGTTATCTGCTGAGCCATCTCTTCAGCACCACACCAATATTCTCTCACGTAAACTTCTACTTGCCCAAACATGTTTCTACAAATACATGGCATCTCATTTGCTCATTTACTTATAGAAAAGGTAGCTTATATAATAATAATAATAATAATAATAATAAATTTATAATATATACTTTTTGCCTTATTCAGTTGGGTTTTGTTGTTGTTGTTTGACGGGGTTTCTCTGTGTAGCCCTGGCTGTCCTAGACTCACTTCATAGACCAGGCTGGTCTCGAACTCTCACAGAGGTCCGTCTGCCTCTGCCGCCCAGGTGCTGGGATTAGGGATGTGCACCACCATGCCCAGCTGTGCTTTAATTTTTTTTAAAGAAACTCTTTTAAAAAAGATTTATTTCCTGTGTATACAGTGTTCTGTCCGAATGCAATTCTACTGTAGATGTTCATGAGCTACCATGCGGCCGCCGGCAACCGAATCCAGGACCTCTGGGAGAGCGACCAGTGCTCCCAGCCTCTGAGCACCTCTCCATCCCCTACTTTATTCATCTAATAATAAACATCTAAATATATTGTAGCACAGGGTTGGTGCTCTTATCTTTAGTAACTTCCTGTGACATTTGAGAAACAAAAATTTGAACCTGGCAGTCTCACTGACAAATAATAACAGAAGTGCCCATATAGTTTACTTTTATCTTTACAGTTTCTCCTCACTTGCTTATGGCTATTTATTCATTCAAAATATTTATTTAGTTCTTAACCATGTATCCTCAACTCTCTTAGGTACTGAGACTAAGTAATGAATAAATTAAAATCTTTCATGGGATTTTTGTTATAATCAATAAAAAGTGGGTAGAAGGGAGATGGCTCAGAGGATAAGTACACTGGCTGTTCTTCCAATAGGTCCTGAGTTCAATTCCCAGCAACCACATGGTGGCTAATAACCATCTATAATGAGATCTGGTGCCTTCTTTTGGCCTGCAGGCACACATGAAGGCAGAACACTATGCATAATAAATAAATCTTTAAAAAAAAGTGGGCAGAAGTTATACTAAAGGAGAAAGCAAATTGTATTTGATAAAATTGTATTTGATACTTGATAACCAGTATCATATGTGGCTTCACCCAAGACACAAAAACTCAAGGAATTGAAGAACGTAAGTGTAGACATGAAAGTACAGGGCAGTGCAGGGAGTAGCAAGGATAAATACCCAAGAAGGTGATGTGGCTACTGTGAGGAGAATAGTAGTATAAAGCAGAGAAGAAATGCCTACAGATCACATAGTCTTATAGACCTTTATGCAGGATGGGTTGTGAAGTCCTGTATCTTAACAGAATCGTCCTACCTTCTGTGTAGGGAATACTTGAAAAACGATAAGAACAAAAGCAGGAAGGCCAGATAAGAGGATTGTGCAATAAAATCTGCAATACAGGCTGAGGGTGTAGCTCAGTAGTAGAGTTTTTGCCTACTATTTGTGAGGCTCTGTGTTTGATCTCCAGCAGTGAAAAGGAAAATTGGATGGGGTAGAGCTCAGTTGTAGAACTAGATGTGGCCTCCCAGGCTATAAAAGGATGGTGTGCAATAAAAAGACCATGCCAAAAAGATGAGAGACGACAGTACCTTGACCAGAATGGTAGTGATTCTGGGTCTGTTTTGCAAATAGAAAGCTAGTTTCCTAACACTCTGTGTGTGGGGTGTCAAAGAAGTCACAGATAACTCTGAAGTCCCAGACCCTGAAATACACAGTTGTAGTGATTGGCAATGGGGAAGATGATAGAAGGTACAAAATAAAAGGTGGAAAGGGGTCAGTCTTGGGGCTTGGGATGTAACTGAGTTAGTGGACTGCTTTCCAAGCATGCAGGAAGTCCTGGATTCATGTGCCTAGCTCTAAATAAGCCAGACTTGGTGGCACATTGTATAATTAGCATCCAGGAGATAGAGGTAGAAGAATCAGAAGCCCTGTCTTGCCCTTGGATGCATAGTAAATTTAAGGCCAGCCTGGGATACTTGATCCTAGCTCCAAAAACAGAGTAAAGAACTGATAGTTTTTATCTGCTTATCTAATAGCCATTTCCATTGGTTCCATTTTTACCTTAACTTCCTCCCTCCCCCCCCCCCGTAATTTTATCCAGCATTGAGGATTGAATTAAGAGCACGCTAAGCAAAACTGTACCACTGAGTTCCAAATCCTGTTCTTAGCTCATAAGTTACATTTTAATCACTAAATTGGGAGGGGGAATTCAGTACAAGAAACTTGAAATCTGTTTCAGGTTAAAAAAAATTTTTGTTTTTGTTTTTTTATTTTTTGAGGATTTCAAACAATGTATTTCAATCACAGTTACTCCTTACTCCACCTAGCTCCTCCTAGATCCTCTGCCATTTCTCTACCCCTCTCAACCTCATTTAATTGACTTTTACCTTATTCAGCATTAAATTTGACAAGATCTGCATTAAAGTATGAGCTTATAGTGAATGTGACAAGTTGTGTAGTCTCTAGAGTGTTAGGAAAGAAATGTCAGCTGAGAAAGACCTGATTACCACATGCAGATCCTCAGGACCAAGGGTGAAATCTGCAGCTCAGGCGATATCCAGCATATAGAAGCCCTAAAGGAAGTGCAATTAATTCACTTACTTGGGTGGAAGGGCTTTCTCTTCTCTTAGTGGGAAGATTGAAAAGATGGCAGGAATTCAAAGGCATATGTAGAATGGTTTCTCTGTTCCCAAATGGTAATAGAGATATTTAAATCATGGCACTAGGGCACCTTTGAGGAAAAGAACACCCTAACCAGAGTAGGCTCATCGCATAATTCTTACTAATATGTACAATTTTCAATAATTTTAATAACCATTTAATCCTAGGTGTAGAGCCATTGCTGAAGCATAGAACTACCAGGGGCCACACCCTTCAAAGAAAACTGCCTGTTCTGCCCATAAAAGCTATCAACGATCCCTAGCTCTGCTGTTAGGGGTGTGGGCTCATGAGCCCGCCTCCTTCCACATTAAAATGTTAACTGGCTTTATCTGGTTCAGGTCTTGCAGGTAACCACAGCTTCTGTTAGTTTAGGAGCACAGCATGTCTGTCATGTCCAAAAGACTGTTTTGTTCCAGCGCTCATGGATTTCTGGCTTACAGTCTTTCCACCCTCTCTTCAGTAATGGCCCCTGAACCTTGGATAGTAGTAGTGTTACGGATAGTGACAGCCCATTTGTTTATTTTCAGATTGTTATTTATGTGTCTGTGTTTATCTATGCCAAATGTGTTAGGGTGCCCACAGAACCCAGAAGAAGGGGTTGGAATCCTTGGAGCTTGAGTTACAGGTAGTTGTGACTCATCAACATTGGTTCTGAAACCAAATGGGTCCTCTGGGAGAAAGCAATTAATGTTTTTAAGAACTGACCAATCTCTCTTATATTTATTTAAATGTGTTTCTTTTTTTTTTATTCAACAGTTTATTGATAAATTTATACAGACAAGGAGGCTCAAACCTGTAATCTTAATTTTTGGGAATCTGAGGCTAAAGGATTGTAATTGTTCTTTTAGTAGCAAAGATATTCTAAAGAAAGACACTCACGTGTGCCCCTCCCCCCCCCCTATGGCTTTTAAAAGAGTATGTCTCAGTACTCTTAGGAGTATTGAGACAGTGGGCCCCAGGAGTTTCATGCTGTGAGAAGGAAGTGACAGAAACCCAGTGCTACTGGATGATGAACTTGTTTCCCAGGAGATTTTTTTTACTGTATATATTTATTTAATGTAGATCAGTGCTCTATCTGCATGTACATCTCCATGCCAGAAGAGGGCATCAGATTGCAGTGTAGAAGGTTATGAGCCACCACTGAACTCAGGACCTCTGGAAGAGCAGACAGTTCTTAGGCACTGAGCCATCTCTCCAGCCCCAGGAGAGTTTACACAGTTCCGAAAACTTGTTAACCACCTTGCAATGGAGACTGGAGCTGAGTATGTTGTGGGTTAGTGACAGGGGCAGCCGTGCGTGGCTGGGACTGCTTGGTTGTGCCTTCATTTTAAGCCTACACATATTGGGAGCGGGAGATGGACTTGAGGAGGAGGGAGTGGGGTGTCAAAGCTAGGAACCTCTTTGTTCCTCTTCCCAGCATGGTTAATTTGAAGAAGTGTAATAAGATCATTATATCTAAGCCTGGGTATGTAGTGAATTCCAAGTGAACCCAGAATTTTGCTGTAGAACAAAATCCTGTCTCAAACGCAAAAATTAAAACAACAACAAAAACATATTGTTCACTTCCCTGGTTACTGTTAAATAGGCACCTCAGCCATGTGCTCTAGGTTTGAAAGTTCAGAAACACTTGGTCCCAACCAACAGATTCTTTCTTTGCTTAGCAGGAGTAGAAATATGTACGGAATATAGAGAAGTGGCACTAAATGAGATGGCCAATCAGGAAATGCTTCTCGAAATGAAAGGCCCCAGCTGGGCTTGGAAAGGTGAATAAAAATTACAGGATGAACAAAGGTATATGAGAAAACAGAGCAAATAAAACATTGAAATATTCTGAACATGTGTGGGTTAGTAAAAGCTATTTTGTAGCCAGAACTAGTAACCCCTCTCTCTTGACTGCTCTCAAGCGGGCTCTGGTGAATCTCCTGGAGGGAAGGTTGTAGCACACAGGCCTCAATGGATGTGTAGATGTATGCTCACACTGGCTGTAGATCCTCTTGCTGAGAACAGGAGGCTCCTTTGGAGCATAAGCCTCCCACAGGGCGCTCCTGGGGCGCCTGTCCTGGAATTACCCAGGCCAGTAACAAAGCTTTCTTTTCTTCTTTAAAGCAAGCCAGTGGGATGGGATGTCTGCTAGTCTTTGTGCTGAGAGCAGACCAACAAGCATCCATTGGCTAGCACAAAAGCATTGTTAGACTACAGTGAAAAGCAGCCCGGCACCCAGGCCCCCTCTCTTTAGAAAGCCCATCCAAGAGCCGGGGTCCAGCCTGCATTTGGCTATTTGACATTGATACCAGTCTCTGACTCACTGGTTACAAAGTAAGTTAGAGTGGATCCTAGGATCTCTTCCCGTTGTTGCTCCAAACATCTCAATTTGGAGATTCCTGAGTTGCCTTTAGCTCTTTTTCCTTGGTTCACATATCTATTCTCAGAAGTAGTGGGGCAGGCTGGAGATGCCCCTCCACCCTGTCTCCCTTTGCATCCTTTATCAGAGATATCAGGAAAATCAGGATTCTGGACTTAACTGCAGAAAGGATTTCGGAAAGAGCCAGTATAAAGCAAAGTTAGAGTTTATTAAAAGGAAATTTATAGCATAGGGGTTTTTGGTTTGGTTTGATTTTTCAAGACATGGTTTCTCTGTGTAGACCTGGCTGTTCTGGACTTGCTCTGTAGAGCCTCAAACTCATGAGATCCACCTGCCTATTCCTGCCCTAGTGCAGGATCACAGGTGTGCACCACCACTCCTGGCCTGCAGCATAAACTTAAGCATGGGGGTTAACCGAGAGATGTGGTTAGAGACTCATACTTCATTGTAGTCACAATAGCCATATAGTGTCACTTTGGTGGGCTCGGAAGTTGTCTTCTCAAAAAGTTGCTAAGGAATTGAAATTCAGTTATAGGGTGACTCTGGAGGAGCATTAGATAGGGTTTCAGTTGATGAGATTATGGCGGTGGCTTGGGAATTTAGTTTTTTGTTTGTTTGGTTGGTTGGTTTGGTTTTTTTTGAGATAGGGTTTCTCTGCGTAACACTCTGGCTGTCTTGGAACTTGCTCTGTAGACCAGACTGGCCTTGAACTCACAGAGATCCTCCTCCTTCTGCCTTCTAAATGATGGGATTAAAGTTGTGTGCTATTACCACACAGCTTGAAAACCATCTTGTAGTAGAGACAAACTAGGTTCATTCCTGTTGTGGATTAGATCTCTATTTCTCAAGGATTGGGCTGTTCCTCACCACCTAACCTTAACTACAAATGGTACTGCATTGCCTGTGCCAGAAAAGGGCAACCATGTCTTTGTTTCAAAAAGTTGTTTATAACCATCTTGCAATCCTATCTTTGTTTTGAAAGGTTGGTAGGACTACCTTACAATCATGTCTTTGTTTCAGGAGGTCATTGTGACTAACTTGTAATGCTTGTGTTTTGCCTGCCAAATCCCCCATTTAGAATCCCCCTACTCCTGAGCTATAAAAACCTTGTCTTGCTAAGCTGGTGATGACACAGCCTTTAATCCCAGTACTTGGGAGGCAGAGGCAGGTAGATCTCTGTGAGTTTGAGGCCAGCCTGGTCTCTGTAGAGAGCAGGACAACCAAGGCTACACAGAGAGACCCTGTCTTGAAAAACAAATCAATCAATCAAGCAAACAAACAACACTCCCTCCGCCCCCCCACAATAAAAACAAAAAACCTTGTCTTCCTCATGCCTAATGCTGACCTCTTGAACCTTACCTTAGGGGAAGGCAGCCTGTGTACACAATAAAAAAGCTTGCTTTAATTAATTTGACCATAGTGATTTGGGTCAGTGGTCTTTTTCCATCCATCTTTGGGATTAACATTTTTTCTTTCTTTCTTCCCCTTCTGTCTTTCTTCCTTTTTTTTTTCTTTCTTCTTTCCTGCTGTCCTGGATACACACAAATATTACAGCATGAGTACAGCATGATAGGACAGCTTGCAGGAATCAGTTCTCTATCATGTGGGTCCCAGGGATCAAACTTAGGTCATCAGACTTGGTGGCAATTACCTTTACCACCAAGGTCTTGTCTGAGCTTGAATTCACACTCCCCTTGTCTCCGCCTCCTTAGTGCTGCTGTTACAGACCTGGGACCCCATACCTAGCCCCAAATGATCCTTATAAAATACACTCTGGGTCATGTGTTGGTCTTCTAGCCCTAACAAACACATGGGCATTTTCTCTGTCTCTCCCTCCCCAAGACAGATTTTTTATATAGCCTTGGTTGTCCCAGACTCGCTTTGTAGATGTGGCTGGCCTTGAGTTCACAGGGATCCACCTGCCTCTGCTTTTATGCGCTGGTATTAAAGCAACATTTAGGAGGCAGAGACAAGCACATATCTGTGAATTCTTGGCCAGACAGGGCTATGTAGTGAGACTTTGTTTCAAACAAACGAACAAACAATAACAACAAAAACAGAAAACCAAAAAACAAATAAACTGGGTATGGTGGTGCACACAATATAATCCAGTACTTGGAAGGCACAGACAGGTCGATCTCCATGAGTGTGTATCCAGCCAGGGCTACATAATAAGATCCTATCTCAACAAGTCCAAAACAAGGACCTGGGTTCAGTTCTCAGCACCCACAGGAGGCAGTTTACACCTGCCTATAACTCCAGCTCCAGGGGATGCCCTCTTGTGGCCTTCATGGGGACCTGCACATGTTTTTACAAAAACAGATAACACATAATTTAAAATGATTTTTAAAAAGACCAAAAAAAAAAAAAATTATTTCTACAGAACTTTTGTTTTTCGAAACAGTCTCTCTAGCTGACCTGAAACTTACTCTGCCTGCCTCTGCCTCTCAAGTGCTGGGATTAAAGGCACACAGCACCATACCCTGACTGTATTGCTATGCCATGAGTGGTTTTAAATTCATAGGCTCAAATGATCCTCCAACCTCAGCCTACAGGGTAGTAAGGAATAGACAGACAGACAGATTGTTTGTTTGTGACAGGGTCTCACTATGTAGCTTTTGGTTGGCCAGGAACTAGTAGATCAGGCTGCTTAGAACTTATGTGGGTCCCAGGGACTTAGCTCAGGTGTCAGGCTTAGACTGTCGTCACTCCGCTGCTGCATCTTGATGCCTCACTCGTGAATTTTTAAGACTGTTAGTATATGTTTTCTTACATTTTAGTAATAAAGGCTTATGTTATATTTTTTAGTTAGCATGTTCCATATAACATATAGGGAAGGATATTTATAATAAAGTCAAATATTAAACACAAATTAAGTGAAAGCTTGGATGTGGTGGTGCATGCCTGTAATCCTAGCATTCCTGGGACAGAAACAGGAAAATGAGTTTAAGGACAGCCTCACTATATAGTAGTTTATAGCCAGCCTGGGCTACATGAGGCATCATCTCAAAAAAGTAGAAAAAAACTGGTGAGTGCTAGACCCCTGCATATTCTAACCTTTTTACTCCTTTCTGGCTGTCTCTTTCAACACAGCCAGGATTGTTACACAGAAAAACCCGGGGGGGGGGGGGCTTCCCTAAGGTATTTAAATGTTGTCAGTATTGGCTTGTTCCTTAGGACAGCCCAAAAGGATAATCTGTTAAAAAAGAAAAAATGAATACACAGCATCTGTGATTCCCATCCAGGAAAGCTGAACATGCTAATACAGCTGTTCTTGCCTCTGCTTTCCTGCAGAGGGATTTGTTCAGAGGCTGCATAGCTGAGTCTGCACTGGGAGTTGCTTATGGGGAAGTTAACGTTCTTGCTAATGGGGCACACAGTGTTTAGCAACCTAGAAATCTTCCTTATTGGCAGATCTCAAACTTCCTTTCTTCATACTTGGATGCATGGGTCTTGAGACATCGAGAAGTTGTGGTTTGTGAGGACTCAGAGGATCAGGCAAGACAAATGGGTTGTGGAAAAAAATAAATTCTATTTGTTTTCCCTCCCTGGGTTTCATTTGTACTTTTCTATCCTGCCTAGGAAGGCCAGAGTTTATTAGTTACTATGAATCTTGTCTCATCCACCTTCTGGCCAGGTCTATGGGTTTATTTCTTCCCTTTCTCTCTTCTCCTTTTCATTTTACACAGGACCCTTCTATGTAGTCAGGCTGGCCTTGAATCTTGCCTTAGCCTCCCAAGTATTACAAGTATAGATGTGAACCACCACACCCAGCTAAGGTTGCTTTCTTGGGCATTGACACATATTTGTAAATATGTGTTTTTCTGAACCATAACCAAGAATCCTAGCATCACGAGGCCTTCAGAAAATACAAATACACATATAGTCTTAGTTTCTTCTGCCTTACATTCAGCCGTGTGACTTGAGCAGTTCTGAAGACAAGCCTTCCATGTCATGCTGCCAGCATGTCAAAGAATCCAACACTGTTTCTTTAGATGTTTGACTCTCAAGACTATGGAAGTTTGCCTACATGTTCGGTCAGATGTTAGTCTCATTGCTCCCATGTAGTTTGGAGTTTGTAAGTTCAATTTCTTTTCAGCAATGGAGACCTCTATTGTGAACCTGGGCAGATTCACCTAGAGTGAGAGGTTGTCATTAGTGCTAATGCTTTCGTTATACACTGTTGTAAAATTCTCAAGGTGGATTACAAGGCAGGATTAAGCAGGGTAATAGGTTTCCTAGTGAGAGATAGGAGGTGTATTTTTAGCCATTCCCCTCCTTGCGAGCCTGCTCTATTTCATTCGGTGATGTGCTGCACGGTGCTGCCCCCAACTGGTTCTTTTCTGAGCACATCTGTGTGCTTTATTATAGTCTCATTTAAAACAGCAAACAAACAGAAAGATTGATAGATGGGAAAACTGAAGGACACCAACCTTATTAGATTTTTCAAAATGAAATCCTTCATGGAAGGTATAACTGGACTAGAATGCAACTCAGATTGCTTGCCTGTTATACCATTATAACAGGGAGAAAAGGTGTGTTCCACACTCAGCTTATGTCCTCTATCCTTTATAAGTTCAGTATCATATTCTAAAAAGTATTAAGATACTTATTTTATTCGTAGAATTTCTCTCCTTTTTTCTCCCTTGAAAAGGGGAAAGAGAGCCGGGCGTGGTGGCACACGCCTATAATCCCAGCACTCAGGGAGGCAGAGGCAGGCAGTCATGAGTCCAGCCTGGTCTATAAAGTGAATCCAGGACAGCCAAGGCTACACAGAGAAACACTGCCTTGGGGGAAAAAAAGGAAAGAGGAAAGAGATAATGGATCCTGAAAGGGTTGAGTAAATTTATTTTTTAAAGATTTATTAATTCACATTTTATGTATATGGGTGCTCCAACTTCATGTAAAAAGAAGAAGGCATCAGATCACAGATGGTTGTGAGCCACCATCTGGTTGCTGGGAATTGAACTCAGAACCTCTGGAAGAACAGTCAAGTATTCATAAACACTGAGCCACCTCTCCAGCCCCTTACCCCTTTTTTTAAGATAAGGTCTCACAGCCAGGTGGTGGTCGTGGTGGCCGCACATGCCTTTAATCCCAGGACTTAGGAGGCCTCAAGGATAGCCTGGTCTACTGAATAAGTTCTAGAACAGCCAAGGCTACACAGAGAAACTCTGTCTCAAAAAACAAACCAAAAAAGATAAGGTCTCACTTTAGCAGGCCTAGAACTCACTGTGTAGGCCAAGCTGACCTTAAACTTGTGATCATCCTCTTGCTTCTGCTTTGTGGATGCTGTGGGTACAGCTCTAAGGCACTGTGCCTGGTACACCATTACTTTTTATTTTAAAGGTGTTTGGTGGGAGTAGGGAGCTGGAGGGAAAGCTTGAGAGCAATTTCTGCTCTTGTGGAAGGCAACCCTGTGGGATAGCTCACAGATACTAGTAACTCCAACAAGGGATCTGACACCTTCTTCTGGATTCCTCAAATACCCAACACATTTGGCATTAAACGCATACAGACACACGTGCATTTTTTAAGAAATAAAATTAGAAGAGATCAGGCATGGTGGTACATGCCTGTAATCCCAGCACTTGGGAGGTTAGAGGAAAAGAAGATGAGTTCAAAGTCGTCCCTGCCTACATAGTGAGTTTGAGGTTAGCCTGTGCTACATGAAACACCATCTCAAAACAAAATAAATGGCTGGAGTGATGGCTCAGGGTTTAAGAGCACTTTTTGTTCTTGCAGAGGATCTAGGTTTAGCTCCCAGTACATATGTGGTGGCTCACATTGGCTCTAATTCCAGTTCCAGGGGATCAAACACCCTCTTCTGGTCTCCATAAGCATCAGTCAGCATGCATGTGGTACACATACATACACACATGCAAACATTCATACACATAAAATAAAAATAAACATCTTCATATTTGATCTTAGCAAAAAGGCAGAAAAGCAACAAAATAAATAAATCCTTAAAACAAGTAAAAGAACAAATGTAGTTTCTAGGTGTTCCCTCTTCTATACTTTTACCACCAACCTAAACATTTCTGATAAATACTAACTGGGCTTTCCTTCTGTTTTGCAGTATATCAACTCTGGGAACCTGGAACAGCTGCTAGACAGTAACCTGTATTTGCCCTGGACTGTGAGGGTGAAGCTGGCCTATGACATAGCGGTGGGCCTCAGCTACCTTCACTTCAAAGGCATTTTCCATCGGGACCTCACATCGAAGGTGAGAAACACAGAGTGAGAAACCAATTACTAAAGGACCTAGAAATATGGGGGTCACTGTTCTAAATTTAACTTTTTCAAAGCAAAACCCAGTGTTTGTTACAGTTAATCCTTAGAAAGCTTCTGTCTGGCTAAGGATATAACGTAGTTGGGAGGGTGCTTGCTTACCATGTGTAAAAGTTTGATGCCCAACATAGATAAAGCAGGAGGATCAGAAGTTCAAGATCAGCTAGGCATGGTGGAACGCGCCTGCAATCCCTGCACTCTTTCAGGCAGAGGCAGGAGGATCGCTGTGAGTACCAGGCCAGTACAAAGTGAGTCTAGGACGGCACAGGGAAACCATGTCTCAAAAAGAAAAAAGAAAAAAAAGGCTATTCTCAGCTACATAGACAGTCTGAGTCTGGCCTGGGCTATAGGTCCTCTCAAAAATGAGAAGCCAAGCCAGCAATGCTTGAGAGCCTTTGCGTTTGGCTTCAGTCTCCTGAATGTGTGCTGCAGACACCGGAGAGCGGTGGAGCCCGATCCGCTTTCTCTCCCTCCGCCTCCAGGAAGCAGCTCTCAGCTAAGCTGGGTTTGGTGATAGTCAAGTGATTGCAAGTCTGGAGTGCTTGGTGGGCCACCATGTGCTGACCCATTTTCTGTTGTATGATTGAGTTTCTGCCTTCCTGCCAGTTCTTCTTTGATGTTAGCTGCTCTCTGTAGTGTTGTTTTGTAGTCCAAATTGCTGTGTGACCAGGTTAGAAAAGAGTTTCTTTCACAGAAAGTTGGCCTTGATACAAAGCAGGAACCTAAGGGCTGAATGTGCTAGGATGCTTCCATGACAAAGCTTTCCTGTTGTTCTCCCCACCCCCAAGACAGGGTTTTTCTGTGTAGCCCTTGCTGTCCTGAAACTTGATCTGTAGACCGGACTAGCCTCAAAGGCAGAAATTCTCCTGCCTCTGCCTACCCAGTACTGGGATTAACGGGGTGCACGGCCCCACCTGGCTCTATGACAAAGCTTTTAAATATTATTTGAGCTAATGGAAGAACTCTGAGGCCCCCTAACATATATAGTATGACATCTGCCCAAGAGCCAAATTAAAGTCTGCTAAGGTTTGTTAGAGGGTTTGTTTTTTATTTTTTTGTTTTGTTTCTCTGTATAGTCTTGGCTGTCCTGAACTTGCACTGTACTTGAACTCATAGAGATCGCCTGCGTCTGCCTCCCAAGTGCTGGGATTACAGGTGTATGCCACTGTGCCCTGCTGCTTACTTTTATATGTATGAGTATTTGCCTACATGTTGGCATATGTATCATGTACATGACTTGTGTGCAGAGACCAGAAGAAGGTATCACATCCTTAGAACTGGAGTTCCCATCTATTGTAAGCTGGTGTGTGGATGCTGGGAGACAAACCTTCGTCCTCTGTACGAGCAACAAGTTGTCTTAACTGCTGACCCCCTCTCCAGTACCAGAGTATAGGAGGTTCATATAAATCAGGAATAGTTGTCACTTTATTCCTTGCCCCAGCATATACACATGCCCAGACATGCATCTAACCAAAATCACATCTTTTTGCCTTTCTACTAAAAGTATTGTTTCTTCTAAAATAGAAGAATTTGCAACAAATTATCTTCCATACACACATGCATATTTCTTATGCCTAGATTCATGGAGAGAAAAGTAATAAAAAATAAAGGGGGGGGGACTTTCTAACCTATAGTTAGTTATATATGGTCTCACTGAGAAATAACTAAAGGAGCTGGGCACATGCCTTTAATCCCAGCACTCCAGAGGCAGACGCAGGCGGGTCTCTGAGTTTTGAGGCCTACAAAGTGAGTTCCAGGGCCATACAGAGAAACCCTGTCTCAAAGAGAGGACAGAGAGATAACTAAAGAACAATACAGTATTTAATAATTAATATTCAGTTGCATGCACTGTAAGCTTTTATCACAGGGGAAATCACTCTAAGCCAAGATGTCAGACTTTCTGGAGGAAAACCTCAGCAGTTTAGCATGTGCCCTTTTTGTACTCTAAAAATATTTCGATTGTTTTTTTTTTTTTTTTTTTTGAGCTTGTTATAAAAATGAATACGCTCAGCTGGGTGCAGTGGTGCATGCCTACTCAGGGAGCCAGTCACATATTTAAAAAAATTGGAATTTTAACAATTTCTTGTATAAGGAACGTTGACTGGCTTTAAAAGGCCGTCCTTATGTCTCTGCCTCCTGAGCAGTGGATTATAGACACACACAACCAAATGCAACAGACCCCTGTTTCTAGGCTATACCTCCTTGGGTCTGGACTTTAAAATGGTATTGAGGATACTTGGAAATGGTGAGATTAAATGACTTTAAGGTCTAGTGGTGGCACAGGATGTTGTCTAGCAGGAAACTCAAATTGAAAACAGATTCATTTATTCTTGTTTTACAATGCTTGGAGTTGTACGCAGGGCTTTTTTATGATAGGCAAGTACTCTACCAAGGAGCTGTATCACTAGCCCTCCTTTTTTATGTAACTGTGACCGGCCTCAAATTTGTTATACAGCCCAGGCTACCCTCAAACCTAGCAATCCTGTCTCAGCCTCCTTAGTGCTAAAATTAAAAGGCTTGTGTCACAATGCCCAGCCCTGTTTGTTCTCTTGTTGTTCTTTTAGGATTTATTTATTTTATGTGTGTCGGCATTTTGCCTGCATGTGTGTCTGTGTGAGGGTGTTGGATCCCCTGGAACTAGAGTTGCAGACAGTTGTGAGCTGCCATGTGGGTGCTGGGAATTGAACCTGGGTCCTCTGGAAAAGGAGCTGGTACTTTTCTAAGGCATCTACAGCCCATGTTGTGTTAACTCGACCACACAAAGACATACACACATATACATAATTTCAAATAAATATATTTTAAAAGCCCAAATGTATCAGAGGGTAGGGGCAGACACAGAGATGGCTCTGTGGGTAAAGGTACTTGCTACCAAAATTGATGACCTGAGTTCTACCCACATAGTGGAAGACACAGACTCCTGCCAAGTTGTCATTTTGACTTCTATGTTTCCTGTAGGTATGCCTATGCACACATGCATGCACAACTTAAAATGTTACAGGGTATGATGACTCATGTTTGTATTCTAATCCTGGCATTCAAGATGGCCGAGAAAAGATGAGGCAGGAGGATCACAAGTTCAAGGCCAGCTTGAGCTACATAGGAGACACTGTCCCAAAACTGGAGTAGAGGAAGCTTGAGAGATGTATGCAGGGAGCGGCTGTTGGGGCACTTGGAGTTATTACTTTTTTTTTTTCTTCTGAGAAAGGACCTCATTACTTAGCACTAGCTGTCCTGGAACTCACTGTATAGACCAGGCTACCTTCTAACTCACAGAAATCCTCCTGCCTCTGCTTCCAAGCACTGAGATTAAACGTATGTGTCACTATGCCTCATCAGAGTTTCTAAAACTGTAAATCAGACAGTAAATAGGGCATTAGACCAAGCCCTGGAGACAGAAGTCTGAGTTCTGTCTCAGACTTGGTGAACCAAGAAAGAGGGTAAGGGAAAGAAGTGATAGATGTGAGCTGCCAGTGCCTCACGGGCTGTAACCTATAGCTGGGGCTTTAGCTAATAGGTTGGCATAGGGCCCATCTTCCATAGATAAAGTCAAAGATCTGGAGTGCTGATCCAGCAGAACTTAGGGAAGAGAGAAAGCCAGGACAAGCACAAGGACAGTCCTTGAAAGTCACCCAGTTCATTTTTCTGGGGACCAAGATTGACTGTGGTGAAATAACAGGTTCCTTTTGCTCAGGAAGAATGGTGTGAGCACATAAAGATCAGAATAAGCAATTAATTTGTACCTGGTGTGCAATCAACAGGAGGAGACTTGGCCAGACAGGAAAGAGAGGAGGGAGGACTGGGTTGGGTCACACAGGGCCTTGCTGGCCCCACAAATGTTTTTGTGAGCCAAGATTCCCTGCTCTCTCCTGCCGGTAGGGTGTGGGGCCTCCTGAGCCTGGAGTGTCAGGGCTATTTCCATTTCTGCTATTTGGGAGAGCTTGTTGCAGCTTTGGGTCATTTATAGGTCATTTGGGTTCATCCTTTCTGTAGAGACGGCAGCATTTGTGCCCTTAGCTTCTCCCACAAACTAACTACTAAGGAAAGCTCAAAATAGAACCTGCTCCTGAAATGTTCTTCTGGACTGTCAAAGGCACAGCGGAACTCAGGGAGTTAGAGGAGAAAGGTGAAGGCTGGACAGGTCAGGATTGCAAAGGTAGCCTTAAAGCTTACAAGAGAAAAACTTCTCATAGGTTAAAGGAATGTTTGGGGCTAAGGCTGTAGTTCAGTCGTAGAGCAGGCAGAGCACTCTCTGCATGTGTGAACCCTGAGTTTAATCCCAGTAACACACACCAAAAAGGAAAAAAAAAAGCACCCATGTGTACACATACAAATGCATAGGTATCAGAGAATATTCCAAATAGAAAAAAAACAGAAAATATAAACAAAAACTTGAAGGCGTTTTTGAAGCTTTTTAAGTCCAACTTGCATGTGACATGTTTGGGAAGGTGCATTGCACAACAGTACCAGGTGCAGGATGTGGAAAGTGGGCCACAACATACTTTTGATGGGCAGATGCTGGAGATTGAGCCAAGTCCCATGCAAGCTAAGTGTACATTGTACCACTGAGATTTGATCCCATCCAGGTCACAGGCTTCTCATGCCAGGGAGTTTAGTTGTGCTCTTTTGTCAATGAAAACTAGTATATGTGGGCTTCACTATTTGTCCTGGGCTACCCTTATTTGGCAAGAACAGGGTTGGGGCTTGGTAACTGCACATTGAGAAAACAGGGAAGCCAGTAGCTTGATAGTCTGGCCTTCTATACTACATTAGAGTAAGCTTTTTGTTAGTTTGTTTATGAGACAGGGTTTCTCTGTGTAACAGAGCTCTGGCTATCCTGGAAGTTGCTGTTTGGAACTGGATGGTCTTGAATCCACAGAGGTCTGCCTGCCTCTGCCTCCTAAGTACTGGTACTAAAGGCACGCACCACCACTGCCCAGCTGCATTATAGTAAGATTTAAGGGATAGGATTTTGGAGGGAGAGAAAAAAATGAGGGGGGATTTCTATTTTGTTCACAGAAGTATCTTTGATAACTAAGCTCATGCTTAGTACTTGGAAAACAAGGATATGGTCTGGAGAGATGATGGCTCAACAGTTAAGAGTATGTACTGCTTCTGAGAGGACCCAGGTTCAGTTCCTAGTACATATATCACCTGTAACTCCAGTTCCAAGGGAAGCAACACCATTTTCTGACCTTCATTTGCACCCGCTCTCACATCTGCATTCACCCCTACTCACATGTACATAGTTAACTAAATAAAATTATAAATAGATAGACAGACAGACAGACAGACAGGGTTTCTCTGTGTAGCCTTGTCTGTCCTGGACTCTGTAGACCAGGCTGGCTTCCAGCTCACAGCGATCCACCTGCCTCTGCCTCCCCAAGTGCTAAGATTACAGACACCTGGCAATAAGATGAATTTTTGATAAAAGCCAGCAGTGGCACACCTTTTATCCCAGCACCTGGGAGGCAAAGGGAAGTAGAGCTCTGAGTTCAAGGCCAGCCTGGTCTACAGAGCAAGTTCCAGGACAGTTTTTGAAGAAAAACTTTTTTTAAAATGAAAAAGGATTCTATTTGTGCCTTGGAAATTCAGCACTTGGGAAGTAGAGGCAGGAGGATCAAAGTCATTCTTGGATATGTACCAGGTTCTAGGCCAACCTGAGCCCTATCAAAAAAGAAGAAAAAGAAGAGTCCAGGTCCAAAATAGTGGCTGGGCACACTGAAGTCAGAATCAAGCAAATCTCTGTGAGCTGGAGGCCTCATCTACACTTCGAGTTCTAGGCCAACCACGGCTACACAGTGAGGCGATGTCCTAAAAACACACAAGCAGGCACATGGCACATGCCTGAAATCCCAGTAGTAGGGGAGGCAGCTACAGGCTGATCTCTGAGTTTAAGGCCAGCCTTAAAAAAATCATGTCTCAAAAAACCAAAACAAAACAAACAAGCAAAAAATCCACACAAGTAAACAAAAGTAATGGCCATGTCTGCGTCCTGGGCTTCTCTCGGCTGAACTGGTGCCCACTGTGAGGAGCGTGGGAGTCCCCCGTCTGCTTTATCACACTGTCCTGGAATGAAAGTGCTGCATGTTTTCCTCAAGTCACACTCCCTCCTAAGCATGACTGATCAGAATTGACTGCCTGCTCCAGCTCTGTATCAGGGCCACCCTGGGAAGGTGGTGTCCATACTGTCTTTTATAACTGTCTTGAGAACCTGCTTCTGATATGCTACAAAATGAGTAAAGAGATTTTGTACCGTGACTTAAAAGTGTATGGGACCTTAAATACACATTTCATTGCTCAAATGATGGCCATTATATACTTAAGTTCCATCTCTTTCCTTGTCGGAGTAGGTAACTTATGTAAATATTTAGATGAAAACAAAAACAAAACTTGTGTTTGGACCCTAAAATGAAACCAAAGGCAATCACTCAAGACCCAAGAGTAACTTGTCTCACTTGGCAGGTTTTTTGTTGTTGTTTCCAATAGAGTTTATTAGTCAGGGTTCTCTAGAGCAGTGGTTCTTAACCTATGGGTCATGACCACTTTGATAAACCTCTATCTCTAGAAATATTTATATTACAATTCATAACAGTAGCAAAATTACATAGTTATGAGGTAGCAACAAAAATAATTTTATGGTTGGGGGGTCACCATATGATGAACTATATTAAGTGTTGACATGCTAGAAAAACTGAGAACCACTGTCCTAGAGGAACAGAATTACAGAATGAATAGGGGATTTACTGGGATGGCTTACAGGCTGTGGTCCAGCTAGTCTAGCAATGGCTGTCTACCAACGGAGGGTGCAGGAATCTAGTAGTTGTTCAGTCCACAAGGCTGGATGTCTCAGCTGGCCTTCAGTATATGCCAGAATCTCAAAGTAGGCTCTAATGCCAGTGATGGTGTAGACATGTCACTAAGAGTGAGATCAAGCAGGCAAAGAGAGCAAGCTTCCTTCTTCCCTGTCCCTGATAAAGGCTCCCAGTAGAGGGTGTGACCCAGATTAAAACTGGAACTTCCCATTCAGATATCTGGATTAAAAGTAGATCTTCCCACTTGAAATGATCTAAGAAAAAAATTCCCCACAGGTGTTTCCAGGCATTTGGGTTTTAGTTAATTCCAGATGTAGTCAAGCTGACAACCAAGAACAGCCATCACACAAGGTCTCATGTAGCCTAGCTAGCCTGGAATTTACTGCCTCCCCAGCACCTATATTAAAGGCTTGTGCCATCACACCCAACCTTATTTGCTATATTAAAGCCCCTAGTCTTGACCCTGGGATCAGGCCAAGTGTGTGGTTTACCAAGAAACAGAACAAAGATACTCTGTAGGAAAATGTGAATGTAACAATATGCCTGGCAAACCCCAACTTCTAAGCTACCTTATTTTCTCTGCTTTGGGAACCCTAGAACTGCCTGATAAAGAGAGATGAAAATGGTTACTCTGCAGTGGTAGCTGATTTTGGCTTGGCGGAGAAGATTCCTGATGCTGGGTGAGTAACCCTAATGCCTCCTAAGCAGTGGAAAATCAGCTTTCTTCCCAGAGGTCAGGAACTAGCCACAGCTCAGGCTCCTGAGTCTGTACCCACCCTTGGTAGCAATGAAACCTGGACAGTCAGGAGATCGCACTGTGTAATAGGGAGTGCGGCCACTGTCATCTCAGTGCTTTTAAGGCAGAGGTGGAAGGGTCACTGCAGGTCTGAGCCCAGAAAGGGCTTTCTGAGCCTCTGTCTCAACAACAAAGGCCCAAGGTCTGTGGGTGTGGCCTTGTTAGTATAGTGCGTTCACCTCAAATGCACAAAGCCCTGAGTAAGTCCCAGCACCACATAAAGGAGAAATGATAGTGCATGCCTGAAATCTCACAACTCAGTATGTGGAAGCTGGAGGATCAATAGTTGGAAACCATCCTCCATTACATATAGTCCAGGCTACCAGAAAGCTTGTTTTGTTAATTCCCATTGTGCCAAGCACTGGCAATGTTTCTTTTCTTCACAGTATAGGGGGTGAGAAGCTAGCTGTGGTGGGCTCACCTTTCTGGATGGCACCAGAGGTTCTCCGAGATGAGCCTTATAATGAGAAGGTAAGTCTGGAGATTTCAAGGCCTAATTATCCTTTGTGGCTCAGGTAATGATCTGTATCCTTCTTGCTAAATAAAGGGCAGTTACCTAGTGGGTGACCTGGATGGAGTATGGGTAAAACAGCCTAGATGTAGGGTGTTAAGAATGGGGGTGAGGCAGGGAAGATATCCCACTCCTCACTACACTGAGGGAAACTAAGGTCTGATTACCTACCAGGCAGATGTGTTCTCTTATGGTATCATCCTCTGTGAGATCATCGCCCGAATCCAAGCTGATCCTGACTATCTTCCTCGTACAGAGGTGAGCTGCTGGCATGGGACAAGCACAGGGATGGCTTGGTTATGGAAGTTTTATCCGTGGGTGGAGTTGCTGGTACTATTCTGTAGCTACTTCTGAGGCAGCTCCCAGCCTCTAAGTGCGTATGAGATTAATGACTTATCTATTCATGCCCCTTATATACTTTTCCACCTTACTCGTCCACAGAATTTTGGGCTGGATTATGATGCTTTCCAGCACATGGTAGGAGACTGCCCCCCAGACTTTCTGCAGCTCACCTTCAACTGCTGTAATGTGAGTGTCTTTTTTTTTTTTTTAATAATTTTATTTTCTGTTCATTGTTGTTTGACCTGCATGTATGTCTGTATGAGAGTGTCAGATCTTGGAGTTACAGACAGTTGTGAGCTGCCATGTGGATGCTGGAAGTGAACCTGCGTCCTCTGGAAGAACAGTTAGTGCTCTTAACCGCTGAGCCATCTCTACAGCCCCAAATGTCTTTTTTTCAACACGGTTTCTCTTGACTGTTCTGGAACTGGCTCTGTAGACTAGGCTTGCCTCAAACTCTGAGATCCACCTGTCTTTGCCTCCCAAGTGCTGGGATTAAAGGTATGCATCACCATGCCTGGCTTGAGAGTATATTTAACCCCGGGGTTGGTCAGGGGCTGGCTGAGTCCTTTTCACTTGGTTAGGACTGTAGGCAAAGGCTACAAATATATGACACCAACCATATTTTCTACTCTGGCGTGTACAGGCTCTCCAGAGTGCCCTGGACCAAAGACAGAAAAAACTGCTTTGTATTTTTCAGCCCTCAGCCTGCAGGGTAGACCCACAGCCTGAGAGCTGACCAAACTTTGTCAGGTTTTTATTTGTTAGACTATAGCACCAGCCAGTCCTAACACAAGAGAAAACTTAGTTACCCAACCTGAATCTTGAAAGATGCCAGAAACAGATTCACATTTCATCTTTGGGGTGAGAAGTGGAATGCAGGGCTCATGGCTGGTATGAATGCCTACAGATGGACCCCAAACTACGCCCATCCTTTGAGGAGATTGGGAAGACCCTAGAGGAAATTATGAGCCGCCTACAGGAAGACGAGTTGGAGAGGGACAGGAAATTGCAGCCCACAGCTAAAGGTAAGAGAGCAGACCAGATACCCAAACCTCCCCCCAAAGGGGGAGACTGTGGGACATTCCTCTTTGGGGAAGGAAAGTGGTCATGGACAGTAAGGTACTAGGTTCTCTTAGCTTCTGTTTGCTCATTGATGGAATAGGACAACTGCCTACCTTGCTTTTCTCAAGAAAAGTATATAATAAAGTACTACTTATATTGACTGAGAGTAACCCAGGTTTACTGTTTGTTCTTCAGGGCTGTTGGAGAAAGTGCCTGGAGGGAAGCGACTGAGTTCACTGGATGACAAGATTCCCCATAAGTCTCCGTGTCCAAGACGTACTGTCTGGCTGTCTCGAAGCCAGTCAGACATTTTCTCTCGTAAGCCCCCACGTACAGTCAGTGTCTTGGATCCCTACTACCGGCCACGAGATGGTGCTACACATACCCCAAAAGTAAACCCTTTCAGTGCACGCCAAGACCTCAAGGGTGGGAAGATCAAATTCTTTGACCTACCCAGCAAATCTGTCATTTCCCTTGTATTTGACCTGGATGCACCAGGGCCTGGAACCATGCCTCTGGCTGATAGCCAGGAGCCTTTGGCCACGTCTTCCAGACGGTGGCGGTCTTTGCCTGGCTCACCTGAGTTCTTGCATCAGGCTTGTCCATTTGTGGGCTGTGAAGAGTCACTAACTGATGGACCTCCACCACGACTCAGTAGTCTCAAGTACAGAGTAAGAGAGATCCCACCATTCCGGGCAACCGCCCTACCAGCTGCTTCAGGCCACCAGGCCATGGATTGTTCCAACCCCCAAGAAGAAAACGGTTTTGGACCCAGGCCCAAGGGGACCAGCCTATGCGTTGGAGCTGCCTCTGAGGAGATGGAAGTGGAAGTAGAAAGGCCACGAATGGCTCCTGTCCATTTCTCTGTCTCTGGAATAAGCGTGCAAACCCAGGGAGAGCAGGATGGGTGAGGTGGAGGGAGGACTAGTCCCTGCCTCAGCTTGGGGATGGACCTTCAGCTGAGACTACTGCATCCCCTTGGTGCGCATCCTGGCTCTTCCCTGGAGCTCCCTTTTCAAAGCAGGCTGAGAGAAGCCTGGCTTAAAATTGGGCTTTCAGTGTCCAGTGGCTGCAACACGAGGCCTTTCAATAGTTAGGGCCGCCTAATTCTAAGCCTATGAAATCCCGCCAGGAGCTCTAGCTCCCAGACTGCAGTGCATGTCCTAGACAGGACCAAAGGCCTCTTAGTTCCAGGCCGAGCTGGCAGGCACTATGCAACTATTGTCCCAATTCCTTCGCCACCTCAAGTCTCTCACGCCCACTCTGGGGCGTGTAAGGCACAGGATGGAAAGGGGAGCTGACCAGGAGGCCGTGACGGGCATGGCTGTTTCTCAGACCTGAAGACTGGGATGCTTCTTGCCAGTATGTCTAAGACACTTGAATAATTGCTGTTTGCACTTACTGTATGGTCAGACCACATCACTACATCTCTATGCAAGGGGGAGACAAGGCAATGTGGAAGTCAAGGATCTTTTAGCTAACCTATTCAAAGACCTTTCCAGTTGATTAATCTATTTTCATATTTATAAAGGACTCTAATGTTTTGCCTCAAGACTTTCAACCCTGGGTTGGGAGTAGGGCTGGATTTGTAGGCCCTAGGGCCTGCTCTAAGTATGTGTCAACAGGTGATACAACCAGTTAGTTAATGGTTTTTACTTGGACTTTCTTCCCTGCTATAGCTAGAGCGTTGGGAAGTCTGTCCTTACAGAGCCGCAATAAGATATAACCAAAGAATGAAGTTGGTCAAATATTTTCATAATTCATTTCTCTTGATTTTTTTTTGTAAAACTTTTTCCCAAGACACTTTCAGATTAAAATAATAATAATAAAGTTGATGTTACAGGTGCTAATTAGCCTTTTTTGTACCCAAGCCACTCGGTCTGTAAAACAAAACAGTAGTGAAGTGCTCACTATCTGTGCCAGGGCCTGCTTGACAACTCTGCAGCAGTAAAATGTGACATAGACAGGCCAAAGACTCAAATAACTTCTTTTGATGTATAGCTCTGGCTGACTTGGAATTCACTATGTAGGCCATGAACTTGTAGCAATCCTCCTGACTCAGCTTTCAGGGTACTGGGATGGATAGATACGAGCCACTACACGTTGACAAACACCTTTTCTCCTATTCTTTTCTGCCTGGGCTTAGTACCAGGCAGATGTTAGAGTCAGCTGCTGCCCCAAGCCAGCTTCATTTTCTGGTTGTGGGCTTTGGAGGGACGGGAAAACTGGCTCTTGGCCACTGTGAGGGGTACAGTTTTGCCACTTAGATATACTTTGTTGTGACATTCAGGAAGCCAAGGTTCAGAGCTGCAGAGCTGGGTTCCCTGGCTCAGGCCCACATAGGCCATCACATAACCTGTCATAAAGGCATCAAAACCAGCACGATGCAATCCATCCCCGGGCACAGGATTAGAACTGGCTTGGTTCACTGGCAATTCTGAGGTAGCCACATCAGCTATTTCAGAACTTGCTGCTTCATGCTCCATCTCCAAGTCACCTTCATGACCTTGCTTGGAGCCAAGCTGATCCCTAGTTTCACCCTCTGCCACTTTTTGCTCAATGTTCTCAGTCTTGAGGCTATCTTCACAGACCTGCTTTGTGGGGGGACCTTCTTCAGCTTCCTCAAAGGTCTGCGTCCCTGGTTGGCTCAGCAAAGCCCTCCTGCGTTTGTCCTTACGTCGCCGCCGTCGCCGCTTGTCCTCTGCCACAGCCTCATCGGTGTCAATTATAAGGTCAATATCATGTGACTGGGAACACTGTGGTCCCAGAGGGCACCAGCCATAGGCCTGGAGGTTGGAAAGAGTCTTAAGAAGGGGTTCCACACATCAGAACCCCCACCCCCGAGAAAGGAATATTCTTACTGAGAACTTGCCACAGATGCCAGTGGTATGAGGTCCATGGTAGGTTACAGGGGACGTACAGCAGCGGTAGTCAATATGGCCTCTCATACTAGATGGGTAGCTGCAGAATTCCAAGGCAAGATGCGGGCTGCCAGCGGCCCGCTGCTTCCCATTTTCCCGTTCACTGCAACAGCGCAAGAGGACATTGCTCCACTAGCATGTAAGCTCCACAAGAACAGGGTTATTTTGTTCACTGCTGAATCCTCAGCACCTGAAAACAGTGTCTGGCATATGGTAGGTACTTGATAAATAATCTTAAGTGAATGAAATAGGCTTATACCAGGCCCACCCCTTTCCATCGACCATGTCCTCACCATTTCCGGAAAGCGTATTCTAAGTAAGAAGCTACAAATCGGGCATGAAACTCTGCAGCGTATTTGGTGTCATAAATGCCTGCTGGGAACATCTCACACAGGTCAGCAGTGAAGGTTCCCAAGTTCTCAGGTAAGTGTGCGTAGAAGTTCTGGTACAGGAACACCAAGTCGATAAGGCCGTTATGTAGCACCAGGGGCCGACGGGCCCGAATTAGTTCAAGGAACAGTGTCCGTACTGACTGGCTCTGGCTCTCATCTCCCTAGGTGGAAGGGAAAGGGTCCAGGGAAAGGACAAATGCCCAGTCAGCATCTTGCACACCTACCCCAGGTTCCGACCTAGAAAGTACTCCCTTATCTAACCCAATGCTTCTGTCCCTTGACTGTGTCATGTTTTCCCAGCCTTGTCACCACTGACTCCCCATACTCACAAGCAGATGTTCCCCAGGTCTGCAGTAGCAAGAAATAAGCCACAGAGGACACAGTCAAGGCGAGAGAAGCTGGAGACCTACCTTGTCATTGCCCTTATGGTAGGGGATCCCCTGAGCATACTGCCGGTTGAAGTTAAACCCATGCTGGACCAGGAATTGCACAGACTTTGGTTCTATAACATACTCCTCCATGCATAGAAGGGTGAGATTGAACACTTGAGCCAAGTAGGAATTTTCACCCTGAAAAACAAGAGGATCTGCTCTATCAAAAACGGTCCTTAGGATCTCAACTCTTTCCCCCCCCCCCATGCCTCAGGCATGGGATGAGGGTAGCTCATACCTTATCTGGCTGCTGCTTGAAGCAGGCGAGGCCCAGGGACAGCACAGAACGAGTCCTGGCAGCATGACACACGGCCTTGTATCGGTCCTCGATGCACCTTAGAGTTGGGTTTGGACATGGCTGTGGCTGACCCAAACTACCCCAGGGCTGGTCCCTCCCATCTCTAGGGTTGAGATCTGCACACTTGTGAAGAGCTGGGATTAAAGGCAAGGTTTACACTTACTGGTTCAGCAAACTCTTCCTGTCCCCAAGCCCACTCAGCTCCTATGGGTGGTAAAAGAGGGCCGTGATTATCCTTCATACCCATCACCAAACCCTTCACAACCTTCTGCACCCCCAGTTCCCTGTTTGCCATGCTTCACCGTGTCCACAGCCACAAAGCTAGCTGTCTGTAAGGCTAGCAAGAGTGACGGCCATATCTCCTTGAAGTTGTCAGTCTGTACGTCTACCACAGGGACCCGTATAACAAACTCCTCTTCAGATTTTGTGTTTTTGTTGACATCACCTGGGGATAAGGAGGGGATGTACTTTAATTCTTCTACGGGTTTCACTGGATCAGACACCAAGCTAGATGTGGAAGTGGGAATGCCCACTGACAAGCTTCCCCCTAAAGATTTTGCATCCACTGGCTCTAACACAAGCCTTGGAACGGACAGGGCTCTAAATCTGGAAAGAACATTTGTGTCTTCCAGTAGCTTTATGTGGGGCTAGGAAGGGTAGGCTAGACAAGCATTATCCTTCGAGCCTGTAATCCTAGGACTAGGGAGCATAAAGCTGAAGGACCCTGAATTCGAGGCTAGCCTGAGCTACAGAGCAAGGCTCTACCTTAAACACAAACGTCCTGTAAAGCCACATACTCGTGGTGCTTCAACAGCTATCAGAGTGCCTCAAAGTCAGACCCAAGCTCCACTTACCGTGGACAACTACACACTTCCCCAGCGTTACCTACTGACAACCACCAGCTCCATCCAAACCACACCTCCCAACATGCCCTAACAGTCCAACAGTACGGGCTTTGCCGTTGCACGCGCTGCACACTGGGACTTGTAGTCTCCTGGGAGAATTGAGACAAGCAGAAGCTACAGGCCTGTTCCCGAACTACCGACCCGAGGCTTTTCCCTCCATAGGCCCGCGAAGGTTTCCGTGGCTACCCCCTGGGAAGCCGCTCACCATCAGAGGTCGGTGGGACCGAAAGCCCGCCGTCATCGCTGTCGGCGGCCATGACGCTGCGCGCCCCTCGCCAGCCGTCTGCAGGTCCGCGAAGACTTCCGCTTCGTCTCCCGCGGCGGCGCCGGTCTAGGACGGGGCGGGGTCTCGGCGCCCGTAAGGCCAGCTTCCGTTCCGAATCGTCTGGCCGAGCGCAGAGCCTTGCGCGCGCTGGGCGTCTATTGGCTGAGCGGAGCCACCCCCCTTGTCTGGAGCCGCGGGCTGGAGACCGCGCGGGAGGTAATTTCTTCCGCACGCCGTGGCGGGAACGGGGAACCTTTGGGTTCCAGCGGGTCGTTGCTTCTACACCGCCCAGGCGTGGGCTGCGCAGGCTTCCCGGGGCCGGGGCGGGAGAGAGGATGCTTCCTACGCTAAAGCATGCCTAGGAGGAGAGAGGGGTGCGCGGCAGAGTAGACACGACCGCAGAAAGATGGAGGAAATGAGAGGGAAACGTTCTGCAGGACGTGGCTAGATAGGTGGTAAAGCCACCATTAATAGGACCGCTTTTTTTATTTTAATTTTATGTACGTTGGTGTTTGACTGCATGTAGAGTCTATGTGAGGGCGTCGGACCCTCTGAACAGGAGTTACTGACAGTTGTGAGCTGCCACGTGGGTGTCTGGGAATTGAACCCAGGTCTGTTTGGACGAGCAGTCAATGCTCTAAACCGCTGAGCCGCCTTTCCAGCCCCCAACAGGCCCGCTTTTAAGACAATTCACACAAGGGGTAATGTGCACTTGAGTTACGGCTTTAGTAGTAGGGTGGAAGAACTTGTCTGAATTTGACCCTTGTCATAGTCAAACTGTAGTAACTGTCGGAACTCAGTCCCACTAAGGGCATGGGCTCATCCTCTGGTCCCACCGACCTGGATTTCTCCTTATACAACTATTGGGGTGGAGGGAGTGTGCTTTTTTTTTTCTTTTCTTTTTTAACCACACACATGCTGGCATCCTCCTCAGCCTGGCCCGCTAGCTTTTTAGAGGAAAGTCTTGTTTGTTTGTTTGTTTGAGACAGGGTCTCACTTTGTAGTCCTGGCTGGGCCTGAACTAGGCTAGTCTGGAACTCACAGATACCTGCTTGCCTCTTGCCTTCCAAATGTCTGCATTAAAGAAGTGCCACCATGCCTCCAAAAGATCTTAGTCACTTCCTTTTGTGTTTGTTTGGTTTGGTTTGGTGTTTTGAGGCAAGGTTTCTCTGTGTAGCTTTGGAACTCCTTCTGTAGACTCAGATCCGCCTGCCTCTGCCTCCCCAGTGCCGCCATTAAAGGCGCCGCCACACCCTGTGACCTCCTTTAAAAACGGAAACATTCCTACTCTTCCAGCACTTCACGCCCTTCACTCCTGTTGCTTTTCCTCTTTATGCTAACAGTTATTCCTTTTAAATATCTTCTGTGATTTACTATGTGTCCACTGTCTGCCTCTATTAGAATATGAGCTGCCTTCTGTATTTGAGGTCTAAGGGTCTCTGCACCCATCATGCCCAGCAGAGTAATGGTCCCAGGAGGGAAGAACTGTGTAGCCAATGTTGACTGTCACCCTGAGTACTTTATTTGAGGCATATTTAAGTACAACACAGTTTTGGTGAAAGATTTCCTGGTGATAAATGACTCAATACTACGTGCACAATGAATCTTAAGACATGACTGCAGGAAAACCCTTTGTAAAGGACGTGTGAGAGCTATAAAGATGGGTCTATACATTGACTAGCTCACAATAAGGGTCTTGGGGAGGATTGGGTATTGTCTTAGTCACACAATAGAGCAAAGGTCATCAGGCTGTTAACCAGCCTTCTGGGTGGAAAACAGGCTAGAGAGCCCTCCCTTTAAAGGGACAATCCTGTGTGTTTAATCCTGGTTTCTCTGGTGCTTATCTGTGAACATAAGGATATATACTACACTCCTAACAACAAGTAGTGTGACCTGAAAACCCTCCAAAAGCAATTTACACTGAGGTAAATTGTTCGATGCACATTAGGTTTTATATAGCTTGTGGGCAGCTGACCCAAATCTGCCAGGTGCATTTGCCACACACCTGATAGGCAACACATGATGACATCATAGGCTACTAGACAACCTAGAAGCAGGCTGCCTAAACGCTAACAGTAGGCATTTTCTAAATATTTGTTCAGGGATCTATGGGAAGCCATTGAACAATTCATGTATGGAAGTGAAAAAGCTTTCATGTCTGTTTTCTTTTTGGTGTGCTTTTATGTAGGCTAGAGTGGCCTCATACTCATTATTTAGCTGAAGATGACCTTGAACTCCTAAACCTCCCAGCTTCAGCTCCTAAATGCTGGAATTATTGTTGCAAACCCAGAAGCAGTGTTGCTTTCTTCTTCAGAATAGGCTAGAGGAGGAATTGTGAAAGTGTGGTGCAGGAAGTTGGTGATGAGGTGGAGGAAAATGTGTCCTGTTCAGAATATTGTAGGAGTAGGGGTCTGGGGAAAAGGTCTTCACATTAAGGTAGGCAGAAGGCAGAGGAAATAGAGGGAAGTATGTATATTTTTTCCCCTAAAATCAAAAGCAGGGTCATTTGATGAAAATATGGTGGTGAAGGCAAAGTACTGTGGGGGGGAGACTTTAAAACCGGTTTGGTGGGATTGCAGCAAAGCAGAAGGTGAGATCAAGTTGCTTAAGTCTTCAAGCTTCTGCTTCCTGAGCTCCCTGCCTCCTGGAGCCATCAGTCCAGTCCAGTCCTTCCTGGAGCTGAGCAAATAATAAGCACTGCTCTACGCATCACATACTTCTGCCTTCTCCCATTTTCTTTATTTCTAACCTGTGTCTTGTACATGTGTGTGAGCCCACACATGTGTGGTCATCAGGCTTGGCAGCAGGCACATGTATCTGTTCAACAGTCTGGCTGTTCCCTGTTAGTAATTTGTAGTTGGTCAGTCCAGGAGACTGGACGTCTCTGCAGTCCCAGTCTGTGCTGAAGTCACCAGGGAATTCCTAGAGAGCTGCTAGTCTGCAGTATGTGTTCAAATCCTAGAGTAGCTTCTAATACCATAGATAAACTTGCCAAGCGGGGGGAAAAAAGCAAAAGTTCCTACCTCCTTGTCCTTTTTTGTGGGCTGCCACCAGAAGGAATGGTCCAGCGTTAGGCTATGGTTGCCCGCCTTCTGATCCAAGCACGCCCTGCTGCTTAGGTTTTAGTTGATCCCATAAGTGGTCAAATTGACAACCAAGATTAGTCATCACAGCAGATCAGAAGTATGCCACCTGCCTGGGCTACCTAGTGAGACCTTGTTTCAAAGGACAAAAAACAGGGCTGGAGATACATATATATGAACACTTGCTGTTTTTCTCTTAGTGATTTATTTATGTGCATTGGTGTGAGGGTGTCAGACCACCTGGAACTGCTTACAGACAGTTGTGAGCTGCCATGTGGGTGCTGGAAGTTGAGCCCGAGTCCCTTGGCAGAGCAGACAACACTGTCACCCACTGAGCCAGCTCCATGCTTGCTCTGCTTATGGCAGAGTTCAGTTCCCAGCATGGGGACGGCAGCTCACCAACAGCTGTAACTCCGGCTCCAGGGGACCTGACACCCTTTTCTAGCCTTTGAAGATAGCGCTTGGTACATACGTATATGCATGCGTGCAGACAAAAGACCAAAAAGAGCCAGACACTCTGAGTGGTTTGGGAAGAGGTGGCTATAATTCCTGAGGATTCCCAAGATTCAGCCTCCTTGTGGCTGACCACATTGGCTACATCCGTCTGTTCCAGGTTATCATGAAGAAGCTACAAACATCTGTAAGGAGTCACAAAAAGCAACCAGCCAACCACAAGAGAAGGGGAAAATATGCCAGCAGCAGCAGCCGAGCCAAGCCTTCTGCCCCTGATGGTAAGGCCTTTGAGCCCTGCCCGAGTTTCAAGGGACTGGTTCCACTGGCCATCAAAGATGGCAGATTCAGGCTTACTGAGTACTAAGGAATTAAGAAGCTAATTCTGAGTGTTGCTGTGTAAGTTTGGGTCAGGTGCTCTGGGTGTTTTCTTACTAGTAGAATGGAACAATTTCATCTACACATTTCTCTGTTGTGTGGCTTTCATGGAATCAAATGAGTTTATAAGCCTGAATGTGATATGTAAATAGGGGCGCCCCCTGCATGGGAACATATTCCGCCTAACTAAAACTATTGAGTTTTCTTTTGTGGCCAGGAAAAACAATGACATCTTGATAAAACAAAGACCAGAAATTTGGCCAAGGCTACACACAACTAGAACTTTGGTCTGCTTGCAGCTCTGAAGACTAATCGGGATTTGGGTGGGAGAAGCCCGAAGTGGGAACTGATTGCTGCAGGTTGCTGGGCCTGGGTCCCTAATGACCTGAGTTTGATCTCCAGAACCCATGGAAAGGTTGAAGGAGAGAATCATCTCCAAGAATGCTGCCCTTTGACCTCCACATGCACACCATGGCTTGCATGCCCGCACATTCACATCGTACATAACACAATAAAAAATGATAAAATGAATATTAAATACTGAAGAGCCAGGCATGTTGGTCACGCTTGTAATCCCAGCACTTGGAGGTTGGATAGGAAAATTAGGAGTTCAAAGCCAGCCTTGGCTACACAGCAAGTTTGAGGTTAGCCTGGCCTGTGTGAGATCCTGTTGAGATCCTGCCTCAGGAAAAAAAAAAAAAGGGTTGCTAGAGAGATGGCTCACTCATCAGGCAGTTCACAGCTGCTCAGAATTCCAGCTCTAGTGAATCAGACACCTTGGATACACAACAGACACACACATACACATGATTTGGTGGAACACATCTTTAATCCCAGCATTCAGGGAGGCAGAGGGATCTCTGAGTTCAAGGCCAGCCTGGTGAGTCCTGGTGACTCACAGAGTGAGTCCAGGACAGCCAAAGGCTACATAGAGAAATCCTGTCTCGAAAACAACAGAATAAATCTTTAAAAAAAAAAAGATCCCCCAGTGTCCTGGCTGTCCTGCAGGCTTGGCCAAGCATAAGGGAGAGGAATTACTGCAGGCGTCTGTCTCCCCGTATCATCTCTTCAGAGACAGGGCTGATGTCGTGACTTTCCGAAGGAACTTGCTCAGCTGGTATGACCAGGAGAAGCGTGACCTACCTTGGAGAAGACGGGTAGGTGGGACAGGGACGGTGGGGCAGGAAGCTGGCATCAGGCCTGTGGTATTAGTCCTCACTGTGGTGCCATTGGCAGGTAGAGGAGGAGGCCGACTTGGACAGGCGGGCCTACGCTGGTTAGTACGAAGTGGGATTGTTTACCCTCGAGGGTTCTTGGGGTTAAGCCTTGTTCTTAGGTTTGGGGGCTAGGGGCTGGGAGCCAGGGTGAGTTAGCGGTACCCTCACCTTGATCCCCCTTTCCCAGTGTGGGTGTCAGAGGTTATGCTGCAACAGACCCAAGTTGCCACGGTGATTGACTATTATACCCGATGGATGCAGGTGATGCCAGGGAGGGAAGGGAGAGCTGGCTTGACCCCAGGAAAGGCTTCCTCCATCACCCTCATCCCTGACCTTATTTCTTCTTGCCTGTCTTGGGTCTACAGAAGTGGCCAACACTTCAAGACCTGGCCAGTGCTTCCCTGGAGGTGAGAGCCATCCTTCATTGGGTAGGGAGAATAGAAACAACTCAGGGACAGACCACTGAACTTTGACCTTTGACCTCCACCTGCAGGAGGTGAACCAGCTTTGGTCTGGCCTGGGCTACTATTCCCGAGGCCGTCGGCTGCAGGAAGGAGCTAGGAAGGTAAGTGGGTGGTGCACTAAACAGGAGCCCAGCGGCCTCGGGGATCTTCAAACTGTGAGCCTTTCTACTCCACTCAGGTGGTAGAGGAGCTGGGTGGTCATATGCCATACACAGCAGAAACACTACAGCAGCTCCTGCCTGGTGTGGGGCGGTACACAGCTGGAGCCATTGCTTCCATTGCCTTTGGCCAGGTAAGCCCACAGGCCAGTATTCTTAAAGTGTACATTCCCCTGCCTCCGAGTCCAGTCTGACCGCCCTGCTCCTCTGTGCCAGGTAACTGGTGTGGTGGATGGGAATGTTTTACGGGTGCTGTGCCGTGTCCGTGCCATCGGTGCAGATCCCACGAGCACCTTTGTCTCTCATCACCTCTGGTAGGCTATTGGGGTGATAGGAAATTGAGAAGGGTCTGTTTAAGGGGGTCTTTGCTTACAACAGTGTTCCTCACTTTTAGGAACCTAGTGCAGCAGCTAGTGGACCCTGTCCGGCCTGGGGACTTCAATCAAGCAGCCATGGAGCTGGGGGCCACAGTGTGTACCCCACAGCGCCCTCTCTGCAGCCACTGCCCTGTGCAGAGCTTATGCCAGGCACACCAGAGGGTAAGCCTCCTGAGGAAGAGGTATTAGGGTGTCCCAGAGAATGACTTGCCGTATGACACCCTCCTCTGTGTCTCTCAGGCGGATCGGGAACAGCTCTCAGCCTCTCCAGGCAGTCCTGACATAGAAGAGTGTGGTGAGCAGCAGCCCTAACCCCAGCCCAGACCCTGTTAGGGAGCTGCCTTTTCAAGCCTGAGTAAGATTCTGCAGTGGGACTAAGCCTCCCCAGGCTTGGCACCTAAGACCTCTTGGTGTGAGCAGGCCTTGGTGTCTTTGTTTCCAGCTTTCAACACTACACAGTGCCAGCTTTGCCTACCTCCCACAAAACCCTGGAACCCTACCCTGGGAGTAGCCAACTTTCCTCAAAAGGCCAACCGAAGGCCTCCCAGGGAGGAGCACTCTGCCACCTGTGTTCTGGAGCAGCTGAGATCCAACGGGGGTCCCCTAATCCTGCTGGTGCAAAGACCTAAGTCAGGTACCTGAACACTGGGGTTGGAGCACAGTGTCACGAGCCACAGAGAAATGGAAGGGCAGTAGAGGCTGACCTCCTATCTGGCTGCCATCAGGTCTGCTGGCAGGACTGTGGGAGTTTCCATCTGTCACCCTGGAGCCCTCGGAACAGCGTCAGCAGAAGGCCCTTCTGCAGGAACTGCAGAGCTGGTCTGGACCCCTCCCCACCATTCAGCTCCAGCACCTGGGGGAGGTAGGTTAGCAAAGGTGCCAGCGATGAGGGCTTCTGTGTTCTCATTCACAGGCCTGGTTCAGCAGTTCCCCTTCCTTCACCCCCCAGGTGATCCACATCTTCTCTCACATCAAACTGACATATCAGGTGTATACTCTGGCCCTAGAAGGACAGACCCCAGTGACCACTGCACCCCCTGGCGCTCGATGGTTGACCCGGGAAGAATTCCGCAACGCCGCTGTCTCTACTGCCATGAAAAAGGCACCACCTTTGTTGTCTTGTCTTTTCTTGTCTGTCTCACATTTTTTTACATGAACTCTCTGCTGTAGAAATGAAAAGGAAACATCTTTTTTTAATGTGTATTAGTGAAGGTTTCAGATTCCTTGGAGTTGGCATTACAGACAGTTGTGAAATGCCATATGGGTGCTGGGAATTGAACCCAGGTCCATCTGGAGGAGCAGGCAGTGCTCTTAACCACTGAGCCATCTCTCCAGCCCGGAAACAGTCTTGCTGGGGCAGCCCATAAGCTGGGGTGGAACTCAGGGTATTGGCTCTTTGTGGAGAAGGCGCCAGCCCTGTCTTTCCTTCCTCCCCCTCCGTCTTTACTAGGTGTTCCACATGTATGAGGACCACCGGCAAGGGACCTGCAAGGTGAGCGTCGAAGGTTCATCCCATCTGCCCTGAGGCCTGCCTCCATAGATTCTTAAAAGTCACTTATTGACATTTGGGGATGAATAGTATCCATTCCAGGGCTTGCTGGTGGCAGAGGGACAGTTTATACACCAGGGACTGATTTACAGTGTGAAACAGGAGAGAGGGAACAAGAACAAACTGGTGGGAGCTCTGGAACCATCAGTATGTGAAGCATTTGTGCGAGAGATTTTTATGGAATAGTGGGTAAAAAGCCATCTGTGATATGAGACTTAGGAAAAGCTGCTTAGAGAAAATAACTGCTAATTTGGGCCTAGAAATGAGTAGCTTCTTCAGCCTTGGAAGGGGAGTCATCAGTTAGACTGCTACACAGTGGTGTCCGTAGTGGTTATGGAGCTGGAGAAGTTGGAGTGTGCTGCAGTTAGCCAGGACATGAAAACATGACTGCCAACACATTTTAGTGGAGGAAACAAAAATTTTAAAAAGATTTATTCTTATTTTAAATTATGTATTGTATGCATCTCTGTGTGGGCATATGTACATTGAGTGTGGTGCCCATAGGGGCTGGAGAAGGGCATCGACTGTGTACTGGGTCGCCAACTTGGGTCCTCTGTAAGAGCAGTACACAGTCTTAACCACTGAGCCATCCCTCCATCCCCACTGCATTGAGACAGTTTCATATAGTGCGGGTTGGCCTCACCCTCACTGTGCAGCTGATGATGTCCTTGAGCTTGTTCTTCCTTCAGATGGGATGTCAGGCAGGTGCCCACCACACTCAGTGTTAGCCAACACTAGGACCCAAGCCTAGGGTTCTTGCCTGTTAGGCAAGTCTTCCATCAATGGAACTGTCTCCAGCCCCAGCTTTGTATCTTAGCAAGATTTTCTTGGGCGCCTTTTAGGGAGTTGATTAAAGGAGGTTCATGCTTGATGGCAGGTGGAAAATTCTACAGCATTATAGACTAGATTAGTAGAGTAGGTAGAAGATCCCTTGATGTGTACTCATTACCTCCCACCCTTGGCTTTTGTACAGGGTTCGAAAAGGTCACGGGTGTCTCCTCCATCACGCAGGAAAAAACTCAGCCGGGGCCAGCAAGTCTTGGATAGCTTCTTTCAGCCTCATATCTGCAAAGACACACCCAAAAGTACTGCCCAGTGATACCCTGAGATTTCTACCCCAAACCCAGTCTAATAAAATGCCTGTTTTTGTAGTGCCTTTGGCGAGCTTTTCTACCCTTTCTCTAGCCCCTTCACTTCTGAGAGACTCAGAAAACGGTAGTCATCTTGGTTCTGACTTCCTCCGGCCGAGCTCCCAGGCAGACCTGGAAGGCAGGAGGCAACCCGACCAGAGTGTTCTTTCCCAGGAAAGCTGAGGACAGCTGCAGGGAGCACCTGTCCACGGCTGACTGGCTTCTGGCATTCCTGTCTGGTCTCAGGCCAGCTCTGATTGGAGCTGCAGCATCCCTTTAGGCAGGTGGTTGGCCTAACAGCCACGGAACAGTTGGCCCCTAGAGAGAGGTCAGCTCAGAAGAGGCTTTGTATTAAATTCCTTCCTCAAAAACAGAATCGAATCGTTTATTCAGGGTACATTTCAGGTGCAGTGAAACTTCAGAAAGCAAAAGGACTAACAATCACAAGTCTTGAAGGGTGCATGGGAAGGAATCGAAGGGAAGACAGAGGCTCAGGGGTGTTGGTTGTGCCTTAGGACCTCATTCCTCAATTTATTTTACCTAGCCGTGTTAGATGTTTTAGGAGTGGTCTTTCTAAACCCCGTCTCTTTGGAGTCCAGTAAGAGAGTCTAGAGTTGGCAGGTACTGATTAGGATGAGGATCACACCTGGTCCGGAAGGGCTAGTCTTTCTGTCTTGGTGGGGTTCAGCAGGGTGTGTCAGTTCCAGCAGGCCTGTGCTGGACTCCTCAGAGCACCTAGACAAGTGGCAACTCCCAGCTCTAGCCTGGGTTAGGCTCCCTGGGCCCTGGCGGCTTCCTCTTGCACCGACTGCCATAGTGCCCGGATGTTGTTCTGGCCAAAGCCTGTGGCTCCCTGTCTCTGAATCAGCTCCAGGAAGAAGGTGTCCTCAGGGAAGAGAGACTTGGTGAAGACCTGAAGCAAAAACGTGTCTTTATCGCCATCCAGCAGGATTCCCTGCCGTTCTAGAAGGCTAGGCTTGTGCCCTGAAGCTACGATTTGCTCCTCTTTGCCAGCCTGCTGGTAATAAGCTTCAGGAGGAGCCAGGAGCCGGCCTCCTGCCTTCGCTATCCCCTCAGAAGCTTCTAAGATGTTGGGAGTGTACAGTCCGACGTGCTGCAAACCCGGTCCCCTGTGCCTGGCTAGAAATTGCTCTACCTGGTCCTGTTTGTCAGTGGATCCCGGCAGGGACTCTGCCAGCACGAGAGTGGGGACAGAACTGTCCGGTGGGGTCTGCAGGGCGGTAAGCCTCAGACCTCCTCGCCCAGACCCTGCAGCCACCTTGAAGCCCAGCTCCGGATCCTCACCTGGACTCAGCGGCAAGTGATGAAACCCTAGGCAGTCACGGAACCAGCGCCTAAGGGCAGGGGAGCTGCCTGAGGTGCAGGCCAAGGTCAAGTGGTCCACGTGGCTGACCCAGCCTGGGGCAGGTGTGCAAGGCAGGGGTCTGAATCCGGGCAGGAAGGACCCGCGATAGCCAGCACGCTGCAGCAACGTAAGGCTAAGGTTACCAACCGGAGAGCGGACCACTGTGTAGACGGCTGTGCCCTGGGCATCTCGCACGCTAGTGGGTGGTACTGGCACGCTGCAGCCCCGGGCCGCCAGCGCCCGGGCGGCGCCGCCCACATCCTCTACGTCGACGCACAGGTTCGTGGCGCTGGGCACTGAGTGATGCGGGTCCAGGCCGTACAGTGGCTCCCCCGGCCCCGAACCCTCGTTCACTAGAAAGACCGCGTCCCCGCTGCGCAGGGCCAGCTGTCTCCAGCCGCTGGCTTCCCGCACCGCCAGGGGCTGGAAGCCGAAGAGGCGCTGTAGGTCCCTCGCCAGGGGCTGCCCAGCTGGCACATGGAAGGCGATATGACACAGACGGCGGGCGGGCGCAGACATGGCGAGCCCGATGGCCGGCCGCCCGGATCTGTCCTCCTGGGGTCGCTCACTTGTTTGGAACGCTAAGACTTGGTCCCGGACTAGTTGTTGGAGGCTGGTGGAGTGCAGGTCTGCCCGAAGAGCGCGCTTCCTGGTCTCTTCTGGGCAGAGGTCACGGTGAGACCTTGGGGGGCTGAGCCTCTCCGCAGCGCCACCTCAACCAGAAGCCGGCTGAGGACCACAGGCTCTGCGGAGTGCAGTGTGTGAGAACCACGCGCACGCTGTGCGGGGCGGGCCCGGAGGTCGGGGTGGAGCCTGAGGCCCCGCCTTTGACACGCCCCCGCCCAGACCCCGGGGGGGGGGGCGGGCAGAGTCCGGCGGGGACCAAGGGCAGTTCCTTCCCAGGGCCCTGCACACCCTTGGGCCCTGAGCCACCCCTTCTGGGGCCGGGAAGTCACAATAGCCGCCTTCACTTTGTGCCAGGCGCACTTTTCCCGCGACCTCAGAGCTCAGCGCCCGGATTGAGGAGGAGCCCCGATATTTCTCCACAAGCTGGGCCTTTTCTTGGTCTGGTGCTTTTTCTTTATATTTCAGGAGTTTGTGTTCAAGTCTTAGGGCTCCGTTAACTTTTTACTTACTTTTTAAAATATTATTTTCACATTTTCTTTCCTTTTTTTTTGTTGTTGTTGTTTTGGTTTGGTTTTTGTTATTTTCGAGGCAGGTTTCTCTGTGTATCCCTGCCTGTCCTGGACTCGCTTTGTAGACCGGGCTGTCCTCGAACTCACAGCGATCTGCCTCCTCTGCCCCCCTGAGTGCCGGGATTCCAGGCGTGCAGGGATAACCGCGCCCGGCTCAATTGCAGATTTTTAATCTACAAACGGGGCAGAGAAATTGATAGAAGATCAAGTATTTGCATATCTCTCCAATCAGGCAATCTCCATATCACCTGTCTCTTCAATTCTTCTGGGTCTAAGGGACATTAGGAGGGAAAACAACAAAACAAACTAAGTAGAAGCTATTGCATTTTGTTCATCGCCTTTATAGTACTTCAGTTACAACTAAGGACTTCCTTGCTCTTCAAAGCGTCTTAATTTTATGATCCAGGAAGCTCAAGATGGTGTGAGATCACCACAATGAGGAAACTAGAAGTCCTGTCCTTGAAGTAAGGTTAGAGAAGGACACTGAAAGGGCAAAATGCAAGAGGAAAACCTTAGAGAAGATGCAAACCAGGCGGAGAACAATGGTGCTGAGAAGACATTTAAGGGTGGGTGGGTCGGGGAGGCAGCAAGCCGGAAATTCCTTTGTCAGACAGTGAGGTCCAGTCTTAGACTAAGGAGGCTTGGCGGTTGTTAGGATTGCACGCAGGAGGACAGAGGCTCTCTTCCAATGACCAGTGATCTGGAGAGCATGGATTCCAGACAGAGCTAAGCAGACCGGGGTTAGAAATTGTTCTCTAGGGCTGAAGAGATGGCTCAGAGGTTAAGAGCACTGACTATCCTTGCAGAGGTTCTGAGTTCAATTCCTGACAACCACATGGTGGCTCACAACCATCTGTGATCTGATGCCCTCTTCTGGCAGGCAGGTACACACGCAGATAGAGCACTCACATAAAGTAAATAAATCTTAAAAAAAAAAAAAAAAGGAATTGCTCTCTAACATGCACTCACAGGTCATGTTGCATAATTTCTGTAAGTTTCCTTATCTGCAAACTGACCCCCGCCCCCAATTCAATGCTGATGATCAATGCACAGGCTAGGCAAGCACCCTAGGTAATTACACTTCACCTCTAACCCAGATTGCAGTGGTTAAGGAGCGAGACACTGTAACTTTTCCGTCAATAATTGCTATTGTTCTATTCTCATTACACAACGTCAGTGGAACCTCCCAGAGGACACTGTGTGACCTCTTTGGGAAGGTGGGAGTGGACAGGGACTGCACTGGCTTGGGTCAAAGGCTAGGCAGGCAAGTCAAGAAGCAGCTCCGATAAAGCCCCAGAACAGGCTGTGACTCCCTTCAGCGAGTCTCAGACAGCATTAATCCCTGATTTCCCCCTGTGATGCTAGGGATTGAACTCAAGGCCTTGTGAATGCTGGGCAGACACTACCCTTCTCATATCCCCAAAGGCCTCCTCTGCTTCATCCCTAAGATTCCTAGGCCTGAAGCACTGTGGAAAGTTTAGGGGACTGTCTCAGGGAAAGGTATGTCTCAGTTACTGCTGGCCTTGCTTCTGGTTTACTAAATGACCTTGAGCAATGCAGTCCCACCTAAATCTGTGCAATACCAGCTCAGTTTTCCCAAAATACTTCCTGTTGAGCAGGATGTTAACAACGGTTTCATGCTGAAGCCTTAAATGACTGCAGAGAAAATTAAACTCGAGACAGTGAAATGCTAGAGGCCTCACCTTCCACCTAAAAGGCAATGTCCTTATTACTAGATCCCAGATTGCGCTTATTTTTTTCAGACATGTGTAGCTGGGAACTTGTGACCTAGCAAGTGGCTAAAGCTTTAAAAACCATGAGCCTGAGGCTGAGTATGTAAGGTCTGGAGTGTAGTGGCTTTGACCTGGCTATTGGTGGGTTTAGGTCAGACTGAACAACCAAGACAGAAGCCCTGAGTTTTTGTAGTCAGGGATCCATAATCTATACCCTCCAAGCCTTTAACTCAGGCCTAGAAGTTTGCTTTCAAGAGCCCCACGTACAAAAAAAGTGGGCATAAGCAAGACCACTGGCCCTTCATGACCCACTCGCTCAGGAAGGAGACCGACAGGCTTATGGATACTAAATGGAGGGTCCAGTGTTTTGGCTGGAAATGTGGTGTCCAGGTAACAGATCGTGTTTTCAAGGAGCGGTGAAGATATCTGTGGCCGCGGATGTTCGTCCCTTGTAGTGTCCAGAGCTCAGGGCTCCAGGGAAACTCCAGAAATCTTGTCATCGCCACGGCTGCCCTCCTGAGGGGGCCACTGCCCTCCTGAGGGGCCACTTGTGTTGGGGTCAGCAAGACAAAAGCGAAACGGAGGATGCCGCCAGAAAGAATGCCCACAGGCCACGGAGCAAGGTCATGGCGCTGCGAAGCCTCCTGCCGCTCCTGCCTGTGTGTCCTCTAGGTCAGGTGAGGCAGAGGTGATCTTGGGCTGTGGAAAGCTGAGAGGTCCAAGTTGTAGAACCGCGCCCGTTCTGCAGGTCGCGACTCTAAACCTAGCGGACAGCAGCAGCTCGCTCGGCTTCCTAGGAAACCCTACCTCCTCCGGGGTCTAGCTCCCCGAACCCCGCTCAGGGGGGACCCACAACCTCGATCGGCCCGGCTCCCGGACCCCGGGGTCACCCAGCCGCTTGCACTCCGAAACCCTTCCAGGCTCCCCTCCCTGCTCCTTTACCTTTCCCTTCCGCCGGAACCGGCTCGGCGGAAGCTACCGCAATTTTGGATCCGCCTCCATTCTCCTCGCTTGAGAGGGGGGTTGGCCCGGAAGAGCCTCCCTCAGAAGGTGACCTGAGTTTTTTCGAGTTGTAGAATATTCGTAGACTATACATATTTATTAACCAATCAAAACAACAACAACAAAAGGCAGAGTCTCGTGGAGCTCAGTCTGGTCTCTAACCCGTTCTGTAACCGAGGTGACTGGTACTGTTATTCCTCCCGCCTCCTGAGTGCTGGGGTTGGATGTGTGCATCGCGCCCAGTTTATGAAATGCCGGGCATGGAACCTAGGACCTGATGCATGCTTAGGCAAGCATGCCACCAAGATACTTCCTCAGCCCCAACTTAACTTTTAAAGTGTATAGTTGTTATATATTTAAGCCAGGAAGAGGCGTCCCTCACTTCTTCACTTAGCTGTAGGACATGCCCTTAAGTGAAAGGAGCCAGTCAGGAAGGAGGCAGGCAGGTAAATACTGGAGGCCGGGGATGGGGTGGGGGTGCCGGTAATAGCTCCAAGACAGAGGGCATCCCTAGCACACTAGAGGCCCTGGGGTAATACCCCAAACAGCAAAACCAAGGTAGAAAATCAAATACGGTACAATTCCACTTTCATGAGCTCTATTCTGGAGTACTTAAGAGTATAAACACAGCTCAGTGGTGGCCTGCAGAGCTGAAGAGGTGAAATGGTGAGTTGGGAATCTTAGAAGTAACAGGGTCTCTGTAGCCCAGGCTGACCTCAACTTCCTGGCAGCCTTCCTAGCTCAGCCTTCCAACACTAGGATGACAGGGGCAAGTCACAGAATGAAGCTGTGCATGTATGTGTGTCAGCACGTGTGTGTCACAGACGGGTGGAAACTAGAGAACCATTTCCAGGAGCTCTCTTGTAGTGTGTGTGTTCTGGGCTGGAACTCAGGTTACTAGGCATGATGGCGAGTGCCCTTACCTGCTGAGCTACCTGCTGGTCCCATTTGTTGTTACACATACCAGCTGGACCCGGGAATGCAAGCCTGTAACGGCATCCGCTCAAGAGGCTAATTCAGGCCTACAGAGGGAATTTAAGGACAGTGGGCAGCCTAGTGAGACTGAGCCTATTGCTCAGTGGAAGGGCCCTTGGCTAGCATGTATGAGGCCCCAGGTGTATCTTTAGTGCCACAAAATAGATAGATAGATAGATAGATAGATAGATAGATAGATAGATAGATAGATAGATAGATAGATAGATGGTACCTATCTACACTGGTGACTTTTGATAGCTTGGGTAAATTTACTCAAACTGTCTGCAATGTGCTTTTCCAGGTTTTAATTTGACTTTCCCCATCACTCCACCTTAAAAGGCTCCAACATCATCAGTGGGATTTATTTTGTTCAGTTGTCAATTTTCAGCTCTTACTGCCTTGGAAAGGTGTTATATAACTGACCATTCTCTCCTTTCTTGTCTTTTGGCCCAGTTTCTATAATTCCATAGCCTCTTCCCCACTGGCTGGGTTGCATCTCCTCTGCAGCTTTTGTGACTTATGTTTTATAGAGGCCTCGGTTGGTCTCGAGCTCACTGTATATCTGAAGATAACCCCGAACTCCGGATCCTCCTGCCACCCAAGCGCTGAGTCATAGCTCCTCTGCCTGCTCTTAAATCGCCAACCTGTTTATGGTCCTCAGACAGGTCCCCCTCCTAACGTTATTCAACCGCTTAGTTGTTCTCTTGGCTTGGCTGTCCTACAGATCCCTCAGCCCCTCTACGCCCAACCCTGTTCTCTGTCTTCTTGGCAGCTGTCCTAGCCAGAGAGCTATAGGGTGCCAAATCCCCTCCTAATACGTCTATTTTTACCTTGAGGTATGTCCTTAACCTTGCCTGTCCTGTTGTTATTGTGCCTCTGAAGTCATTAAATCTTTCCTTTTTCCTTCTATCTCCACTGTTTGGTATCACAGGGACAATGAATGACCTCTTAATTGCCTCCCTGAACTTGAGTTTGCTCCTAAGAGCTGAGAAGTGAGTTAGTTTATTGTTCTGCTTAAAATTCTTCAGCAAGAGACAGTGTGGTGGAGTACGCCTGTAATCCCAGCACTCAGGGAGGCAGAGGCAGGCAGATCTCTGAGTTCATGGCCAGCCTGATCTACAAAGTGAGCTCAGAACAGCCAAGCCTATGTACATATATGTAGATATATATCTTACATATCTCAAATATATATCTTTAGACTGCCCTCAGGCTCACAACAGGAATATTTCCTGCGACAGATTAGACCCTGATGAACTCTCCTGCTTTTTTATTTTAAACAGATTTCTCTCTCCTGCGGTTTTAATAAAGAGCCAGCTCCACCAACCTTTACATTAAATGTGTTTGCTTTGTGTATGCAGTATGTGAATATGTTGGGTACTTTCTTGCCATGTCGAATGTGTGGAGGTCACAGGACTGTCCTGGTGAGCTGGTTCTCTCCTTTTACCAGATGGGTCCTTGGGGATCAAGCTCAGATCCTCAGGTGTGGTGGTAGGCCTCTTACCTGCTGAGCCATCTCTCTGGCCTGCTTCTGTTTGGTTTTTGTTATTAATATCTGCTTCCCCTATTGTAGACGTTTTGATTTATGATATGTAAACATGTTTTTGTTAAAATTCCAAGTTGGGGGGGAGGGGTTAGTTTGTCCACACCTGATAAGTGTCTCATGAGGAGCATAGTCTTTGCAGGTGGAACCGGTTGAATTCTGGGAACTTTGAGGGGTGTAAATATGACAGCCCTGAGGAAGGAGGTTCAGCTGCTTGGAGGAGGAGCTGCTTGCTGCTGGGTTGTTCTGCTGCTGCATTTGCTGTTTGCTGAATCGCTGGTTACCTGGACTTCTGGATTTCGGGACGACTGATATTGGTATTGTCCCCAACAGAGTCCTACGACCCTACCCAGCGGGTAGTAGCAGAGAGAACTCCGCCTCCTGTCCCCACTAACCTTTTCTCTCCTGCCTGCTGTTGAGAGGTTGGAAGGGAGGGAGAATCGTTTAATAACCCCAAATAAAAGTAGGTTTGTTAAAAAATCAAGGTCAACATTCCCCCATAATGTAATTAGTTCCTGGGAAGTTTTATGCTCTTTCCACCCGGAGCTCTTGTTTTTGCTGTTCTTTCCTGCCTGAATACTTTCCGTTTGACTGACCTGGCCAACATTTTCTCAATCAGTAGATCTCAGCACAAATCCTACTTGCCTGAAATGCCTTCTCAAATCCTTGGTACTTTTGCCTAGTGTCTAGCATAAGAGTTGAGAGGTCAGTATTTACTAACGAACCAACTAAGCTGGTTAAGTGCCGAATAGGTCGTCCTAATGCTGCAGTTTTCATATGACCTCTAGGTGTCAGCATAGGCCTCATTTTAACCAGCGCTTGCTGTGGTGCCTAGGAGAGGCCAAGTGGTACCCTTTCCATTCTCTCCACACAGCAAGCTGTGATGGGCAACCTAGAGTTTTCTCTGGGTTTGAAATTTCCATCAGCCCTGTAAAGGGTGCCTCGATAGGGTAGTGACCAACCACGTCAGATTCTCCAGGGCTGAATTTTAGACACTTCAAGTAACACTGAGTGCTAAACCCAACACAGAGCCGAATGGTGATCTCCCCCTCACCCCCCCAAGGAGGCAGGATCTCACAAAGAGTACACTCCACTGGATAGCCTGAAACCCAGGAGGCTGATCCGGAACTCACAAGAACCAATCCTGTCCCTCAGTCTCCCAAATTGGTAGGATTAAAGCTATGGGCTACCATGCCAGGCCACGATCCACACCTTTAATCTCAACGCTGAGGAGACAGAGGCAGGTGGATCTCTGTGAGTTCAAGGCTAGTATGGTCTGCATAATGAGTTATGGCTACCCAGGGCTACATAGTGAAACCCTGTCTCAAAATAAACTGAGTGAACCCCAGGTTAACTGGGAAGATTATGCTTACGGCATGGTTTATGCTAATAGAACACATTGCCCAGAGTTTGTGTTCATTAAATGGCTCCAAGGCATGGCCAAACCCCTCTTCTTCCTAGATATATTATACAATTTATTTATTGATTTAAATTTTTATCTTGTTTTTTTGATTGCATAGTGTGAGTGTGTGTATTGTTATTAAAAAAAAAAAAGAAAATCCCAATTGTTTGATTTTTACCAATAAAGACTCAGGAGCCAGATGCTGGGATGAAAACTTTCTAGCTCAGAGAGGCAGAGAAAACACCTAGCCGACCTTCCTACTCAGCTCACATCCCAGAAAGAAAAAGCCATTCCTTCTTTTCCATACTGTCTTAAATATCCTTCAACTCAATGTCCCTCCCTTCTACTTCCTGTGTGTCTCTCTATCTGTCCTCCAGACTTCCTCTCACTGTTCATGGTTTTCTTTTTCCCATGTTCACTTCCTGTCAATCTGGTTGCTTGCTCCACCTCATGACCTAGGGTTGACTTTATTTGATCCTGTTTACAGAAAGCTCTTGGATTAAAGGTGTGTGCTAGGGCTGAGCACAAGTATTTGTTTACAGAAAACAGAAAGCTTTAGGATCAAAGATTGAGCCATACCACAGTTAGAAACGGGTTTATAATGTCCAGGCTCACAATGGGAATCAAATATCCTGCAGTGTGTGTGTGTGCACGTACGTGTGTATGGACGTGTGTACGAATGTGTGTACATGTCTACACACATGCACACTCATGTGCTCGGGCACACACATGTGCAAGCACATGTGTAGAGGTTGGAAGACAACCTTTGGGAGTCAGTTCTCTCCTTCCACCATGGGTTCTGGGGAATGAACTCGGCCTTGCACAGCAAGCACTTTCACCCACTGAGCCATCTCTGTGGCTCCTGTTGAGTTTTCTTTTGGCTACAAATTGAGCTGTTTGAGTGTCAAGCATTTGTTGTGAGTCTGACTTGAATAGACAGAGGTCACTCAGTAGTCTGACAGGATGTATAATAAGCCAAATTCTTCACATTAAGAAACAAAATTCAAACATCCCTCAAGAATTTTTTGTTTTATTTTTTTTGAGACATGGTCTCTCTTTGAAACCCTAGCTATCTTGAAATTTACTGTATAGATCAGGCTGGCCTTGAACACTCAGAGATCTGTCTTCCTCTGCTTCCTGAGTACTTGGATTAAGGATTTGTGCCACCATGCCTGGTATTGCCCTGACTTCCTATGATGATGGACTATGATATGGAAGTGTAGGACAAATACACCCTTTTCTCCAGTCATGGTGTTTTATCACAGCTATAGAAACCCTAAGACAATGACCTTGAGAAAGTCATTTAACCTCAAAATATTAATTTCTCCAACTAACAGAGATTATGTTTATGTCACAAACTTGTTCTGAGGTCGCTGAGCAGTGTCTTTAACGCCGTAAACATTTACTAAGGAATCGTTGTATGGCCAGTCACATTCAGGTGCCTTTATGAGCATGATGTGAGCTCATACGGCCTTGTGCATTGTCTGCTTTCGCTGTCTGTGCTCTACAGTTTCTACAGGTGCGGAAACTGAGGCTGGAGAGCTTTAGTAATGCGCCCACAGTCCCAGAGCTGTTAAATGGTGGGATGGGGTTTTAGACCTGGGCCGTTAGGCTCCAGCTAGTTCCCAAGACCGATCTGCTAAGCCAGGATGCCATATGGAGCAGGGCTGAATAATGAATAGCTATTATGCTCATTGTAATTTAGCCTTAAGTGCTTTTTATATCCATGGTGCTAAGTGTTAATTATTAGTGTATTTGGATGCAACATTTATCCTTTTTGTTCCTATTTTTTTTCCACAGCCATGGCAACAAAGGGCCCTGTCCTCTCTATAGCTGAGCGCCCTGCCTTTGTCCATCCAGCCCGGTGCTCCGTCTCTGCAAACAACAAAAGATGTGGCCACCCGGCTGCCTTCCCCGCCCCCACCAGAGCACTGACCGAGACTGAGGCATTTCTGAGCAGCAGGCAGGTACAGATCAGCAGACCAGGAGCAGGGCTCACAAGTGAGGTCATGCTTAATAAACTTGATTAATTTCTTTGAGCAGCAGCCATGCAAGAGGACAAGGGTGAAACAAGAGACAGTAATTCATCCTGATTTCAAGGCAGGAGAATACAGCTAAAACCAGCAGAGATTTTTGTGAAGATGCTGTTGGGGCCTCGAGAGTCTGGTAGAACTCAGTCATGGAGGCAGCAGGAAAACTCAGTGAGGACAACAGATTTGCTTATGACGTAGTGAAGAGGTAACTCACACCAGGAACAGAACACAGACTCCCTAAGTCAATGAACCAAGATAGATTCTCCTGCTTGGATCCCTTGAAATGTGTTCTAAACACTCCAGTCTGATAACACTATAACCATAGCTATAGTACTATGTATAGGCTGCTTTAACAGAGTTTAAGAAAGCCGTATATAGAGGGATGCACACCTTTAATCTTCACACTTGGGGAGGCAGAGGCAGGTGGACCTCTGTGAGGTCAAGGCCGGCCTGATCTACAAAGTGAGTTCCAGGACATGACAGCCAGGGTTACATAGAGAGACCTTGTCTCAAAAATCCAAAGAGAGAGAGAGAGATTGCAGGCTCACCCAGCGCTAAGTTGGATGCTTCTGCAACTGAGTTTAGTGATGTGTGTTTTCGACCAGGCAGGAGGCATCCTGCCTGGATGACTTATTCAGTCTTCCAGCAGAACTGGAGTGCCGTGAACCCAGGAGCCTCTGCGCCTCTTGGTCCAAACATGCTTAGGGTCACATACACCTGCTATTCCCACATCCTGGAACAAAGACCTCTAAAGAAGACACGTAGTTGTCTCCCTACTTTCTGTTCTAGGCCAGCTGGTTAGCATGAGCCCTCTGTGTTTTTCTCATTCTTCCTGCAGGAATTGGATGAGGAATGAGGATGTGCTGTGGTCTTTCCCAGTGAAAAGGATGGTTTTAGGAACATTCGGTTGCTTTAACAGAATATCATAGATTTGGGTAGCTTAAACGAATGCTTTTCTTTCAGTTCTGGGACATGGGGAGTCTGGGATCAAGGCACTTGAAGATTCAGTGCCAGGTGAGGTGATGCTGCTGATGGCTGTCTTCTTATGAGGGTTTATAATGCTTAAAGGGTGCTAGCAAGCTGCCTGGCCCTTCTGTGAATCCTACTGATGAGGGTTTTGCCCTTTATTCCCCCATTCCCCCAAGTCCCCATCTCCTGACCTTTTTACCTTGGTGGTTAGGATTTTACTTTGGTAGTTACATTTCATCAACAGCAAAAACAACATCATGAGAACCAGGAATCTTCTCCTCAACAGCACCTCCATCTCCTAACGCTGCAAACGCGCAGCTTCCACAGGAAAGGTAAATCATGGTCATTGTCAGAGCCATGGCAATCACAGTTTCTGTCACTGTGTGGAAAGCACTCTTGCTGATAAGACCAGGGCAGTGGTGTGATTTTCGTGGGCCCCTTTCTAGACTAAAGGTTTCTTTGGTGGTATGAAGGATGGCGCACAGGGCCTCATACACGTGCCAGGTGCGCTCCTTACTGCTGAAGTAGAGCCTCATCTCTCAAATTAAAAAAACCTTTTTATTACATTATTATTTAGTGTGTGTGTGTGTAAACCCACACGTGTGCCTGCGTGCACGAATGCCACAGTGCACATGTGACTATGAGAGAAGAGCTTGCAGGAGCCACCTCTTCCGCCTTTTGGGCTCCAGGAATCTAACAGCCACCTCCCCAGCTCAAGTTATATTTTATGACCAGATCAGCATGAAGTTAAAAATTTGATATATTAAGACATCTTTAGATTAAGGGATAGCTTCTCTTCTGAACTCGAGCACATTATTTTTGTGATTCCTGAAGTACCCACGGGGCTGCTAACATGTCGCTAATAGGCTCGCTATGGACACAGCTCACAAAATGTCCACACCTTTTGTTTGCCTTGTTTATTTGAAACAGGATCTCACATAGCCCAAGCTGGCCTTGAACTTACTAGCTGAGGATGATCTTGAACTTTTGCTCCAACTAAGGGTTGTCTTTCTCTGCCTCTGTCAGTGGAATCCCAGGCTCATTCTAGCCTCATTGAAGGTGGAGAGGATTTTCACGAGTCTTAACTTTATGAAAGGCGATATCTATATTCCTTGTTGGATCCTAGCATAGAAGTATTACATACGTACGTACGCACGCACACACAGAGAACAGGTGTCCAAAAGTCTTTGTGAGGTAAATGAATGAGTGAACAAATCTATCGTACCCAGTGAGATATTAAATGTTATTCCAGTTGCTTGAGTAGCCAGAAGGGAAAGACGGGATTGTACAGTATCAGTCCAGTAAGTACAGTAATCTACTATGTTATTGTTTGCTTGTGTTTACTTTTTTACAAAAATAAAATTATTGGTTTCACCTGTGTGGGTTCCCCCCGCCCAAGACAAGGGTTTCTTTGTGTAGTCCTGGTTGTCCTGGAACTCACTCTGAAGACCAGCTGGCCTCGAACTCAGAGCTGCCTGCCTTTGATCAAAGGCATAGGCTGCAGCCACCACCACCATCTAGCTGGTTTACAACTTTGTGGTCAGTTAGGGGTGTGGCTTATTTTATGGACTGACTCACTAGATATCTGTTCTGTTCTCACTTTCATTCATCCTCCTGGAATGTAGTCATTTCCCAGATTTCTTTGCTGCTAGTGTTCTGAATGAGACCTGGTCTCCTTTAAACAAAGGCAGTCAGGCTGGGCCTGAAAATGAGCTGAGCTAAGTAGAGAGAAATTAAAGGACAGCTTGAGGCACTTATATTGCTGGTTCAGATGACTACAAGGCAATGCATTCTAGACCTGGACATGCAGGTAATGATATCTTCGCTTTTGAAAACTCTGCCAAAGGCGTACTTATAACCCCAGCACTGGGGAAGCTGAAAGGAGTTTGGCTGGTGCTCATTGGCCAGCCAACACAGCTCAGTGAGAGGCCTTGTGTCAGCAGAGGACTGGAGAGAGAGCTTAGAGTTAAGAACATTAGCTGTTCCTACAGAAGAGCCGGCTTCGCTTCACAGCTCCCACATGGCAGTTTAAAACTGTCCGTAGTTTCTGTTTCAAGAGAACCAGATCCTCCTCCTGGATTCTTTCAGTATTAGGCACATACACAGTACATATATACATGTAGGCAAAGCACTCACACACATAAATAAGAATGGGTGAAAGCTCATAGAGTAAGACACTGGATACATTCTGTTGTAGGTGTATATCCACCCACAAATACATACACACACAATACTGATTTTAAACGTATTAGACCAGCGGACAACAAACTACAACTAGGATCCATCCTGTCTCTGTAAGCATGTTTGTTTTTAATATTCTTTTTCTTCTTTCATTTATTAAAAAGAATATTCGGACATACGCAGTAGCCCAGGCACCATCTCTGCGTTTGATGTGATGGATTCTTTTTCTGACCTTTGCAGGCCAGAGTGCCATGGGCCACCAGCCAGCACGTTCACTACCTATCTCCCTGGACAGGCTACAGTCTCTACACATCCATCCAGTCGAGGGCATGATCTGTGCCAGCCGTTTGACTACAGCAATGGACAGATCAACATAGCTGCGGTCCTCCCAGTATAATGGAGTGTTAATACGTCATCTGGTTCTTCCTAAAATCTCCTAGGTGGCTCCTTTAATCTCCACTCAAAAACCAGTGTTTAGAGAGATTAAATAATTCATTCAAAGTCATATATGGCTGGCAAGTGGAAGAGCTGGAAAACCGAGCTTATGTTTTCTGACACTCTAGTTTATGTGTGGCTCTGTGCGGTACTGCTAGGCACGATTCTGGGAGATTGCAATCTAATTAGATCTACAGCCAGCAAGCCAGTGTTTCATAGATAAGAAACAGAATGCTGTTATCTCTCACTTCCCAGAGATGATCCTGAAAGATTGGGGAAGGCTGAAACTGAGAGGAGCCAAGGTCTTCTCCTGGCTCCTGCTCTTCAAAGAGGACGAGCCTGCCACCTCTATCCATGAAAAAGAGAAAGGGGTGACTAGCAAAAGTATTCCTTTTAGATACTCCGTCTGAGGCCATGGGCAGGATAAGAAAAACACCGCCTGAGGGAGAAGAGGGCTCAGGGCTCCTGCTTCCTCCACAACCGGGACAGAGTGCCTGATATGAGCCACTCAAGGGCAGAAGTTTAAGAGGGGTCATAGTCTACCTCGGAGGAAAACACGGGCAGGGCATGAGATAGCAGGTCGCATTGCACCACCAGTCAGGAGGCAGAGAGAGGAGAATGCTGGAGCTTAGCCAGGGCAAAGCGCTGCCCCCGTGCAGTGACTCAGATGTCCTGGACACGCCCACAGTGCTCTCCTAGACAACTCTGAAACAGTTGACAGGAAGGCAGGCATCACAGACTCCCAGGGTACATCTTGGCTACCGGATCACCCAGCCTTTCCTACCCCTTCACATACCCTCAACTATCCAGAACTCCTGCTCTGCCTTGCTTCATAAACCTTGACCCTGATACAAATAGGCCTTCCCTGTATATTTGTGTCCTGCAGCTGGAGCAGAGAGATGAAGCTCATGGAGTGTGCCAGGGGGGCCCAGGGTACAGCTGAAAGCTGGAGAGGGATGTTGAGCCACACACAATTGAGGAATGCCTGGATAGGGGCAGAAGAAGGGAAATGCAGGAGCAGCAGACAGAATATAAATAGATAAAATCCCCTGAACAGAGTCCAATGGGAGCATTTGAGGAAAATGTGCATCCCTATTGAAAAGGGAGACCTTATTTCCTGGACAATACAATTTGCATTGTATCAGGTAGTATAAAAATCCTGGAGATGACTTAAGTATAGGAACAATGTGCACAGATTATATGCAAATACTACACACACCATTTCATAATAAGGAACTTTAGTGTCTATGGAATTTTGCATATGAGGGAAAAGGGAGTGTCCCGGAACCAAATCCCAGCAGATACCAGCGGTTACCACATTCATCTACCCCCTCTAAATCAAAGCACCTGACGTACGTACTTTTGAATAAAAATGTGCTGGGCAGTGGTGGTACACACCTTTGATACCAGCACTCAGGAGGCAGAGTCAGGTGGATCTCTGAGTTTGAGGCCAGTCTGGTCTACAGAGAGAATTCCAGGACAGTCAGGGCTACACATAGAGACTCTGTCTCAAAGAAACATGGCAAAAGGGGGAGAGGGTAGAAATTTGTTAGGAATTAGTAGCTTGTAACCATGGCTGGCCTGGAATTCACTATGTGGACAAGGGTGGCCTTGCACTCACAGTGATGTACCTACCTCTGCCTCCCAAGTGCCAGAATTAAAAAGTGTGCACCACCACACTGGCTAAATCTTTAAAAACCGAAGAGACTTATTTACTTATGTGTTTGTGTGTTTGCATGAGTCTATGTGCACCACGTGCATGCAGGTGTCTTTGGAGGCCAGAGGGGATTGGACCCCCTGGAATTAGAGTTACAGACAGTGGTGTGCCTCACATATGGGTCCTGGGAATCAAACCTGGATCTCTGCAAGAGCAACACCAATTATTAACTGCTGAGCCATCTTTCTAGCCACCATAGTAACTAAATCTTGCAAATTGTTGGATCCCTTCCTTAGCTTATTTCAGGTTTGAACTAGGAGAAAAATTTGTTCTTCGCAACAAGGTTTCTGTCTTGATTTTAGCAGCTGTAAATATTTCTCAACCAAGGGGTCACCCAGGGTTTCCTGGGAGTTGTCGAGGATGAGTCTATTAAATGTAAGAAGGACTTTGAACAGTACAGTCTGTTCAGCAGATATCAATGAGCAGTCCAGAGTGCTGGGAGCAAAGGGAACAAGGAGGACTAGGGTGTCATTCTTGAGCTGTCAGGCCTGTAATTAGAAAGGCTCCAGGATAGTATGACAAAGGGGTCCCAGAAGCTGGGGTGAAGGGAGGGCAGAGGTCAGAGCTCCAACCCAGCTTGAGAGAAGACCTTGTTAAGGCTGAACAGGCAGAACTCCGGACGAATATGTCTACCAGAGGGAGATCCCAAGAGTGGAACAGAGAAGGGAGACACTAATACCCGCTCCTTGATAGAAGGGCTACAGCTGATGCAATGGGGCTCGTTCCTGGTGGGGACTCTTTGAAGAAATGTATAGTTGGTACAGAACAGACTCAGCATTGTTCCCCCAAGGGGTCTGAGGAAGCTGGAATAGCTTTTCTACAAGCTCCACCCCCACAGAGGCTGAGGATTGCTCCTGGCAGGTGTAATTATCTCTTAACGCTTCAGCTTGTCTGGCATATGGGTTGAGCCCTCCTGTAGTCAAATGAAACTCTGAGGCCAAGATATGCAGGTTTTCTGGGCACAAGCAATCCACTCTTCTCAGAAACAGCAGCCACACTGTGCTCTAGGCCAAGGGCGTATGAGTAGGGCACTAATAACTTCTGCTCTGTTCCCTGCAAATGCCTGAACAAATGAGAAAAGCAAGAGGGTGGTTTTGAGCCAGAGCAAGGGACAGAAAGAGCGTGGTGAGGCCAGAGTGACCAGAACGAGCTGGGCTTCTGTAAAACAAACACAAATTTAAAAGTGTGAGTTTGTTGTTGTTGTTGTTTTGTTTTGTTTCAAGACAGGGTTTTCCTGTGTATCCCTGGCTGTCCTGCGACTTACTCTGTAGACCAGGCTGGCCTTGAACTCAGAGATCAGCCACCAGAATCAGGAGCTCTCCCAGGAAACTGATACTCAAGCACGCAGAAAAGGAGAGGCAGGAAGTGAATGGAGGGGAGGGATGCAGGAGGTGATAATGTAAGATGACATAGGGAAGCCTGGCGTTTAGGAGGGGAAGGAGGTAGTTTGACACTGGAAAGTGCCTTCCATGTAAGATGAGTATCCAGAGTGCACAGGACAGTGACCGATCAATTGTAAGAGAGTCCTCCTCTCGTCACCTGCATATTGGAATATGCTGATGAGGTGTGGATTTAATAAACATTACAATTCGAGGAACACTGCCGGAGGGGGGATGGGGAGCTGTAGAGAGAGCACCTTAAGTAGGTCTCTAAGGCTGGACCACACAGCCACCTATTTTGGGTGATTTGAGGCTAACACACCCATCCTGCTTCCACAGAGAGAACATAATGATCCTGCAGGTTTTCCTTTTTTGTTTCGTCTGTTTGTTTTTTGAGACAGGATTTCTCTGTGTAGCCTTGGCTGTCCTGGATTCACTTTGTAGATCAGGCTGGACTTGAACTCACAGTGTTACATCTGCCTCTGCTTCCCCGAATGCTGGGATTATAGGTGTGCGCTACCTCACCCGGCAACCCTGAAGGTTTTCATGCCAAACTTCTAAAAAGCAGAGGGAGTTCTATGAGCTAGTGCTCATTGTGCTGTTTTATCACCCAGGCCCTGGTACTGATGCTGGTGGAATTGACAGGTATTGTCTCTAAACAAAAGGAGAGACTAAATTGCTGGGTTTTCACTGTTTTCTATTCTTATACCTCTAAAATTGGTTTTGCAGGAATTTAAAAGGGTTTGGGTTAAGTTGAATTTTTGCTTAGCAGACACCTGTCATCACAGATTAAAAATGATATTTTAAACACGATTTGGGAACACATAGAGTGCCATTTTCCTGAAAACTGTAAAACAGTGTCCTGTGACAGGAACCCAAAATGGCAACTCCCTACCAGAAGCACCTGGAGAGAGAGTGTCCGTGTCTACTTCCACACCAGGCCATGAACTTCTGTGCGGGAAGCATAAGCCTACCATGCAGCCCCTGTGCTGGCAATACGGTGGGTTTCTGATGAAGTCGATAGCCAGTGGGATTTGGGAGCCTTGTCTTAGGACATCATGAGAACTGTCTTATTTTAAAAGAGTTTTATTTTAGTTTTGCACTTGGTTTTAACAATTGTTAAGAAGTGTCCGCTATAGGACAGCTCCCTGGGTCTGTTAGATCACCGTTTCCTCAGTGAGGCAAGAAGGGTAAATGGTGATGAGTCACTGTGGGGTCCACGGGGACCCCAGCTCTTACTAAAACATGGACGGCGTCTGATGCTAATAAGGTCCTGTCCCGGAGGGACTGTCCTTGTAGTTCAGCAGCATTTCTGGCTACTACCGGACGCCAGTGGTACGCACTCCACCTCCAAGTTTGTAACAGTCAAAAATGACTTCTGATTTTGCCAAATATCCCCTGGAAGCTAAAATTGCTTTTCACTGAAAACCAGTTAATGTGTAATTGGTGCAAGGGTAGACAATCTGTATAAACACGGAAGAGAGATGCTAAAACCAGACCCCTGTATGGATGGAATGTGATATCCTATTATGGTAAAAATGAGGTTACATGTCAGTAGAGAAGGGGTGAGGAATATTACTGAGTCCTTGAATAAATGATCTAAAAGACACAGTCTTACCCACACCATAACACTATTTTACAAACTGTTAAAGAAGAAAACAAAGGAGAATATTTTTGTGGTTTCAGGGAAAGATTTCTTCCTTCCTTCCTTCCAGTTCCTTCTTTCTTTCTTTTCTTTTTTTTTCTTCTTGGTTTTCTGAGACAGGGTTTCTTTGTATAACAGCCCTGACTGTCCTGGGACTTATTTTGTAAACCAGGCTGGCCTTGAACTCACAGAGATCTGCCTACCTCTGCCTCCTGAGTGCTGGGGATAAAGGAGTGTATCACCACTGCCCAGCAGGTTTATAGCTTTTACATTAAAAGTTTCATGCATTGGCTGCGCTTGCCTCCATGTGCAAAGCCTGGGCTTGATCCCTAGCACTGCAGAAATATAGATGAAAATAGGTGTAGAGGGCACACAGACCAGTGATATTTGTAGTCGCCCGGGACTACCAATAGTAACCACCTGCACAAGGGGCTGGGAATTAAAAGAAACAGAGAACACGAAGAAGTGACACCAAGACAGTACTCTGATCAAGGCGCCATTTTTATTACAGAGTAAAACACTTATATAGGTTTCCAAGTAAACATATCCACGCAAAACAGGAAAATTAACCAAGAAAAACAGGAGGTTTAACTGAGCAAAACAGGAGGTTTAACTGAGCAAAACAGGAGGTTAGCTGAGCAAAGCAGGAGGTATCTGCTGAAAACAAGAATAGCAAGCGAGCATGACTTGACGCACGTGACCATCTTAGGTCCAATGGAATGGCTACCTCAGACAAAAGTGAACAAAGTGAACAGCTAAGTGACAAGTTGGAAGGAAAGATTTGTAACCCAGATATTGGACAAAAGACATGTATTTACAATGCAATGATTGGGGCTGGAGAGATGGCTCGGTGGTCAAAGGTACTTCCTGATGCTTTAATCCCAGCACTCAGAGAGGCAGAGTCATCGTTATGAGTTTGAGGCCAGTCTGGTCTATGTAGTGAATTCCAGGCCAACCAGGGCTACATAGCAAGACCCTGCTCAAAACACAAGAAACAAAACAAAAAGAATGCTTCCTACTTTCCCAGAGAACTAGAGTTTGGTTCCCAGAAACCACACCAGGCAGCGTACAGCTGTAACTCCAGCTCCGGGGATCCAGCACCTTCTTTGGGTCTCCCGGGATATCCGCACACATATACACCACAGACAAACAGACACACAATTTGAAGTACAAGGATGAAGTACCAATCAATAACTAAATGCAGACTAGATTAGTGTCCTAGGTGTGCCTTAACAAACTGCTGCAGATGGATGGCCTAAAATAATAGAAACATGCTTTCACGGTTCTAGCAGCTACATGTCCAAAATGAAGGCGTCAGCGGAGCTGGTTCCCTCTGGAGGCCTACAGGAATCATTGCTCACTTCTCTAGCCCATGACAGAAGTTGCCGCCAACCTTTGGGTCTAGCTGCATGACTCCAGCCTCTAACTCTAACACTTCCTTCACAGGGCTTCTCCCCCTCAGAGCAGTGTCCTTCCAAGGCCTCTTAGAAGGTCAGCAATTATATTCTAGTATGATGCCAGCCTGATTCCATTTGAAAAGGCTATTTCTAAATAAGGCCATACTCTGCTTCTCCTGTGGACATGAATTTTGGGGGGACACTGTTCAAACCTGAAGAGTCTGCCCTCTACCCCCTCAAATCCACATATGTCTCATGCACAAAATACATGTATCCCATCCCAACATGCCCCAAGTCCTAATTCATCTCAGCACTATCTAAATCCCATGTCTCATCTAAATATCAAACCACCTGCTCCATCTCATTATCACTTAAATCAGAAGTGTAGGAGGGACACAATCTGGTCAGGTCTGGAGCTAGAGTCACCTCTCTCTGTAGACCTGTAAAATGGAAAAAACTAGTCATCTGCTTCTGAAGTAGAGAGCCAGAAAGGCCGTAAGACAGACCCTTCCATTCTAAGAGAACAGAAGGAATAATGGGACCCCCAGGTTTTAAGCAAGTTTGGGAACTAGCAGGGACATCCCACTATCTTTCAGGGTCTAGGCTAATTCTATTCAGCTTGGTCCCAGCTGTGCCTAATGGAGCTTCTTTGCTCTCTGGGCCAGAATCTCAGATCTCAGCATTCCTGGATCTGCCTTCAGAGCCTGCCTTCCTCCTTACCGAATCCGGTCACACACATGCTGCTGAATAATTCTGTCAGCTCGTTTCTTGCCCTTAGGATCCCTGAAGTCTCACAATCATCCTTCATTCATTCTGTTTCCGTCTGCATTAGTTCAAGATGCCAGTGTTTTTTCTTTTTCAAAGTTTTATTTTTCTTTTATGTTCATTGGTGTTTTGCCTGCATGTATGTCTTTCTGAGGGTGTCAGGAGCCCTGGGACTGGACAGGTGTGGGTGCTGGGGATTGAACCCGGAGGTCTGGAAGAGCAGCGGTGCTCTTAACCGCTGAGCCATCTCTCCAACCCCAAGGCAGTATTTCTGTAGCTACAACAGTATCAAAAACGTTGTAGATCTGTGATACATGTCAATGAGCCCCAGGCTGTGATTTCTTCCTGGATCCACCCTGCTTGTGCTGAGATGGTCGATTAAATCTGCAAGTCACCTACCTAAATTTTGCAGCAAAGTCTGCCCAGCTACATACTTGCCTTCAGTTCTGGAACACAGGAAGCAGCTGTGGTGGCATTTGCCCATAATAACAGCTACTTGGGAGGCCAAGGAAGGAGGATTGCCAGTTTAAGACTAGTCGGGACAACACAGTAAGATCATCTCTAGAAAAGGAGAGTGTGAGATACACAGACAGACAGACAGAGAGGCAGAGGGATAGACTCAGAAAATTTCTAAATCGTGTGTTTATTTTTTTGCTTAATAGTCACTTCTTCAATTTGAGTTCCTCTCATACTTTGCTATAAGCAGTGAGGAGGAAGCGCCTACATCTTTCACATTTTTCTTATCAGTCTCGAAGTTCATTGTTTCTACTTTCTATTTCCCATGTAACCTTACAACACGATGCATCTAGTTTCTTTGCCATATTATACCAAAGGTCACCTTTTCTCCAGTGTCCAATAACAGTATGCTTATCATTTCTGTCTGTGACCTCACTAAAAAGATCATGACTTCTATATTTCTAACAAATATAAGATTTAAAAATTATGGATCATGCCCTGGCATTGTAAAATAACTAAACACACACACACATGCGCACACACACACACACACATACAAATAACAACTTCTTCCTCAAACCTCTGGCTGTTATGGCCTAGCTAGATTGAAGTATGAAAGTAACCATTTTAACAACTGAAGGGGGGGTGGGGAAAGGCCAAATATTAAAAACTGGTTCATTTCTAAAACCATCGTGAGCTCGTGTGACCTCCTGGACATCAAGTGAAATTGAATTTGTATAAGTTATAGCTGAAACAGATAATGTAAAAACTGTCTTTGTTTTCCAGATATGATATGAATTGGGTTATAGCCAATTCATTGGGATACAAAAAGGAGGGAAGTTTTATTTTAGTCAGGGTTTCTATTGCTGTGATGAAACACCATGACCCAGAGCACCTTGGGGAGCAAAGGGTTTATTTGGCTTATGTATCCTGAATCATAGTCCACTGAGGGGACAGAAGGCAGGGTCTCAAGCAGGCAGGAATCTGGAGGGGGAGCTGATGCACAGGCCATGGAGGGTTTCTTCTTACTGGCTTGTTCTTCATCACTCAACCTGCTTTCTTATTGAACCTAGGACCACGAGCCCAGGACTGGCATAACCCATAGGGTCTGTGTTCTCCCCCATCAATCACTAATTAATAAAATGATGTATAGGCTTACCTACCTCCTGATCCTATGGAGGCAATTTCTTAATGATGTTCCCTCCTCCCTTATGACTCTAGTTTGTGTCAAGTTCACATAAAACTAGCCAGCACAAGGTTGGAGAAGTCACCATTAAACATCAGAAAGGTGTTACCAAAGAGCTCACGCTGAAGCACAAACAAGTGAGCAGGTCTCAAGACTTGTTGGGAAGGTTCCAGAGTTCTCGGTGAACCTGAGCAGACCTCTCCAGTTAATTCAGTACTCTCCAGCGCTCTCTGGATATCTGTATGACTCTCCTCTCCTGTCTGTCCACATATCTGGCTGCAATTATCTTTAGAGACTATTGGTCTCCTTTCTTAAGGTCTCCAAAGTGAGATACAAATGTGTCTCATAACCTGGAACTGTTGATGGCAGCAGAGACTAGTGGGTGACTGACAGCCTGTGCTGCTCCCCCCCACACACACACACAGCAGTCAGGGACATTCTTTTCAGAGACCCCCACTCAGCTAAAGAAGGAATTTCAGGCTGGGCCAGTGTGGTAGTTTGAATAAGAATGACTCCATTAGAGCTCATAGATTTGAATGTATAGTAAGTGGCACTGTTTGAAATGATTAGAAGGATTAGGAGGTGTGGCTTTGCTGGAGGAAGTATGTCATTGGGGCTGTGCTTTGCAGTTTCTAAAGCACATGCCAGGCCTGTGCATGTTCTCTCTCTCTCTGTGTAGGAACCAGGATGTAGCTCTCAGCTATTGATCCAGCATTTGCCTGTATGCCTCCATGACCCCATTATGATGACGATGGACTAAACCACTGAAACTGTAAACAAGCCCCCAATTAAATGCTTTCTATTTTAAGAGTTGCCTTGATCATGGTTTCTCTTCACAGCAATAGAACACTAAGACAGCCAGTATGAAGCAGAGTTGAAGTTTATTGAGAGAGATTCTTAACATAGATTTAAACACAGGTGCTAACAGGAAGAATAGAACATATCCAGGTGTGGATGTGGCTTCTCAGAGCATTGTTTGTACTTCATAGCACATGTCTTTAGAATAGTTATGCATAATTTTGCTGAGCTCTGAAGCTACTATTTTTTGATGGGCTGTTAAAAAACTTCAGTGAAGGGGCTGGAGCGATGGCTCAGAGGTGAAGAGCACTGACTGTTCTTCCATAGGTCCTGAGTTCAATTCCCAGAAATCTCTAGTGTGATCTGATGCATGCAGGCCGAGTACTATATACATAATAAACAAATAAATCTTTAAAAAAGGAAAAACAAAACTTCAGTGAAGGCAGGTGGTGGTAGTGCACGCCTTTAATCCGAGCACGTGGGAGAGCACGTGGGGGAGCACGTGGGAGACAGAGGCGGGTGGATGGATCTCTGTGAGCTTGATGACAGCCTGGTCTACATAGTGAGTCCCAGTATGTTCAGGGCTACTCAGAGAGGTCCTGTCTTAAAAGAAAACAAAAACAAAAACAAACAAAACTTCATTGAGATCACAGGGTGGTTCCAGACAGGATCACAACAGATAAAACCCTAGATCACAGGGCTGTAGGCAGTTAAGATGTCTTTACTATAAATAACAGTAAGAGTCTTGTTGGTGAAATGCCTGGAAAATGTCTGGGAGAGAAATAAGATCAGACTTGAAGGTCACCTGTGTTCAAGCTCATTGCATTTTCACATTCTGATTTGAATATATCTGTATATAAAACTAGTATCATCTATATATAGGCAATCTTTATGGCAAATGTTAAATGTGCTGGAATTCTCGAGTCTCGAGGCTTCAACCAGACTGGGGTGAGGAGCTCCTGTTCCTTCCCAGGTCTCCATAACTTTTCCTGCCTTTCTATCCTGGCTCAGAAGCATGCAGGGAAGGGGACCCTGGGAGTGCTGCAGTAATGGCAGCAGCAATGCTGAGTCGCTGGCCGATGTCCTGATCCGGTTCACACACCGTCAGCCGAGTCATAGCCACACTCCTTTCCTTGAGGTTAACTCCCAAATAAACACGATACTGGTTGGGAGAACAGCGAAAACAAAACAGACAGACAAACAACTTCACAGCAAGCCAGGTGTGCTGGTACACGCCTGTACTCCTAATACTTAGGAAGCTGAGGCAGGAGGATCACAAGATTGAGTCTACATGGCTGCACAGTAAGACTCTGTCTAAAAAATAAGTGAAAACAATAACAATAATAATGAAAGAAAAAGAATGCATTTGAGAGGGAGGGAGAGCTCTATGGGAAGGGTTGAGGAAAGAAATGTTATTTGTAATTATATTTTAATGAAAAAACTAAAAAGCAAGAGATTTTAAGTTTTAGGTTTTTGTTTTTATTTTAAAGATAGGGTTTTGCTGTGTAGCCCTGGCTGTCCTGAAACTCACTCTGTAGACTGGGCTGGCTTCAAGTTTGAGTTTAGAGATCCTCTGCCTGGCTTAGTTCTTGTTGTTTGTTTGTTTTTAATATTTTATTTTTTATTGCATGTATATGTGTCCCTATGCGGTATGTGCGCTTGAATGGAATGCTTTGTGCAGTCCAGGAAAGGGAATTGGCTGGAGTTACAGCAGTTGTGGGTTCCCAGCTGGGAACTTGGAGGAGCAGAGCATGATCACACCCACTCAGCCATCGCTCCAGCCCCCACCCCAGAGTCCTTGTTTTCACAACTAACCATGTGGCCATATTTGATATTTATATGTCTTGTTTCTCTGTTACGCATTCAGTACCCTTACCGTTAACCCCGGCAGGCCTAGTCAAGGCTGCCCTGACACGTGCAGAGATCCACCTCCCGGGTGTTGGTTACAGGTATGTACCAGCACGACCTGTATTCTGTTTCTTTTCACTTCCAGTCAGGAGCTCGGTTGTGGTTCTTTTCCTGAAGAGCCGAGGTCAGCAGTGATTGTCCCCGGATGTCTCTGTGTATCTTTCCGTTAACTTTTCTACCATGTATGAGTACTAGGAAGCGCCTGGAAATCCTTAGGGTTCCACCATTATTACTTCCCGTTCTTGCAACTGCCCCTGAGGGCCAGCTAGCGACTCCTTCCCTTACTGTTGGTGTAGAGCTCTCAAATGATCCCATGAGCCTTTCCTGCTCTTCAGCAGTCTCTGCTTTAGTGTGCGTGTGGGGAGGTCTCATTCCGGAACCTAGGCCACGGGCTGTTATTGAGCTTATGGCAGTCCTCCTGCCTTTGCCTCTCAAGTGCCGAGATTACAGGCGCCAACTACCATGCCCACCGTAAACATTTCTTCCTTTGAACTGAAAGTCTCTAAACGTATAGAACCCCAAGTTACAGGTAGAGGAAATGAAGATGTTAAGGTTGCTGTGCTTGGTGGCACACACTGGTAATCTCTGTGCTCAGAGGGAAGAGGCGGAGAGATGTTGTAAGTTGAGGCCAGCCTGGGCGATGCAGTGAGATCCCGTCTTAAACAAAAAGTAAAGTGAAAATAAAAACAGAACAACACACCCACTCCCGCTTCCTCCTTTTCCTCTTCTCCTCCTCCTCCTTCAATGGTTCTTCAAGACAGTGTTTCTCTGTGTAATACCTTGGACTGTCTCAGAACTCACCTTGTAGACCAGATTGGCCTCAAACTCACAGGGGTCCACCTGCCTCTGCCTCCCAAGTGCTGGGGTTAAAGGTGTGCTCCACCATGCCTGGCTCCCCCACGCTCACTTCTACTCCTTGGATCTCAGACCCAAGTATCCTGACTAGGGGGGAAACAACACCATATATTGGTCAATTTAACGTGTGTCCTGTAGTTTGAAGAATAGCACCCAACCATGTCAGATGTCATCTGGCACCAGCACAGTCTTCAGGAGCTCTTCTTGCTGCTCTGTCATGTAAACTGCTGAAGGATGATGGGATAGAAACCCACTCATGTTCTTCAGTTACCGCAGAGGAAGCTTTTCGGTTGGAAAGACACTGTGTGAGCAAGGAATCTCATACGTCCAAGGATTATGGCTCTACTGGAAGCATTGCAGGTCCAAAAAGGAAGAACCACATTTAGAATAAGATTTCAGCCAATGTTAATTGCTGAAATCCACAGTAGAAGAGGGGCGTAGAACCAGCCTGCCATAAGGTGGTGAGCTGTTCCTCCAGAGAATGGCATCATATAGAAGGTGAAGGGTTGGCTTCTAATGTTGGCTGGTTGAATACTCATCTGCTCCTGAGCCCTTCGTACAGGGTAGTTAATATGGATAGTCCTTGCATAACTCTCCTGCCATCAGGCCACTGTTCACAAGCTTATTAAGCAAGATTGGTAAGAATAAGGTGCTTGGGAATGAGGCCGACCTCCGTAGTGTGTGCACCATTGCTCACCTGATTAAGAGCCTTCTTTGACGTGGTTACCATTTGGTGGGAATTCATACGGGATCCCAGGATCCTTATACTCTTCATTGTGAGAGCTTCAGTTATGTACCTCTTCCTCAGACTTCTTCCAAGTTACCATTTATTAACGACCATCGTTAAATTTCTGTAAAGGTGAACTTCTGTGATCTCTTCTCCTGGGCCAGCTAAGACGACTGCATAGTGACCCTTAGCCAAGTGGCTAATGAGTTGATGAAAACCTTAATCTGTTCAATTAGAGACGTGTTGTAGCCCACGTGAGGCTGTGAGGCGTCCCGGTGATGGCACCCCACTGCAGACAGACTGATCAGGAAACCAGCCTAGTTCTGTGGAGTGGCTCAGTCCTTAAAGTGCTTGCCGCACAAGCATGAGGTTCTGAGTTCGGGTCCCAGGCACTCAACTTTAAAAGCCAGCAGTGTAAGCCTGTCATCTCAGCACTGGGCACAAAGCAGGTGGATCCCTGCAGCTCACTGGGCAGCCGGCCAGCTAAAGTGGTGAGCTCTGAGCGGAAAAAACACTAGAAGCCCCAGGTATGGTAGCGCTTGCCTGTAATTGCAGCGCTTGGGGAGGCAGAAGCAGGTCGATCTCTGTGGGTTCGAGGCCAGCCTGGTCTACAGAGTGAGTTCCAGGACAGCCAGAGCCACACAAAGAAACCCTATCAGAAAAACAACAACAAAAATAAGGCAAAGAGCTAATGAGAAAGACACCTCAACCTCTGGCTTCCACACACATGTACATGTACCTATGTTCACACACACACACACACATACACACACACTAAAACCCACTAGAAAATAAAGAAAGTCAGGTTTGAATTTTCCCTCCCCAATCTGCTATTTTGACATAGACAGGCCTCTTACTTGTTTGTCCCATGAGAGTCTGAAATGTCACTGTATCTGTCCCACAGGCGATCAGCATCTGGGGAATAGTGAGAACATCTAGCACAGGGTATATTTAATAGCAGATGCTCGGCAAATAGCTACAGATTTTCATGTTTGAATAAATGAGAGTCAAACTGATTTCCTTTCATGGTTACATTCAGCACATACAAAGAGCTCCCATATGTTCTTCTCCCAGTGTCCCGCACGGTCAGTATCTTGCATTACTATGATATATAGTCAACATAAAGAAACCAGCATTGCTACAGTTTTATAGATGATGATTTTCGTAAAGGCCAGACTTTGTTCCTATCAATGTCCTGTTTTTGTTCTAGGACCCAAGGCATCCCATCTCATTGCCTTTTTCTTTTTAAAAAATCGATGTCTCACCAGGTAGCCTTAGGTGGTCCGGACTCACAAATGCAGGCCAGGCTGGCCTTGTGCTCAGGACAATCCTCTTCCTGAGCCTCCTGAATGTGCCACTATGTTGCATTGAATTGCTGTGCGTTCTGGCTGGTCTTTGGAGTTCCTCAGTCTCCCTTTGTTATTTATGACCATGTCACCCCCAGAAACACCAGCAAGGTATTCTGTGGCATGTTCCCCCGACCTGTGTTTGTCTTATGTCTTCCCATGACTGGTGTGGGTTTATAGGTTTGTTTTTTTGTTTTTGTTTTTTTGTTTTTTTTGGAAAAAAGATTGAAAGGAAGGACATATCTCTCTCATTAAATCCTGGCAGGCATTATGCAAGACTGTAACATCACCTGCATCAGGGGTTTCTCAACCTGTGGGTCACGACCCCCTTAGGGTTCTATATTAGATATTTACATTGCGCTTCATAACCATAGCAAATTATAGTTATGAAGTAGCAATGAAGTAATTTTATGGTTGAGGTCACCACAACATGAGGAACTGGATTAAAGGGCTGCAGCGTCAGGTAGTGTTTGCTGCATCTTACCTCTGTCTTCTCCTCTCCCTGTCCTCCCTACCCATTCATAAAGAGATAGCTCATATGCAAAGGGAAGAAGGTGACGAATCCGCTTCACTTTATGGACATGAGAGCATCCACTCAGGCCTCTTCTGAAAGAAGAATAATTTGCCTTTTTAATTACACATGTGTGACAGTTTCTGTGGGTCTGAGGATCAACTTTGGAAGTAGAATGCTTGCTTAGCATGAGTCAGGCCCTGGGTCCAGAATAAAGAAAAATCCTGGTCAAGGGCCAGTCTTCATTCATTAACAAGAAACCTGTCTATGGATCTTCCAGAACTTCAAATTAACTTGATAAGCTTTCCCGACCGCTTCCCACTACCCCCAGCTGCTCTCCATCTGTACTGGGCTGGTTTGGCTGCTGTCCCCTTGCCTGCTGCCTCCGTTACCATCTACCGGGACCTTATCAGCCACAACAAGCTGGTCTCTGACATCTACAAGATCCGGGAGATCAGAGTATGGGCTGTGCCTGGAGGAGGAAGGCCAAGATGGTCGGTAGATCTGAGGATAACGCTGATGACTCAATCGTTGGTGGAAATCCTTCCAGGAAAGGCAGAAGGCGAAGTATGGGAAGCACAGTACCACCGGGTTGACGCTGTCGAGAACCGTCACTTACGAGAAACCAGCTTCACAAAAGAGGCCTAAAAAAGCACACCAAAGAACACATGAAATAACTCAAGGGCAGACTTGAAGAACAAACCCAGGAGAAGCAAAGCCTCTCACGACTGGGGGATGCGCACACACCTTCGCTATAACTTCAATAACCACCAGGTTTTCACTGGAGACAGCCTGAATCTGGGTGTTCTCCTGGACTGCTGGATGACGGTGCGACTCCGTCCGTTCATGCTCTCTTCAAAGGAATGGCTTAGAGACGGAGAAATGGTAACAACCCAGGCAACTCTGCCAGATGTCGCCGTAACTGTCTGGTGTTTGTCACCCACACCCAAGCGGGGCTTGAGGCACATGGAACTGGTGTCATCCTGAGCTTTTATTTTTGACTATGATGTATTTAGAGGGGAGGCTTTTTAAGAAAAAAAAAAGTCATGTAGGGCGTCTTTAACTAAAGTGCATTTAAGCTAAAAAACAAACAAACAAAAATTAAGCCAAATAAAATTAACTCAATGAACTGGTTAGAATTACATTTAACAATTCACTACTTTAGAAAGAAAGAAGTCTGAAACTATGATTTTTTTGTCTCCAGTTGGTCAAACCTTCCAGCATATTATTGAAATGACAATGTGTTGATGAACTAGTTCAGTGGTCTGTTTTATAGCCAAATAACTCAGTCCTGACAACCCGAGGGTGGGATCAGCTCTGTCCTGCCCCAGGCAGGAACGGAGCAGAAACACAAGGCCCGGGGCTGTTACTGAAATTTGAAACATCAGAGTAAAACATAGGAAAAAGCTTATGAAACCCAGAAGGAGATTTGGGGGGAAATGCTGATAAGGCCCACACTCTTTTTGAGAAGAAAGAGCAGATTTGACCCAGCTTTGAATCACCCACTGCTGGCCTGTGCTAGTCGGAGTGCACTAAATCCAAGAGTACTGAGTGACGACTCAAATTCTTGCCCTTAAACCTTTGACCACAGAGCATGGTCTGGTGGGACTCTCCTGTAATTCTAGCCTTTGAGAGGTTGAGGCAGAAGGATTACAAATTGAAAGTCATTCTTGGCTACGTAGTAAGCCTGGCCTACAGCAAACCCTGTCTCAAACAATGGTCTTTGGCCACATTACATCAAAGGTGTGTCACATATTAGGTTCCGTGGATGATTTTTTTTTTTACTTGTTTATGTTCTTGGAAGAACTTCTCACCTTTTTTTTTTCATGAGTGTCAATCGTATTTCACGTTTAAGTTTAGATGATGACTGAATCACAAAAGTAATAGCAGCATAAGCACATGGTGTGCCTGGTGGGGCTGGGGAGGCGGCTCCTCCCGGCAGAAGAGTTACCACACAGGGATGAGGACCGAATTCAATAGCAGCAAGAGGAAACCAGGCACGGTGAGGTGACCCGTGCCTGTAATCTCAGTGCGGGCGAGGCAGAGGCCGGTATATCGTCCTGAACACAGGCTAGAAACCAACATTGTGCCCAGCACTGTGTTCAGCCACGTGTATCTTTTGTATCTTTTTCAGTTCCTTCTATAACTTATCAGCGTTGCCACTTTGAGCTTCCCTAGACTGGGTCACTCTCACTGTTCTCTGTAAAGCTCTAAATTATACAGCGGGCCTCCGTTTAAATGTCACTTGTTTAGGGAGGTGCTTTAATCCATTAGGTTTCCTACGGGCTATTGTTTTGTGACCCAGTGTGACAGACACTGAAGGGGCTGTCCTAGTCGAGAAAGGACCCTGAAGAACAGGTCAGCTGACGCCATCTGGCTGTTAACTCTTTCATTTCCAGCTCAGCTTCCCCAAGGAGGTTATGTTCTTTTCAGGTGGCCTACCCAATAACCAGCGCTGCTGCACAAACCCCCACCAGTCTCTGCCCAGTGTGGCCCCCGAAATGGTGCATCCTTCCTCCCGAGTATCCCTTGACCGATCTGCAGGGCAGTCTGCAGGGCTCTCCCTGCTCAGTCCTGCCTCCAACCTAGTCCTTTCTTGGTTGAGCACAAGGTGGTCAGCAAGGAACCTTTCATTTTCAAGACCTTCCTTCAGTATCCGCTTCTAACTGCTGGCTTTGTTTTGGTAGCGCTGGAATATAGAAACTGACCGGGAGAGTTAGAAAACCAGGTGACTCTTTTCACTTTCAGGGCAGTGGGAACTCATTACATGTTTTCAAGTAGATTGGAGTGGGGTGGGAAGGTGGTCACATTTGGAAACCACTCTGCTGGCTCTTGTGTGGAAAGGACTAGAAGGATGGAAAATGAAGGCTGAGAGATTATTAGGTAAAACAGAGTCTAAGAAGAGATGATGTCTTGGACCCAGGGGGAGACCAGAGCTATCAAGCATTTGAGAGTTATTTGAAAGGCACAGTCTCAGGGGATGGAGAGATGCATGGTTAAGAGAGCTCGCTGCTCTTGCTCAAGACCACAGTACCCCCATCCGACAGCTCACATCCTGTAAGTCCAGCTCCTGGGAATGAAATGCCTCTTCCAGCCTCCAAGGGTGCTCACACACATAAACACACATGCATATAAAAACAAATCTTATAAATATTTTTAAAATTTACGTTTAGTCACTTTATCATTTTCTACTTCTGGGTGTTTCATCTGCATGTATGTGTGTGCACCATGTGCTTCAGAAGAGAGAGTTGGCCCCTTAGGGCTGGAGTTACAGATGGTTGGGAGTCAAACCTGAGTCCCCTGCAAAAGGAACAAAAGTTCTTAACTGCTGAGCTGTCTCATGATCATAATGCTTTTAAAATTTTCTCTTATTATAAAAGGAAGATTTGGGATCACCTAGGAGATCTATGTCTTGAGAGAGGTCTAAGACACTTTCCCAAGGGACTCCAGCTGCAAGTTCTGACAGGGTTGAGGGCAGCAAATGAGACAGGCCAGCAAACAAATATGGTGCCTTGAAAACCTAGAGAGTGTTCTCTGTTTATTTGGTTGTTTCCAGTTTTTGAGACAGGGTCTTTCTATGTAGCTAGGCTGACCATTACACAATAGCATGTGATTATCTTCCTTAGGGGAGGAGGTTGAAGGCATACCAGGGGAATTCTGTTCTTCCCGTGGTGAGAACATTTATTCCTTCTGGGATTCTCTGAATCCTTGGGAGAAGGTCAGTTCATTCCTCTTTCTGATGTGCCATAAGGGAATTTTATTCCAAGGTCACACCAAACCTTCAGTTAACAATTTACATCTTATTTCTATTTTAGCACATCTGATAACATGACCCAAATAGACTTTAGGTAAACTAACCTTACCCCAAAGCATACTGTCTGTTCTGCAAGAGCTGATTATACAAGTGGAGTATGGTTGGGCACAATTGAATCTTATTCTTTTTTCCATCACATTGAATGTTAGAGCCTTTTCAAGTCTGTGACGTGTAGATGGGAACCATTGTGAAAAGCTAATGTGAATGTTCTGTTTACGCACGGCTTTTATATAATTTATTCATGCTCTTTTATGCTAGCAGAATTATTCCCATGTTATTTTAGTATTCCTAATTAACCAAAGTGAACGTTGTTGATGAAAGGCAGGGCTTCTCAGCTAAAGAATGCCTGAATGCTGAAGTCAGCACTGCTCAGGTGGCGGAGGAAAGAGTCTGCTTCTCCTGTTCTCCAGTGCTAGTGGGTAACTTTACAGATCTTTACCTGCTCATAGCTCTAGCTCCTGAGAGAAAAGAGGTAGTTAGCTTTTGTAGGTTTGATTATGTCCTCAACCAACAAACTTTATATTTTATGTTTTCATTTTCAAAGCTGGAAAGATGGCTCTGGCTTCAGAGTGCTTGCTCGGCTGGGAGCGGTGACGTACGCCTTTAATCCCAGCACATGGGGAGGCAGAGGCCAGGGACCCACAGACTGCCTGGTCTACAGAGTGAGTTCCAGAATAGCCAAGGCTACACAAAGAAACCCTGTCTTGAAAAAAAGAAAGAAAGAAAACCAAAAACAAAACAACAACAACAAAAAAGGGACAAAAAAGCACCATTACCAGGTCTGGCTAATACATAGTATCAGCAGAAACTGGGAACAGACACGGAAATAGATTCTAAGGCAGGCAGGCAGAATATAACATGGAAGAATCCAATGATTTGGAGACATTTACTACACATCCCGTAATTATGTGTTAACTTGTGTAGATTGACTTACCCCTAACAGCTTAATGGGCTGATGCCCCTAGCTTGGGTCTGGAAACCTGACTCAGGCAATGTGGGAAGAAAGATAGGATGCACCTGTGTACAAATGAAGGCGCAAAAAAAGCTGGGTCAGGTAGCTGTGCACACTCTGATGAGCCATACTAATTTACTATGACACTTGGTTTGGTTTTAGTTTGATTTGGTTTTTTGTTGTTTGTTTCTCTATGTAGCCCTGGCTGTCTTGGAAGTTACTCTGTAGTCAAGGCTGGCCTTGAACTCTGCCTCCTGAGATCCACCTGCCTCTGCCTCCTGAGTACTAGGATTAAAAGCGTGTGCCACCACCACCGCAAAGCTGTCATCCAGGTTTTCACATACAGCTCGGCAGGAGAGTTCGCTAGTCTCTGAAGGACCTGTGGGTCTTGACCTCTTTGGAAGTTGAAAGACCCTTTCACAGATGTTTACATTATGATTCATAACAGTATCAAGATTATAGTTATAAAGTAGCAACAAAAATGATCTTATGGTTGGGGGTCGCCACAACATGAGGGCCTATATCAAAGAGTCGCAGCATTAGGAAGGTTGCGAACCCTCGCCACAGGAGGTCTCTGGAGGAGAACCGTCTCAGGCAGTCATCCGGAAGGAGGAAGCTGCAGCTGCCAATTTTTGTACATACTTGTGGATCGTTTGTAACCACTTATACATGGACCAGAGGTAGAAGGCTTTGCTAGTTGAGCTCACCAGGGGGAAAGGCTGTGCCACATTTCCGTGTTTCTTTGACACGGCCAGCTCATGTCAAACAATACACAGTCACTCAGAAATTAATTTGCTCAGGACCTTACTTGTTCCCTATATGCTGGTTGAAAACCTGACTTAGTATTGACATGTTTTTTTTCTATAGTATGTTTTTAAATATATATATATATTAGCATACAAAAGAAATAATGTGCTTCTCTATGGTGTTTTCAGACATATAAGCAACATTACTTTGATCTTTTTCATCCTTCCTCCCTGTAGTCCTACCATCTCTGGCCAAGAAGTACCTTCCTCTGCTTTCGTATTTTATGCATTGCATCACTGTTCTGGCTAGTTTTGTTTGTTTGTTTGTTTTATCAACTTGAGTTATCTAAGAAGAGGAAATGCCTCTGTCAGATGGCCTGTGGACAAGTCTGTGGGGCATTTTCTTGATTAATACTTGATGTGTGAGGTCCAGCCCACTGTGGGCAGTATCACCCCTATGCAGGTGGTCCTGGGTGCTGAGCAGGCTGAGCAACACGGGGGGAAAGCCAGTAAGCAGCCCTCCACCATGGCCTCTGCTTCAGTTCCTGTCTCCAGGTTCCTGCCTTGAGTTCCTGCCATGACTTCCCTTTACAATGGATTATAACTATAACCTGAAATAAACTCTTTCTTCTCCAGATGGCTTTTGGTCATGGTGTTTTATTACAATAGTAGAAAGCAAGCTAGGACAATTACTCTGCCTTTACTTCTGACACATGTGTAAAGAACATAGGATATCAGCACTTTATAGGTTTGAAATAAAAAAGGAAACCTAAAGCTGGAGGAAAGTTGGAGTGGCTTATATGCAAACCGTGTATTCATTTCTCCACTGTGATTCCTGTGGAAGCCCAGAAGGCATTGCTATCACTAAGGCGTGGGTATGTTAGAGAGAGGTAAAATAATAAGCTATTGAAGAATGCGTTAGAGAGAATTGAGGTGGCTTTCCTCTGTGATGCAGGTAAGCAGGCAGGTGCCACTTTTGAGCTGAATCCCAGCTTTCTCTACAGACAATGTGATCCTGAGTAGAGATGTCAAGTGGTGGCATCCATCACGACAGACAAGGTAAGCAGAGATGTGGTCAGTAGTAGGAGGCTTTGGTCTGTGCTTAGACTACTTGGACTGCTATAAGAAGAACACTATGGACTGGGTAATTTTTTTTAAAAGACTTATTTACTATATATTTACTTACTATATACATAGTCTGTATACAGTGCTCTGTCTGTATGTGTGCCTGCACCCTTGAAGAGGGCACCAGATCTCATTATAGATGATTATGAGCCACCATGTGGTTGCTGGGAATGAAACTCGGGACTTTTGGAAAAACAACCAGTGCTCGTAACCTTGAGGCATCTTTCCAGCCCCCTAGACTGGGTAATTTAAACTAAAAGCGTATTGTTCATTTTTGGATGATAGGGAGTCCAAGATTAAGATGCCAGCAGATTTGGTATCTAGTCAGGCCCACTTTCTGGCTCATAGATGGTTGTCTTTTTTCTGTGTCCTACTGTAGCAGAAAACCTGGAGAGGCTACTTGGGATCTCTATTGTAAGTGGACAAATCTCATTCATGAGATAATGATCCTTAGGACTCCCAAAGGTCCTAACTCTTGATTTTTCTTACATTTATTTATTTGTGTCTGTGCACATGTTCACATGTGTGGGATATCAGAAGACAACTTATAGGAGTCAGCTCTCTTTTCTCACTGTGTGAGTCCCAGAGATTGAAACCAGGTCATCAGGCTTGGCAGTAATACCTTTACCCACTGAGACATCTTGCCATCCCCTAATACTATAACATTGCAGGGTTAGGGTTTCAACCTACGAATTTTTCAGAGCATGACATAAGAATTCACTTTTTTAGCAGGTCTATAGGAAACTTTGGTTTTAGCTAATTGGTCATCATGTTCTTGGCCTGAAGTCAATGAGCAATCTGTTCTGTTGGCCGCAAATCTGACTTGACTTACTATATGGGTGAATTATGGCTTCTCACTCAAATTAGATTTAAGGCAGTTCAAAACCATGAGTCCCTTGGCTGAGTGGGAGGATTGTTGTCCTTGAGGAGTGTTCCTACAGCTGTGCTGCATCAGAAACCTCCATCTGAGTCTCTAACAGGACCTGTAGCTGCTCGGTAGAGCCTGTGTGCTGGGGGAATGGCAGCACCCGAACCTGGCAGACACCAGCAGACACCAACCCAGTCCCGGGGGTTGAAAATGGCGCTGAGGCTCACTGGAGCTGCTGGTGGTGATAGATGGAGCTTCAGCTTAAGGTGATACTAGTTGGTCAACAGACACAGCGTATGGTTGTTTCCTCAGACTTTGGCATTGTAATTGGAGTAATATGTTTGTGAGGATCATCAGGGCAGAAAGGTCTAATCCTATCAAAATACTAGACCAGGGGCAATGCTGAACCCTTACAGGCATTGCAGGTGTTTATGCCACTGTCAAAGGCTTGCAACAAGCTGGGGTGCTGGTCTCTGTCCCTTCCACAGTTTAGCAGACTTGTTTGGCCCTTGTAGAGACTGAGGGGTCCTCAAGACTGGCTGGAGATAGTCAGGTGAGAAGAAACCCTGTTTTTCTTTTTAATTTTTACACTGGTATTGGAGGTTGACTTTATAGTTGTTTCTTTAAAATCTTTGAGCCAGGCAGAGGTGGCGCATATGCCTTTAATCCCAGCACTCAGGAGGCAGAGACAGGCGGGCCTCTGTGAATTCGAGGCCCATCTACAGAGTTAGTTCCAGGACAGGGCTACGCAGTGAAACCCTGTCTCAAAACAAACAACAACAGCAACAACAAAAAAACATCTTTGTAGTAGGAATTAATTCATGTAATTGTTTAAGTAATAGGGTACTAAGGGGGACCCTGTTTGAATTTGGGGGGTAATTAACAGAACAAATGTGGGTACCATTACTACTTGGGCTATGTAACTCTTCATTTTACGGACAGGGCAAGACATTCATCTACGTGTGGAAACAGTCAATGCATTTTCTGGAGGCTTGAACGTGAGCATAAGGAAGTCAAAGGGATGGACTCTAGTAGCCAACAGTCCTCAGAGCCCCGAGCATCCTTCTGCGCTCTAGAGTGGGACAATGTCAGCATTTCTGTCTGATGAGCTGCATCCTTCATCATCCACGCTTCTCTGCTCCCTAGCACGCTGCTCCTGCCGTGGTTACGACCAACCAGTGACATTCACAGTGGAAGACTGTCAGATCCTGCCCAGCTGCATGGTTTGGGAAGTTTCTCTGTCATCTGGTGAGCCAGTCCCATGAACCCACTCTGTCCTGCTTTGAGTCCAGAAACCCTCTGTTTCACATTTGAGTTCTAGCATCTGTATCTCTGTCTGTCAGCAGGTCTGGTGTGTCCCCAGGGTTGGTGGGAGAGATCAGAGGGCTTTGGAAGAGATGGCTGTAAATGAAGAAGGCTGGCACATGGAACTAGCAAATGTGACTTCCTGAAGAGTGGTGATGGTAGAAGTGGTATATGGGAGTGTTCTTCCTGACCAAGGCTTGATCCACCCATTTAGAACCCCTCTGGAATGTCTGTGCCTTCTAGAAAGGATGGCATGAAAGAGCATCATTATGGTGGTCCATGGTGCTGCTGAGCCGCTGATCCCTGCAAGCAGAGTGGCATTCCTATGGAATGAGTGAATGAGGGGTGCTGGGTTTGGGACACAGGCAAGTGCTATCTGGGAGTGTGGAGCCCAACAGACTGTCAGCAGTTGGCAACCACAGACAGATCACAGGAAGAGAAGCAACAGCAGAGTGAACAGCAGCCAACAGCAGAGGAGAGTGCTTTCTTCTAAGACTATACACACAATGCTGTTTTAGCTATGGTGTTTGTGTGTCTCTGTCAAATCTTATTTTTGGTTTTTGTTTTTCAAGACAGACTCTCTTTGTGTAGGCTTGGCTGTCCTGGAACTCACTCTGTAGACCAGGCTGGCCTTGAACTCAGAGATCCACCTGCCTCTGCCTCCAGAGTGCTGGGATTAAAGGCGTGCCTCATCACCTCTAAAAACTCAGTCTCACTCTGTATAGCCCAGACTGCCTCAGACTAACAAAGTCCTTCTGTCTCAGTCTCTCAAGTACTAAGACTACAGGCACATATTACTGAACTCATCTTCTCCCATTTGATCTTTAAGGAATAAAAATGCATTGTATGATGTACTACAGTATCTCCTTCCCTTCCACACCTCAGCTGAGGATCGAACCCAACCTTACACATGCCAGGCAGTCTCCTCTGCTTGCCCTTCCTTGTGTGTCCTTGTTACTCATGGCTATTGGTTTCATTCTAGTTCTTTCCTGCCCTCTCCTCCCCAGCTTCACAGCCTTGCTCCTGACTTCTTCAGTGAGACCCCCCACTTCCCACACTTACCGCAGCCAAATTCTCCCAGTCCTACATTGTTTTCTCCAGCTTCAGACTATTTTTACTTGGACATCTCACATGGACTCTAAAAGCTAGTATGTCTGAGAACAAGCTGCCATTTCTTCCTTTAAATCTCCAAGTTCCAGCAGGGCATGGTATACACTTTTAACCCCATCACTTGAGAGGCAGGGTGGTCTTTATGAGTTCAAGGTCATCCAAGACTATTTAGTGAGTCAGGCTAGCCAGGACTACATAGTGAAAACCTATCACAAATAAAATCTCCAACCTCTGAGCTTTCTGTTTTGGTTATTATTATTATTACTTTAAGATTTTATTTATTTTGTGTATATGAGTACTCTGTCTGCATGTGCGCCTGCATGCCAGAAGAGGGCAGTAGAAAATACAGATGGTTATGAGCCACCATGTGGTTGCTGGGAATTGAACTCATGACCTCTGGAAGAGCGGACAATGCTCTTAACTTCTGAGCTATCTCTCCAGCCCTGTTTTGGTTATTTTGACCTCAACTTCTACCACATTGTCCAAGTTAGAAATCTAGAAACTACTTTCTTCTTAGTTTCCCTCTACTTTGCTTCGTTGCTCCAATGCTTTTAATCACACAGTGAAGAGCTCCCCACTTCTCTAGAGCTCAGCATCCAGTGTAGGACCTTGCGCAGATGAGGTAGGTGCTCTACCATTGAGCTACATCCCCAGGCCTAAAGAGCTGTTAAATTGGCTCCAGCGTTCTGGACAGATTCTTGCAACTGTTCTCATTACTCTCATTTTCCTCTCCACCCTATTATTTATCTTGCTCCCAGCCCTACTTTAATGCATAGTCTTAGCTGGTTAAATCTCTGCTGGCCGCTCCATGCTCACAGATTAAAATTCAAGCTCATCGGAATGGCTTTCAAGGTTCTGGACTTTCATTCTCATACTTCAAACTTCTTCCCATAGTGCTTTCAAATCTGCAGACTCCACACATAATTCAATTCTGGATTAAAAAGGAGAAAGGGAAGAAGGAGAAGGAAGAGGCAGAGAAGAAAAAGAAGAGTAGATTTTAGTGGCAATTTCTTCCTCATGCTTTTTCTAGCAGTCCTATTATTCTGCTGATACATTTTTGGGGGTGGGGGTTAGGGTTGGGGCAGGGTCTCACTATGTGGCTGGCTGGCCTAGAACTTGCTGTGTCAACCAGGTTAGACTCCCACTCATGGAGAGCTTCCTGCCTCTGCCTTAGAGTGCTGGGATTAAAGGCACATGTCGCTCTGCTCAGCTTTGATATGCTGTTTTGACTGGTCATCTTTCTTTCTCATCTCTTCCCTATTTTCCAATTTTTCTAACTCACTTCGCACTTCTCTAAGGAGCTTCCTGTAGATTTAGAAATACTTGAATTTCTGCTAGAGTATATTAATTGCTAACGTTCTTTCTTTTGTCCTTGGGATGCTCTTTCCTTGTTTTTTGTTTTTTTGAATTGAGTTAAATTATTATTGCGGCTGCTGTGTCAGGGTGAGTGCCATGTGTGGGCCACTGTGTGTGGAGGTTAGGAGGTAACTCCCAGGAATTGGTTCCTCCTCTGTGAAGTCTGGGGATCAAACACGGGTTGTCAGATCTGCACAGCAAGAGCAAATGTGGGAGCCAGAGAGCTCCTCTGGTGGCCTGTGGAATGTGGTCAGCTCATGCGTTAGTAGGTAGAAAAAGGTGATGGTGGGTCGTAGGATCTGACAGAGTGGCCGACTGAATGAATAGTCAAACAAGGCAGATCCTTTGAGCAATCCTGTGACTCTCACACATGGGAGAGGTAGGAATAGCTGGATATCCTTAAAGACTTGTTTCCCTGGTTTTCTATGAACATTCACGCCCACAGACGTGGTCATGCCTCCCAGTTAAGAGATAGCATTCTCCCCATGTGAGAATATGATACAGTGGTCTTTTCTTCGTAAGCCAAGTATCCCTCCACACAGGAGCTGGTGTCACTTGTTCTCTTTGTTATTTGACCTTTAACCTGGATTAAGTTGCAGCATAACATAGTAATGTTATAGTCCACTTGATTTGCTTGTGTGGCTCCTACAGAATCTGGAGGAAATCTAAACGAGGCCTGAAGATTACCACATGCTCAGCCAAGGGGAGCACCAATTGTATTGGATGTGCTATCACTGGTAGGTTAGACTAATGTGGCCTCAGGTGCAAGGCATGTGGCCATTGAGTAAACGGATGCAGTTCTCCCAGCCTAATAAAAAAGAGGACCAGAAAAAAAATATGACAGGGGCTGGAGAGATGGCTCAGCACTTAGGATTACTGAGGCTCCTCTTCCAGGGGATCTGGGTTTAATTTCCTGCACTCACATGGCAGTTCACAACTGTCTTTAACTCCAGTTCTAGGGGCTCCAATGCCCTCCATGGAGCACCAGGCACGCAAATGCAGACAAATACCCATACACATAAAATAAAGTGCATTTAAAATAAAAAATGAATATCACAGAGAACATAGTAATTGTGTCAGGGAAGACTCAGACAATATCAGCTGGCATCCCCAGCTGAAGAAGAGGCGAGTGGAAAGACAGGCTGCTCAGTCTTGAGACCCAGAAAAAGCTAACTCTCAGCTTTAATCTAAAATTAAAAAGTTAGGGCTGGAGAGATGGCTCAGAGGTTAAGAGCACTGGCTGCTCTTCCAGAGGTCCTGAGTTCAATTCCCAGCAACCACATAGTTGCTCACAAACATCTATAATGAGATCTGGTGCCCTCTTCTTATGTGAAGATGCAGATATTGTATCCAAAATAAATAAATAAATAAATAAATAAATAAATAAATAAATAAATAAATAAATAGAAGTTAAATTCAAAGACAGCTAAGCAGGGAAGCCTTCCTTGCTTTGGAGACCGCTAGCCTATTTTGTTCTCTTCAGGCAGTCAAGTGATTGGATGAGCCACACATTAGGGTGGACAGCTTTCTTAACATATGGATTTGAATGATAATCTCATCTCCAAATATCTTCAGAGAAACACCTGGAATAACGCTTGGCAACATATATGGGTACTCCATGATCTACTGAGTTGACACGTAACTAGTTATTCAAAGTTTTGCCTTAGCGTTTTGTTCAGTTTCCTGTCCTCTCCACAGTATCCATCCAGTATGACTCTGAGCATCTCAAAGAACAGCACATCAGCTCATGATGCTGACCATATCAAGCTGGTTGAACAGCTTGAACAAAAAAGTGAAATGTTATAAATACCTTTGCTAGGTACGACCTAAGCTTCACAAGGTGGTAGATGAGTACACTGAACACCTATCACTTTGGTAAAATGCATATGGACCCAGTTTTAGAGTAGGCCAGGATAACCTATCCAAAATGTTAGATAAAATTGCTACTTCTTGATCCCCTACCAGCTAGAAAATATGGACTTAATAGGCTTCTCCAGGTTCTGAAGGTAGCAGAGCCTCCCTTCATACCTGGAAGCTCTGCTCCATTCATATACTTAGGTGACAGGATGTTGAGAGCAAGTTCAATCACAGGGCAAGCTGTGGATAAGTCACAGAAGCAGAGAATCTCCTTATCCACTTTGTAAGGGAGGAGCTGATAGAGAGAGGTGGAAATCTGTACAGATTCTTGGGTGGTGGTGCAGGCTCAGGCCATTTGATTGTGGACCTACGTTTTTATATTATATATTAATGACCACCAGAAAGTACCTATCAGGGAGCAGATGCTGAGCCTGGTGAGGCTGTGCTGACTAGCCTTTGTCTTTGGCTAACACAGAACTGACATGACAGGAACATGAAATAACACTCATATATACGGAGACTATGAATATATATAAATGGAGACTATATATGGGCCCAACACAGAAACTTCTACTTACAAAGGTGGACCTTTATTTTTTAAATCACATTTATTTGTTTGTTTTTCGTGTGTGAGAATAAAGGCAAAGAGAGAGAGAGATGTGAATAAGCATATGTAGAGAGGTCAGAGGACAATTTGTGGGAGTTGGTTCTCTCCTTCCTGTGGATTCCATGGATCAAACTCAGGTTGTCAGGCTTGGTGGTAGGTGACATCACCAACTGAGTCAACTTGCCAGTCCTAGACTTTTTTTTAAATTTGTGTGTGTACGCGCATGCCTGCATGACTGTGTGGAGGTCAGAGGACAACTTCTGTGCTGGTTCTCAGAGGCCTTCCATATTTTGTTTGAGACAGGGTCTGTCTTAGTTAGATTTCTATTACTGTGATTAAAGATGATGACCAGAGTTGGGCACGTTGTGCATGCCTGTAATTGCAGCAATAGGGAGGCAGAGGCAGGTGGATTGCTGTGAGTTCAAGGCCAGCTTGGTCTACAAGGCAAGTTCAGGACAGCAAAGAGAAACCCTGTCTCACCCCCACCCCCCAAAATAAAGACAATGACCAAAAGCAATTTGGAGAGGAAACAGTTTATTTGGCTTACACCTTCACATTACAGTTCATCACTGAAGGAAATTGGGACAGGAAGGAATCTGGAGGCAGGAACTGAAGCAGAAGCCATGGAGGAATGCTGCTTATCGTCTTCTTCCTCTTCATGATTTTCTCATTTTCTTATACCACCAAGGACCACTTACCCGGGAGTTGTTCTGCCCACAGAGGAGTGAGCCATCCTCTATCAATTAGAAATCAAGAAAATGCCCCACAGACTTGCCCATATAGAGACAATGTGAGGGAGACATTTTCTTAATTGAAGTTCCTCTTCCCAGATAACTCTAGCTTGTATCAAGTTGACAAACAAAACAAATAAACAACCCCCCCCCCACCAGGACAAGGTCTCTTATTAGCCTTGAACTTTAAGTAGTGCAGGCTAACTGGCCTGTGACTTCCGGAATCTACTGCCCCTGCCTCCATTTCTGGAACTGTATGTATATATCACATTGTGCCTGGCTTTTTATGGTGCTCTGGGGACCTGAACTCATGCCCTCAGGGATGTAAAGCAGGCTGTTAACTTACTGACCACCTTCCCTTGCCCACACAAAGATTAGTTTTCAATATTCAACTTTTGGCACCAAGACAAACAACTAAGTTCCCAGTTACAGCGCTGCTTCTCAGAAATTGAAGGGCCAAGGACTTGTTTTCAAAAAGACGCATTTGCACATGGGCTCGATTTTCCTAGCTGCATACATCAGATATTACTAATAACTAGGGTTGGTTCCTGGGTTGACATGGAGTAGCTGCCAATCGGGAAACCCATCTCAAAGCCGAAGGTCTGGCTGCCAACAGAATCCAGAAGCTGCGAGCATCACTAAACAACGGAAGGGCCTTCTTCAGGCACACTGGGAAGGCTCAGCTCAGACACAACATTCTGAAGAAATGGATGTGCTCCTTGAGATGACGAGTGTGAATTAAATTAGGCACCTTTATGAGGTGTTGTGCCACCAATAAAGAGAAAGTCTGTGTCGGGAAGCCAGTGTGTAGAAGCAGGAGTAGTCTCTCTCATTCCCAGGGACCTTCTGTGAGATCTTGTGCTTGTTGTCCCAATCCTAGGCTTGCAGGATGAAAGATCTTGGACCATTACACCCTAAGTTATAGGTGCTGGCAGGGACTCAGAGAACCCTGTGCACGGGGACTAGAACAGGGCAGACTCAGGGATCCTCAGGCAGAAGGAAGTTCTTGTGTACAGCAGGGGCAGAGATGAACCCATTTGGAACCCAAGAGTTCTCCTAGGTGCTCTCTTCGGCTGTAGCTGTGAATAGACTCATGAGACAGCCTGACCTGGGGAGGTGCAGCTGCTGAGGACTCAGAACCTTAAAGACTTAGGATTTGGGTCACACTGATAAGTCAGTTCTAAAACCTGCTGAAATGAGAGGTAACAGGGAGCGTGGATGGTGGAGGAAGAGGAAGAGGGGTCCCCATGTGGCCTCTGAGATCAATTGTAGTGGCCAAGGCTCTAACTCATTTCCTTATTCTGAGTCTTTTCCACAGAAAAGAACCAGAGAAGAGCCACTTCCTGGTCCTGCATGAGGCAGTAAATCTCTGCGGTTCAAGCAGTGGGCTATGGCCGACACGGATGTGTTATCTTGTCTTTGACAGTGGGAAGCATGTTTTGCTGACAACTTTGCTGTTGTGCTCTGAAACCTCTGAGTTCACATGTTGGCTGTTCTTATGTAATGACCGAGCGGATAAAGGAGGGCTGGGACAGACCTGCCCTTGGGACATTCTGGACTTCTCTTATGGGCAAATTCAGTCTCACCAAACTTTCTGACAGCTGCATTGCCATCCAAGACCCTTCCGCATAATCCTCCTTCCTTATTTCTCTTGTCTGCATCAAGAGTTCAGGACCTTTGCAGATTTCCCTAGTCCTTTACTGTCTTCCTTTGTTTCCTGTAAAGCATATTCTCTAATAAATTTCTTGCACGTTTAAACCCATCTTGACTAGTATCTACCTTAAATGTGCATTAAAGGAAGTATAGATAAATGTGAGCTACATTTATAAAATGGGTTTCTACATAAGGTAAAAACAGAACAAACTGTCACAGTAATCCAGAGAACTCTCGTAAATATTCTGCTTAGTGAGAAAAGAAAATATTCATGCTACATAATTCCATATGAATGTGTAGTGGGTACCTTCAAGGTATGGGTTTTGACTGGAAAGGGACATGAGGAAACTTTCTAGAGTGGCAAAATGTTTTCTATTTTGAGCCATGTGGTAGCCCCATGGATGTACATATACAGAAAAATCATCAAGCTTTTCACGTCAGATTTGTACATTTTGATGGATGTGAATTATACTTTAAGATTTATTTATTTATTATTTATACAGTGTTCTGCCTGCATGTGTGCCTGCATGCCAGAAGAGGGCACCAGATCTCATTATAGATGGGTGTGAGCCACCATGTGGTTGCTGGGAATTGAGCTCAGGACTTTTGGAAGAACAGACAATGCTCTTAACCTCCGAGCCATGTCTGCATCCTGAATTATACTTTAACAAAGCACAGAAAAACAAATAAAGAGGTCTTATTGGTTCTGTATAATTGATTGCTGATAGGCGTGGAGGACACCACATAGGCTTGGTCCAGCTGTTCAGCAGCTCTGTTAGGAATCTAATTATTTCCCATCAGCTTTTTGGTGTGTCAGTCAACTCAAGCCTGGTTTGTTTTCACCATATGTCACCCAAAGCTCCTTTCCTTTGCCAATATGTTAAAATAATTGTTTTCTCAAGCTCCCCCACTCTTAATTTGTTTGAGACAGGGGGTCTGTATAATCCTGACTGTTCCATGGTTCACTGTATAGACTAGAGATCCACCTGCCTCTGCCTCTTAAGTGCTGGGATTAAAGGTGTGTGCCACCATGTCCAGCCTCTCAAGCTTTCTTAAAAGTCAGAAGTTTTTTCCTTCTTCCCCAGAGATTGCTAGAAAAACCATATGCCATATTGGTCCAAGTCCCTCTGACCAGGGAAATGCCATATACTGATTGACTTATATCTATCTATTCCTGAATAAATCACATTATAGTAGGATATGGAACTACTTCAATTGATTAGGCAAGTTCAGGCATAACCCTTGATTTTCCTTCATTTAGTTGTGTAGCTACTTCATAACTGGAGTGAGGTTTGATGGCCTTATGAAAGACACCACAAAGTTTACAATAAGAAATATGTAATTAATACATCAATTCAACATCATTTTTAATCATGGTCTCCCTTTTCATTCTCTAAATATCTTTCCTCATATCCACTTCATGAATGTTTAATATATAGCCAAAGTTAGTGTATGTATGCATATATATGTATATGTGTGTATGTATATATATACATATATATATATATACATGCCTGTGTGTATGTATTTTTGTACACATATTCACATACCCAAAGTTCGTGTTATCAAAAGCATCGGTCGGGGCTGGGGATATAAGTCAGCTAGTAAAGGGCTTGCCACACAATTATGAGGACCTGAGTTTGATGCCCAGCATGATAGCATGCATGTACTCTATAATCTTCATGCCGGGGAGGGAGAGACAAGTGACTCCCTGGGGCTTCAATCAGTGAACCCCAAGTCCCTGTGAGAGCCAGTGTCTCCAAAAGCAAGATGGCAGGCAAACCCTAAACTGACTGTGCTATGTCCTCAGCTTGCTGTTTAGGTAACTGACATAACATCAACTTGCCCTCTAAATATTGATGTTTATACCCATATGCAAATTTTACTTTTAAAGTATTTATTTTTATTTTTAAGAAGGGTCTGTGTATGTTAGTGCAGATGCTTCTGGAGGACAGAATAGGGCATTGCATCTTCTGGAGTTGTATTATAGGTGGTTGTGAGTTGCCAGTGTGGGTGCTAGTAGCCAAATATGGGTCCCCTGCAAGAGCAGCCAATGCTCCTTTTTAAAAAAAAAAAATTATTCATTTTTATTTGTATTGGTGTTCTGCCTGCCTGTCTGTCTGTGTGAGAGTGCCTGATCCTCTGGAACTGGAGTTTACAGGCAGTTATAAACTGCCATGTGGGTGCTGGGGATTGAACTTGGGTCCTTTGGAAGAGCAGCCAGTGCTCTTAGCCCACTGAGCCAGCTCTCCAGCACCAACTCTGGCTCACGAATGCTGAGAATAAATGACAGATGGGTGATCAACCCTAACACAACATGTAAACCATCTGCCCTACGGCTCAGCGAATGTTGCAGAAGAGGGGCTGGGAAGAATGGAGGAGCAAGAAGATAGGGAGGAAAGGCTGAGAAAGGCCATCTTTTGGACAGGATACAGCCGTACAATCTCAGACTCTAATCAGCCTTGGATGCCTGCATTGAGTTTGCACAAGAATGGGCCCGTCAACAGTCAGGCGTAGGTAGAGAAGAGGGTCCCAGGGCACCACTCCTGGCTGCTGAACTATTTGCTGCAGATAGATTCTCGGGGAGGGGGGGAAATCATTGCCCTGATGATCCCAAAAGGTTCCAATGGATAGTTCCAACCCTATGCTGAACAGGCATCCCTGGCTAAACTAAACGGGCTATAAAACACACCCAAAAGTCAGGAATCTGGGAAGAGGACGCGGAGGGAGGGGCGGGAGAGAGATAAAAGAGAGCAGAGGGTGAGGGTAATCGGAATGATTATATACGGGCTGGGGAGATGGTTCAACAGTTAAGAATATGGACTGCCCTTCCAGAGGACTTGAGTTCGAGTCCCAGCACCTATGTTAGATAGCTTACTACCTGTAACCCCTATTCCGGGGGTATTGGACAACTTCAACCTCTGAAGGCACCGGGAGGCACATGCACATTTACACATACAGATAATTAAAAATTATGAAAAGAAATCTTAAAAAAAAAAGAATGATTATATACATGTACGGAAATTTCAAAGAAAAAATTAATTTTTAAAAAATGGTTAAAACCCAAGGTGGATTCCTGCTGAGGAAAGGCACCTGAGGCTTGTCTGGTCTACACGCACGCACGCACGCACACGCATCTGAGCAGACATGAAAGCAAAGGTGTCAGTCTTCTGCTGAAATTGTAGTGGCTGGTTTTGTGTGTCAACTTGAAACAAATTAGAATCATCAGAGGGAAAGGAGCCTCATTTGAGGAAATGTCTCTGTGAGATCCAGCTGTAAGGCATTTTATCAGGTAGTACTCAATGGGGGAAGGGCCCAACCCAATGTGGGTGGGGTCATCCCTGGTGGTCCTTCCTGGGTCCTATAAGAAAGCAGGCTGAGGGTTGGAGACATAGCTCAGAGGTTAAGAGTACTGTCTGCTCTTCCTAGAGGTCCTGAGTTCAATTCCCGACAATCACATGGTGGCTCATGACCATCTACAGTGGGATTTGGTGAGCTCTTTTACCCTTCTGGTGTACAGGCAGAACACTGTATATGTAATAAATAAATAAGTCTTAAAAAAAGAAAGCAGGCCGAGCAGGCCATGGGAAGCAATCCAGTAAGCAGCACCCCTCATGGCCTCTGCATTAGCTCCTGCCTCCAGGATCCTGCCCTGCCTGAGTTCCTGTCCTGACTCCCTTCAATGATGAACAGTGCTGTGAAGTGTAAGCTAAATATACTCTTTCCTCGCCAACTTGCTTTTTGGTCATGGTGTTTCATTGCAACAACAGGAACTGTAACTAGGACAGAAATGGAAGCCAGATTCCATTAAAAAGTTAGTAGTTTATGACTTGCACACAGTTTGTTTGCCTAAATCTTATTCTCTACACCCTACTCAATCCCTTACCCTCACTAATTTTCATATCAGCCCAAGAGACTAATAATGTTTCACTGGTTCAGTTTTAAAGCTTCATTCCTAAAGTTGGCTCATAATTTCCCAGACATTGAAGGAGCTGTGTTAATATCTGCTTTCCCTCTGGGCATTGCAATGTTGTTAAAGAAGTATATTTACATTCTTTTTTTTAAAATAATTTATTTTATTTTATGGGCATCAGTGTGAAGGTGTAAGATCCCTTAGTTACAGACAGTTGTGAGCTGCCATGTGAGTGCTGGGAATTGAACCCTGGTCCTTGGGAAGAGCAGACAGTGCTCTTAACCACTAAGCCATCTCTTCAGCCTCCATATCTTTACAGTCTTATATTCTCTTTGAAATGGGTTGATTTTTCGTCAGAGGAGAAGGGTCAGACAGACTGGTCCCTGGTGAGAATTGGTAAAAGACATTGTTGATTTCATGTCTAGATGTCTCTGTGCCCTGGGTTTCTACAGGTTTATGCAGTGGCTGTAGCCTACAACTTGCTCTCTGCCTCAAAACTCTACTCTGATTTTCCCTATGTGTTAATCAGTGGATAATACTTCTGACTAACTTTCCTCTGCCTTTTGACAAGTGTTCTGTCCACAGCATCCTTTTTCAACTTCTCCCTGCCAACCTGAGAATGTTCAGATTCTTCAATTGGCATCTTAAAGTGTTCCACGGTGGCTCCTATCTCTTTTGTGGTTTTTCTCATTGATTCTCACTGCAAACTTTGAGTTCTCATCAGTCTAGGGTGCTATTCCCAACATCATCTTGCATATTCCCAAATGTCTCACATGACATGCTGTTACCATCTGTATTTATGTGTTTGTTCAGTGTCTGTTTCTGGAAGTAGACTACGTGCTCCATACATTCTGTGTGTTGGCTTTTGTATTTAAAGCACTAGAAGGTATCAATACCAACAAACTGGTATCATTTTCATTTAGGCCATAGGAAGGTCTTGAAAAGAGCTGACAGATGTCAATAGTGGCCTCACATTGCTCCCGGGAACACCACTGGCCTCCATACCTCACACAGCAAACACCAACATGGCTTTACTTTGGGTTTTATTATCACCCCACTTACTTATAGCTTTAATGTCTTTTCCCACACATCCGCACTGTTTCTTTTTCCTCCTGCTTCTTCTCCTTCCTATTGCCCTTCTTTTCTTCTTCAGTTTTTAAAAAAGATTTATTTATTTTTATCTTATGTGCATTGGTTTTTGCCTGCATGTTTGTCTATTTGAGAGTGTTAGATCTCCAACTTGGAACTGAAGTTGCAGATGGCCATGTGGGTGCTGGGATTTGAACCCCGGGCCCCCTCGGAGAAGAGCCAGTGCTTTTTAACAGCTGAGCCATCTCTCCAGCCCCATCTTCAGTTTTACCACTTGAAGTACTTTACTAGAAAATCTGTTATCTTGCCGATTCTTGTCAAATAGATATCTATGCTAATCTATAGATTGTGAGATGATTTACAGTCATTTGGATGTCACAAATTCTTTGAGACAACTATGGTGCCAACAGGAAATTTCACTGGATTCAGAATTTAAGACCCTGGATTTGAGCTCTGGTTCTGTCGCTCATTTGCTAGTGGCCTTAAGACACAGTTTTTCTCAGTCATCTGTGACATAGTAAGTGGGGATAAAAATACTAACCAGTAGCCCCCTGGCAATAGGCTGAGACACCTTGGTGGTGCTGTTCTTATATCGGTCAGGGGCAGAGCAGACGGCAGCCCTTTGTTCATCCTAGCTTGAGGCCTGGGCTTGGTGGCCAAAGCTGTCTTATGCCTAGGACTCATAAAAATCAAATCAAATCAAGTCCAGGCAGTGCATCAGATATGAGGGGACAGGGAGCTGAGCAGGGATGGGGTGTGTGATGTGAAACTCACAATGATTCAATAAAAAGTTTAAAAATGTAGAAAACAAAAAAACAAAAGAAACAAACAAACAACAACAACAAAACCCAAACAGTTAGGGATGCACAACAGAGTTACAGAGCAGTTTTGAGAATCCACTTGAACTAAAATGATAGTACTTTCGACTGGCACAATTCAATGAATTCTCTTCAGCAATGCTATTTTTACCCCAGCTAAAAACTGCAAAACTACCGCACCAATTTAAAGCATCATTCTTACCAGACTTGCCTGCCTTTGTATCTTTCTGTAGCTTGTTCTGCATTTATTCCTAGTTCTAGAACAGCCTCAGGTAAGGTGCTTTCATTCTTAATACCTAAAAAAATAGCACTAACGTGCATTCCAGTGAAAGTTGGTTGTGGCAGGCAACATTCAATATGCCCCTACTTCTCTCCTTCTTCTGGGGTAGTCTTCTCCAACATTGAAGCAGGGCTGAACTGACAGGCTAGATACAGTAGAAGTGTTGGCACGTCACTTCTGAAGCTTGGTCATAAAGGTATTGTAGCATCTACCTTGCTTCCACTTCTTTTTACGGGAAACTAGTCACATGAGAGCCCAGGTAAGCCATCCTCATCCAGTACTGTTATTTGATACCTCTAAATTTTGGAATAGTCTGTTACTTAGCATTAGCTATAAATTGTCAGCATTCATTATACGGGAACATATTTATATTCAGTAATTAAATCCATTCGAGTCATATTCTCAGGAGAGATTCTAGAATATATGTATCTAAGGAAACCTGGAGAAGACTATTCATTGAAATAGTACTTGAACAAAAAAAGGAAAAACTTGATGTCTACCATTAATGTAGAAATACACAAATAATAGCTGACATTATTAAGTGTGCATGTAGTAGGTATTATTATATACAATCTATATGTGAATTATAAAACAACCTTATTAGACAAGTACTTTTGAGGTGAGCCAGGGTTTCTCTGTGTAACCCTGGCTATTCTGGAACTTACTCTGTAGATTGGGCTGGCCTTGAGCTCACAGAGATCCACCTGACTCTGCCACCTAAATGCTGGGATTAAAGGGTTACGCCACCACCTGGCTAGGCACATTTAACCACATTTTACAGATTAGAAAGCTGATGCAAATAGGGTCTAAGTCACTTCTTTCAGGTATTTATAGCTAACAAGTAGTGGCATTATTCTTTAAAATTTTTGAGATACCCATTTTTATTTTTGAGCTAAGATCTCCCTTACATAGTTTACTTTGGCGTTCAGGCTGGTCATGGATGGTGATCCATCCATCTTAGCCTCTGAAACATCAAGGTTACGGCATGAACCACTGTGTTATGCTCAAAATGGAATATACTTTAAAAAAATTATGACTTATTTGTGTGGGGGCATGCATGTGCCACAGATGGTCAGAAGCCATCTTTTGGCAGTCTGTTTCTCTTCCCCTGCCATGTTGATCATGGGCACTGAACTTGGATTTGGAGGCAGGCTCTACCCACTGAGCTGTTTCTCTGGTCCTGAAATGTGAGAAATTCTTGTGTATATGTTTATGTGGTGTTTATGTGTTTGTTAGTGGGTGTATACATGGAGGCCAGAGGTTGGTCTGTGTGTGTGTGTGTGTGTGTCTTCCTTGGTTGTTCTCCATCGTAATCTTTGAAACAGTCTTCTGCTGAACCCAGAACCCATTGATTTGCTTAGGCTGGCTGGCCAGTGAGTTCTGAGAAGCTTCTTGCTTCATTCGTTAGCACTGGGGTTACAGACACCTGGGATTCTATGTGGGTGCTAGAGAATCTAAAAATTTGTTCACCTTCAATGGTTTTATGTTTATGCATGTTTTACCTGCATGCCTGGTGCCCCAGTAGGCCAGAGGAGGGCACCAAACCCTGGAACTGGAGTTACAGATGGCTATGAGCTGCCATCTGGGTGCTAGGAAGCAAATCCAGGTCCTCTGCAAAAGCAGGAGGACTCCCCTAACCACTGGGCCATCGTTCCTCCCATACTTGTGAGGAAGGCCCTCGACCATCTGAGTCATCTCCACAGCCTCAAATGCCATATATTCTTAAAACAGACTATTTTATGGTACCCGGGAATGCCTGAGAATTTTTATTATGCATAGGAAGAAACAAGGTACCAGTAGGTGAGTACAGAGTCAAACATACAAAACAGTTAAACATACAAAATTAAACATACAAAAGTTACATACATATGATTTGGAAATACATTCTAAACTTAAATTATAGTTGCTCCTGAAAAGGTTATACAGAGATGGTTGACGTGTATTTTTGATATAGTAAATTATAATGATTAATTCTGAGTGATGAGCCTACGAGTGTAGATATGCTATTCTTTGTACTTTGCCATGTCCTCAAAAAAAATCTGCTTAAATCAAACTTTACTGTTACTATGTTTAAGTAACATTTCTTCCTGTCCCATTGTCTATTAATCATTGCTTGTCAACAACTGATTAAATCAAAGTAACACTGATTTAAAATGAAATATTCTTTTTTTTCTATTGTCTACCATCATTTCCCTTTCTTTTTCAATAAATTAAATATTCAAGCAGCTTCCACTGTTTAAGCATTATGGTAGGTGAGAATCATCCTTTACTTAGAATGATTTCTGCCCTCATAAATCTAATAGTGGAGTCAAGGAGACAGACTTTAAAGAAATAGTCACACACACAGAGAATTCTGAAAAGAACAGGTGTTATAAAAGTCTGTGACTGTGGTAAGAGATTCAAGGAGAGGTATTTAAGTAGCGATTGATACTTCATAGTAATCCAATTATACTTGCAGAAATAATAACTATTTATGAAAGAAGCAACTGACCTCATTTTTTAATTCTTATAAAGTTATATGCACAGACATTGCTGCTAGCCCCTTTTACAAATCAACTGAGGCGTGATTAGCACAGTACATCTAATAAGAGCGATTCACATCTAAATTTTCAGCCTTCTGAGATTACAGGAAAACCAGACTGCTTGGCTCCGGTCCTCCTCTTACTCCTTTCTGCTAGACTCCCCGGCTGAACTCAGCTATAGGATGTCTTCTAATGCAGTTCTTGGAACTTTTTAAAAGTCGTACTGATAAGTCTGTCAGCAAATTCTACAGTTTGAGTAAAAGACAGTCACAGCTCCGTGTTGTTTAAGGAGAAGTTACGGTCGAAGTTGTCGTTCTTGAGCACCCACTATTGTACCTGCGTGAGGAATGGACGTGACCTTCGCTGTCACGGAGTTTACTCTCAGTTGAGCAGTTTGACGGTGAATAACAGAAAGACGCATTAAATTTTAGGTACCTAATTCAGGGGAATGGGAGACAGGCAAAACCCCACGGAAACCCCACTTTAAATCCGCGACAGGGGATCAGAGAGTTCTTCCCTGCCGTGGGCTGCAAGACGCTCACCCCTGGAAGGAACCCACGAGGGTGCTGCCGCCCGAGCGGTGAGGGGCTGGCGCCCCATTGTTCGGACCGGCGGGCGGACTCGGCCAGTGCGCGAGGCACGCTGCAGTGTGGCTCGCGGAGAGCTCTCCCCCCTCGAACTTTCCGATTTCCCCCCCCCCCGCTCTCCCCGACCCCGGCGCCCTCCTTCCCGGCGCCCTTTCAGCCCGGCCGGCGCCCCGGCGGCTGCGACCGTCGCCTGTCAATTCCGTGTGCCGCCGGAGCCCGGGTTGGGGTCGCCGCCTCTCCGCGCGCCCCGCAAGCCTACTGCGGCCCCGCGACGGCTGGCGGCGGGTCCTCCCCCTCGGCCACCCGGCCCTCCGCTCGCCGGCCCCGCGGCGGGCGGCCCCCGGCGCCGGGCGCTCCGGGTCCCCCGGGTCCCCCGCGGCCCCGCGCGAGCACTCGGCTCGGGTTCCGGGCCGGCTGCGCCCCGGAGCGCGCCCGCAGCCCGCGCTCGCTCCCGCGTCTCCGCGCGCCCGCGGCGGCCCGGCCGGCGCGCCTCGCCTCCTCGCGCCGGTCCTCGGGCCAACCAGCGGCGCCGGGCCGGGCGGCGCGAGCGCGGGACCGGCCCAGGCTTCCCCACTCGGGCCGGCGGGCTCGTGGGCTCGCTCGCCCCGCCCCCTCCCCACAGCGCCGCCGCTGGGCGCTTGCGCGGGGCGCGTGGCCGTGGCCGGGGTCTCCGCCGCAGCCCGAGCAGCCGCCTCCGCCTCCGTCAGTCAGTCGGTCGGTCCCCAGCAATGGCGGAAGGAGGCGAGCGAGAGGAGCTGCTTTCGCCGCCGCCGCTCTCCCCGGCCAAGCGGCTGTGCGCCTGGCCCAGCCCGCAAGCTCACCTCCCGCGCGGGGCTCCCGGGGCGGCCGGCGGAGGGGCGGCCGGCGGCGGCGGCGGCTGCCTGGCCCCCGGGGCCCGCCCCCACCTGCAGCCCGAGTCCCTGCTGGACTGCGCCGCCAAGACGGTGGCGGAAAAGTGGGCGTACGAGCGGGTGGAGGAGCGCTTCGAGCGGATCCCGGAGCCGGTGCAGCGCCGCATCGTCTACTGGTCCTTCCCGCGGAATGAGCGGGAGATCTGCATGTACTCCAGCTTCCAGTCCCGCGGCGGCCCGGGCGCCGGCGCGGCGGTCGGCGCGGCGGGGGCTCCGCCGCTCGAGGAGGGGCCGCCGCCGCCGCCCCCCGGGGCCGCCGCTCCGGCCGGCTCCGCCCCCGGGGCGGCCGGGCCGGGCGCGTCCCCCGCGCTGGGCGCCGGGGCCGGGGCGGCGGGCGGCGGCGGCGAAGGGCTGCCGTTCCGCCGGGGCATCCGTCTGCTGGACAGCGGCTCCGTGGAGAACGTGCTGCAAGTCGGTAGGTGCTGCCCGGCCCCTCTCGCTCCCCCGCCTCCCGTGCAGGTGCCTTCCCGAGCCCCGGGCCGAAAGCCCGGCTTTCTGCCCAACTCCCGTCCCCCCGCCGAAGGACAAAAAAGTGACGTGGAAAACTTTTCCCAAGGTTTCCTTCCTTCAGGTCCACTGCTGCTCTTTCCCCCAGCCGGCTGCCCCATTTCTTTTTGTTTGAAGAGCGAATAGGGGTGTCTCTCTCTGTCTCCCCCCACCTCCATTCCCCACACCAAAAGAATAAGGATGTGATATGGGCCCTTTTGGATGCAACAATTTTCGAAAAGCGTTTTACTGATTAAGTTTAGAGGGGAAGGGATGATTCCTGAGTCTGGAGCAATAGGTCTTGGACGGAGTGTTTGAGGGGACAGGCTGTCACAGCCAATCTGTAGTTAAAGCAGATTGAATTCGGAGGTAATTAACTTTCACGTCAGGAAAAGCAACAGAATACTGTGCATTTTAGAGCATTTAAATCGACTGTTTTAATATTCCCTCCCCCCTCCCGACCAGTGATGCTTGGGAATCTAGGCTGCAGATTAACAATAACCGAAGATGGAAATGTGACAGCTTCTCTTTTCTGCACCCCCATCCATGGGAAAGGAAAAAAAAAAAGCTACACAATCTGGAGTGGGGGCGGGGTCTGCCTTCCTTGTCAGACTGGGGTAAATCAAAAGCCAGTCACGTTGGATGTTTCAAATGCTTTTCATTTAACGCGTCTTCGTATTCGCTTTTGTTTTATCTTTTTGTTTGTACAGAAATGGAAACTGTTTTTTTTAAATCTTCTCTTTCTCTTGAGCTTCTAGTTAGTTAATCTTATTAATTAACTAAAGTGTACCTGATTTGTGAAATGAGTAGGGAGAAAGAAAAAAGGACATTGTTTAACGTTTATTTGCTTTGCGGAATATTAAAACACTTTTTGGGAGCCTATTTGGATTATTATAGCATTCTGGAAGCACATATCTTTATGTACTTTATTGTACAGTATATGCTTGTATTTACTAAAAGAAACACTGATTTTTCTAAAGTTGAAAGGAGGACATCGCACAGGCTCAGGCACACATGCAAACACAAATCCTAACATCTGGCCCTGTCTCCCCAGGTAAAATCAAATATTTGGAATTATTTTCCTTTGAAAACTAGTACATCACAGTGTTTTATATAGAACAGTCTGCTTCCAGTTACTGAGAATGAACAAATTCAGTGTTTTGTTTTGTTTTTCAAGACAGACAGTGTCTCTGTTACCCTTGGCTGTCCTGGAACTCACTCTGTAGACCAGGCTGGCCTCAAACTCACAGAGATCTACCTGCCTCTGCCTCCCAAATGCTGCGATTAAAGGTGTGCACCACCACTGTCTGACTGTGTTTCTTATTTTTAAGAAAGCATATCATAATTTTAAAATAAATATAAAATACACATTCATTACATGCCAGAATCAGGGACAATGGTTGATAAAGTTTGCTATTTGAAAGGTGTTAATACTTTGTGTAGTTGTGTATATTTTAGAAAGAATGAGTTGGATAAATAGGTGATTAAGGTATATATATTTAATATTAATATACTGAAAACACGAAAATAAGTGTAGTTCATTTTATTAACCTATAAGCTTTAATCTTTCTGAGAGTTTAAAACAGTTAACTTTTAAAGGTCCTTATTTGAAAAATTTTAAATTGGTAAGAGGCAGTTTAAGTGATTGTCTTAGAAATAGAAATGGATTTGAAAGGATTTCAGACTTGATGGGAGCAAATAAGAGAGAAGAATTTTATCTCTCCCACCCTCACCTCCTAGTGTTGGGAATTGAACTTAGGGCCTCTGGCATGCTAGGCAAATACTCTACCACTGAGCTATAACTCTAGCCCCAGGAGGTACTTAGGAGTGATTAAAATGTCAAGTTCCAAGTGAAATCAGATATAGAGAATGATCCAGATAGTATTTAAATCAGACATTCCTCTTTTAAAATATAGTTGGTATACTTATGGGGTAATGGACTCATACCTGATCATTTCAGGAACCCTGAGAAGGATTTATTTGGATTTCCCAAATAAAGACAGAATTGATAATATCTTTGAGAACCTTGTTTTGTGATATTTATTTTCTCTGACCTTAATTTGTACCAGTAAATATGGAAGAAAATATCTCATTTCTTCATTTTTTAAAGTATTTGTCATGAATCACCTTGAAATATATAAAACTAGGGGCTGGAGAGATGGTCAGCGGTTAAGAGCACTGTCTGCTCTTCCAGAGGTCCTGAGTTCAGTTCCCAGCAACCACATGGTGGCTCACAACTATCTATAATGGGATCTGATGCCCTCTTCTGTCATGCAGGCATCTGTGTAAATAGAGCAGTTATATACATAAGTAAATAAATCTTTAAAAAAACATATAAAACTAGAGACCTATCTTTTTTAAAGTTTTGTGTGACTTAATTTAGCTGATCAGTTTTCAATAAGCATTGCCTTGAGATAAGTGAACATATAGTCTGATAATAAATCATATTCTTTAGTTTATAACCTCACTTCAAACTCAGTTTAATCTTTACATTCTGCTAAGAGTTCTCCATGTTTCCTCGCTGTTTCCAAATCATATCATGATCCTGGAACTAGGGATTGTTAAAGGCAGAAAAGAAGACAAATCCAGATAGTTTTATAACAACATGATTTTATTCTTTTAAATATTTAAAAAGATTTATTGTATGTATACATGTGAGTGCCTAAATGTGTGAGCCCCTGGAACTGGGTTCATAAGAGGTTGTGAGCTACCATGTGGGTGCTGGGAGCCAAACCCAGATCCTCTGCAAGAGCACCTAGTGCTCTTAACCGCTGAGCCTTCTCTCAAGCCTTAAATTTTTGGCTTTTTGAGACAAGGTCTTACTCTGTTCATCAGGCTGGCCTCCAACTCAAGTCAGTTTTCCTGCCTTAGTATATACCAAGTGCTGGGATTACAGACATGAACTATCAAACTTTGGTATCCTTTAAAAGATTCATAATGGAATTAAAAAATTATTATTATGGTTGTTTTTGTTTTTTGTTTTTCTTAAGTCAGGGTTTCTCTGTGTAGCCTTGGCTGTCCTGGACAGCTTTGTAGACCATGCTGGCCTTGAACTCATAGAGATGTGCCTGCCTCTGCCTCCCTGAGTGCTGGGATTGAAGGTGTGCATCACCATACCCAGTTCATAATGGAATTTTTTAAAATATATTTTTCAGTTTTAATTACTTGAGTATGTGTTTATGGGTGCATGTGGAGTACAGAAGAGAGTTGGTCAGAGCCTTTGAGCTGGAGTTATAGTGGTTGTAAGCTGTCCCATGTGGGTTCTGGGAACTGAACTCAGGACCTCTACAAGAGCAGTCATCAAGCATTATTAACCGATGAACCATCTCTCCAGCCCCTTATAACGTGTTTTTGTTTTGTTTTGTTTTGTTTTGTTTGTTTTTTGTACAATAGCGTATACTCTGATAGAACCAGAACTCAGTTGGAGGCAGGAGAATCATGAGTTTGAGGTTCAGTGTTTAAGAGCACTTTGTTCTTCCAGGGGTCCTGAGTTCAGTTCCCAACAAATACATGGAGGCTCACAACCATCTGTAACGGGATCTGATGCTCTGTTCTGTCTTGCAGGCATACATTCAAATAGAGCACTCATATGCATAAATCTTTTTAAAAAATTGCATAAGTTAAATTCTGTAACTTCAAATTATTTTCCACATGTGGGCTAAATTTTGTAATTCCTTGATTGTTCTCTATGTTGAATCACTAATAGAAGTCAGTGTGCTTGGTACTCGGTAGAAAACATCACATTTTGAATTAGAACCAAGACTTCCTACCTTGATATCAACAAAAGGGAGAAATGTCAGTTTATTGTGTTTAAAGATACATTCATTGTACATAACAATACTGAATCAGAAGTATTGTTCCTGGGTTGGGGATTTAGCTCAGTAGTAGAGAGCTTGCTACAAGGCCCTCAGCTCTGGAAAAAACAAAATAAAACAAAAAAACAAGGTAACAAAAGTATTGTTCCTCATAAGAGCATAAAGTTAGTCTTTTCATGCATTTCTCTGAGTTTGAAGTTGTGCTAATAAACTTGTGGTCTGATCCCTCACTATTATGAAGGTAACATAAATCAGACTTTGAAAATGTGTTACTTATCTGTGTTTTACATGGATGCCAAGTGCTGCCTTGTGTGTGAGAGATACAGCTACAAAGCTGGCAGTTGTAGAAAAGTTCAGTTTTAGGAAATTATCCATAATTTAGACATCAAGTAGTGAGCCTATAATTGTTGTAGTTGTGTTTAATCAAAAAGCATATCTAGGAGATTTGCTGTGTATTGTAACAAGTGTAATAGTTGTTCTTTTTGTTGTTATTGTTTGTTTTGTGATATCTAGAAAGGAACTCAGGCTAATCAAGCACTCTGCTACTAACTTAGACCTGTAGCCTCAGTTACTGAATTTTATATGAGATTAATTTCCATGTGTAATATTGGAGGACACAAAAATATTTAAACCTACTGAAAAGCTTTATAGTAAAATTACAACAGAATTTCATAATGGAAATGGCTTAGTTTTTATGTAAGATAGCTTGTCATGAAAGGCAGCTGTGTGTGTGCATGCATGAAATGTGTCCAGAGGTCAGAGGACAATTTGTGGGAATAGGTCCTCTCATCTTCCTGGCCTAGTGACATTTTTTTTAGTGAAGAATGTATCAAGTTTTAAATCTTCTGTTTATTTTAAATGTTTTTTCATAGCAAATTCTCTCCTTCCTTCCTTATTATATATGTGGAGTTTAAGGTTGTTGTTTTTGTGTGTGTGTGTGTGTGCATATGTTTGTGTGAATGTTTTTGTGGAATCCAGAGGTCAGCATCAAGTATCATTCCAATACTCAGGAAAGCCTTTCACCTCTCTTCTCTTAAAAAAAATTATTTTTAATTATGTGTACGTGAGTACGCACATGTCAGTATGTGCATAACAGTGTAGGTGTCCTTGGAGGCCAGAGGCATCAAATGCGTTGAATTCCACATGGTTGTGAGCCACCTGATGAAGTGCTGGAACCTCTGTAAGAGCAGTAAGCACTCTTATCTGCTGAGCCATCTCTCTAGACCTTGTTTAAAGACCAAGCTCTTTTACTATAAGCTGGGGCTTGTAGCTTAGGCTAGTTGACCTGACCAGCCAGCAGGACCCTGGGATCTGACTCCCTAGTGCTGATTCAAGTGCACCACCATGCCTGGCAAGGACTTCACTCCTGTACATGCTTATTAGTGTTCAGTGAGTGTCTCTCGAATGACTGAAGGTTAAGAATGGACTTTTCCATATTGTAAACTGCAGGGACCGGTGCCATTGTACCTGTAGTCCCAGCTGCTCCACAGGCTGAGCTAGAAGACCTGTAACTGTTCAGGGCCAATTTTAACAGGACTTTCTTGGACCTCCAGCTCCCAATAATGACATGGAGACCTTTTATATTTATTAAAGCTTGGCCTTAGTTTAGGCTTGTTCTCAACTAGCTCTTATTTTAAATTAACTCCTTTACATTAATCTGTGTTCTGCCACGTGGCTCATTACCTTTCCTCAGTCTCTCAGCCCTGACTCCCTGTTTCGTCCTCCATGTCCTGTTGGCGAACATTTCCACCTCAGATTCTTTCCCAGAGTTCCTGTCTCTGCCATAAGTTCTGCCTCTTCTCTCTTACTTTTGTTATAGGCTGGTCAGCTCTTTATTAAACCAGTCAGAAGGTGTTGAAGGGAGTGTTTGTAAAAGGTGATGCAGCCAAAGAATAACAGTACCAAAGTCTGGCCTGTAATCAGATCTCTGCTGGTACAGAAATCAGAATTTGAATAATCTTTACACAGTGCACAAAAAGATCACCCCAAAAGAGAACAACTTGAGTCCAGGAGTTCCAGATAACATAAGGTAAAATAAGACTTCTTTTTCAAAAAGTACCAGCCAACCAACCAATCAGTCAACCAACTAACCAGTCAACCAATCAACCAGTCCATCAATCAAGTAAGTAAGCAAACAAAAAACAACACACCCATATCCAGGAAACTAAAAATCAGCAAGAAAAATCCTGAAGGGAGAAGGGATATAAGGCTGAACTTTCAGGGTGAGCATGTCCTAAGAAGTGCTGAGGAAACTCCAAACTTGCCCACACACAAAATGGATGAGTGTCACAGCGTCATGTGTTCTGTGAAGTGGCAATTTATCGTTTTTCCAAACAAATATATGTGAGTTCTTATAAATATGACTATCTTTAGAATAGAGTTCTAGATTTTAAAGGTAATGAGCAGACTAGAGAGAGCAGATTTCAATTTAGATGTTACCTCTAAGAATCTTTAGCATTGGTATTGTTGCTGAGCGCTTGCCTAGAGTGGACTCAGTCTCCAGCACCGCAGCTTTTAAGTGGTTTTGACTGCACACACGTGGTTCAGAGCAGTTTTACACAGAAGGTAGGAGCTCTTTTCTTCATATTTTACAGAAAGGCTTGAATTGTGCAGGCTTCTATAATTTTTAAAATAAACATTACTGAAATGTCAGTTTAAAGCCTACTTTAAATTTCATAGTAAAAGTCTGGAAATTGATATGTGTGTATGTGAGCCAAGTCACGTTTCCTACTGAAACGGGTTATGAAGCTGGACATAGTGGGCTACCAGTAACTGAGCACTCCAGAACAGTGGTTCTCAACCTGTGTGTCGTGACCCCTTTAGGCAGGAGTTAGGGATGTCAAACAACCCTTCCACAGGGTTTGTGGAAGATCCTCAGGAAACACAGCTATTTACAGTATAATTCATAGCAGTAGCAAACTTACAGTTATGAAGCAGCAGTGAAGGCAGAGACAAGTGGACCTCCAAGTTCGAGGACAGCCTGGTCTACAGAGCGAGTTCCAGGACAGCCAGGGCTACACAGAGAAAACCCTGTCTTGGAAAAAAAAAAGAAGAGGTAGCAATGAAAATAATTTTCTAGTTGGGGTCGCCACAACATGGGATATTAAAGGCTTGCAGCATTAGGAAGGTTGGAGACCACAGCTCTAAGGCAGGGGAAACAGGGGTTCAAAGTGCTTGCATGTTGAGTTTGAGGCTAGTCTGATGTACTTGAGAAACTATGTCAGAACAAAACAACCTTCATCCTCCCCTTAAACACCCCCACTGCCAAAAAAAAAAAAGAAGAAGAAGAAGAAAAATATTCCACATGATTATGAAAAAATCAAGGCATTAACTGATAGTATTCTGTTTTGGTTAGGGTTTTAAGAATATGGGACTATACACTAAAGATCAATGGTTCATAGTGAAAAGAGAGAAATTCAGGGTTATTGGTGTAGCTCAGCAGGAGGGCAGCTTGCCTATAGTTCAAGCCCAACATTTTTGTAGGAGATGCTAATTTATTCTGGGTTTTTTGTTTGTTTTAGGTTTTGTTTGTTTGTTTATTCTAAAAATTCTTATTGTATAGGCCCAGGTTATCTCAAAGTCTTTGAACTTGTGATCTTGCTAGCTCCTCCACCCACGTGTGAGGTATACACTGTGACACCTGGCTCCGGGTTACTTTTATATGAATTTTCTACCTTGTAATTTATTTATATGCTCATTTCGTTCTTATAAAGACAATGTACTTCTTGGCCACTTTAAACCTGTCCTTGAGTTGGCATGGTAAGGAATTACAGTCATTTTAATATTAATATTTAGCATATGTCCTGGTTAGATTATTTGTTTGTTTATTTATTGTCAACTTGACACAAGTCAGCATCATCTGGGAAGAGGAAGCCTCAGCTGAGAAAATGTCTCCATCAGGTTGACCTGTAGGCAAGTTTTTGGCACAATTTCTTGCTTGATGATTGATGTGGGAGGGCCCAGCCCACTATGGGTGGTACCACCTGCCGGGCCAGTGGTCCTAGGTTGTGTGAGAAAGCATTCTGAGCAAGCTGAGCAAGCCATGGGGAGTAAGCCAGAAAGCAGCAGTTCTTTGGTCTCTGCTTCACTTCCTGCCTCACGTTCCTGCTCTGACTTCCTTTCATGATGGCCTACAGCTACTAGCTAAAATAAACCCTTTCATTCCTGAGTTGCTTGTGGTGGTCTTGGTCTTTATCACAGAAATAGAAACCAAACTAAGACAGTATTGGTGATCATAGTCAAAATTATTCTGTGATACTTCTCAAAAGGATATGTATCCACTGGTTTTGGTTTTTAGTATAACTTTCTCTCCCTTTGAGAGGTTAATGTAATTTGCTCTACATGGTGTTCAGTAAATATTTTTTAATTTATGCATTTATTTTGAAACAATATCTCATTTTGTAGCCCAGATACATTGTAGCAATGACTTGGAATTCATTACAATCCTCTTATTTCAACCTCTCAAGGTCATAAGACTATAAGTAAGAGCCACTATACCTGGCTAATAAATGTTTATTGAATGAAAGAATGGTCACGTGCTGTTTTAATGTTTTGTAGTATGGATACATATATATCTTAATTAACTTATATGTGACTGGAGCCTGGCAGATATGCTGGCATTTTATGACTTAATCTTTGGATATTTCTGATTTTTTAAAAATTACTTATTTAATTTTATTTTATATCCATTGGTGTGAGGATATCAGATCTCTTAGAACTGGAGTTACAGACAGTTGTGAGCTGCCACGTGGGTGCTGGGACTTGAACCCATGTCCTTTGGAAGTGCAGACAGTACTCTTAACCACTGAGCCATCTCTCCAGCCCTGATATTTCTGATTTTTAAAACATTATGTATATTTCAAAAAGTGTTGAAGCATATTATTAACTAGTTCTTCCTTATTTATTACGTTAACTTGCACTTAATTATTTTGTGGAAGGATCAATAATTTGTTTATCAGCTTTTGATAGAATTGTTTCTAATACACTTAAAAACAATGTACTTTATTTCTCTTTAGAGTCCAAGGTTGCATACCAAACCCTGAGGTTCTGAGAATTACATTATGTTACCATCTTTAAGTAGGCAAGAGTTATAAGTTGAATGGGTACATAAGTCTAAGAGTCTCTGAATCTTGTTTTTTAAAAAATTCTGTGTTTTTTGTTTTGTTTTGCTTTTTTTCTGTCTCCTTATAAGGGTTAGGTAAGTGTGGTCCTGGGGCTGTTTAAGCAGAAGATGAAGTACCTGCTTCCTAGTGTTTTCTTGCCTCAAGGACAGTTATCTGTATATGTATTATCATTAGTCTTTAGAAAAATAGAAATTTAAATCCAAGTAAATATCTACTGTAGATATACACTACATTAGCTAAAAATAAGACTGAAATACTCCTGGGCATGCTGGCACACGCCTTTAGTCTCTGCATTCAGGAGACAGAGGCAGATAGCTCTCCGAGCTCAAGGTAGTTTGTTCTGCATAAGAAGTTCCAGGACAGCTAGGATCACATAGTGAGACCCTATTTCCAAAGAGAGAGAGCAAAATACCAAAAGGATGATGACTCTCCATGGGGACTCTGCTTCTCTATCTGCAATCCATTTGGGATCCCCTCACTGGGATCGGAAGTCCTGCCTCAACTCTCCTGTCTCACTATAGGCTGTTCAGCTTTTTATTAACCAATCAGAAATGGTGGAGAACAATTATTACACAATCTTGAGACAGGAGATGTTTCATAGAAATGCTAATTCCAATGTTGGGACTGCAACCAGATCTCTGGGTACAGAAATCAGCATTTGAATACATAGTGCACAAAAACATCCTCCAACAGAGACCTTGTCTCAAAAAAGAGGAGGTTCTGGTTGGCAAATGGTTAGTTGAGAAGCAGCAAGGAACTGAATGCCTTTGTGCAGTTACGATTAAAGATGATAAGTTGGGTTCCTTTGGAAGAGAAGATCTGATGGTTACTTTCTCATCCAGCTGTTATTTGAAAGAGTGAATTTCTTGTTGAAATCCAGAAGTTGTTGGGTGGAAAATATATCCAAAACATTTGGATGGAGCCAGGTATTGCTGAGACCCAGAGGACAAGTTAATCCTTAAAGGAAACATTGAACTTGTTTCCAATTCAGCTGCTTTTGTTCTTCAAGCCACATAGTTAAATGTCAGAGTAGGGGGTGTGGTTCAGGACGGGAGGGTTTGCTTTGGTGCATGGGAGGCATCAGATTAATCAACAACAACAAACGGAAAAATTCAGAGGATATCCCTTTCCACAAAAAAGGGACAGACCAGCAAGCTAAGGAATACAGTCTGAGTTGTCTGGCTACAGAAGCAAGATTATGGATTAAAAGAGTGATCAGTGATAGTTTAGAGGTGTAGTAAAAAGCTTGATTGGATTAGGAAAATGAAAAAAATGGGCTCTAATCTTAGTTTTACATTTAAATCACATGAGATTTTTTCTTTTTTTAATGATCATGTTCAAGACCTATATCAAGTTAATTAAGTTAGAATCTGTTGAAACTAAATTTCAGAATTAAAAAAAATGTCCAGAGAGAGAGAGAAAGTTTGTGGTACTGGAATTGAAACCACCACCTCCCATATGGAGGTGGACAGCCTTTCCACTGAGCTCCTCTGCCCTTCCAGGTGTTTTGTGTGCAGCATATGAGAAACACTGCTCTTGAAACAAAGTGCCTCATTAGTGTGTCACTGTTTCTAAATGTACTGCTGACAATCAAAACATTTTGCAGTTTTGACAATGTGAATGTTGTGACTCATGTCAACTTTTACTTGTTAATGGACTGCAAAGTGAATTTTCTTAGCACATAATGTTTCGCTTCTGAAAGTCATTCCAAAGTATATCAATTTTTTTTGCCATTGTAGTCACCATCAAAAAAACCCTCGTATTAAAGTAATGCCAAGCCACAATTTTCTTCATGCTAATTCATTCATTCATTTATAAAACTCAATATTTTTAATGTTCACTACAAAAAAGAAGTTAATTTTTATACTATAAGGAATATATAGCTTAATACAGGGTGCATATGTAAAATAGTCTTTAATGCAATGGTTTATAAAAGTGTATGTAATTATGGAAGCAGAGTAGGAAGTGATTACCATGCAAAATGAAAACAGCTGAATATATTGCCCTATTTTAATGTAATTCCAACTATAAGAAAACTTACGGGGCTGGAGAGATGGCTCTGCGGTTAAGAGCACTGACTGATCTTCCTGGAGGACCGGGGTTCAGTTCTCAGCACCCACACTGTAGCTCACAACTGTCTGTAACTCCAGTTCCAGAGCTTGTGACACCCTCACACAGACAGACATGCAGGCAAACTACCAATGTACATAAAATAAAAATAAATAATGAAAAATTTAAAATTACAGCTAATATTGCAATAAATATGAAGAAAATTGTTTATTATCACAAGCTTGATTAACCTTTTATAGAATTCTTTTTGTATGGCATTCACAGGGAGTTGACTCTAAGGGACAACACTGACAAGAAAGAAGATGACAGAAATAGCAGATATGAGTAATTTTTCCAAAAAATAAATATTATGGATTTTCATCTTTATAATAGCTTTATTATCACCATACAATTCTTTTTTTTAAAGATTATTAATGCTTTTAGGTACAAATATATGATGAATCTGGTAAGTAAAATAGCCTTTTGTCCATCCATTCCTCCCCCACCCTCCCAAGGTAGGGTTTTTCTGTGTAACCTTGGCTGTCCTGGACTTGATTTGTAGAGCAGCGTGGCTTCAAACTCAGAGAGCTCCGCCTGCCTCTGCCGCTCCCAGTGCTGGGCTCACAGGCGTGCGCCACTGTGCCGGGTGCGTTCACTGTCTTATACTCAGTAAGCAATACATTGTTTCTTTGAAAACTTTCGTAATACATTTCTCCTATTTAGTCATTATTTTATTGAATAAGGCCTATATAGTATTAATCAAATTACTCATTGCCTGCCTGGTTTTTTCTTGCTTAAATCTAATAACACTTGAAAAACCAACCTGTGAAATGTTATTAAAATTATTGATGTTATTAACATAAGAAATCTTTTCTATATTATGGCCCTCTAAGATGAAAAATTGATATTCTGTTTAATATGGAGCCTATTCAGCAAAGTTGGCTGGCCAGCAAGCCTCAAGGATCTGTCTGTCTTCTCAGCACCTGGTTTCAGGTGTGGCCTCACACACTTGACTTTTTTATGTGGGTCCTAGGGATTGAACTAAGATCTTGAGGTTGGCGTGGAAAGCACTTTACTCACTGAGCTATCTCCCCAGTTCTTCAAATCTTTTGCTCAAAATCATATTATTCTTTCCTATCCCATATGTTTGTAACATACTCTTATGTGTGTGCAATTCTGGCTCCTTATTATGTTTGTTTCTCAACGGTAAATGGGTAAAATTATGCAGTCTAGGGGTGGAGAGATGATTCACTTGCTGCTCTTGCAGAGCAGCGGAGTTCAGTTCTCAGCACTAGGGTCAGGTAGCTCAAAACCACCTGTAAATCCAGAGCCAGAGACTCAGACATCCTCTTTAGGTCTCCATACGTACCTATGTATCTGCATACATGTGACGTTCATTGACATATTCATGCAGACACAAACAGATATACAGATACACAGACACACACACAATAAAAATGTTTTAAAACTGATGCTATTCCACAGATTGTTTTGAGAATTAAATTCATTATTGGTAAAGCTCTTAGAATGAAGCTTAGCTTAAAAACTGTGGAGTATTCATCATTCTGTGGTAGCCCTAACAGATATTGGGGCATATTCTTTATTTGTTCCTTTTCCTTCCTTCACTCCATCTGGGAAGCTGTTATAGTCTGACAGGTGCTTTCATTTGCTAAATTAAAATTCTTCTCTTAAAGGTTACCAATGACCTCATAATGGCCAAATTCAGTGTCTTTTCCCGTTCGTCATTCTTTATATCTTCTATAGAATTTCTACAGTCTGTCGTTCCTTCCTTTTGAAATATTTTCTCCCTAGGTATTTGTTGTGTAAGTTTCCTCTGACATTGAAACATTCCATCCAGCTGAGAAGCTTTTTAAGTGGGAAGGTAAATAACTCAAAATAGCTTCAGGAAGTCCCTGAAACAGAGGAGATTCACTAGGTCCCATCCTGCCTGCCAAATTAAGAGGGGAGAGAGCCTAAGAGTCCCTTTCAAACTAAGAAGCTAAGCTGTGAAGGAGACTCTGATATCAGACCAGCAGCCTGAAAGAGGTTTAGGACAGTTGAGGCACTTGGAAAGGAAACTCTCCAACCTGTTGAGTGGCCTGCGGGCTCTGCTGCATGCAGCAGGTTTCCAGCTTTTGTGAGCTGTCACCCATGCTGCGATGGGCTTTGGTGGTGCAGCTGTCTTTTGAGTCATTCTGCTCCTGTAAGTAACCCCTCACCTGTATTCCTGTAAGTAACCCCAATAATATTCATGGTTCACCAAGTTGGACTTTGGTAATATCTGTACTTTGGTCTGTCTTGGACTTCCTATCTAAGTTGAATAAACACCTCCCCAGGAAAAGTTTTGTCACACAACACTATTCAAAACCAATACATTTGATAAGAGATTAATATCCAGAATATAAAGAATACCAGAAGCTAGCAACAACAACAATAACAACAAAAACTTAATTCATATATGGGCAAAGGGTTTGAGAAACATTCTCCAAAGAATATATAAAAATAACTAATAAATATAAGAAAAATTATATCACTAATCATGTGCTGAATTTTTTTTCCTTTCTTTTTTGTTTTTCCTGAGACAGGGTTTCTTTGTATAACTGTGGCTGTCCTGGAACTCACTCAGAGATCCATCTGCCTCTGCCTCCCAAGTGCTGGGATTAAAGACATACTTCACCACTGCCCAGCAGTTATATCACTAATCATAGAGGAAATGGCAGTTAAGTGCATCACCTTATTCTAATTTATACCCATTAGGATGAGTTATTGTTAATTTATCAGCTGTCTCTCCGTAAATTGTGTGGTTTGTCTATCTGTCTATAACTCTTTCTTCCTCCTTTTATTGTCTTTTTTTTTTTTTTTTTTTGGGTGCTGGAGATTGAACCCGGGGCATTGTACGTTCTAGTCCAGGTCTCTACCACTAAGCTATTTCCTAAGCTCCTGGGGTTTTATTTATTACTAAATTTTACTCCCAGATAAAAGCAACGATGTGGAGGAATCAAAACCCTTTGGAAGTTTAAAATGGTGTTGTTGCTCTGGAAAATGGAATGACGTTTCCACCAAAAATAAAACAGAATTACCATATGACCCAGCACTTTTAATTCTGGGTATAAAACTCAGAATAGTTGAAAGCAGGGCCTTAAACCGATATTTATTTATTTATTTTTGGTTTTTCATGGTGGGTTTCTCTGTGTAGCCTTGGCTGTCGTAGGTTCCCTTTGTAGACCAGGCTGGCCTCACACTCACAGAGATACTCCTGCCTCTGCCTTCTTAAACGCTGGGATTACAGGCGTGCGACACTGCGCCCGGCTGGGGTGGAGTTTCTTGACCACGTCCCACATCCATGCTGAAGTTTTGTCTGGCTTGGTCTTGTGCATCTAGTAGTCACAGTCTTTGTGTGTTCCTTTGTACAGCTGTCCTGTTGTGACAGAGAACACTGTTCCACTGTAGTGATTTATCCCTTCTTCCGCGATTGGTCTCTGTGGTATCGATGTCCCATTTAGGACTGAGCACTCCATAGCCTCTTATTCTCAGTACATTGACCAGTTGTGGGTATCTGTGGGAACCCCTAACTATTGCAGAAAGAAGCTTCTCTCTCCTTGTCTCTTAAAAGTCTTTCTGTTCTCAAAAAAAAAAAAAAAGGTATTTCCTTATCAATTTAGGTTGAAATTAAAATTGTTTCTTGCGTTTTGCATTATTTAGCAATTATTTATTGAATACCAATGTGCTAGGTTTTAGTCTATCCCCTGGAGATACAGCAGGGAACAAAAAGATGTTTTGTATTTTTCTCCCAGGGAGCATATTTCAGTGAGGTGATAAACACTTTCTATCTTTAGCTTGTGTTGTAATTGTTTGTTGTAAGTATTGTCCTTCTTTCTTGTCTACAAGCTCTCCCAGGACATGGGTTGCATCCTACAGTGTATCTCTTGTAGGCCTCATAATATACTTCATTGTTTTGTGCTTTTTTTTTTCTTTCTTTCTTTTTTTTTTTTTTTCTGTGCTAGGACCTCTTGTTAGAGTCATCTGGGAAGGGGGTAACCTCAATTGACAAAAAACACCTTCATCTGATTGGCCATAGGCAGGCCTGCGGGGGCCTTTTCTTGATTAATGATTGATGTGGGAGGGCCCAGCCCCTGTGAGCAGAGGCACCTCTAAGTGGGGGTTTCTAGGGGATATAAGAAAGATATCTGACGCTGGGTGAAGGCAGCAGCCCATACCTTTAATCCCAGCAGAGGCAATTGGACCTTTGAATTCAAGACCAGCCTGTTCTATAGAGTGAGTTTTATGACAGCCAAGGCCTGCACAGAGAAACCCTGTCTTTGAAAAACCCAAAAGCAAAACAACGAAACAAAGGAAGGCAGCTGAGGTCAAGTGTGGTGGTGCACACTTTTAATCCCAGCACTCGGGAGGCAGAGGAAGGGGAATCTCTGAGTTTGAGACAGAGAGACAGAGACAGATAAGAAAAGCAAGCAAGGCAGATGAGGCTGGAGAGCAAACCAGTAGAGTCCATGGCCTCGAACTGACCTGACTTCCCTTTATGAAGGACTGTAAACCGTAAGATGAAATAAACCTTTTGGATAGAAAGCAAACTCTTTATATCTCTTTTCCCTAATAATGGAGTTTAAACAGGTTTTTGTTGAAAGAAATTGGAGCATTAATTTGTTCATTTGTATAACTTGCCTAATAGTGATTCCCAGCCCCGGCAGCTTTCCAGAGCCACTCAAGCTTTTTAAAGTTCTACCCCTGGGGCTCCGCTCCCTAGAGCCTTGGTAGCTAAGATGGTGTGGGCTCGTGCTTGGCAATCACTGCTCCGCAGCACTTAGCACACTCACCTGGAAAGTGATTAAGAAAGTGGTAGAATTATCTTACTCTCTAGGTTGTTTCAGACTAGATTTGGAATCTGTGGGTTAACCTGGATTAAATGATCAGGCTGGATTCTGGAAAGAGTGAAAAAGGCGCTGTTGAGATGGCTCAGCAGGAGGGTGCAGTTGCCAGCAAGTCTGACTGAATTCCATCCAGGGACAGGTTTGTGGTGGCTGAGCAAAGTGAGCCAGTGAAGGTTGGTAGAAGTGAGCCAGGGGGCCCTGCCGGGTTGGCTTATCTTTGGTCTAGTGTGTGTTGCAGTTGAACTTACTCCTCTTCACAGTCCTGCTGCCTTGCCTTCCCAGGCGATAGCAGCTTCTCAGAAATTCTGTCGTTGCTTTCAGAGAGCTCACCCGGAATACTTTGATTGAGGGTATCTTGTGGAGAAGGACATGTGGTGAGCTGCCAGCAGACCACTAACCTGCTAGTTAGAGAAATGAGCACTTTGATCCCGAAAGAAAGACTCTGAACTTATTTCATATGGTAAATTCATCCGCGTTAATGCAGCTTGTCCAAGACTCTGTTTAGTCTGTTTTCTGGGGGAAATCTGAGAGTTAAGACCAGCAGGCGAGTTATTGCAGCTGCTATCCTAAAACTAATAATGTAGTTTACCTGCAGGGTGAGGGTGGATATTTTCATTAAGGCATCTGAGCCTCCTTATGTCCTTTCTTAGGCCTTACTGTTCATTTTCTGAGTACTCAGATGTTTCAGTGATATCCTAAATGCTGAATGGTGTTCTTTGCGTTGGTGCATCTACTGCACTTTATATAAACACAAACTTTTGTAAAGATAGCACATTATAAGCAAGTCTGTTATATAGACTTTAAAGATCAAATACAGTATTGCTAGTTTTCTTTATACTTTTTATTTGGGGGCACGGTGTTACCAAGTTTCCAAGGCTGGCCTTGAACTTGTTGATCTTCTTGCCTAAGCAATTAAGAGCACTTGCTAGTCTTTCAGAGGACCCAAGTTCAGTTCCCAGCACCCATGTTGGATGGCTCACAACCACGTATAACTCCAGCTCTGGTGGATCTATCTGGCTTCCTAGGGCACCCTGCACACATACAAAATACATAGTAGACACAACCACATAGATAAAAATAAAATCTTTCAAAATCAGTTATTGGTTGTATGTGTGGGAATATATATGAATGTGATATGTGATTTGCATGTATGGTCTCACACATGCCTTGGCATATGTGTGGAGGTTAAAGGACAGCTTTATGGAGTCCGTTCTCTCCTCTCACTTTTAAACTGGTTCAGGAGTAGAATGCAGGTCTTCAGGTATTTCCCTGATGAAGCATCTCCTTAGCCCTTGGGAAATGATTCTAAGATGCCACTCTGCTATTCTAGAGAAGCAGGGGTTGAGAAGATGCAGCAGGCTGGGAAAGGAGGAAGAGGCAGTGACAGCTGGTTAGCATTTTGTGTCAAGTCGAGACTGATTGCTCACTCTCCCTGAATTTCCTCGTTAGAGGGTGGGGAGCATGTCTTGTCTCTTGCCTGCCATTTAACAGAATTGGACTGGAGAAGTGTTTTGTTTGCCAGTAAGACTTATTCCTCTCTAGTGTTAATCATTACTGATTTTACAGTTTGGGTTGTAAGGAATTGCTGCATTGCCGTTGTTCCTCTTCACTTCTGTATGCAAATTACATTTTTTTTTTAAATAACAGAGGGAGAAAAGGGTTGGTCATAAACCATAGCCTTGTCATAACTTGTGCAACAAGTAATAGCAACACAAAATAAGTAAAAACAAGTGCTTAATACATTTTAGAAAACACCCTTTTCGATATCATATGCTTTTTTCATATTTTTTTTATATCATTATTCCTTATTTTCTGTTCAGCTTTGGGGAACATCAGGAATGATTAGTAGATTTCTCCAAGAAAATGACATTTAAGGTAACATGTGGCCAGGGTGTGATGACACATGCCTTTAATTCCAGCCCCAGGGGAACAGAGACAATCGGATCTCTGTAATTTTAAGGCCAGCCTGGTCCATGTAGAGAATTCCAGGAAAGGGCTACATAGAGAGACTCTGTCTCAAAAAAAAAATGACATGTGAAATATGTAAAACATATAATACCCATGGATAATTTTCAGTTAGTTTAACAAATAGTTGTAATCATATCTTAGTTACTCTTTCTAACTGGAGTTAGTAAAACCAAAAGTATTCACAGAAACCTAAAGGAAATTTGACTAAATTATTTTAAGACCAGTAATACATAACTACTATTTATTTATTGTATGCTTAAAGAATTATGTGTTAAGTAAAGATTTTGTAAGGTTATCTCCTTTAATTTACATTAGATAATATCTGCATTTGTGAATAAAAACGAGTTAGAGGCGTTAACTAATTTAACTAGTGTATTAGGGGGATGAAATTTGTACCTAGAAACTTAATTTTTTTATAGGAATAGCCATAAGAACAGAAAACTGGGTAGGGGCTTGAGAGATGGCTCAGTGATTAAGAGTACTTGCTGCTCCTTCCCCGGCATCTGGTTCAGTCAGTTCTCAGCATTTGCCTGGTAGCTCATCGCCATTTGTAACTCTTGTTCCAGGGGATCCAATGCCCTCCTCTCACCTCCAAAGGTACCCAGCATGCATGTGGTATACAGACATACATGCAGGCAGAACACTTAGACCCATAAAATAAAATAAACCTAAAATTCTGCACTGCATAGGTCTTATACTGACTACTAAAACTTTTAAAACTTATTTAATAAGTTATTAATATAACTTTTATCAACATGCTGAAGTTAATTTTATGTGAATCTTTTATAGAAGGGATAAAAATTGGCTAATTCTAGTATAGGTAGGATTCAGTACAAATGTTTGTACAATAGCATGTCATTTCAGTTTTCATATGCTATAGGACATGACTGTTAGCATGTTATAATATACATTCTGTAGCTATTTTTCCAGTTTTACCTCCAGATGAATTGCTTTTGATTTGACTATTTTTAGATTCAATCTTATTTTGCATGTTACTGTAATAAAAGAAAGAGATGTTAATCTTTTCCCAGGATCCTTGATTTTTTTTATAGTCTCCTATTGAAGTGATTTATACCATTGTGGGAATTTATATTTTTATAGAGTTTTACACTCTAAGAATGGCAGTTCAGCTCTTTAAGGCAGCAACTGCCATATTATGGAACTAAAATTAAAAAGGAACATGACTAACTCCTGCGGGAGGACCTTTATGTACCAGATGTGTCAAGCTCCATTCATTGTCTTGTCATCATAACTCTATAACAGCAAGCTTTATCTCTAGTTTATAGATGGAAAAATATCTTCAAAAGTTAAATGCCTTGTTCAAATTCTTACAATTAGGTTTAAGTAGAGCCAGGTTTTAAACCTATTTGATTTCAAAGGGAAGATTCAGTCAATAGATGTTTGTCTCCTGAGAGATATTTGCCAAGTGTTTAGTTGACAAAAGATTGTTACGTAAGATGTATAGAAAAACTTAGTAATAAAAAAAGACAAACAACCCAATATAATACGAGCAAAAATGGGAAATAGACCCATCACAAAATTTATATACAAATGGCTAATAAATATATAAAAAGCACTTAGCATAATTTGCCATGAGATCCCCAGTGTAAATTAATATCAGTAAGTTATACTGATATTACTACATTCCAGTCAGAATAGCTAAACTTAAAACTCAAAATTCTCAGATAAACATTGTTACTAAGAATCTAAAATAGCATACAATCACTTTGGGAAAAGGTCTAAACGTACATTTATCTTACATTCTACTCCTGAATATTCACCCAAATTAAATGAAAGCACATTTCAAGAGTCAACAGAATTTTTTATAAGTATATTTCATAGTAGCTTTAGTAATAATAACTCCAAACTAGAAGCAACCTAATTGTACTTGAGCAAGAGAATAGTAGAATGAGCTGGCATGGTCAGAGAGTGGATACCACTTTTCAGCAATGAAAAGGAACAAACTACAGATACATACAAACAATATGATAGTAAAAATATTTGGACTGCTGGGATAGCAAAATAGCAGGAGATACAGGTACCCAATTCCAGACCTACTTATCTGAGTTCCATCTCTTAAGACTCACATGATAGGAGGAGAGACCCATCACCCAACTAATAGTTCAGTTTGAAACAGGATTGTTTAAAAATTATTATTATTTGTATGGGTGTTTTACTTGCATTTATGTCTGTGTACCACATGTGTACCTGGTGCCTGTGGAGGCCAGAAGAGTACATTGTATTCTCTGGAACTGGAGTTACAGACAGGTGTTAGTTGCCATGTGGGTGCTGGGAACTTAGGTCTTCTGGAAGAGCAGCCAGTGCCTTTAAGTGCTGAGCATCTCTCCAGCCCTTGGATTATTTTTGAGTCTTTTCTCTTCCTTTCTCATTATATCTAATTTATCACTAATTCCTGATGATACTGCTTCCTAATTATCTGAATCAATCCGAAACTTATCTTTTGCCCCTTAACCCTTAGCCAGACACTTACAATCTCTTGCTGGTATTGCTGCATTTACCTAAAGGGTTCCTATAACTGGACTACTTGACCCACCAGCAATATAATGACACAGAGGCTTACTAATATTTTAAAGCCTAGGCCTTTTGCTGAACAGTCTCCTAACTACTCTAATCTTATCCTGGCTAATCCTGGTACTACCTCCCATCATGGGGCTAGGTCCATCTCTCTGCTCCAAACTGGTGCCCGTCTGTTCACTCCTGTGACTGCTGTCAAATCTCCACCCTCTGACTCTCCTAGAGTCCCTCTGTCTTCCTGGAAGATCTACCTTCCACTTCCCACCCAGGTATTGGCTGTCAGCTCTTTATTAAAGCCAATCAGATGCAATTCTAGATTGCCTTAGGCAAGTGAGGAAGGAACAAGTATTTACAAAATATGAGCTAGGTAATGGGCCATAGCTCCCTGCCTGTACAGAATTAATAACTGTATAGAGACCCACCTTCACACAGGGCCCCCCATCCCCCGCAGGCTGCTCCAGAAGCCATTCCTGACTATTTGTCATCTATCTGTTAGGTTGATTTGTCTGAAAAGACAAATGGGAACATGTCACTATGCAAATAAATAGCTTCTTGTTGAAGGTCAGTATTATTTGAGCCTGATTGCTTGTAGTCTCTCTTTGTCTTATTTTTTTTTAAGATATATTTATTTTTATTTTATATGCATTGGTATTTTGCCTGAACATATGTCTGTGTGAGGGTGTAAGAACCCCCAGAACTAGAGTTGCAGACAGTTGTGAACTGCCATGTGGGTGCTGGGAATTGAACCTGCATTCCCTGGAAGAACAGCTGAGCCATCTTTCCAGCCCCCTTAGTCTTTCTTAGTATAAAAATCAAATATGATCTGCAAGGCCCTGCTGGTTATAACCTCCATCTTCTCCAAACATCGTTACTCTGGATTCTTTCACTTCCTTGAATCAGTAAGGATCATATAACAGTGAATGTTCAGGGTCTGATATCAGTAAATATTAGTTGAATAAATAAAAATTATATTCCAGAGTAGAGATAGATAGATGTTCATGATTGATTTGGTGGTGGTTTCATGTATGTGTATTAAAATGTCAAACTTAACACATCAAATATTGTTCCTTCTAACATTTTAGGAGCAATATGTTGCCTGCTAGTTTTATTCTCAATAGGATTACTAAACCTGTAAACATTAATACATTCTTTTTCATTAAAATCTTTTTCTACCCTTCTTTGTTCACCTAATTCTGTTTACTCTTCAGTCTTTGCTTAATTTTATTTCCTCAGGGTATAGTTTTGAATCTCCCTTTGTGTCTTACTAGGTTAACTCTCCCTATTATAAATCCCATATTTTCCTTGAAAGCTTTTATCATTTATCATAATTGTACATAACTGTAATTTTTGCTTGATATATTCTCTTTGCTATAAGTGTCACAAAGATAAAAAACTAAGCCTTTCTTGTTTGGAGATGTATCCTTTAAATATACTATAGGCATTTAATATTTGCTGACAAATGAACTATTGTATTCATTTATATATTATTTAAATATCTATTGAGCCATACCATGCATCATGTACTGTTCTATGTTTGGAGTTACAGCAGTGACTAGAACATAATCTTATATCTGCCTATATATAAGAGTTGGAATATAGTTAGATCATCATGGGGTGATAAATGCTATGGAGAAAAATAAATCAGAGAAGGGGGATTAGTAGTGTTGAGGCTTGTGGAGCATTTGACTCATTACTCATAGGCAATTAACGAAACTGTAAGAGTTAGGATCTCACTGAATTGCTGGTTTCCTCTGATGATCCTGCAAATGGTGATGTGGGTGCCCAGGCAATCTAATCCTAGGCTCATATTGAGTCCTGTGTCTCTCCCTTAATTGTTGCTGATAGTGTTATTAAGTATTCATTATGGGCAAAATTCTATGAGACAGGCAACAATCTCCCTGACTTCAGAAGTTCCATGACCTCTGTTGAATGAACACACAATCTTGTTGGTAAGATATACATTAGAAAATAATTGACATAAAACAAGATATACCAGTAGGAATGCTAAAGTGCCAAAGGATGGAAGAAAAGAATTGTAGACACTGGAAAGTGGTAGAAAAGGGGGTAAGATTTAAGTAAACAAAACAGTGGGAAAGTACATTCTGACCATCAGTCGCCACTATGCAGATGCAGGTTCCTACTCAAACTTAGTATGGCATATGCTAAATATCTCCCACAAATTCAGACATTCCTCCTAATTTCCTTGGTTATTACCATTCTCCTTAATATTGTAGCCATTTTTACTTCTTTCTCTCTCAGAACTGGGAACAACCACTGCTACCATACTGTACTAGATGCTTCACATAATTAGCATGCAATTGGCATGGTATACCTCACAACTCTTGGAGTGAAATATAGTCTCTTATTTCTCTAAATTAAAACCAACTCAGATCTCTAGTCTGTGTTTAGTAGAGATCAGAATCTTTTTTTCTGATATATTGCCTTGAAACACAGGCATTTCCTTCTTTCCTCTGTATTGTCTGAAAGCTGTAGAGATTCATTCATTCTACACATGATGTGAGTCTGATTCTCCCTTCTCATCAAGAAAAGCCCTTAGTGAATTAATCAGCTGCTGTTGTACTCTGTTGCCAGGTGGTATAGACTAAAACACCTCAACTATATGGTTGTTAGTTTCCACAGAGCAAAATCTCAGTGTTTAAACTATTTGTTTGCTTATTTGTTTTTGAAACAGAGTCTTACTGTGTGGCCCAGGACACCCTCATGGTCAGTCCTCCTGTCTCAGCCTCCCAAATGCTGGGGTCACAGGCCTGTGCAGCCATGCTCTACCTGTTCCTGGTCCAGGTTTCCATTTTGTTATTTTTGAGATAAGGTTTTACTGTGTAGTCCTGGCTTGTCATTATTCACTGTTTAACTCAATCTGTCATTGAAGCTTATGTATTTTTTTTTTTTTTGACAAAGGCAGATAAGGTCATTTCGTGTGCAGGTGATTCCATAGACAAGCTAACTTCATCACTGTTTCAGTTGATCCAGGACAGTTTCTTCAGGTATATAAAACAGTCTACCCTTTCAGAAGGCTCTGCTTTTTTATTTTCTTTCTTTCCTTTTTCTTTCTTTGGAGCCAGGGTTTCTCTGTGTAGCCCTTGCTGTCCTGGAACTCTACTCTGTAGGCTAGGCTGGCGTTGAATTCAGAACTCCTGCTTCTGCTTTCTGAGAACTGGGACTAAAGGAATACGCCACTATTGCCTGCCTAAAATGCTCTGCTTTTCTGGAGGTGCTATGATTAGCTCATTGTGGGTTCCTCTCCTTACCAAATACAACATCATTGTCTTTCTATGAGAATCTTCCAAGAATTGCCATTTTCTCTCCAGCTTTCCTAAGTAAAAGGATTCATACTGTGGCCTCTATGCTCTGCATTGGTTTGCTAAAGACAGTTGGTTCTCCTTGATAACCGGTGACTGCTGGATCTAGGGTGTGCTGTTTATTCTTGAATCCACAAGAATTTTGCTAAACCTTATTCACTGGACAGAAATAACTTCTTTCTTTATATTTATGTAAATAGTAAAATGAAATGACCCCTTTCAGACAAAGGTCAGTTTCCATTCAGAAGACTGTCAGGCTGGGGAGACAGCTCAGCTGGTAAAGGCACTTGTCAGTCATACAGGCCTGATCTGGGTTCAGTCCCAGGAACCCCTGGTGGAAGGAGAAAACAAATCCCTGAATGTTGGTCTACACATGCACACAATGGTGCACACACACCCCTACTCACACAATAATTTTTAATAAAAAACAAATTATAGTGGGGTGGTGATGGTACATGCCTTTAATCCTAGCACTCAGGAGGCAGAGGCAGATGGATCTCTGAGTTTGAGGCCAGCCTGGTCTGTATATTGAGTTCCAGGACAATAGGACTACACAGAGAAAGCCTGTCTCGAAAAACCAAAGATAAATAATTAATTAATTAAAAATAAAAATGAGAAACTGGAAAATATAGGTTGGTCGATAACGTGTTTGGCGCAGATGCATGAGGGTCTAGGTTCCATCCGCAGCATCTGTAAAAAGCCAGGTGTGACAGCAGATGCCTATAAATCTCAGCCCGGGGGATGGAGACAGGAGGTTTGATGGCCAGCCAGGTTAGCCTAATAGGGAGCTCTGAGTTCAATGACAGACCTTATCTCAAATAACAGGACAGAGAACAGTTGAGGCAAGCATCTAATGCTCATGCACATCTGTGCACACATTTGCCCTTGTACACAATGAAATCTTATAGTGTGTTTTGCCTGCTTGTATATCTGTGTATCGTATGTGCCTGGCACTTTGGCTTTTGGGTTGTTTTGTTTTGTTTTTAGACAGGGTCTCTCTACATAGCACTGGCTGTCCTGAAATTCATTACAGGTATTGGTTCCAGCTTGTTTTGAAACTTAGTCTGTTGTTTTGCCTCTTGATGTGCCAGGTCAGCTGACCTGCATGCTTCTGGGGCTTCTTCTTTTGCCTCCATCCTGCCGTAGAAGGACCGGGCTTTCTGTGGCCTCTCAGCATCCAATCCCAGGTCCTCACAGTTGTGCAGTGTGTGCTTTGTACACTGAGCCAGCTCCCTGCCCCCTGTTCATATTTTTTTTAACCAAGAAAAGTGAACGTGTCCACACAAACACAAATTATAGCAGCAGAAAACTAAAAACAAAATGACATGTCAATAGGGAAATAACAAATCGATATATTGGTGAACTACTAATTATCAATAAAAAGGAACCAATGACTGATATGTATACAGCTTAGATGAACCTCTATGAAATATGCGTGCAAGAATTTAGATAGTGTGCTTTCATTCATGTGAAGTTCCAGAACATAGAAACAATGCTAGCATTTAGTGAAAGCAAAGTCAGAGTGTGGGGCCTGGTGTGGTGGCATAGGCCTGTAATCCCAGCACTTGGGAGGCAGAGGCAGCTGGAGTTGGAGGCCAGCCTGCTCTACCAAGAAAGTCCCAGGACAGCCAGGACTATACATAAAGACACGCTGTCTCAAAACACAAAAACCAAAACCAAAACCAAACAAAAAAATCGGAGTGTGGTTGTTACTGAGGCAGGTGGGAGGGTGGGCCTGACGGAGCGTGGCATGGGAAACCTTTGGAGCTGCTACTGTTATCCTTTCGGAACTCTTGGGTTCATTTGTTGTGAATGTGTTCAGATTTGTGATTTTCCCAGTCTTGGTTTGTAGGAGCGGATGTACTAAAAATACGGACTAGGTGGCTTAAGCATTCTCTTCTTTTTTCCTTTTTTGTAGTTGTGCAGGCCGGGGAGTCAACACCAAGGCCCTGCACTTTGGCACACCCTATTTGTTTCACAAATGACCGTCTCACTGTGTTGTCACATGCGGAAATGCCAAAGGAGCTTTCTCTAAGAGCACTAATCCTATCTTTATTTTATTGTCCTCCTTTTTTTTTTTTTTTTGAGTTTTTTGTTTGTTTTTTTGAGACAAGGTTTTTCTGTATAACAGTACTGGCTGTTCTGGAATTTGCTTTGTAGACCAGCCTGGCCTTGAACCCAGAGAGATCTGCCTATTTTAGCTGCTGCTGCTGCTGCTGCTTTTTGTAGACAAGTTCACACTATTTGGTCACAGAGGTATCACTGTCATTATCACGTCCACCCCATCCCACCTCTTTCCCTTTCCGAAACCATTTTTTCCTATCTCAAAAAAAAAAAAAAAAAAGAATTTACCCTGCAATGATACCAGAATAAGAGATTGTTGAATAAACTGAATAGAAAATATAAATATAATAAAGTATTATGTAGCTGTTAAAAGATTCCATTATTTCCAGGACATACTGTTTAGTGAAAACAGCAATTTCTTATTTTATACCCTGTTGTTCCTGCTTTATACTGGTATTTTTTAATTGAAGCATAGTCATGGAGAACTATTATATTCTTACTTTTAATTTTATCATTATAAAATATCCTCCTTTGTCCTATTTTATTATTTTTCCCTAATTCTATTTTGTTTGGCATCAAGATTATGTTTTATTATTTTCCTTTATCTGGTGTATTATTGTTTAATCCTTTAATTTTAGCCTTCGTAATCTCTAATTTAGGTGTATCTCTTATGTACAGAGAGGGATAAATTTCACTTAGGATTCATCTGAAAATTTCCCCTTTCAATAAGTGAATTAAACCCACTTACAGAAAAATTATTATATATCTGTTTAGTGTGTGTATGTTGTAGATGTGCACGTTTGTTATCTGAGGCTGATGTTGAACGTCTTCCTTTATCACTTTATTCACTTATTTACATGTATTTATTTGTTTGTTGGAGGTTGAACATATGGTGGTCAGAGGATGGCTTGGATGAGTCGGCTTTAGTACTCTGTAGATACTGAAGATCAGGCTTAAGTCTTTAGGCTTGGTGGTGAACACCTCTACTCACTGGGCTGCCTTGCCAGCCCCTCTAATTAATTAGATGCAAGTTCTTTCCCTGAGCTCGGAATTCCCCAGTTGACTAGCCCTGCTGTCCGGGAACTCCACTGTATCTTTCTGTCTCCACCCTGCAGTGCTAGGGTGACACGTGCTTAATTCTGCCCATTCTTTTTATATAAGCACTGGGAATTGGCACTTAGGTCCTGATGCTTTTGAAGTAGGCCTCAGCACCTCCATTTAGTAATGCTCCTGACAAAGGTTGCTCTAAATGCTGTTGTATTATTATATGTTTTCATTTCTATCAATATTTTATTTCCTGGGTTCTTCCCCTATGCTTTTAAAATTGTTTTGGTGAGGACTTTTGTTTTTTGCTACAGTAGTTTTATGTTTATAATTTTATCATACCTACAATCACCCTTTTTTATTTTGGATAAAATTATTTTTTTACTTTATTTTTTTATTAAGTACAGTTTATTTACTTTGTATCCCAGCTGTAGCCCCCTCCTTCACCTCCTCCCAATCACATCCTCCCTCCCTCTGCAACTCCCATCCCCCCCTTCACCGATAGGGGAGGTCCTCTTCCCCTTCCATCTGACCCTAGCCTATCAGGTCTCATCAGGACTGGCTGCATTGTCTTTCTCTGTGTGACTGGTAAGGCTGCCTTCCCCTCAGGGAGAGGTGATCAAAGACCCAGCCACTGAGTTCATTTCAGAGACAGCCCCTGCTCCCCTTACTAGGGAACCCACTTGGAAGCGGAGCTGCTATGGGCTACATCTGTGCAGGGGATCTAGGTTATCTCTGTGAATGGTCCTTGGCTGGAGTATCAGTCTCAGGAAAGACCCCTATGCCCAGGTTTCTTGGTTCTGTTGCTCTCCTTGTGGAGCTCCTGTCCTCTCCACATCTATTCCCTGCACTCTGCCTAACGTTTGGCTATGAGTCTCAGCATCTGCTTTGATAGTCTGCAGGGCAGAGTTTTTCAGAGGCCCTCTGTGGTAGGCTCCTGTCCTGTTTTCTCCCTTTTAATACATAACCTTTTACTATGCCGTTTATCACTTTTTTAGTGTTTTTGGTTTTGTTTGTTTTTTTAAGCCTAGCCCAAACTAGGCTTGAACACTCCATGCAGAATCTTGGACCTTTTGCTTCTGCTTCCCAAGCACTAGGATTATAGGCATGTAAAACCACAACACTGTGATTAGAATTACACAAAGACATCATGCATGCTTGGCAAACTGAGCTACAACTGAGCTGCTAGCCCTGGCTTGTCACTTCTGAATGGTATCCTTTGACTCTCACTATTACCTTTTTACTGTAATGTTATTATTTGACACCTCCCCCCAAACATCTAACATTTCCCTCTTATTTTATGTCATAAAGAATAAGAAGCTTTCTCCTTGGTTTTTATTGAGGTGAAATTTCCATAACATAGTTAACCATTTCAAAGTGTTTGATGCAGTGACATTTAGTGCATTTGTGATATTATGGATACACTGCTTCTCTCTGGTTTCAGAATTTTTTTAATCATCCCACGATACTCTGTTCCTCTAAAATCATTGTTCCCTGTTTCCCCCCATGATTTACATAACTTTCTTATTTTGGTATCTTACATAAAAGGACTCCTACAATGTGGGACTTTTTGTGTTGGTTACTTTCTCTTAACCTTTTCAAGGTTCATGTATTAGCACTCTATTTGTTTTTATGGCTGAATAATGTTCCAATTGTGGCTATATCAGAATTTTTTCTCTGGTGATGTGAAGATCAATCCTAGGCCCTTGTGAATGCCACCAAGCACTTTTCACTGAACTCCATCTCCAATCACATTTGTATTGACTACTTTCTTATCATAGTCTAAAAGTTACTGTATCATTAATTTTACTTTAACATGACTTATAGGGGAAAATCAACAAAGTATTATTTTATGAAGAATATAGGACCAAATGTGGTGGCATATTCCTGTAATCCTCCTAGGATTAAGTCCTGGGAAGCTAGGACTTAAATAGTGAGAGCTTGCCTCAAAAAATAAACACACCAAGCTAGGAGGTGTGGTTAAAGGCACACACCTTTAATCCCAGCTGTCAAGAGGCAAAGCTGGGTGGATCTCTCTAAGACATGCCTTGTCTACAGAGTGAGGTCCAGGACAGCCAAAGCTACACAGAGAAACTCTGTCTCAAAAAACCAAAACAAACAAACCAACAAACAAGAAAACAAAACAAAACAAAAAAACTACTCCTTTCCCCACACCAACAATGCACACAGCAAGAATACTGGTAGTCACAAAATAACTTATCCTAAAGTTGCATGCTAGTTTTCAATGTAGACAGATATTTAACTCTATGCATATTCTTTGACATCCTGTGGATTCTATAGATTGTAAATCTGTTACAAATAAATGAATCCAGATTTAATGCATGAAACTGTTATGCATGTTATTTTGTCCTTAAATCCTTGGCTTAGCTTGGTTGCTGTGATGAATTTTGCTAGGAGGGTTTTCCAAGGCCTTGTCTCAGCTTTTACATGTAGATGGTGCTATGTAACTTGTTTGCCAATATGTTCAATTATTGTTGTATATAAATTATAAAGTTAGTGGGCACAGTGGCTCACACCTGTAATCCCAGCGGTCTTGGAGGCAGAGACAGGCAGAGCTCTGTGAGTTCTGGTCTAAAAAGTGAGTCCAGGACAGCCAAGGCTACACAAAGAAATCCTGTCTTGAAAAACAAAGAGTTTAACAATTTACATATGCCTCATATGAACATGGTCATCCAATAAGGATTTATGTTAAATACTTTACTTATCATTAAGTCTAATAAAGAAGATTTTGTTTCTAATTAATGCTTACACGTTAGTTTACTGTATTTCTAACAAGTACAGAGTTTAAAGAGGTTTTTTTTGTTAGTGGTGCTTTGTTATTTGTTTTTTTCCTTTGTTTTGCTTTTTCCTTTCCCCCTTAAGCAACTCTGATTCTGTCCTATGTTGGTATGAATTAAAGGAAGAAAAATGCAGTATAAATATTATGGGACAAGTACTATGAGAAAAAGTATTTAGTATTTGGTATATTATAAAAGGGTTCAGTGTCCATCTGCCTTTAGGAGCCACTGAGTGTAGCTACTGAAGGGAGACTGTACCTTATACCATTTTGCTCCTTTTAGAGAAACTTTGTGATGCTCTAGAATATGCACTCACAAAGCTTTGGATCTCACAAAAGCCTGAATACATCTTTGATTGGTTATATATTAAGGGAAATAGCCCACAGCATGGTTCCAGACAAGTGTAGAGCCCAAACGATTTGATCCTTAAGCAGGGAGAAAAATTCTATTCATCATTAAGAGGTTAGATTGTAGAAGTGTTGTAATTATTTCAGCCTAAATTGGTTCACAGCTATTTTTTTTCAATAAAAGTTCTCTTGAAATTGTGAGGCAAGAAGACAGTTTTCATTTTGATGACCTTTGCTGCATTGTGTTTTTCTTCAAGTCCTCAACCCTACCCTGTAGCCTACTCTGTTTACTGTTCAATCTGAATCATAATGTGCATCTGGAGGGATCCTGAGTCATGTGATCGACTGAAGAGTCTCTTGTCCTTTATTAACACTCTTTGAATGTCTAATTTTGACACAGCATTTGGTTATATCATGAGGAAACTTACTCCTGCTCTTGATGGCTTTGGGGTTTGTGCACATGCAACATTATTTTCTCTCATTTTCTTCTATACACACATTTTTGTTTTGTTTTGTTTTGTTTTAATTGCAAAATCAAACAAAGAATGCAAGCCACATTGGGCCTTGAAAGAGGTCCTTTTACTTGAAGGACCACTCATATAATGAATGATTCTTATTCAAGTGAATATTCATATATTTCTGACTCTAATTTGTATGAAATGACAGCCTGCACACCATTTTGTTTGATTGCAGTCCCTTCACCTTCATTATCTTTTGTCTGTTTAAGCTCCAGACTTGCCATATCCATCTTGACCCTCCCCCACACCTCTGTATTTTCTTTCACTGCAGTTTTTCTCTTTTCTCTTCTGTGAGCATTCACAAATTGTTTTTGTTGTTGTTGATTTGTATTTTGGTTTTTTTGGTTCATTAAAAAGGGAGTGTGTTTTCTGGGTACAAAATACATTTGCATGCTCGAGAGGGGTCTAAGGGATCTGGCAAAGATCCTGCGTTTGGGGTAAAGGAAGATGAATGAAGGGAAGTGTAAGACGTAAGACTGGAGTGTAAGGAAAAGTAAGAAAGGTGGTTTCCCCCTTCCCATTTCTTTTTCTTTTTGAATTATATATAGCTAGTTTTTTTCCTGTATGCATAAACCACTTGACTAACAATGGAACAAATTAAAGGCCTTTCTTAGGACTGGTTTTGAATGTACAATTGAGTCTTACAAGGCAGAAACCTTTCTGTTGAGAGTATATGGTAATTGTATATTTTCAAGTGAGAAGCTGGCAAGTTTCAGGGTCTTTCTCCTCCCCCCATAGTTAATTAGAAGTGGTTTTATAAGAAAATTGTTTCTTGAATTAATATATTTTATCTAAGGTGGTGCTTCATCAAAGTTTATCCATGTTTTGCGTTAAGATTCTTTTTTTCACTTTAAAAATTTAGATTTGGGAGCTACGGATATAGTTCATCATACTTGCCTACCATGTGTAAACCTTGGATTTGGCCCCCAACACTCCAAAATACTATATTTGGGGACATTCTATCCCTTTTTTTAAGTTGATAATGTTAATCTTTATTTGATGATATTTGTTTTCTGAGAAATGTCATTTATGCCCACTGGAACCTGAAAGAACTGTAGAACATGTATAATAAAAGGCTGGCTGAAGTAGCCCATGCCTCGCAGCACTCCTGAGTCTGAGGTCAATGGGGGATTCAAGTTTTAAGCGCAAGAAGAGACGCTGTTTCAAACAAAACAACAGAAGCAAAACCCTTTATCTTTTTAGCAGTGAAAATGTAGGACTCAGCCAGGTTCATGGTGGACATGTAGGTCTAGGGCTGAGGTGATCATGTGGTGGGATATGGAGAAGGCAGGGAAGCAGAAATTACTTTGTAATATAAAGGATGTTTGTAGGGAAGTAAGTTGATTTATCCCAGAGCTTGCCAAATTTTTTGCTTATTCATGGATAGACGACGTGTGCATATGTGTGTGTGTGGTTGTGTGTATGCCGGTGTGTGAGTGTATTTGCACAGGTGTGAGTATAATTGGATGTATATGCATGCATGTGTGTGTAATTTGTATGTGTGTGTGTAGAGTATTCCAAATGTGCCTCAGAAGCCATCCACCTCGATTTGTTTGTTTTTAATGCAGGGTTTCTTATTGTTCTGGAGGTCACTGAGTAGACTGGGCAGTCTGGTTAGCTGGCCTGCAAGCTGCAGGTATCTGCCTTTCTCTGAGTCCCCAAGTGCTAGGATTACAAGATGTAGTTAGGGTTACTATTGCAGTGACAAAACGCCAAGACCAAAAAGCGAGTCAGGGAGGAAAGGGTTTATTTAGCTTAGACTTCCATGTTACTGTGCATCATCAAAGAAAGTCAGGACATGAACTCAGACAGGGCAGACACCTGGAGGCAGAAGCTGGTGCAGAGGCCATGGAGGGGTGCTGCTCCCCAGTTTGCTCAGCCTGCTTACAGAACCCAGGACCACCAGGCCACGGGTGGCCACGGATGCAGTGGGCTAAGCCCTCCCCATCAATCAGTAATTAAGAAAATGCCCTGCAGTTGGATTTTATGGAGGCATTTTCCTCAGTTGAGGTCCCCTCCTTTCAGATCATTTTAGCTTGTATTAAATTGGTATAAGACTAGCCAACTTTTTAAAGTAGGTTCTGGAGGTCAAACTCAAGTCTTATGCTTGTGTGGGGTGGCTGCCTTGTCAGTAGCCATCTCCCTAACCTTTGGCCAAAGGAGTTAAAAAGCCTTTTCTTGATCTGGCTTATTAAGTATTATAGCCATAAGCAGATATTTTTCATTGAATTACACTTTCTTAGATATTAGGATTATAAATATGAATTGGATAAAGTTTACTCAGTATGCATATATACCGTTTTGTGTGTGTGTGTATATATATATATATATATATGTATGTATGTATGTGTGCATGATATCTAGAAAGTTTTAAGATACTTCTGTAATTTATATATAACACATTTTGCAATATATTTATATTTTACATGTTATATAATTTATGTTATATAATATATGTGATTGTGTATTTTTGTATTTTATGTTACCTCTTTTGTTTGTTTGTTTATTTGAGACAGGGTCTGACTATGTAGTCTTTGTTGTCCTGGAACTGTGTAGATCAGGCTGGCCTTGAACTCACAAGAGATCTGCCTGCCTCTGCCTCCCGAGTGCTGGGATTAAAGAGGCGTGTGCCATCTCACCCAGCATTGCGTATTATCTCATATATGTTATATATTGAAATTCAAAGAAATCCTTGATAACATGTATTTTTGCCTGTTTCTAGACTTTATGGTTCCCTCTTCCAGGTATATATTAAACAAACAATTATAGTATATGTGCAGAAGAATAGCTAATGGAAGTCATTTAGACTACACCATTACTTTTTCATTCTCTACTAGATATTTGTATCAGCATATATACATAGCTTTATTTCTTCCCCTTAAAAACATCATCTCATGGATTTGTGTGTATTCCAGTGAGATCTTCTTGCATCAAGTGAACAACAACAAAACTAAAAACTTCCCAACTCTGCTTCTTTCAGTTATCATATTTCCTCTGTCCTTTCTAGTAAACCTAAAGTTGCCTACACTTTCTGACTCCAATTTGTCTTCTCCCATTTTCTCTTAAATATCTTTAGACAAATGTTCTGTTAATATTTGTGACCTCTTCTCATCAGAGCCACCAGTGACCTCCCCATAGCTCAATGCCATTTTTCAGTCCTCGTCTTCACTGTCAAGAGTGTTTGATTAGCTGAGCTCTCATCCTCGAGACGTTGTCTTCATAAGGATCCTTGAATGCTTAAATGTAGCTTTCTCCTACCTTTGCTCATTCTTTGGCTTCTTTGATTTTAATTTTGAATCTAACTTCAAAGATATTTAATGTTTTTTTTTAAAAAAACACCTAATAAACTTTACTTTTTTGTATATATTTCTATGCATTTTAACAGAAGTATAAATTAATGTAACCAGTACTACCATTACAATACAAAATACTTCATTCCTTTGAATTTAGTCATATTTGTAACACCTGATAGTGATCTGTTCTCCATCACTATAGTTTTGACTTTAAGAATGTTATATAGCTGAAATGGCTGCTTATACCTATATTCTAGCATTCAGGAGGCCAAAATAAGAGAATCATGAATTCAAGGCCAGTGTGGGCTATATAGTTAGACCATATCTCAAAACAACAAAATCAAAGAGAACATTGAATATTATATCATGGGGATTTTGCAGTATGTAACCTTTCTAGATAGCTGCTTTTATTCAACATAGAATGTCTTTGATATTCTTATATTTTGTGCATCAGTCTGTAGTTTGTTCCTCCTTGTTGCTGAGTATTCTCTTATATAGATATACCATAAATTGCTTATCCTACTAAGGAATATCCAGATTGTTTCCAGTTTATAGTTGATCAACTATAAGAGCATCAGCAATATTGATAACGAGGCTTTTGTGTTAATATAAATTTTCATTTCTTTAGGGAGAAATCCCAGGAGTGGGATTGCTGGGTAATATGGTAAGTATATGTTAAACTTTATTTTTAAATCTGCCAAAAGTTTTTTCACAGTGGGTGTATCATTTAACACCCCCAGTTGGTCTCCATCCTTACCAGTACTATGTATAAAAAAATACTGATAATACCTTCTAATAGATATTCAATAGTATCTTACTGTGGTTTTCATTTTCTAGGAGATAATGATGATGAGTATCTTGTATGTGCTGTTTGGACAAGTATCTAAATCTTGTACTTTTAGATAAGTTGTTTGTTTTCTTGAGATTTGTCAACTCATTATACATTTAGGATACAGGACCTTTATATGTCTTACAAATATTTTCTCAGTTTGTTGCCTGTATTTTTAGTCTTCTAACAATACCTTGGTAGAGCAAAATTTTAAATATTATGAACATCAATGTAATCAGTTTCTTCTGTAGCTCAAGCTTTTGGTGACGTGCCTTTAAACTTTGTGCCTTCTTACAGATCACAAAGATTTTTCTATCATGTATAGTTCCTTTTTTAAGATTTATTTATAAATGTTAAAAAAGATTTATTTATGTATATGAGCATTCTGTTTTCTTGTACATCTGCATGACAGAAGAGGGCATTAGATCCTATTATAGATGGTTGTGAACAATCATGTGTTTGCTGGGAATTGAACTTAGGACTTCTGGAAGAACTACTAGTGCTCTTAACCAGTGAGCCATCTCTCTAGGCCCCAATGTATAAGATTTGTATTTTACATGTAGATCTTGGGCCTTTTTATTTTTATTTAATTTTTGCTTTGTTGGTCCTATTATATAACCCTGATTACCCTGGAATTCACTACATCCACCAGGCTGGCTTTACCCTTCAAGCAGTTTCTTCCATGCCTGCCTCCCAAATGCTGAGGTTGCAGTAGGTGCCATCACACCAGGCATAATTCACTCTGAGTGAATTTTTGTATAAAACATGAATTTAGGGTGAGGTTTGTTTATTTTTGCTTATAACTGACTTATTACATGACTAGTTGCATATATTAAATTGCTTATGCATCTTTGAAAATTCGGTTGGTCAGATTTATATTAAATGATTTCTAGACTGTATTCTGTTTTGTTGTTTATCCCTTCACTATTACAACAATGTCATTTTAACATAAGACAGTGTCTTGCTATGTAGTCCTGCTTTGCATGGAGCTTTCCATATAGACCACGCTGTCTTGGAACTCACAGGGGATCTGACTATCTCTTGTCTCTGGAGTGCTGGGATTAAAGGTGTGCACAACCATGTCCAGCAACATTGTCTTGATAATTGTAGTTTTATAATCAGTGTGGGTCTGGGAGGAGTAACTTAGTGGTACAGTGTGTACTTAGCATGTCCAGGGTCCTGGTGTCACTCCCAGCATCAATTAAAATAATAACCATAGTAATAATAGCGTGATTCTGTAACAGTTTTCTCCTCTATCAGCAGTACCAGTTAAGACTTCTAGTATGATGTTGAACAAGAGTGGAAAGACTACACATTCCTGAAGGCTCAGGGGTTGATAGCACTGGCTGTTCTCTCTTCCAGAGGTCCTGAGTACAATTCCCAGCAACCACATGATGGCTCACAATCAACTATAATGGATTCCAGTGTTCTCTTCTGGTGTTTAAGAATACATGCAGACAAATACTCATATACACAAAATACACAAGCAAATAAGCAGAAAGAAAGAGAGAAAAAAGAAAGAAGAAAAGACTGTATATTCCTTCCTTGTTTCAGATCTTAGCTAGAAGGTATCAGGTCTTTACTTAGTATGAATTATCTTTTTAAGGTTGAGGAAATTTCCTGTTGTTATTTAGTCAGCTAAATTCTTTTAAAATCATAAATGGAGCTGTTGTATGGTAGGAGAATCATGAGCTTTAGACCAGCTGGGATACAAGATGATGTTAAAATTAAAAAAAAAAAATCACGAGTGGCTGTTGTATCTTGCTGTACTGTCTGGTTTTGTGTGTCAACTTTTGTTTTGTTTCCTTTTGTATTTTGAGACAGGATTTCTTGGTTTAGCTGTGGGTGTCCTGGAACTTGCAGGCTGGTCTCGAACTCACGGAGGCCTGCCTCTGCCTCCCCAAGTGCTGGATTTAATGCCTTGCCTGCCTTGTATGTCAGCTTGACATAAACTAGAGTCATCAGAGAGGAAGAAGCCTCAGTTGAGAAAATGCCTCCATGAGATCTAGCTGTAAGGCATTTTTCTCAGTTAATGATCCATGGGGAGGGCCCAGCCCATTGTGGGTGGTGTCATACCTGGGCTGGTGGTCCTGGGCTCTGTAACAAGAGAGAGTGAGCAAGCCAGCAAGCAGCACCCCTCCATGGCCTCTTGATTAGCTCCTGCCTCCAGGTTCCTGCCCTGCTTGAGTTGCTAGGACTTCTTTCAGTGATGAACAGCAATATGGAAGTGTGAGCCAAATAAACCTTCTCTCCTCAACTTGCTTTTTGGTCATGGTGTTTCATCGCAGCAACAGGAGCCCTAATAAGACACTTGCCAAATAGAATTTCCGTGTCAAATTGTATGCTCACAGTTTTTCTTCTGTAGACTTGTTATGATGATATATAAATTGATCTTCAGATATTCTCTACAGGAGAGAGCTCATGTTATATAATATTATGATATAGTATTCTTTTTCTATATTTCTGGGTTGAATACGCTAAAACTTTGTTGAGATTTTTATGTTTGAGTAGAGTTCAACAAAGTGTAGTTTATTGTCCCTCCATATCTTCCCTCCTCACTTTAGTGACATGGTAGTTATATGGTCTCATAAATGAGTTTGAAAGTATTCACCTCTAACATCCTGTTCTTCTGTTTACTCTGTATTCAGTTTTTGAGTTTTGGAGGAATTACTCATTTCCTCAGAGTTGTTGAACTTGTATATTGAGTTATTCCTAATAATTCTTTACTATTCTTTTTGTTATTTTGTCTTTTTTTTTTTTTTTTCCAGAGCTGAGGACTGAACCCAGGGCCTTGCGCTTGCTAGGCAAGCACTCTACCACTGAGCTAAATCCCCAACCCCTTTACTATTCTTTTTAATGTTTGCATGGTATATAGTAACAGCCTGGCTTTTACTCCTGAAATGGGGAATTGCTGTTTTCTTCTCATTCTTTTTTAGACTTAGTAGATGCTTTTCACTTATGTTGATCTTCCAGAGAACCAGCTTTGACTTTCTTTTCTCTCATGTTTCTGTATTCAAATTTTAAAAGTAACCTACTAAATTTCAAAGCAATGGGTTTTCATATAGAATTTTCACATATATTTTATTGTGGTACATATGTCTGGAGTCTTGGAATCTTCACTGCCCTTTGTTCTCCTACAAATGACCTTGAAAGCTTATTTGGAGGTTCTAGCAGGGAGTATATATATTCTTGACAGAAGAATTGTCCTCCCCATCCTTTTTAAAGGAGCACTCAGTCTCAGTAGGGAGGAAGAGGACCCAGATACTGAGTCAGCCAGATCCTAAGCGTCAGCCCTGGAGATTTGTTGCAGCGAGATCATCTTCAAATCATTAAGTTGTTGTTTCCTTTCTTTCACTTGATTTGTATTCACTGTGTGCTTCTTTTTCAAATTACCTAGGATAGAAGCTTAGATCATTAAACTGAGGTTTTAAAAATACACAGGCGCCTTCAGGTAGGAGGTCCTGGATGACTTTGCTGGGTTGCAGAAGCGGGTCGGCGTGTGTCCTCCTCTTGTTCTCCTGTCTCTGTGGAAGTAGGCCTCTGCCGCAGACATGCTCGCCAGATTATCGGGCAAGCCAGGAAGCATCCCAGCGTGATCCCTCTCTCCGTATTTCCTGGAGCAGGAGGTACTGGAGCCGAGCTGTATGTGTTGCGCTTAGCAGTGTTCAATCCAGATGTCTGCTGGGACAGGAAGAATAACCCGGAGCCTTGGAACAAACTGGGTCCCCATGATCAATACAAGTTCTACTCAGTGAAAGTTGACTACAGCAAACTGAAGAAAGGAGGCCCCGACTTCTAAACCGTGAAGTTCGCCATAAAGCTGCTCTGAATGCATGAAATCATGTTGATTTTTTTGGAGTTATTACACTGATGAATACATCTCTGAAACTTGAAAAAAAATACACAGCCATTGATGATGTAACTCTGAATTAGCTGCATCTTACATACTTTGATGTTATTTTCATTAAGTTGAAACATTTTCTAATCTTCCTTGAGCCTTTTAAGATCTTTTGATTATTTAGAAATATTTTGCTTAATTTTAGGAATTTAGAGATTTTTTTCCTTATATTTCCTGTTATTGATTTCGTTGTAATCCAGTTATGACCTGAAAATAAGTGATTCTTTAAAATTATTAAGTTTCACTTTTTTAGCCCAGGACATGAATTATTTTTGTGAGTATTTCACAAAATAATGTCTATAGTTTTTAGTGGTGTTCTGTGTTGACAGCATTGTTTTGTTGTGTTGAATATTTTGTATTAGTTGTATCTTTTCCTGATAGAGGACTGTTGAATTCTCCAGCTGTAACTGAAAATATTACTAATTCCTTTTATTTTCTTTACGTAACAATTGTTAGGGGAATACACATCTAGGATTCTTTTTCCTTGGTGAGTTGACCCTTTACCAGTGTGTGATATTCTTCATGTGTTTGTATGGATGCTTAACCAACTTCTACTTTGCCTGTGGTTACTGTATGCATGGCGGCTTTATTGTTATTAATGCATTGTGTGTATGTGTGTGTGTGTGTGTGTGCGCGCGTGTGCTAATGAGATTGCTCAGCAGGTAAAAGTTGCTTTTCTGTGTGGTTTCTCTGATTCTTGTTCTCTGGGATTTTTTTTTTTCTCTTTCTATTCTAGGGTACTAATTATTCCTTTCTGCAGTGTATTTCTGTATCTGGGTCCATATAACAAGAAAACAAAAAGACACGACTTTACTCAACAGAGGCCTTCCTCTGTCTTTCAGATTTTGATTTCTGAGGGCTCCTGTTGCTATAAATGTTGCTCCTTTTTAAAACTTTCCCGTCACTAAGCTGGGCAGTGATGGCACACCTTAATCCCATCAGGCAGATCTCTGTGAGTTCAAGGCCAGCCTGTTCCAGAACAGCCAGAGCTGTTACACAGAGAGACCCTGTGTTGAAAAACAAAAACAAAACAAAACAAAACCAAACAAACAAACAAAAACTTTTATCACTAAAGATTGCCTGAAAGTTGGGATGGGAATAGGGAATAGGGACAGAATAGGGAAAACAAAAGCACCAAAAATGGCACGGGGCATTTTTATACTCAATCTGAGCATCCACATTGCTTTCCTGAAGCTTGACAGGTTTCCTGGGGCTTGCCCAGTCCTCACTGCTAGTTTTTGTTGTTTTTCATGTGAAATTCAGGCTGAAGATACTAGACAGGAAAAAGGGATAAATTGACTGCTACTCTAGTGTATTTTAAATTCTGGTCTCCTTCTTCTCTCTGCTTGATATTAATAACTTTTAGAGCCCTTATAACCTTCTCCATGTATTCTGTTCAAATTTTAAAATGTTTTTCCTGTGAAAGCCACAGTGAAGTATGCTTATTTTATCTTATGTAGCCTTAGATCCTTCATCCTTTCACTTTTTCCTATTTATATTTTAAGTGATTAAAAAAATAGGTAGACATGGTTGGTTCTTGGTGTTTTTTTTTAAAATATGATAAGTCTGCCCTTTTAAATGGACTGTTTAGACCATATAATTTTATATGATTGTGTTGAAACCTGCCATCTTGCTGTTTATTTTGTTTGACCTATCAGCTATTTTTATCATCTTTTATATTCTTTGTTAGCATAATAGACAAACTTCTTTTTGTAGCTATTTGTGGTTATATAGTATCTAACTCAGCAAACTTCTGTGGAGATCTAGAAAGCAAATATATAAGTATACACACAGGTGCATGTGTGCACTCTTGTGTGTACACACATACACACACACAAATACATATATGGTGGATTTTGTTTGTATTTTTTTCGAGACAGGGTTTCTCTATGTAGCTCTGGCCTGGAACTCGCTCTATGAACCAGTCTGGCCTTGAAGTGCCAGGATTACAGGTGTGTACCATCCACCACCCTTTGGCCCCCAGATAGTGTAGTTCACAAAGCTTAACCACAGCTTTACTGTTGTTGCACAGAAGCAGAGACAGTAAGTAAATGAATGGCTGTGGCTAGAACCCACTAATGTTTTGTTCATGAAAACAAGTGGCTGGTTAGATTTGTCCTGTTGACTAGAGTTTCCGAGTCTCTACCTTTAACACCGTTGCTATGCCTTTTCAGCTGCGACTAACGCCATGTTTCTAAAGTAGCAGAAATAAAGATTTCTATGCAGATTGTCCTAAACTTAGCTAATGGAAGTCCTAATTGGTATTTAGTTCTCTTAACATATTTCTATCTGTCTTTGAGAACTTCCTTGATTTTAGACAATATAAAATAATCTGCAAAAATATGATACTTATGTATTTAGACCTGGAATTTACCAAGTGGTTACTTTTAATGAGAAATGGGTTTTAGAAACTAAGATCTGCTTACATTATGTGCTTGTTGCCATAATGATGCCATTAAAAAACATTTGTTTCTATTTTATGTATCTAAGCATTTTGCCTGCTTGTCTGTATGTGCACCACATGTGTACCTGATGCTTGAGGAGGTTGGAAGAAGGCATTGGATCCCCTGGAAAGGGAGTCAGAGACAGTTATGACTTACCACATGGGTGCTGGGAACAAAACCCATGTTCCACATGAAAGGAGCAAGTGCTCTGACGTGCTGAGCCTATGGTGCCATTGCCTTTGGTTTTTCGAGACAAGGTTTCTCTGTGTATCAGCCACTTTGTAGACCAGGCTTCCCTCAAACTCTCACAAAGATCCGCTTGCCTCTGCCTCCTGAATGCTGGGATTTAAAGGCATGCACCACCATCCTAGCTCAGTAAATATGTTTTCAAAGTAATTAATTCACATCAATATTTTCCAAGTTATATTTAATATTATAGGTTTTTCCTATATTTCTCTAATTTTATACTTTGTGCATAGAATTTTGATTGTTAATGCTAACAATCAATTAGCAATATGCATAAATAATGTTTAGCATTATTTTTACATGCTTCCCACAGTAAAGCATGCTATGTGTTCAAGGGTAGCGAGAGATTTCTATGAAGTTTTTCTTTTGCTTCAGTTACATTTTTGTCTGTTTTGTTTTTCAAAGAGACGGGGTTTCTCTGTGTAGCCTTGGCTGTCCTGAACTCGCTATATAGACCTGATTGACCTCGAACTCACAGTGATCCATCTGCCTCTGCCTCCCTGGTGATGCCATTTGCCAAGGGAGGGGACTGGAGGAAGAGCAGGTGTGGAGGGAGATTTGCCAGATGGCGTAGAGGAAGGCGCCTGTTTGAATAAAAATACGTTGTGTTCACGAGGCATCACATGGTGATGTCAGGCAGGAACTACACCTGTCACCTCAGCATTTGGGAGAGACAGGAAGGTCACTGCTTCCAGAGAAGGGTATGTAGTGATTCTGCTTCCGTAGTGTGAATAAATTACTTTCACATGTACTAAAGAGTCTTGAACTGTAAATACAAACAATGTTTCAGGAGTCAGCTGTGATAATGCCACATGAAGGAGGAAAGAGAAACTCTTGGTGGTGTTTATTTCAGAGAGTTTTCTTCTCTCCTGTCCAGTCTAAGAGTCCAGTCTAAGGGTCCTGAGCAGAGACTCTGGAGTACTCAACAGCACAGGGTATGTGGGAAGGACAAGGAAGAGTGAGGTGATTACAGTGTTTTCCTAGCGGTCACTTATTCTCAACAGGTTGAATATACACTATGTCAGCGGAATGCGTACATAGTTATAAGTGATATCAAAACACATTATTAACTTTGTTACAGGTTGATTTGTAAAGGGAAAATTTAAACAGCTTTTCTTGGAAAAACCATTTCCACAATCAGCATGTAGAATTAAACATAAAATTATGTTAAATAAAAACTTTCATCATACCTGTACATTTTATCACAAGACCTCTGATAGTGTAAATTAGCTTTGGCTTTATTTTGGTTTAATGAGAAGTGGTTTGGTTTTTTTTATTTTTTAAGACAGCTTCTCACTATGTAACTCTGGCTGGCCTGGAACTCAGAGATCTGCCTGCCTTAGTCTCTGGAGTTCTGAGACTAAGAGCATGCGCTATGCCCAGGCCTTCCCACCCCTTCCAAAGGTATAAGATAATAAAAAGAAGCCAGGTGCTGGTAACACCTTCAGTCCCAGCACTTGGGAGGTAGAAACAGGTTTATCTACAGAGCGAGTTCCAGAACAGCCAGAGCTACACAGAGAAACCCTGTCTCATAAACCAAAACAAGCAAACAAACAAAGATAATAAAAAGGTAAGAGAAAAAGTACATTCTGTTTTTTGTTTTTCTTTCAGTGCTGGAGAACACACCCAGGGCTAGGCAAGCATTTTGCTCAGTAGCTCTTCTGTGGATGTCTCCTGGATACTGTTTCTGTCTCGCTATCCCAGCTTAGGTTTGGCTTGCCTCTCAGCATTTTTCAGCATCCTGCTTTTTTCCCACTTGAACCCAATAGGAAAGAAAATGATTTTGCTTACATAATCATTCTTTTCCTAGGATTACCCTTTGCTGCTTTTTACAGCCTGGATAGAAATTTTCTCTTGAATTCTTCTCAGCCATTTCCTGTTCTTTGAAGGCTGGCACTGTTATAAAAAGCTAATTGGCATTAGACACAAAAGATTATTCATTAACTTTTCTGTAAGGCCTACAGCTCCTTCCAAGTCTAATATTTTTAAAGGACCCATCTCTTTCCTTCTGAACAGACATTTAGAATACATTTGAATAGAGGATCTGAATTTTTAGAACGTGCCATATTCAGTTTAAAGTTGTTTTTTCCAAAGAAACAATATTATAAACAGTAGTTTTATTTCCCCAACTAACTCCAAAGTCTTTTTAACTTTCACCATAAGTAATTTAATTGCCAGTATAACAGTATAGAATCAAATGTGTGTGATGCAAAAGTCAATCCAGAGGTACAGTAAAAATAGTAAAATGTGGCCTTGGGTGTGGCTCAGCAGGTGCAGGTGCCTGCTGCTAATCCTGACAACCTGAGTTTGATCCTGAGTTTGTGTCCAGAGAATGAGAAGTTCAAGGTTGCCCTTGGCTACATAGTGAATTTGAGGCCAGTCTGAAGTAATTGATCTTCTGTCAAAACAATCAAACAAACAAAAACAAGAAGAAAACCACAAATAGATTGAGAAATAGCTTAGTTGGTAAAGTGCTTGCCAGGAACTGAGTCCAATCTTCAGTGCTTACATAAAAAGGCAGGTTTGTAATCACAATGCTAGTATATTGGAAAAATCCTTGGAGTTCACTGGCAGGCCAGCCTAGCCTAAATTCCAAGAACCGCAGATCTCATTGAAAGGCTCATTCTCAAAAAACAATATTGTGGCCATTGAGGCGGGTCAGCAGATAAAAGCACTGGCTGCTAAGCATGACAGCCTGAGAATGATCCATGTGCAGAAGGTCATCCTCTGACCCGATACCATGCTGTGGCTTGTGTATGCCCACACACATGTATGCCGGGGGTTGCCGTGGTGCTATGTATTTGAATGTTGATTGTTATGCTCCCCGAGGTCTGTTTGTTGTCTTTTATGAGCAGACACTCATGTACCCCCAAAATGATGTTTGTAACCTTGCCTAACAAATTTTTCCTGATCAGCTGAATTAAAAGGCCTATATCTGGAAGGGAAGAAGGAAGATTCTTGGGTTTTTGGGACAGAAGGACCACAGGACAGAGACAAGTGCCAGAGGATAAAGAAAGAGCAGAGTCGCCATGGGCTAGGAAAGAACCATGTGGGCCGGGAGGAAGAACTCTAAGGTTCCGAATAGAGAAGCGGCCCAAAAGTAGAGCATAAGAAGCAAGTGTTTGGGGTTATGGATGAGAAGTAGCCCAGACAGAAATGATTAAAGCAGATCGCATGGGCTGGGGGTGGATGATAAGGAGATCGCTTAGATGGAAATATCTGTGCAACCCCAGGTAAAATAAGGTTTATTTAAAGTCTGTCAGGTGTCTGTGTCTTTATTGATTTGATAATGGGTTAGATAATACCACTGTAATTATAGGCTATTTAATAATAAACATTATTAGCTATATTTTATATTTTCTATAACACATACATACACACACAAAATATAAATGTAATAAAATATTGTAAAAATAATAAAATTCCTCAAATTTCTTATTTTATAAGAGAAAAAATTCTTATTTTATCAGGGAGGCAGAAGCAGGAAGATCTCTGTGAACTCAAGGCTAGCCTGGTTGACAAAGTGAGTCTAGGACAGGGATGGCTACACAGAGAAACCCTGTCTCAAAAAAACAAAAAACAAAAACTGAAGCTTAGAAGTCCTCTTTTATTGGAGTCTTTTTAGCTCACATCTGGGAAATATATATATTTTTCTTTTCAATTCGTATTATGTAAATCTAATATGATGTCTTGGTGTTATAAATGAAATGATTACTGCAACTTTTACATTGGTCCTTAGAATGTGGAAGTCACTCCTCAGTATATATGACATTTAGTTCTCTGAAATTCTGAACCCTTGGATACAACTGATCACTCTAATCTTTGTATCCTTTATATATTCCATGTGACTTTCATATCACTTACTTTTGTAATCTGTACTACATGTGAGTTTGTTCATCTGAAGTAGTAGCTACTTAACAATAATAGTAATTACTAACAGTTCTTAAGAACAGAAAATGAGTTATTGTCATTCATGAATTATGATTTTCAAGCCAGGCACAGTGACGTACTCCTGTAATCCCAGTACTCAGGGAGTCAGAGGCAGGAGGATCTCTATGAGCTCAAAGTTGACATGAAAGGCTACACAGAGAAACCCTGTATCAAAAAAATGAAAAACAAAAAAAGTTATGCTTTTCATTTAAATTGTTTTTTCCCAGGGGACTGTGACTAAAGTTAGGAATATTATGTAATATTCATCTTTGTAATCATTATATACTTTTTACTAAATTTTTATTTTGAGGTGATTGTAAATTTACTTGCTATTTTTATAAGTAACATAGGGGCTGGGATTAGGGTGGGGGATGGTTCAGTTGTTAAAGTACTTGTTCCATATGAAGATCTGAGCTCAATTTCTACAGCCCATATTAAAATGCCAAGTGTATAATCCCTGAGTGGGAAACAGAGGAGACAGGCTGGTCCCTGAGGCTGTCTGGCCAGGCAGTCTCCCCTGATTGTTGAATTCCAGGCCAGTGGGTAGAATTCCTGAGAATGATACTGAAGATTACCCTCCAACTCACACATGCACACAGACATACACACTTACTAACAAAAAAGTCTGTAAAATAATATTATGAGATTTCTTTTTCTTCATTTCCCCCAGTATTAATACACCTAAAATTATAGTAGATTGTCAAGCAGGATATTGTTATTGACACAGTTGAAATACAACTAATTTCTATTACCAGAAAAACCAACCTCTTATAGCCCCACTCATTTTTTTCTTATATCTCTTTAGCCAGTTCGTATGAGACAAGACAAAGACAGAAAAGAAAGGGAACATGGGAAGGGAAAGGAATCTGGTAGAAGCCTCTCACCGAGAGTATAGAATTCTGGCACAATTAACATTTGTTCTAAAGGTTGCCTACATGGAGACAGTATTCTTTTTATATAAATATTTCAAATAAGAATATTAAAATAGCGGTGAATCATGCTTAAGGCTGAGACATTCATGACCTTTCAGTGTGGGTTCTTCTTTCCAGCTGTCAACATACAGTTTTCTAGGAATCCCACAAAAACTTTTATTTACAGTAAAAGGCATGCTTTAACTCTTGTGACCCATGGTTTACCTGTTCAGATAATAACCCCATCCAAAGCACATCCAAAACTACCCTGTAATCCAAGTCCCTTAGAAATCCTTTGGGATGTAACTTGAGAGCCAGTAAAATCCCATATTTGGCCATTATTAAGACACTTAAATGAAACTTTATCATGAAAATCCTGTACCCACATTAGGCGTGTCTTGTCCTTTCTCTGAATGCCTCTTCCTGTTCACATCTTGTGCTGTTCCAAGCTTAAGACTATGTTAAATTTTTCTTGAGTCTTAAGATGTAGCTCAGTAATAAGAGATTTGGCCAGCAAATATAAGGCCCTGAGCTTGATAAACACATGCACGCGCCCACGCACCCCCCATATATGCAAATAGCAACAAAAATGTCGTCTTAATAAATTATTATCTTTTTTCTTTTTCATGTTGGCTCATTCTAAAATTCTTTTCTGCCACCGAGACAAGAATCCTGTCTTCACCTGAGGGTGGGGAGGAGGTCCCGGTGCTGAAGGATGTATCTTGTTCCAGCACCACCATCCTTTCTCTTACTCCTTACAGTCACCATAGTGTGAGCAACATCCTGAAACCATTCCTTTCCAGATGATGTTCTGCCTCACTGCACACCCACCCAGAAACAACAGAGTCCAGTGACCATAATGTTTGAGACCAGGAGCACAAATTAATTCATCCTCCCTTATAGTTTTTCCTTGGCTATTATATTATAGCAACACCATGTAACAGAAAATTGGCACTGACAGATGAGTCATTGATGTCACTGTTCCTTACCACATGGTTCAGAAGCCTTGAGAACTGGCTTGTTTGTGGGAAGAATTTGGAAAAGTTTGGAGAAGCTGGTTAAGAAAAGCCTAGAATTCTGTAAGTGCAACTTAATGAGAAATTATGGGTGGGATCTCAGAAGACCAGAATGCTGCTAGAACAGAGATAATAATGTCTAGGCTCTCAGTTTTCCAGATGGCAGTGGGTACTAGAGAATTAGGCTAATGGTTATTGCATTGCATTCTGACAAAGAAATTATCTACATGCCTGAGACTTGTTGAGAAGCTAAAATTTAAGGTAGCAGATTAATTCATCTGGTATCACATCATTCGTCTGTGGAATGGCAATTGTTGGCTTTTTAAGTCAGATTTACAATGAAAATATCAACCATGTGGATTTGAAAAACATGAAGTTTGGTCAAAAAAGAATGTTTGAAGTTGAGGCCAATGGTGGGATTGTTGAAGAGTATGTCTTTAAAGACAAGCCATGTGCTCTTTATCACAATAATATGAAAGGTACCTGGAGGGCATCTCTGGAATTGGTTCTACCTATCCATAGCAAGATCAAGGATGTAAAGTTATAAATTCCTTTGAAAGAGACTGCTTTGAGAAGGGAACTCCAGAGAATTGAGCACACACTGGGATTCGCTGGAAATACTCTTTGGAGTCTGATCACCCAGGTAGCTGTGGTCCAGGGTTACTCAGTCAACACTCAGTTTTGCAGTGGACCTTGCCATCAGGCACACGATGCAGATTGCAGGCATATAAAATGTAAGAGTTGTGGGGTCACAGAGTTCTCTTACCTAGATTCCAAAATACAGGCTGGGAGTACAGATAACATGTGGTTCGGTCAGATTTGCTGCAGGCTGCCCGTTCAAAGTTAAGGGAATGAAGCCTAAGATGCAATAAGACCCTATGTCAGAGTTGCCAGGAACATGGGTCATCTGCTAAGGAAAGGGAAATAGAAGAGCCAGCTCAGAAGAGAGATGGTGTAAATCGTAAGCGGCAAGAATACAGGGACAGGGCTTCTCCAGCCCGTTAGCGTTTATGGCTGACCACATGTCCCAGACGTCTGATGTGAGACCACAGGATTTAATGTTTACCTGCGGACTTCAGGTACTTTCTGATCTTTCCTGGCTGTTCTCGTATTTGTCTCTTTTGGAATCAGGGTGATTTCTCTGTGCTCTTGTATCTTGGTTGAATATTTCTTTGAAAAAACAGGTTCTATACATTTGTTTGCCTTGAGCCTCAGTATAAACTTTGTCAGGTTCTAATGTATTCGTGAGAGAAATGCCTTCTGGAAGTTGTCCTCTGACATCTCAGTCTCAATCACAAACACACACACACCTCAGTGTAGAAAATCTGATTAAGTGGACCTAGTTTTCAAGGTGTTTGTGGTGTGCATTTCATTGTGTATGATTCTTCTGAGGAGTCACTAACTTTTCTAGACCTGTCTGTCCAGATTTAGCAAGTCCTCAGCAAATCATCTCAGGTACTTTCAGCCTTGTTTATTTTCCTGGTGGAGATGTAATGAGACTAAGCTTTTGATATTTTCTGAGATCTTGAGCCTCTATTTTGTGTTAGTTTTTGTTTTGTTTTCACTTTTTTTTTCTCTCTATTATATAGTCTATTCATTGAATGTTTTATTTCAGGATTGTATTTTAAGTTCTCTAATTTTAACTTGGTTTTTTACATCTTATATTTCTTTGCTGATGGTTTCTACTTTTTAAATATGTTTCAAGTATGTTAGTAATTGTTTGTTGAAGTAATTTTATGATGGCACGTTTAAAGGCTTTGTCAAAAGGTCAGCAAGATGGCTCAGCCAGTAAAGGCACCTGCTGGCCAAGCCTGATTACCTGAGTTTCATCACCAGGACTCACATAGTGTAAGGAGGGAGTTGACTTCTGTAAATTGTCCTTTGACCTGCACTTATGTGTAGTGGGTTTTCTGAATGCACCTATACACATAAATTTGCACACAAAATAAATAAAAATGTAATAAAATTTTAAAAAGCTCTGTCAGTTTAGTGTTCATACCTACTGATTTATCTTTTGATTCTGGTTGAGATTTTTCCTGGTTCTTGAAATATTTTACTTCCATTGAAACCTGGACATTTGTGGCATTATTAAACCATGTATATTAAGTCAGATGTTGGTGGTGGCACATGCCTTTAATCCCAGCACTTGAGAGGCAGAGGCAGGCAGATCTCTGTGCCATCTGGAGATCAAGGAGAGCCTGGTCTACAGAGTGAGTTTTAGGACATCCAAAGTTGTCCTGAAAAACCAAAACCAAAAAACTAAAACAAAACAAATACCAAAAACCCTGGGTATTTACTTTTCATCTTTGTGTGTGTGTGTGTGTGTGTATTGAGGGGTGTGTGTGGTGTGGGAATCAAAAATAGCATACTAGAGAAGCGCTCCTCCCATTAGCCAAGAGTCCAGGCTTTACAGGAACCTCTGTTTTAACACATCCTGTAACTCTGCAGTGGTAGAAATAGAAGAGGAACTCATTACTGCCACATGGATGTAGAAGTCTTCATTCCTTGTTGAGCTGTCCCCATGCTGAATAAGAAGAACAGAAATGCCTCATTACTGTTTGCTTCATAGTCTCTTCTGGTGCTTGACATAGAAAATCAAAAGGCCTCATTACCATTGTGTGGTGAAAGTCCTGACTCACCAGTAAGCTCCACACTCCAGTGTGTGTGTGTGTGGGGGGGGTACTTTATTAAAGCCTTACCTAGTCTTTGCCGGCATTGGTGGGATAGAGTTACAGTGGTCTCTATGCTGTTCATCTGGAGTAGAGTGTATTGTCTTAAGTATTTTATACTACTCTGTTCTTTCCCTCATTTTTTGACTACAGAGAGCAAAGATTTACAAAAAAAAATTTTTTTTCTGTATCTGTTGACTTTCTTTATCTCCAAATCTGAGGTGCATGAAGACAAAACAAAACAACTCAGACATCTTACAATCCTGCCATTTCCTGGATCTGTGTTGAAGACCATTGGTTTATGTCTCCTGGTGAAGAAAGACCTAAGCCCCAGGGTGGCTTTTAGACCCTACAAATACAGACGCCAGGACCTTTTAATGTTCCAAAGCTTAGGCCTTAGCTGGCAGATTCTCAACTAGCTCATCTACATTAACCCTTCCATCTTGCCTCATCCAGCCACATAGCCAACTGTCCTCCCAGACCCACAGCCACGGCTCTCACCTCTGTGTGTCCCCTGGCAAAAAGCCTTTCTTCTTTCCTCTTCCCAGAGTTTCTTTCTCCCTACCAGGAAGTCCTGCCTTCTACTTCCTACCCAGCTATAGGTTGTCAGCAACTTTTATAATCCAATCAGGGATAATTTGGGAAGCAAGGCCTACACAATGTCATCTTGGATAGGTGAGGATTTGCTCTTTGCTCATAAAGCAGCAAGGATCTTGGAGGGACCAGCATTTAATATTTGAATGCATAACAAGGTTTAGATAACCCCAACAGATCTAGTTAGCCTGACCTCTGGTTTCTACATTTTAGGGTCTTTTTGTTTTGTTTTATATGTGGAGTTCTAGGCCTTTAAAAAATATATGCCCCATGAGAAGAATAGGAAAAAAATATATTTGTTTCATCTTCACAGAAGCAGAAGCTATGAGTGGCTGTTAAATGACCTTTAATGATTGGCATTAATAACTTATTGTGTATTAGCCAGCAGGATGGCTCAACGGGTAAAGGTACTATGAGTTCAACCCCCTGAACCCAAATGGTGGAAGGAAAGCTAACAACTTCTACAAATTGTCCTCTGACCTCTACACTGTGGTGTGTTTTGCATAGTCTGCGCTCATACACATACACACAAAATGAACAAATAAATGTTTGAAAAATAAAACAACCAAAAAAACATACTATAATATAAGCACTAGTCTGTTTTATTCACATTTGCTTATTTAATATTTATTCATATTTAATATTTATTCATATTTGCTTAAGTAATTAAATATCACTTGCATATAAAGAACCTGAGGCACCGAAAGGTCAAGGGATACAGTTACTAAGTGACAGCCAACATTTGAATGTACCATAGCCTGTTCTGTTTATTTCGTTTATTATCAAATGTATGTGTATGATGTATGCATATATTATTTAAGAATTTTTAAAGTGTGTGTGTGTTTGTAGTTTGAGATATTCTCAAAGTCTAAGGATCCCTAGGTCCTAGATTTACAGGTTGTTGTGAACCATCACGTTCTAGGAGCGAAACTCAGGTCCTCTGAAAGAGCAGTATGTGATCTTAACTGATGTATGATCTCGCCAACCTCTGGTAATATTTTCTTTTTCTTTCTTTCTATTTGGTTTTTCAAGACAGGGTTTCTATGTGTAGCCTTGGCTGTCCTAGACTTGCTTTGTATACCAGACTGGCCTCGAATTCACAGAGATCTGCCTGCCTCTGCATTCCCAGAGTGCTGGAATTAAAGGCGTGAGCCATCATGTCTGGACTTTGTTGATGTTTTCTAAAAAAAAAGAAATAAGCACAATTAGTAAACTGTAGCAGGATGTAGTTGATTGTATGGTATAAATAATTAATAGCAAAATATTTAGCAAAGGGCACTCAGATATACATGCAGGCAAAGCACTCATATGCATAAAATAATTTTTAAATTAAAAATATACAAAAGCAACCAGGCACGGTGGCACACACTTGTAATCCCAGCACCCTGGGAGGCAGAGGCAGGTGGATCTCTATGAGCTCGAGGCCATCCTGGTCTACAAAGTGAGTTCAGGACAGCCAAGGCTACACAGAGAAACCCTGTCTCAAAAAAAAACAAAAAAGGAAAAGAAGAAGAGACGACGACGACACTGTTTGCTGGGATTTCAGTTCTTCCCGCTTGACATATAAATTCAGCATAGTGTCAGCCAGAAAGCAAGTTTATAGGTAAATTAATTCTAACATTCCTATAGAGGGAGATGAAATGGCACGGCCTGTAAAGGTGCTTGCCAGCAAGTCTAGCTGCTGTATTAGTCAACCTTGAGACCCACATGCGGAAGGGACTGACTCCCACCATGGGCCAAGGAAAGGCAAGGAACAGAATTTTTCCTCTAGCCTCCAGAAAGAATGTAACGCCAACAATAGACTAGATCTCAGACCTCTGGCCTCCGGAGCTGTACATAAATATTTGTGTTGTTTTTGGCCACCAAATTTTTAATAATTGTTACAGCAGTGATGGAAAACGAGTTCAGTTACTGTACTATATTTCTTGATGCCAGGCTTTCTCACTACTGTTTGCTTTCTGTATCTTCCTTCCACCTCCTAGCCTCACTTCTACCTAAGCACGCCTTACCTGGCCACTCTGTCTAGAGTGTTTGTCTCTGTATTTTTTTTTTTAATATATAATGTTGATGGCCAAACAATGCATCTTTCCTACTCAATTTTAAAGAGTGAACTGCTGGGGATATAGGATGCACTTGCCTAGCACTCCAAGGCCCTGGGTATGATCCCCAGCAGCACAGATTATCAGGTAAATATCTGCTGCCTGGAAGTATCCTCACAGCTCCCCTCACCCCAAGCTTTGACTTACAGCTCTGTTCTGTGCCCTTGTTTTTTGTGTTTTTGTTTTGTCACAGTTTACCGGTCAACAAGATGGCTCAGTGGGTAAAGACACTTGCTTCATCGAGCCTGGTAACCTGAGTTTGATCCCCAAGTCATCTGACCTTGATACACATGCCGTGGCACATGATCATTGCTTTCTCCCATATTCATACAAAATTAATATTTAAATGTTATTTTTAGACCCCCCTCTCCAGGGACAGGGCTACAGCTGGGATACAATGTGAATAAACTAATTAATAAAAAATAAATTTATTAAAAAAATAAATCTTTTTAAAACGTTATTTTTTTTAAGTTTATATGAGGGGCTGGAGAAATGGCTCAGAGGTTAAGAGCACTGGCTCTTCTTCCAGAGGTCCTGAGTTCAATTTCCAGCAATCGCATAGTGACTTCCAACCATCTATAATGCCCTCTTCTGGTGTAAAGGTGTACATGCAGACAGAATATTGTATACATAATAAAATTTTAAAATCTTTTAAAAATTTTATATGAAAATGAGAACCTATAAGTGTTTAATTCACTATTTCTATTTCCAAAAAAAGTCGTAAGGAACCCTTTCTAAAGAAGCAGTAGACATGAGAAAGAGCCTCTGTGTCAGCAGTTTCTCAACCTCCCCAACGCTGCGACCCTTAAATATGGTTCCTCATGCTATGACCCCAACCACAAAATTATTTTCATTGCTACTTCATAAGTGTAATTTTGTTACTGTTATGAACCGTAATGTAAATACCTGATATTCAGGATATCTCATATGCCATCCCTGTGAAAGGGTTGTTTGTGGGGCTTGACCTACAGGTTGAGAACTGATGCTCTGTTTAGTAGTGTTGTTCACCACTATTGAGGTTAGAGCAGCGAAGCATTTAAAGAGAATATAGGAGTGCTGGCCAGCTGATGTGATTGTGTAGTGCTATAATTTTGAGTTAGAAAAATTGCCAACACTACACGTTATTTTTCCTGAAGAGCTGCTCAAATCCAAATAAGGATGTGAATGCACTTAGAACCTCAGTAAAACCTTGATGAGAATGCCTTTTAGCTGATTGGTTTTGTTTGGACTCTGGTTACTATACAAAGTATAAAAAGTGGTTTTGCTCCAATTTCTAAACAGAATGAAAAGGACTGTCCTAATTGAATCTGTGTTGAATTCTTGCAACCCCACACGGGTCAGTTTGTGAGATAGAACAAAAGAATAGGGAGGCCCGAGGGTGATGTGAGACCCTGGCCAAAATGCTCTAACTGTTAGGAATGTTATTCTTACCATGTATGAAACCCTTAACTAAAGAATGGTGTGTGCGAGCTGCATTCATCTCCATATTAAAAAGGCCACATTGGAAACAAAATGCCATAGAGTTTAGAAAATATGAGGGTTAAGATCATCTAAAAATTAATGCTTTTATTCCATAAGAATTTGATTACAATTTATATGATGCTTATGCATAGGTATTTATCTTTAGATAATTTGAGGCTAGATCCTGCATAAAATAAGGAGTCCTTGAAATGAGATGAGAATAAGGAAGCTAGCTAGAGTGATAGTCAGAACATTGAAATAACATTTTTAGTACGCTGGAATGGCCGACATTGTTCTAAACACACAAACACATTATATATATTTCATTTAAATATATATAATTGCAATTTATTTTGGTGACTTAATTCGATGTACACAATCTCAGAAAATTATCTGCAAATCTTTTTTTCTTTTTAACCTTTTATTGCCAGCTGTGATGGTGCACACCTTTAATCCCAGGCAGATCTCTGAGTTCAAGGCTAGCCTGGTCAACAAAGCAAGTTCCAGGACAGCCAGGGCTACACAGAGAAACCTTGTCTTCAAACAAACAAAACAAGCAAACTTGTATTTATTCAACAATTTCATAGATGTATATAGCATATCTTGATCATATCCACTCTGCAGGAAGTCCTTTTCCTCCTGGAAATGGTTTCTGTGAGGTATTTGTTTGTTTGTTGAAAACTCAAAAATAGATATTTGGTTATTTCATATTGTGGTTAGTAAGAAATAGTTATATATATTGTATTGTTTTCCTTTTGAAAAGCAGTTAATTGTGTTTAATGCCCTTCACCTATTGATGCATTGATGCTCCTTAATGGAGCAGAACAGTTTATGAAATAAGATTACAATTTTATGTTGCCTTTCTTTTTGTTTGAATTAAGAACCTAGGTAGGGGCCTGGGCATGTTTGTAGTTCAGTTAGTTAAGTGCTTACCTAGCATACTGAATGAACAGGGCATAGTGGCACACACATGTAATCCCAGTACTTGGGAGGTAGAAATAGGAGGATCTGAAGTTTAGGATCATCCTCAGCTACCTAGGGAGTTTGAGGCCAGCCTGGTGTGTGTGTGTGTGTGTGTGTGTGTGTGTGTGTGTGTGTGTGTGTCTGTCTGTCAGTCTGTCTTACATACTCACACAAGTTCAAAATCTTTCTCAGTTACATAGGGAGTTTGAGGCCAGGCTAGTATGAGATCTGTGTGTGTGTATCTCACACATGTATACAAACATGCACCAACACAGAACCCATGTGGTAGTGTTGGATTGTAACACCTATTTTGGCAATGTATATACCTTGTATATGTGTACACTGGGCTGGCTTTTTTGTTTGTTTGTTTGTTTGTTTGTTTTGTTTTTTTGAGACAGGGTTTCTCTATGTTACAGCTCTGGCTGTCCTAGAACTCACCTTGTAGAGCAGGCTGCCCTTGAACTCACAGAAATCTGACTGCCTTTTTTTTTTTTTTTTTTTTTAATTCCAGCACTCTGGAGGCAGAGGCAGGCAGATTTCAGAGTTCAAGGCCAGCCTGGTCTACAAAGTGAGTTCCAAGACAGCCAGGGCTATACAGAGAAACCCTGTCTCTAAAAAGAAAATAAAAATAAAAAGTGTCCTTTTCTTACATAATCTATCCTAATTATAGTGTCCCTTCCCTTTGCTCTTTCCAGTTTTCTCCGCCTCCCATTATATCTGGATCCAATCCCTTTCTGTCTCTTATTAGAAAAGAATAGGTTTTGGTTATTATACAAATAATAACAAAATATAGCAAAATAAACTATAATAAGATAAAACAAAAGCTGTTGGACAAGACAAACAGAAGGAAAGGAGCCCAAGAAAAGGCACAATAATAAAAAAACCCACTCATTCACAGACTCAGGAATCCCATAGAAACACTAACCTGGAAGCTGTAATATACATGCAGAAGGCCTGGTACAACCTGTGCACCCCGTTTTCACAAGCTTTTTAAGGGGTGTGATAGTTTCTTTCAAATCTGTGAACCAAAGAGATTTCTGACCTATAGTTCCAAGTTGATTGGTTATCTACCAATGTAATTTGCTCTTGCACCATAAAGCTGTTATTAAGAAAATAAAATTACTATTTGAGGTCTTTGTGTTGCTTTTTTTTTTTTTTTTTTTTTTCTGAGACAAGGTCTCATTAGTCCCAGGCTGGCGTCAGATATACTGTGTAGTTTATGGTGACAGTGACTTTGAACTCGTGGTCCTCCTGTCCCCATGTCCCAAGTCCTGGGATTACAGGTGTGTGTCAAGAAACCTGGTGAAGTTACTGCTCTTTTAAGGTAATTGTTTTCTGTATGTTAGATATTTAAATGAATTTTCCAGATAAATTTGATATTTTTCTTTTTAACATAAAATATTTCTAAAATAATAAAAATTTTAAAACTCTGCAACTTTAAAACCATACACTTAATTCCTTTATAGAATTTCAAGTTAAAACAAAAAAAAAAAACCGAAATGAAATAAAACTGGAGAACTGGTGGTGTAAGGCTCTCTTTGAGGTGAGTGCCTGCGCTTGGGAGGTTTTGGTCTTTGGCCCTGGTTGCTAATACAGAGAGCAGAGACGACCGCCTTCTGAGGCTGATGTTGAGAGAGGTTAATATAAGGAAACCCCTTGATTTGCCAAAGGAGTCTGGGAAGGGAGCAGATGGCAGCGAGAAGAGCCCTTGAGCTTACTCAGCTGCTCTGAGAAGCCTAGGGCGACCTCTCTAACACAAACAAACCAAGCAGCTTTCAGAGTAATGGGGCAGCGCTGTTTGTGTTCCTGAATAACAATACTGCTCCTCACTTTATCTTCCACACCCTGATCCAGTGTGTGGGCGCCATCTGCCTCTTGGAAATTTATATCGGCCCTGGCCCTGGATAGTTGGGATTGTTATTGAGTGGTATTTTGAGTAAATGTGTTCTTTACAAAGCATTTTCACATGAATCTGATTAAGCATTATGTCCATTTGCATAATTAAGAAACTGAGGCAAAGAGGGATTGAGAGCTGTTGGAATTGTAACTCAGGCACTGACGCCTGATCTGTGTGCATTTTATTGTTAGTCTCTTGAGCTGTCCCAGTGTTCCTGTTTGGGCATTAGCTACTAAGCTTGGGAGTTAAATTTCCTAAGAAGGAAATTAGTTATTCTATAAATGTTATTTTTAGGGTTTTAAGAGTTCTCATGGCTACTCTTTTTCTAGGTCACAGATTAAAAAAGAAAGTAACTTGCTTTATTTTCTCCTGTATACAACTGTGACCTTAGAGGAAGAATTAGATTAGAAAGTCTAATTTATTCTATATGTTCATCAAAACCAAATTTATTTAAATGGAGTCATTCTAATTCAAAGGAGTTACTTAGTTTATAAGAGCTGTGTGTGTGTATGTGCACACGCCATATGTGTTTTTGTGTGTGGACATACATACACGTTATATTTAAACTAACTATAAGAAAACATATTCTTAAACAGGGTGTGGTGGTGCACGCCTTTAATTCCAGCACTGGATGGCAGAGGCAGGTAGATCTCTGTGAGTTTGGGGCTAGCCTGGTCTACACAGTGAGTTCCAGGACATCCAGGACTACACAAAGAAACCTTGCCTGGGGGAAGGGTGAAAAGGAAGAAGGAAGGAAAGAAAAGAAAAAGAAAAGACGAAGATGTGTTCTTGGGCTAGCAAGACGGCTCAGCAGGTACAGGTGCTTGCCAAGTCGATGACCCAAGTTCCTTTCCCTAGGGCCCATATGGTAGATGTCTGTGTACATGCTGTGGCATGTGTGCACCACCCCCACAAACATATACACATACACACACGTGCAATAAATTAAGTAAACAATTAAATATAGTGTGAAAAGCTTAAAAAGAAAAAAGTAATCCTATTAGTAAATCACAGCACTCCCTTTTCTTGCCGGTGGCTGAAATGACAGTGTTTCATGCGTTAGCACCTGCCTAGAGGCCTTGGGGAATCAAAAGAGCAGTGAGCAAAGTGGTTTTAATTGCCCAGGCTTTGCTGGAGCTTTTCTTATACTTAGAAACACAAAGGCCTTTGAATGGTGTCAGAGGGCTGTGCTGAGAAGTGTTCCTTTAGAACTCTGCACAGATGACTCACATGAGGGGGTGAGACTCTGTCTTGTAGTTCATGAGCCCATCTTTATTCCTCCTGTGAGAGTGTTGCAGAGCACTTGATAGTTAACAGTTGCATAGAACAGTTGCCCCGGAAACCAGCAGATGTCAGAGTTTACTGACTTGTCATTAGTGCAGGACTCTGTCTTTGTAGAAGTATGCTTGCTAATTACTTTTATAAAGTTTTGGATACATGCTTTAGCTCCAATAGTGTCATATTCAGTTTATTGTGGTTAACAGTACAGGTTGTGGAGCCGACTGCCTGTGCTCAAGCTCAAGTATGATGTTGAACGAGTTCCTTTATTTCTGAGCTTCAGTTTCCTTGCTGAAAGCGAAAAGAGCAGACATTTCATTGTTCTGAGGACCTAACTGGTTAATATATGGAAAACACTTAGACTGTAGGATGTAGTAAGTACTAAATGTTAGCTAGTAAAATAGCTTGTGCTTTTAATTTAATTTAATTTTTTTAATTTTTATTTTGAGACAGGGTTTCTCTGTGAGCCCTGGCTACCCTGGAACTTGCTCTGTAGATAAGGATGGCCTCAAACTCAGAGATTTGCTTTCCTCTACCTTCCTATTGCTGGGATTAAAGGTGTGGGTCACCACCACCCAGCATGTGTTTTTATTTTTAAAAAAGTATTGACCTTGTCTTGAAAAAAAGCTATTATTATTATTGTTGTTGAGAGAGAGAGAGAGAGAAAATGTGAAAATACACATGTCATACGACTATATGAAGTCAGAAGACAGCCGTCAGGAGTTAGTTGGTTCTCTCCTTTCAATGTGAGATCTGAGAATTGAATGCAGGTCATCAAACTTGTGCAACAAAGGCTTTTACTTACTGAGGCATTGTCATGTTCTGTATTTCAAAAAACAGTCAGATGTGGTGGTACATGCCTGAAGTCTCAGCATTCAAGGCAGGAGGATTGGTCTGAATTCAAAGCCAGTTTGAAGAAAGACCCTATCTCAAAAAAATTAACTAATTAATAAAGGCTATGAAAATTTAGCGGAAGCTAACATCAGTCCATTTAGGGTATGAATATAAATTATTAAAAAGAATCTTGTTAGAGCAATATTATCAACTTCTATATAATTTTTTGTTTTAAAAATGTTTATTTGAGAATTGTATAATTCAAATACCTCCTAAAATAGTTTCTAAATCACTATAGCAAAAAGAATTTAATAGGAATTTTAAATCACTAAATGTTTCATTAATATATATATATATACACACACACACACACACAATACTAAGTAATAATTCTTAGCCTTGGAATGTACTCCATCTCATTTTTTCTCCACAGAAGGTCCAGCCAGCACTGTGCATAAGCTGTGCACAATAGGCAATGCTTTTTTGTACATAAGAGTGTGGCAGCAGCTGCCTCAATATATAGCCATGGCAATTTGTCCAGTGGGGTGTCAAATTTGAAGCAATGTAAGGAATATAGATTGGTCTGTGTGGCTGTGATTGGAACATCAACACCAGCAATGCCTCCTCATTCTTTTGGGGGACTCTCTTCTTGACTACTGGCTATGAAGTCATTTAAATATCTGCTGAGGCTACAGAAATAGTGCTTCTCCCAGAACCAAGTCCAGTTCCATAGCCTTGCAGGCTCTATGTATAGTTGCCAGCTGCCCTTGCATAGAAAGACAAAAAGACTAGAACAGAACCTGGAAGTGGAGTCCTCTGTTTAGTAAGATCTGCTCTGGTTCCTTCCTTCCTTCCTTTTTTTTTTTTTTTTTAAGATTTATTTATTTATTCTATGTATACAGAGAAAGTGCTCTATTTACATGTACACCTCCACGCCAGAAGAGGGCATCAGATCACATTATAGATGGTTGTGAGCCACCATGTAGTTGCTGGGAGTTAAACTCAGGACCTCTGGAAAAGCAAACAGTGCTCTTACCCATTGAGCCTCCTCTTCAGGCCTCCACACTGGTTTCTAAAGCTTTCTTAGTTTAAAACACTGATCAGTTTCTCTCATATGAAGTTGTTATGGAACATGTTTTTTTAATGTCCTAGGTTAAACTCTTATCTACAGGCAGTATACAGACAAGCAGAAGTTACAGTAGCATCAGCCCTTCCCCTCATATTTGAATAAAGTATTTGTTTCATCTACTATCTTTCAAGAAAGGTTGCTTCTGTCGGGCATGTGGTGACTTCCTTGAATGTGTTGTCATTTCTTGTTTAGAGCGCTGAGAGTTGCCAAATTCATCAAAACTTGCAGCTCCAGTACTCTTTCCAGTTAGGACAGACAAACATCTACCACTCAAGAGAGTCTGACAATCTCCAGCTGGAGATGAATCTTTTTTTTTTTTTTTTTGCTTTGTCATTGCTGAAAATTCTCCATTGACATCCTTCATTGATAAGGTAGGCACCTACAACCAGGCCACATTCAGGACAGGACATATCACTGGCTCTGAAGAATTGCATCTTGATACTTAAGACACATGACTCTGGGGAGAGCATGCATAAGGGCTGGTAGATGTCATCTCTTGGGCCACGCTGCAGCTCCAACAACAGCTGCACTGAGGCAGGAAGAGACTGTCACTTAACTTTGTATATAAATTCTCGTTACTTTGCTCACCACCCCAGTAAAATTGTTTAATTTGCTGATATATTTTAATCACAAAATTGGGAATTTTATAAACATACTTAATCCTCTACGAATTATAGATATGAATATGTAAAGATTCAATTTAGTGTTCACTTATTTACTCATCTGTAAACGGATACTTATTAAGCAAGCCCTTACAATATGCTATCTGAAGTTATAAAGATGAAAACAAAACCCTTGTTTATAAGGAGTTCACAAACGTGAAACTATTTATTACTCTGGTAGTCATTTGTTCAAATAAAGATAAAACTGATGAAAAACGAGAGCCCTGAAGAAGCATTTAGCCAGGGATTCAAAGACATAAGGGAAGACTTCTTGGAGTAAATACCATTTGAGTTGAGAATTTAAAATGAGGAGAGGCTGAGAAGGTCATGCTGGTGTAGGGAATCTTACATATAAAAAACATAAAGGCAAAGAAAATGGAGAAAACCCGCCGCAGTAAATAACCACTCAGTAAGACTGATGTGTTTGTGTGCCGAGTGGAGGGAGCAAATCTGAAGAGACTGAAAGAGATCCCAGCACATGTGCACTGTCCTGTGACCAATGAAGCGGCATCAAAGGTTCAAAGCTGTTGCATTCAGCAAACATTTGTATAAATGCTTATTCTATGCTAGTCTTTGTATTAGGTACCAGAAATACAGGGTAATGTAGAAATGACATGATTTTTCAGTAAAAGGAGGAGTAGGCTGGTAAGGTTACTCAGCAGGTGTAGGTACATGTCATGAAAGCTGAGATGAGTTCAGTGCCCAAAGCCCCTGTAAAGGACCACAAAGGACTAGTGCATCTTCCGCATCTCCCTCTCTGCCTCTCCCTCTCCCTTTCTTCCTCTCCCTCCCTCTCTTTCTGCCTCTCTCACTTTCTTCTCCCCTCACACACACACTTATAATAAATAAAAATTAAAAACAAGAAAATACCCAGCATGTGTTCACACTCAAAAAGCTTTACCATTTAAAATTTGTCTATTGATCAATAAGAGAACCAATTAAGGTATGTAGCTCAGTGGTAGAATGCATAAAGCTCTGGGTTCAATCCCTAGTACTGGCAAAATAGAGGGGGTTACTGAGCAATTGACTGTATTTTGAAAATATCTGATTTTAAAGAATCAGTATAAATCTGTTATTTCTAATTTTTAAAGCCCAGTATGTTTTAGAAATTATGGCCATTCAAGTTTTTGGTCTCGTGGCTGTAATCATGCAAATTACATGACTGTTCCGGGCAATCAATGAAATTATTATTTCTTAGATCTATTATTTGATTCTGGACAAAATCTTTCTTGTAAACTAGAATATAAACTCCACAGGCATAAATGCTATAGCTTTTTCATTTAATGATTCAACAACTTGAGGTACCAGATGGTTTAATGTGATATTTGAGCTAAGCAGTGTAGACTGTAGGATTTCCTTAGTGGAAAAGAGAATTTTTACCACATATATACAATATTGCCTAATATATTTCTTATGTGGAAAAGAGAAATTTTACCACATATATAATATTATGTATTACATTATGTATTTATATATCAAAATAGAAATTTTATCTTTAGGACTTTCTATTTAATTCAAGGTTGAGTTCAGTCTGTTTCTGGATTCTCCAACTTTTTTAATGATGAGAACAATGTTGAGGGAAAATTTCAGACCATTTCTATTGCTTCTTGTTCTGCCATTCTGCCATTCAGGAGAACTAAACTTGTAAGTTACAAGCTATGTATGGTTTTTGGTTTGGTTTGGTTTGGTTTTTTGGAAGTTGAAATTTTTTTTTTTTTTTTTTGAGACAGGGTTTCTCTGTGTAGCAACCCTGGCTGTTTCTAGAACTAGCTTTGTAGATGAGGCTGGCCTTAAGCTCAGAGATCTGCCTGCCTCTGCCTCCAGACTGCTAGAATTAAAGGCCTGTTCCACCACCACGCCCAGCTCATGCATGTTTGTTGTTTTTTAAAGATTTATTTATTTATTTTACATATATGAGTGCTCTATCGGCATGTATACATGAATGTCAGAAGAAGGCATCAGATCCCAGTATAGATGGTTGTGAGCCACCATGTGATTGCTGGGAATTGAACTCAGGACCTCTGGAAGAGCAGCCAGTGCTCTTAACCTCTGAGCCATGTCTCCAGCCCCTCATGCATGGGTTTTTAACAAAGAATGTTTAGTATATATTTAAGCACAGCAAATTCTAGCAAGGACTTCTTCCAAACACTTGTTTGTTCATGCTCTGTGAGGACATTTTAATGGTTTTTAGTTTTTGTTTTAGAGACAACGGCTTGCTTTGTCTATATAGCCCAAGCTAGCCCCAAATTCATGATCTTCCTACTCTCATTCCAAAGTGCTACAGTCATGTGCCACCACTGTGGGTTTGACACATTTGTTGATTCTTGCCCAAGTGATGCGTGGTGCATGTTGAAGATAAAGAAAATGTAACATGATTTCAAGGTGGTATCCTATTAAGAGGTCGTAGCATGCATGTATCTATATATAAAAGGCCAGTGGTTTCCTAGAAGTTGAGATAACAGGGCCATGAGATGTAATGGAGGAGAGGCTATGGTGTGATTTTATTCTTACATTTTTAAACAGGGTAGAGCTGGGTAGAGAGGGAGTCTAAATCATTGCTTGGAATAGAAATTTGAAATAAAGCATTTCTTTTTTCATGTCAAAGCTTGTTTTGTGATTTGAGGCAAAAATATACTACTTATACAACTAAACAAGAACTCCTTGAAAGCGTTTGCTGCTTTATTCAGGGTCCACTCAATATTAAAGTATTTTTTTAATTGGTTGTGGGTTTTGTTTTGTTCTGTTTGACAGAGTCTCTCTGTGACGCCTGGCTATCCTGGAACTGTCTATGTAGACCGGGCTGGCCTTGAACTCACAGAGATCCACCTGCCTCTGTTTCCCCCTACCCCAAAATTGTTTACACTTGTATATGATGTGCTAGAGGTACAATGGAGCAGCGGTCTATTTATGTGTGCTCTTAACTACAGCACACAGGTCCGCCACTCCTGCTTTGCACTAAAAAGACAAGCCTGTTATCGGGAAGAAATGGGGATATTGGCCTTGATGGCCTACTGGAACCACTAGTGAAGTAAATATTATATGTTCTTTTTAATTACTTCTCCTCAATCTATCCCCCATCCTTCAAGTTCTACAAGTGGTGAAAGGGGCTATTGTAAAAGCTTATAGTTCTGTCTGAGTGCTCAGCAAGTAGGATAGCTTGATGATACATACGGGGTTGTTTTGATTTGATTTTTACAGGTGCCTGTCATTGAGGAAAAGGAGAATGAAGACTTCATCACAGATACATAGAAAAATTTGTTAAGTTGTTGGGTTTTCCTATGAATTTTGGGCAACGTTTAGTGTTGTTTCTGTTACTTTTGGAAAGAGAACACTGTCCTCCAACTGAAGAGATAGCTCAGTTGATGAAGTGCTGGGTGCACGAGCATGAGCCTGGGGTACTGGCACACACTGTAATCCCAACACTCAGAGAGGCGGAGGCAGGAGGATCACATCCAAGGTCATCCTTGACTACATAGTGAGTTGGAGATACCCTAGGCTGTACAACACCTTGTTTCCAAAAAAATAAATAAAACATTCTTTCTGTATTTTCATTGTTTTTGTTGTTGTGTGCTTTGTGAATGGAAATGTGGTACTATATAGGATCCTTTCATCAAGTTCTCTGTATCTTAGGTTTCTTGCTTTTTGGTTGTTCCATTTGGTCACCATTTTGGAATTGTGGGTTTTTGAGGATGAAATGGCCTTAATCATAATTATTCTTTCTTCTGTTTTTCCTTTTTTTCATCTCATTTATAGTACTCAGACCACTCTAGATTGTACAAGTGTTGTTTGTGGACTTGTCTTTATCATGAATTTAAATTCAAAATCTGCTATTCTTAACTTTTAAGAGTTTCTTTATTAGCCATTTGAGACTGCAATGAAAACTAAGAAATATCCTTCCAGAAAAATGTGTACAAAAGTATATTAAAAGTTTTTTTCATTAGTCCAAGAGATTCACTCCAAGATAAAGGATTCTTGTTTTTCGGGATTGTGTGTTCCTTCAGGACAGTACTTAAGTTTTCCTCGCTGAGCTTGGCATGGTCCAGGCAGCTCTCACTACCTGTGTAGAGATGCTCACTGAATTAGAAATGATTAACCCCCTTAGGTTTAAACTAAAGACTCTAAACAAGATGTTTCTCTCTGTTTCTTTAGGCTTTCATCTGAGTGGCACCGTAGCTGAACCAGCTACTGCTTCTGAACCATCAGTGACTTACAAAGTTGCAATCAGTTTTGATCGATGCAAAATCACATCTGTGACCTGTGGTTGTGGGAATAAGGACATTTTCTACTGTGCTCACGTGGTAGCGCTCTCACTCTACAGGATCCGGAAGCCAGAGCAAGTCAAACTTCGTCTTCCTATCTCAGAAACCCTCTTCCAGATGAACAGGGACCAGCTACAGAAGTTCATTCAATATTTAATCACGGCGCACCACACCGAAGTCCTTCCCACTGCACAAAAGCTGGCAGATGAGATTCTGTCCTCTAACTCAGAAATCAACCAAGTGAATGGTAATTGTATAACATTTTCTTGATTTAAAAATGTTAACTTTGCCAGGCACAGTGGTACCCAGCACGTGGGGAGGCAGAGGCAGGTGGATTGCTGTGAGTTCAAGGCCAGCCTGGTCTACAAAGCAAGTCCAGGACAGCCAAGGCTACTAAGAGAAACACTGTCTTAAAAAAAAAAAAAAAAGTTACCTTTTCACACAGAAAAACCCTGTTTCAAAAAACAAAAATGTTAACTTTTTCATGCCCGTTATTAAAAGCAGCCTTTTCTCACTGTGTTGTTTTATTGTATTTTAAGAGGTTGGAATTTTTCTACTGTTGTAATAATCTAACCTTAACCAATAATCCTGTCCAAACAACTGTGATTAACTTAGTTTCCTTTCCTTTTTTTTTTTTTAATCCCCCTTCAGTTTTGTTTTTTTTTTAAGACAGGGTTTTTCTCTATACCTTTGGCTGTCCTGGAACTTGCTCAGGCTGGCCTTGAACTCATAGAGATAGACCTGCCTCTGCCTCCTGAATGCTGGTATTAAAGGCGTGCACCACTGCCTGGCAACTCTAGTTTCTGAAAGCAATTCATTTCTCCTGTATAGATGTTTTGGCGTGAAGTGTTGATAGCATTCTACTTCTTGACTTTGTTGATAGTTACACAGTTTTGGAATAATTTATATTGTGCAGTTTTCATAATTTATGTTATAATAAATATTTAAGATCTAATGGTGTAGGTCAGTGATAGAGCTCTGGCCTGGCATGTTCAAGGACCTGAGTTAGGTCCCTAGAGCTAAACCGAAGAGAATTTAGTTCATTTCTATTTTTTTTTCCATTTTTTGAGACAGGGTTTCTCTGTGTAGCCCTGGCTGGCCTTGGACTCAGGTCCTTCTGCGTCTGTGCACACCATGACCCAGGCGTTAATCATGGTAAACTAGGACTGGTATTTTATTTTTTTAATGCTCTGGTATAATTTCTGTAGAAAGTATATACTACTTTTATAATTCAAAAATATGTTTCAGAACAAAAGGACTGGTACAGTGGCCTTACCTACGATCCCAGTGCTTGGAAAGCTGAAGCAAAAGAATCAAGAACGTAAAGTCATTCTCACTTTACAGCAACCGTGTGAACTCTTACTCGAGGAGCAGAGACTGGTGGGCTGGCTCCTCAGACCCCCGTGCCCCCTTACATAGCCTCCTGAGAAAAAGCCAGTTCTTGAAAGAGTAGACTTAGTAGACAGTCAGGATTTTAAATCAGAGATGGTGTGATATTTAACTAATTGTGCACTTCATCTGTGGCTTGATTAATAATTATTTATAAGAGATATCCCTTCCATTTTATCCTCTCTGATCACCCCAAGGACTATCACATTAAAGTGTCATGTACTTCGACGTGTTACCAGTACTAGAAGGTCAGTCACCTCATTCTCATTCTTTTTATGAGAAGGCTCAAATATCCAAACCAACAAACCTATGTAAGGACATTTTAATTTAATGTAATTTAAATCAGTAGGTATGGACTAAGAGTTAGTGGACAGATTAAAAAAGCCAGTTAGTAAACTCCAGTTTGTAAACTTGCTTATCTAATTGAAGTGGTTCTGCTCACTTACTCCTAAATATTTCCCCTCCTCTATCTGACTCTTGAAGGTGGACATTTCTTACTCGTCTTTTTTATCTCATTTAATGTGATCTCTATAGACAATTTCAGCTGTACCCTTTATTTCAGATGTCATCTATTTGTCATGATCCACAGATTCATTTTCCCAGTCCAGCTCCTGTGAACTTTATATATCCACATAAAGATATTCCAAGATCAGCAGATCTAAATATGAATTTATGGCCTATATTCTCTTTAATTTTGGGTGGTGCCAGGGGTTGGACTGATGGCCTTTTGTATGTTAGGCAAGTGTTCCTCCATGGGCGCTGTACCATGGCTAGAGTTGACTTTCTCAGACTTGCTTATTCTTATTCTTCTGCTTATTCACCACCTCAATGATCAGCACTATGCTCTAGATACTGATATAAACCTGTATTCATCTCTAACATCTTTTCTTTCTTTATGCATTCCACTAAAAAATCTGTCCATCTTAAATGCTCATGGTTTTCATTTCTATAGCATCAACACCCTAAATTAAACCATTATGACCTTTCTCCTAGATTGCCCTTTATTCTGTCCTCTGTAGAGCCATCCCAAGCGGTTTTTCCCTAATACAGAGACTGTCACATCATTTCTTTCATTTGTGTGCTTTTGAGACAGAGTCTCATTAAGTAGCTCTGAGTCCTGGAGCTCACTCTGTAGACCTGGTCTTGAACTCAGGGATTTCCGCCTGCTTCTGCCTCCTAAGTGTTGGGATTAAAGGTATGCACCACCACTGCCAGGCCATATCATTTCTTCCCTAAAATCCTGCTTTGGTCTCCTATTACTATTAGGAAGAAATCCACATTTCTTTGGCCTACAAAACATTGCATGAACTAGCCTTTGCCTACATTACGTGATTTTCCCTTGAGAGAATGTCTTCTCTTCTCCCATTACAGTTGTATGTGGAGTTTAAGACTTCGTGCTGTCTCTGAACAAAAAACCACACTTGGCGTTTCCCTCACTCTGTGCCGGGCGGTCTCCCACCCATTTCCCAGCGTCATTTCTAAGACTGCTGTGGCTTCTTTTTCCACATAGAAGTGTGTGTGTGTGAAGAACTGCAGAAGTTGTTTGTGCTCTGGGTTTAGTCTTCAGCATAACAGGAAAATATGAATGTGATTATTTGTTTTCTCTCCTTCTCTCTCTCCCCCCCCCCAATAGTCCAAAGCTTCCAAGAGGAAATGGATTATATCAGTTTTGTTTTTCACTAAATACTAGTATTTGACACAAATTCTGGTACATACTAGGCTCTCGGTAAATACTGATTATTGGCTAGCTCCGCTATGTTTTGTTTTTGAAATAAGATCTCGCTATATTGCACCAGCCAGAATTCTTGAGCAAAGGGACCCTTCTTCCGGGGTCTCACCAATTGCTGGGATTAAAAGCACACACTACCGCATCTGGCTATATGTTTGTTTAATAAATGAAACTGTTGGGGTTAGAGAGATGATCAGTGGTTAAGAGCACTGCCTGCACATCCAGAGGACCCAGGTTCAATTCCTAGAATCCACATGGTGGTTCACAACCATCTATAACTATAGTCCCATATAACTGGAGTTGTTCACATAGATCTCCTCTGATATGCAGACATACATGCAGACAAAACACCCATCTACAGAAATAAATCTTTTTAAAACAAATGATACTGTCTCATGAAATATTCTGTGATTCTGAGCATTGTGCTACACACCTGTAATTCCAGTACTTGGGAGACCAAGGAAGGAGAATCCAGAGTTCAGAGCCAATTTTGTCTACATCATGGAATTGAGGCCAGCCTTGTCAACAGAGAAAGACCATGTGTCACTCACTCACACACAAACACACACACACCCTCTGTGGGGCCTCTTGCCGTTTCATGCTGTTTTCAGATGACTATAATAGTCTTAACAGCCACACTGATTTTCTGTTGTATCTTACCTAAATGTTGACTTGCTCTCTTTCCTTTTCTTTGCAGTGACCTAGCCCCATCTTAGCAGATCGTTCTGTGGCAGCATAATAGATATTATTTAATGTGCCTGATTTTTTCCACAACTGCTATGACCATGTGGATCCAGAGTGTTCTCTACTTTTCTACTTTTTTTCAAACCTCCTCAAATCCTGAGAGATGTCATTCCTTCCAGCCAGTTGATTAAGAGCCAGCTCTCTTTTTAGGCAGGTTCCTAAATCTGCTTTCTCACCTCCTAATTGAATCACCTAGAATTATAATTGGTCCAGCATCTCTGCTCTGCTGCTAAACCACTGTTCCCTCAATCCTTAGGCCCAAAGTACCCAGAAACCCAGTCCTTGGCTCAACCTAACTTATCTCAGTTCCTTCTTAGCTGAGATGCCAATTTGGTTCCTAAACATTCCAAAGTCGTGTCCAAAATAATTGCCCCAACAGTTACAAACACTATGCTAATAAATTATTTATCCAAACTTAGCTAGGGATTGAAGTGTGAGCAAGGAGCAGACAGACTTTCAGGAGAAGACTGTTGTGAATAACTTTAGCTGTGTTTTAAGTGGTTTTGCTGAGGTAAGCCCAGGTATGAAGGATAACTCTAATACAAGTTTATAAAATCATGTCACCACACCTCTAACTCTACTGTGCTTTAGGAAATAGCTTTATGGTGAAGTATAATATCTTTATTTGTTAAAATATCTTATGTAACCCAGGCTGTTCTTAAATTCATGATAATCAAAGATGGATTTGAACTCCTGATCCTTCTGCTTCTACCTCCTGAGTACTAGGGATTACATATTATGTACCAACATTGTAAGTATTACAGCTAAGAGGAGAAAGGTATCCTGGGAGTTGGGAGCCAAGGAATACCACAAAGTCACACCACACAACAAACCTTACAACACATTTATTGGGAGGGCAAAATACAGCAGGATGCTGCCTCTGCTTGGAAGGGCAAGAGCAGCAGAGAACTGAGCGGAAGGCAGGCTCTGTATTGGGTTTCGGGGGGGGGGGGGTGGAGCTTTGCAGGGATTATGTGGCCTGATCTTGGGCCTGCCTGCCTTCCTTCCTTCCTCCTTTCCTTCCTTCCTTCCCTCGTTCTTTCCGTTCTTTCCTTCCTTCCTTCATTTGTTCATTCCTTCTTTCCTTCCTTCCTTCCCTCCCTCCCTCCTGTAGGGCAGGGCCTGTCCACTCTTCCACCTCCAGGGGCTTACATTACCATAGCTAGCTAAATACAATTTTATGTTCTAAAAAAATATTTTTAGCTTTTAAAATAATATATGTATGTTAATACAGATTTGGACTTGACAGAGGAGAAAGCAAAGTAATAAATACTGCTTTCCCTGGGGAGGGGGATGTTATGATTTTTTTCTTCTGTGTTTTGAAGATACAGAGGAGAAACAAACTCAGTTTCCCCTACCATACCCTCAGAATACAGCTATGGTCAACTATTTGGGAACTTTTTTCTTTACACACCAACTTTACAATTACACACCAGTTTTATAGTAGACACCAACACGTCCTGTAATAGAATTCATTTTTGATACTAACTACCTGGAGATGGTGTGAGACTACGTGTTGGAGGATCAATCTCTGGAATTGTTCCCGCTTCTGCCAATCTCCTGCCCAATGCTGTTTTACCTTTTAACTAGCCGGCAGACTGAATGACCATAAGTCAAGGTTCCCACACTCCTCTCCTGACGTTCAATTAATTTGCTGAGGTAGGCCACAGAAGCAGGGAAACATTTTACTTATATTTGCCGGTTCTTCATATTACGGAAGGTACAACTGAAAACTACACAGGACAAAGCGTGTGTCTCAAGAGGCCGAGCTTCTATACTTTCTCCAGGCACACTGCTCTTGAGAATGCTCCCCATGTCTAATCTCTGCAAATTCTATGTCTGTTTGTTTTTTTAATTAACTCACTGGCCATTGCTGAACAACTTAACCTTCAGTGCTCGTACTTCTCTTTAGAGGCTGACACACAGCCCTCTACCTGGGGGAGCAGAGCCTGAAGCTCCAGCTTGACACAGCTGCCACGAGCAGCTCATTAGCACACAGAAAACACCACTTTGAAAATTCCAAGGACTTTAAAGTTGCATGACATGCTCAACGGAAACACTCCTGTGGTAGCTAACAACCGTAACTCTAGGTCCACAGGATTTGATGTCCTCTTCCAGCTTCTGCAGGCACTGCACACACATGTGATACACAGACATACATGTAGTCAAAACACCCATACACATAAATGGAAAATCTTTTCAAAAATAGTTGTATGCCATGAAATATAGTCCAAATGTAAATTTAACAACAGCACATGTGTATTTCTTTTTGTCGTTATTGTTGTTGTTATCAGTCAGGGTTTTTCTGTATAGCCCTGGCTGTCCTGAACTTGCTCTGTAGAACAAGCTGGCCTCGAACTCATAAAGATCCACCTGCCTCTGCCTCCCAAGTGCTCATACTAAAGGCGTGCACCACCTTCCAGCAGAATATTTGTGTTTCATTCTACGCTTTTCAGTAGTCATAGACCTTAGAAGGCTACAACTGTGACTTCTGTTAACTTAAAACTAGCATGCATCTTACATTTCTGAAGTCTCGCGCAGTTGCAAAGCACTGACTATCTTCATCTATATGCTCACAGTGTGCCATCATTCCCATTCCTCACAGGTGCCCCTGACCCCACAGCTGGGGCCAGCATTGATGATGAGAACTGTTGGCACTTGGATGAAGAACAGGTCAAAGAACAAGTGAAGCTTTTTCTCTCCCAGGGGGGCTACTATGGCTCTGGAAAGCAGCTCAATTCAATGTTTGCCAAGGTAAGAAATAAAAAGGCTGGATTTCTTTTTTTTTTCCCTTCTTTCCTTCCCTCCCTTTCTTCCTTCTCCTGCCACCGCCCCCATCTTTCTTTCTTTCAAATGTTAAATAAACTGGGCTCATCACACTTCTGCCTTCCAGTACATCTAGCTTACTTTATATACCGAGTGCTTAAGACCTAGCAGGAGACAAGGTAAGAAGAGCCTCATAAGCAGGTTATTCCATGGAGTCCAACTACCTTTCCTCTCTAAATGAGCCAGTAGTGCTGGAGAACTTTAGCAAGGAACTGTCTTCTCTTTGCTCTGAATCAAAAGCTGTCTGATGAATCTTCAGAGACTAGAGTTTCAACAGTGTTCCAGAAGAGACTATTTTGAAACTGGAGGCACCTGTGCCAGGCAGGCTTTGTTTTCTTCTCTCTCTTTCCGTTTACACCTTTACTGGGATATAGCACATATACTCTATGGTTTACCCATATAACCAGTACAGTTTTGGCTGGAGATACAGGTCAGAGGTAGAACACTTCCCTAGCATGTGCAAGACCCAAGTGTGCAGTTCAGTGGGTTTGTGGGTTTAGTGTTTTAGGGTTGGTATAGTCACAGTACTTAGTATAGCGTCATCACCACAGCTAACATTCTCATAACCTTGGAAAGGAATGTTATGCTATTACCTGTCATTCATAAGTGCGCTGCTTCAGAAACAAACTGTAGCCTGTATTTGCTTCTTTGGGGGTTCTTCTTTCTTTTGCCCTTTCCACCCATTTTCTTCCACCCTTTCAACCCCAAAACACTAGATAAGAGAGAAAAAGTGGTTGAGAGGAAAGGAAAGAGATCCATGAATAAAGTCAGGGGTCAGAAAGGGGGTGACGTTTTCATTAGACTACTCTCTGCTGATCAGGGCCTTTGAATTCCTTGGGGCAAGTTTGATCTTCGTGGTCAAGATATCTAATTTCTTTTTCTTGTTTTTGTGCATGACTAATAACAGCAACCAACCACCCAACAGCGACTGAAAAACCCAACAACAGCCCACCATGCCTTTCAGGGACCTAGCATTTATATACCCTCTGAAAAGTCCCCTGAATACCAAACATCACACAATTGCAGAAACTATCAGCAACTGGCAAAATCATGCCTTTGCTAGAACACGAGCAAAATTGTAGTCAGCTGCTGTGAGGTAGCCACGTATCTCCACACCTGGGCTTAAAACAAAAACATGTTCTTATAATATGTGTTTTTTAAAGAAACACAACATCAATATTATTTAAAAAAAAAACCAATAAATTCAGAGGTGATGTCAATTTTGTTGGTCTTGATTTAACAGCTAGTACTGATTTCACATTATAGTCGCAGGGTTTCTTTAAAACATACTTTGCAGGGAGGATTTTTATGACGTGAGTGTAGCACTCAAGGTATAACTATGTGGAACCAGCTCTCCATTTCCCCCTTTTCTTGAGTTCCAGGGATTGAGCTTAGTCACCAAGCTCGAGCCAGAGTATCTTTTTCTGACTGGCCCCACAGTTTCTTTCATTTGAACCTGAATTACTAGTATTAATTCTAAGATCATACATTATACATCATCCCAGTTTTATACACACACTATCACCTATCATTTATCTATTTACATATGTATGTGTGTTTATGTACCTATATTGTATGTATGTATGTATGCTTGAGCAGGGAGAAGCAGATGCTTTAACTCTTTTTGTTGTTACAAAAAGATTGAGCTACAGTGGGCAGTGAGGCCTCTCTGAAGTCAAGCACAAAGAACAGACACATGCAAAGAGAGTCACTCAAGGGGGTTAGATAAAATATTAACATAAAGGGCTGGTTCAGTTGGTAAACCCCACTTGTAAGCAATTCCTTGCAGTGCTGGTAAAATGAGAAGTAGAAATGCTGGATGATTGGAGTTAATTGGTTAATGGGTGTATCGTACTTAGCAGAGTTCCAGGCCACTGAGACATGAAACCAAAGATGAAGTGTATCTGGGGAACAACACTCAAGGTCAGCCTCTAACTTTCACACAAGCATACATACATATGCATATACAGGTACACATACATGAAGATACTGACATGAGAGCCCAGAATTGTTCTGAGATGCAGAGCAGGTTCCAATTACAGAGCTAGTTCAAGATGGAGAGCCAGATTAGAAGAGCAGCAGTCTAAACAGGCATCAAGCGGAGAAGTCAAGCTGAGCTGAAGCCCCCAGGCAAGAGTTTGTTCACCTGCTGATGGTTTTTTGTCAGGTTGTGTGCTGATGAGTTGGCAGGTGTCCCTGTACTCCATTATTAAGTGTCTCCTTTTTTATGTGGCCCAGGTAAGGAATTTGGATCATCTGTTGGTAACTGGTGTGTTCCATAAGTTCACTAGCCTGCTTTTTTTTTTTTAAATCCATGTTCCTGATTTGATAAGTTCATGGGTGGTAATGTTTTACACAAATGAGTTTTTATCAGCATGTGCAGTTGGTTTGTGCTGAGCAGATGGTAGCTACTTATTTGCAGAAACAAGAAGTGGAGCTCTTCTGCATCAGCATTAGCACTCAACATGGACCAAACTGTTGTTTTATAAAATAGAGTTAGTCTGGGCATTCAACACAGAGGAACTAGATCATATACCAGCCTTATCTCCATACTGACACTCTCCCTTATCCTCCATGTCCACTTACCCATCCTAGTTCTCAGTAACCTCTAATCTACTTTCTGTCCTTATAATTCCCCCTATCCTAGACATTCAAATAATAAAAATATACATGTGTGAAGGTGTGGGTGCAGTTTGTGACTGACTTCTTTTACTTCTTAGCCTGATACTTTAAAGGTTGATCTTTATGTTTAAGTAATAGTCCATTTTATTTATCCTTTGTCTCTTAGTAGACATTTATATTACATTTGGCTAGTCTAAAAAAGAAAAATGTTGCTATTAATATTCTTTTTTTTTTTTTTTTGAGGCAGGGTTTTCCTGTGTGACATTGGCTGTCTTGGACTCACTTTGTACACCTTGAACTCAGAGATCCACCGCCTCTGCCTCCTGAGTGCTGGAATTAAAGGCATGCACCAACACTGCCCAACAAGATGAATATTTTTTTTAAGATTTATTTATTATGTATACAATGCTCTGCATGTACACTTGCACTCCAGAAGAGGGCACCAGATATGATGGTTGTGAGCCACCATTTGTTGCTGGGAATTGAACTCAGGACCTCCGGAAGAGCAGCTAGTGTTCTTAACCTCTAAGCCATCTCTCGAACCTGCTATTAACATTCTTATACAAGTTCTATGTAGACAATTTCCCAAGATTTCTTGACATCTAGGCCAGTATTGTTGTTATTCTTTTAGTCCAGCCATCCTAGTGTGTTTGAAGAGGTATCACATTATATGTAACAGGCTTTTTTGATATATGTAGGAATTTCACTTACAGAGTTGAGAGACTTTCTGTCTCTTAAATACGCTACAGAAGTGCGTCATCTTTTCAACCTGTTCTCCATCCTTCACCTTGTCATTTTCTATGCTGTGCAATTACTAATCACTTGTCCCTCCTTATGTTTCAGGTTCGAGAGATGCTCCGGATGAGAGATTCTAATGGAGCCAGGATGCTGACACTTATAACTGAGCAATTTATGGCTGATCCACGCCTCACGCTCTGGAGGCAGCAAGGAACCAGCATGACAGACAAGTGCAGGCAGCTCTGGGATGAGCTAGGTAAGTCCCTATCCCTCACAAGTTCTATGTCCCATCAGCTTGCTACACCTACATTAGTGAACATTTGCTGTCAGTCCTAATTCTAGCTGGTGAAACATTTTAGGTTCAATAGAAGCTTCTTAATCTCACTTTGTTGCTTCTACAGCAGTGTGCTTTCCTGTTAAGAATTCTGTCATGTTACCTACATAGAAGCCATTGCTGAAAGAAAACCTCCTCACTTGGCTTCAGTTGCATGGCTCTCTCCCTCTCCTCCTTTTTCCTCTCTCCTCTCTCTCTTTCATAAATAATTATCAATCAACCGGCCGCTGGGCAGAGGGAGTAGAGAGAGCCAGGTCCAGGTTCACTTCGACATGGGCAAGTTTGCCGAAGCCCAGGAGCTGTTCTCCACTTTCATTGGCCAGTACGCAAGTCACAGGAGCAGATGTAGCCCTCAATTTGGCCACCACATATAACAACAGGGGGCAAACCAAGTACTGCAGCGTTGATTTTTATGAAGCCATGGACGACTACACATCTGACATAGAAATCCTGCCCAACTTTGAAGTTCTGTATTACAACAGAGGCTTGATACGCTATAGGTCGGGGTATTTTGATGAAGCGTTGGAAGATTTCAAGAGGGCATTAGACCTAAATCATGGATTTCAAGATGCTGTTTTGAGCTTAAAACATACTCTTTTAAACAAAGAAGAAAAGCAATGAAGAACTGCTGAAAAAAAAGTTACTGAAACTTTTAGCTTATTGAGATTTTAACTCACGATCCTTAAATCTGCATATGTCTGGCTCTAAGACAGGCATGGAAGTATTCTGATTATATGTGAGAGAGTACATTTTAGAAGTGAAAGTAAAATACTGTATTATTAATTTCAACAGAGACCATGTTGGATAAATCTTTTAATAGAGTAAATAATACCAATGTATAAATGTACATTTTACAGCAAAATACGTACATCAATATGTATTATTTTTAGTAAAGGTTTTACTTTTATCAAATTAAAAAATAATTATTAATCAAGCCACAGATGAAGTGCACAATTAGTTAAATAAGAAATATCACACCATCTCTGATTTAAAATCCTCTGGTTGTGTACTGTTACTACCAGCATAAGTCCACTCTATAAAGTGTTTCGGGAACTGGCTTTTTCTTTTTTCTCATGAGGCTATATAATGACACATGTCCTAACCTAGTCTTTAGTCTCAGGATCTGGGGCTCAGCTGATAGAATGCTTCCCTAGCATGTACAAGGCCAAGGTTCAATCCTCAGCACTGTATAAAACCAGGTATACTGGCATACACCTGTAATCTCAACACTTCTCAGGAAGAGGAAGGAGAAACAGGAATTTAAGATAATCTTCAGTTACTGAGTAAGTTCTAGGCCACTTGGGCTACATAAACCCGTTCTTAAAAAAACAAAACACAAAAAATACCCACCTTAGCCTCATTTTTGTTGCTTTCCTTGAGTCTCCTTTCCAGCCAGACCACTCAGGTGTGAGGAGGTCTCTAGTGTTTAAACTTTGACCTTCTACTCTACTATTTTTTTTTCTCTTTTTCTGTACTTTATGGCAAGCCAGGCATAATGGCAAACTTTTAATCCAAGCATTGAAGAGGCAGAAGCAAGCTGGTGTCTGTATTTTAAAGCCATCCTGGTCAGCATAGAAAGTTCAAGGCCAGCCAGGACTGTATGCTGAGATCTTGTCTCAAAAAGTAAAAAGCAAATAAATATAAACAAATAGAATTTTAAATTTAAAAAAATAAGAGTTGAACCAATATAAACACACTTTCTTCAGTTAGTGTCTGAAATTGAGATTAGGTGGCTTTTAAAACATTTCTGTTTGGGAAAAAATTCCATTGTACTTTAAGAGGTTGTGAAATCTGGGGCTCAGTCATTAAGAACACACATTGTTCTTGCAGAGGACCGGAGTTCAGTTCCCATGTCAGGCAGCTCACAACAACTACTTATAACTCCATGTCCAGGTGATGCCTCCCATCTCAGGCACAAGCACATATACAGATGTTACATACATGTACATGTAAATAAATAATAATAAAGTATTTTTTTAAAAAAGGCTGTGAAATCCCTATTTGTGATTAAGTTAAGAAGCATTCCATTACTGGGTAAGGTAGCTGTAATTCCAGCATTTGGGAGACTTAAGTCAGAGGGAGGGAAATGCAAAGCCAACTCGCCTGAACAGTTTAATTTAGCAAGACCCTACGGGGGGAAAATCACTTCGTTTCTGCTTTTTGCTAACTGGAGACTGAGGAAGTAGCTGGCGCAGCAAATAGCCAGTCTTGAGAAGCACCTGTTTTCCCTGTGAAGGAGAGTGAGGTGTCAAAGAAATAGTCCCCATTTGTTCTTTGGTCCCCACTTCTGTTTTAAGCCATTAATTATGATGTGTTTGGTGAGAAATTATACACAAACATTTTGAATGAACGGTGTGATTTTTTTGGGTCAGTGGCCAAGGTTTCAGGAGACCCAGTTTTGACGGTGTCCACAGATTTTCATTTCATAACCAAACCCAAATCCCCAAGTGCAAACTTTTGCAGGTTTCCATTCCGATGTTAACATATCTTTATAGTATATAGGTTGATTTAATTCCATAGGGTTTTTTTTTGTTTTGGGGGGTTTTGTTTTATGTTTTTTGTTTTTTCCTATAACCCAGTATTTCTCTCGGCTGCTGTTGTTCCTTTTTCATTAACATTCAGAAAGTTTAAAGTTAACAAAGCACTATTTTGTCTATGCCTGGGGGTTTATATTCTGACTTTTTGTTTCATAAGCTTTTTTTTAAAAAAAGATTTATTTATTTATTATGTAGTATTTTGCCTGCATATATACCTACACCCCAGAACAGGGCACCAGATCTCACTATAGATGGTTGTGAGTCACCATGTGGTTGCTGGGAATTGAACTCAGGACCTTTGGAAGAGCAGCCAGTGCACTTAACCTCTGAGCCATCTCTCCAGCCCTCATAAGTATTTTTAAAGGTGCTTTCTACAACTGCTTGTCCTGTAGGATTGTGTGCTGTGCCTTTAATGTAATTTATAGTATGCAAAGAATTGCTTCATCTTACTGGAAACATATTCGGGTATTGTTATTCTTAATTTGTACAGGTATCCTCATAATAGCTATTCCTTCCAGTAAATAAGTAATTATAGAATCAGGCTTTTCAGAACTCAAAGCAGTTGCCCATTGAAACCCTGAATATGTATCAATGGTATAGTGTGCAAACTTTAGTTTTCCAGATTCTGCAAAGTGAAACATACCCACCTGCCAGGTTTCACTTCTTTTGGTACCCTAGGGTTACTTCCAGTGAGTTTGGTTATACAAAGAACAAGTAGAACATTTTCTTATACTTTTCTTGGCTCATTGCCAAGTGATAGAAATTTTTCTTCTTCAAAACTTTATTATTAACATGGCATTTTGTGAAATTTGGAGGCTTATTAATAATTGGTCAGTTTCTTCATTTCCTTGTGCTAGTGGACCTGGCAAGCCTGTATGAGACTAAATAGTGGGTGATATATAATGGATAGTCTTTATTTCTGATTGCCATTGCAGCCGCATAAGTAACAAGGTTAATTCTGAACTATCAGAAATAAATTGAGCAGTTTCTATATGCAAAACAACTATGTCTGGATATTGAGAGTCAGTAACTATATTAAGAGATTCAGGAAAATCTATTAATACCATAAGAAGTACATACAACTCTGATTTTTGAACTGAAGAATATGGGCTTTGAATTACTTGCTTATTTTGTCTGATTTATAGCCTGCCATTCCCAACTAATTTGCATCAGTGTAGAATGTAGGTGCGTCAGGAATTGGCGTTCCCTTTACAGTATGTAGGGGAATCCAGTTAGTTCTTTATATAAACTTATTTTTAAGGTATTTGTTACTAATTTCTCCCAAATAGTTGCTACAAGTTCTTTGCTAATCTTCAATTATTATCCATAAGGACATAATCTCAACATTAGTAAAAAGCAGTATGATTTTGACCTTCTGGTCCCACACTTTTAACCCATTGCACCCTTTGTTTTGTTTGAGATAACTTTTTTGTTCCTAGAAACTGTGTATAAACCTTTTGAAGTGGCCATTCTGCATTCCAAGATTTTTGTGAAATGATAGTTACATCAGCTCCTGTATCCACTAAACCTTCTATTTCAGTATCATTCATTAGCAACTTTAATTTTGGCCTCTGATTATTAACCACTGTTTGCCAGAACACATGTTTTCCAGTACTTCCAAATCCTCCTGTTTTTTTTCTACTGGAGTGGCTTTGCTTTTAATGTAGGGAAACAGTAGCAGCTGAACAGTCCTATCACCTATGTTAATTTGCATCTCTCTTTTTTTTTTTTAAACATAAGCCATACTTTTAATTTCTCCTTTGACATCCTCATCTATAATTCCTGGATACACAATGAATTCTTGGGAAGTCAATACACTACTTCCCAAGATCATTCCTACTGTCCCTGCGGGCAAAAGACAGTAAACTCAAGTAGTTGTTTTGTAACATTGAATTTTGGGGGATAGGATAAGAGATTTATCTCTGGCCCAGTCTAGAGTAGCTCTGCCTACAGTAGGGTGCATCAGATTGACAATACTTAGTTGCGGGTTTTCTGCCTGTTTGTTAGTTCCTGGCTTCTTGACCTACCCAGGGGCTGTGGGGACTGGAAACTGAAAGTGTGCAGCACCAGGCAGGGCTGTGATCTGCCTTCTAGCACAACTTGTTTTCTTCCTTCCTCTTGGGGGAAACGCCTGCTGTTGTGCTCAGTCACTGGGTCTGAGCCTTTTATTTCCCCTTTTTCCAGTGTTACTCGCTCTCCAAGCACTTCCATCTCTACCTGTTATCTTTCCTGTTGCACAGCCAAACTCTGTAGCCCTTTTAGAGATGAGAGAATAGAGTGACCCTTTTGGTTTCCCATTTCAGCCATTTTTTTTTGTTTCTCAGGTTTCTCCCTTTCCACTCACAATTTTTCCAACTGCCCAGCCATTCTCCCAGCCTTCTTTGAGACAGAATATAGGAAGAAGCAAAAACAGAAAATCACCTCTGGGAACAAAGCAGGGGATAGCCTCATGGCAGAAACCAGGATAAGCCTTTTACCGACGACTTGAAACAAAATATCCATCCCTTATTCCCCTGCCATTTCCTCCACAGCATTTGAAACTAGATTTCCCATTCTGTTGAGCCCCACACTGGGTGCCACTGGTAAACAGACTTTTTGGCTATTTATTGGGTTCTCTTTTCTCCACCCTTCCAACCCCCCAACAATGGAGGAGAGAGGGAAAAGGGTTGTCATTCTCATTAGACTACTTTAGTGTTATCATTAGTATTTTGGAGTTCCTTGGAACAGGGTTGATCTTTGCCGACAGGATATCTAATTTCTTCTTCTCATCTTTTTGCTTACAACCACCTGAAAAGCCACAGCAAACCACAACCAGCAGCGACAGGAGGAGCAGCAGCCACCACAGCTTCTCTCCAGACCTCAGAAGCCCACATCTCATACACTTGCAGAAACTATTTGCAGCTGGCAAAATCATGTCCCTGCTAGAACATGAGGCAAATCAGAGTCATCTGCTGTGCACAGTCTGAAGCAGCCTCATATCCCACACCTGGGGTTAAAACGAAAACATATTCGCATAACATCTCTGTGTTTTTAAAGAAACCAAAAGTTCTCACTACACTTTGGAGCATGTGATATTTCACCACAGTGACAGAAAACTGAAAAGTCGTGTTTTAAGGCATCACAAACTTTGATCAGCAGTTTCAAAATCCAAGTCAATGTAAATAATTTTTCTTTGAAAAAAAGAAATACTAAGATACGTCCTGTAAAAAATTAGATCCTTTGCAAATTTTATCTCATGAAATTCTCCTATTCCTATTCCAATAAAATTGGTATTTTTATGTTCTTAGTTTAATAATTGAGGGACTTATAATCAGGTGTGGTGGTCACGCCTGTAATCCTAGAACTCAGAAGGCAGGAGAATCTTTGAGTTTGAGGCCAGCCTGGTCTACAGAGTGAGTTCCAGGACAGTCAGGGCTACACAGAGAAACCCTGTCTCAAAAAACAAAATAATAATAATAATAATAGAGGGACCTAGAGATAAAAAATCTAGCCCAAATATGAAATGTTTCTTCCAACATTGCCCTTGTGTTAAGGGCCTTTTTCTGTGTGCTATTATACCCTGCATATGTCTCGTGTATGTGTGCGTGTGCAGGTGCACAAGTGTACATGCAGAGGTCAGAGGACGACTGTTGGTCCTTAGGCACCTTCCACGTATTTGAGGTGAGGCTTCTCATTGGCCTGGAACTTTGTCCTACAGGCCTGACACTGTAAGCTTCCAGAGATCCTCCTGTCTCTACCTCACATCTCACCATGGCAGTACTTGGATTTCAGGCATATGCTGCTACATCTATCTTTCTGAAGGCCTTAGAGTTCTTTACACCTGAAGGCAAGCACTTTAACCACTGAGCCATCTCCACAGCCCTCTATTGGGAACATACCATAACCTAACATATTATGTTCACATGTCATTATGGGTATTTATCCGTCTCTCCTACCAGACAGCTCCTAAAGACAGAAAAGTCTTATTCACCCATTGTTGGGTCACTTTGACATTCCTGTGGCCACGCTAACTGACAGAAACTTAAGACTCATCTGGCTCATGGCTTCACAAGTTTTAGTCCTTAGCCAATTCTGAAAATGTTAGCAATTATATTTATATATAATGTGTATATATGTATGTGTGTATGTCTCACATGTATGAGAGAAAAGAAAGCTGATGAGTTATTTGGTTTTTGCTTTGGGGACATTTGGGTTGTGTGTGTGCTGAAGCAAAGGCATGCATGTTATTCACAGATACTAAGCATGTGGAGTGCTCTGTTTTTTAGGGGCTTTATGGGTATGCATAATTTTAAATCCACACTGCAAACTGGAAGAAAAATCCTGTTGGCTTCAGCAGCTGCAGAAGTGGAGTGACCTGGATCTCTGTCCCCTGGAGGATGGAAACTATGGACACGAACTGCCCGACATTACCAACGCCCTGTCCCAGAGTGCCAGCCACAGCCCAGGTGAGCCAAATACCTTTGTGTTCAGAACTTCCGAAGGCGGGAGGATAAAGCCCCAGGATAAGGCTGGTTGACAGTCTTTCTGTCTCCTTTGTCAAAATTATTATCCTACATAAGAAAAGCTTCTCTTTTAATTCATGCCAGGATGCTAAAGCTTAGATAAGTGTAAGCATTTGTCTGACAGTGAGGATGCTATCCTTTTCCACATCAGGCTGTCTGCAGTGGCCAGCATGAAGTCCTGGAGCTGTGTGCCCAATTCCTCTCTAGCCTTCAGCTTCTCTGTGTCCGAGTGGATCTGGGCTTCAGTTTGGGTTGGTTTGTGTAGCTCTTTAAAGGAGAGGAGAAGCCTGCCAACAACAAAACAAAACAAAATAACAACAAAAAAAATTGTAAGAAGTGTCCTGACTAAGGCTAAGTGTCTCTGTCCTATATTCTCTGTGTTCTGGTGGTAGAGGCCAGCAGATGGTTTTCTATGAGTAGTGTCCTTACCAAATCTCTTCTTCCTATGTTTTCCTCAAATTTTTATAAAATACAATAAGTATCTCCTCCAAATTTATTGCCAAGACTCCTGGCCCATTGTAAGGCAAGTCTGGTCCAGTAATCCTATACCCTTTGCCTTTTGAGCCTACTGTTCTACAGATGTCATTTAGTAACAAGCATACACCTCCATATTTGTTCTTCTGACTCTGGTCCTTTGATGTTAACCACTGTTCTTTAGTTCTTTATTGGCAGGAGATTTTGTCAGACATTGATCTTACACCTGGTCTCTTTTCTTTAAGGAACAGCTATTGGCATTTTCAGCCTCAAGGAAGGAATCAGTTAAATAATTATTTTTCTTGGTCATCTTCTACTGTACCATAAGTAATGGCTAATATACTGAAGATAATTAAGTTAATGAGTCATGAAAAGACTATAATTTTGTTACTTCATTAAGCTATCCATTCCTGGCACTCATCTACTGCACAACACAGGACGCTGTCACTTCAATACAGACTTTAGATGGTGCAGAGGATCAAATATGTACAATCACACAGCTCATTCTGGAAATTCTCATTTTCTGTTGGTTCTTATTGTTGCCAGTTCTTTTCCACCCACAGCCCAGTCTTTGTTGTTGCCAGGTCATTGTTCTGTTTTAAGGTCTTGTTATAGAGGCCTGTAGAGACAGCTCAATGATTAAGAGACTGGCTGCTTTTCCAGAGGTCCTGAGTTCAATTCCCAGCACCCACCTGGTGGCTCACAACCATCTATAGTGAGATCTGATGCCCTCTACAGATAGAGCATTCATAAATAAATAAATCTTAAAAAGTAAAACAAGCAAAAACCTCATCCTATACCTAGGGCTGTCCTTGAACTTCAGCCTCCCGTATCGTGTGATTGCAGGTACATGCTACCATACTCAGCTGCTGGTTTCTTGTCTGTAAGATATTGATAGATTGTCCCCTCCACTCTCTCTCCTTACTTCATTTCAGTTTTCTAATTACTTGGTACTTAAGATTACACAACTGAGCATGATCGGAGAGAAATTATGGTCAATGGTCTTATTTTCAATTCATGACCACTCATTTCAGTGTCTTCAATGCCTTCTAGTCATCTACTGCGTTTGCCTAATCTATGCCTGTTTCTTTTAAATTATTGTTTTATACCATTTTTTCCTCAGAATGTTCTATGCTTCCTCTCTCTCTTGTTCTCAGCTGAGTTTGTCTTCTTGTCCATTGACATTGTAGGTACAGTGCTTGACAAGTGAATATATACAAATGTGGCTGGTTTTGTATGTCAACTTAACGTAAGTTAGTCATCAGAAAGGAGGGAGCCTCAGTTGAGGAAATGCCTGCATGACATCCAGCTATAAGGCATTTTCTCAATTAGTGATCAATGGGGGAGGGCTCTGCCCATTGTGGGTAGTGCCATCCCTGGGCAATGTGGAAGTGTAAGCCAAATAAACCCTTTCCTCTTCAACCTACATTTTGGTCATGGTGTTTTCTCACAGCAATAGGAACCCTAAGACAGGTGGAAAATCATATGGGCAAGAATATTCACCCAAAGTACAAGTATCATGAGATGTGTGGCTCATGCCTTTAATTCCAACTAGATAGGAAGGTCACAAGTTGCAGACCAGCCTGGGAAACTTAGACTCTGCTTCAAAGTAAAAAGCAAAGGACTGCCAGTTGGTGCTTAGCTTTCATCTCAGCACTTGGCAGGCAGAGGCAGGCAGATCTGTGAATTCTTAAAAAGCAAAACAAGCAAAAACCTCATCATATACCTAGTGCTATCCTTGAACTTGCTTCAGTCTGTGCATAGTGAGATCCAGGGAAGCAAAAGCTACATAGTAAGACCTTGGCTCAAAATAAAATAAAACTATTAATAGAAAGAATTAGAAGAAAAATTCCAAACCTACCATTTCTGTGTTATAGAATTAAAAAAAAAAAAACTATTGTTTAAAGTGTCTGGTGATAGTGGTGCACACCTTTAATCCCAGCACTGGGAAGACAGATCTCTGAGCTTGAGGCCAGCCTGGTTCCAGAGTGAGTTCCAAGATAGCCAGGACAACACAGAGAAACCCTATCTTAAAAACAAAACAGACATATACAAAACTAAATGAAAAGTCATTCACAAGAATCATACATGTTTACCATATATGCCAAGAAATAAATATATTTACTTCTGCTCTCAGATTCCCCTTTGAGTACACACTAGTCATGTTTTCAGCCCCGCCTACACAGAGAAAGCTCTGTACTGGTCACTTACTTCATCTCTGGCCAGGTCTTTTAGCAGTGTTCAGCACTGATCATCTTCTGCCTCTCTCTGAGAAAGTCTTACTGCATTACTGCATATAAATCCCCTCTCTCTGACAAAGTCTTAACTGCATTACTGGCTCAGATGATCTCCTTCAGTAGCTGGGACTGTAGGCATGTACCACCTCACAAAGTTATTCAAATGTTGTCTTTTGGGGGCTTGTTTTAGGTTTTGTTTTGTTTTCCAGGGGAGTTGGTTTTTTGGTTGTTTGGTTTGGTTTAGTTTTTCGCCTTGGCTGTCCTAGACTCACTTTATAGACCAGGCTGGCCTTGAATTTACAGAGATCTGCCTGCCTCTGCCTCCCCGAGAGCTGAGATTACAGGAGTAGACCACTGCGCTAGGTTTAGCTTGTTTGTTTTTTTTTTTTTTGAGACAAGGTCTTGCTCTACTGGCCTAGAGCTCACTGTGTTGATCAGGCTGGTATGTGCTACCACATCCAGCTTTTGTTTTGATACTTAGATGGGTCAGTCTATATCCCAGTCTGAACTAGCATCTTTGTGTAGCCAAGAGTGGCCTTGAACCTCTGACTTCTGCTTCCATCTCCCAAGTGTTGAAGTTACAGGCATAAACTACTATGCCAGTATTTTATGTGGTGTTAGGCAAGCATTCTACCAACTGAGCTGCATCCCCAGGCTCTCAAGTGCTGTTTTACTAGAGACAACTATATATAAAATTGTAACTCTAACCTAATGTCAGCTTGCCTTTTCTCTAACTCTGCTTTACTTTTTCCATAGTATTTATAAACATATATATCTGATACACTGTATATTTAACTGTCTCTCCCTGTTTCAATGTAAAAGTTAATAGAAACATAGACTTTACCCATCCTACCTACAACAGTATCTGCTGTGTATTAGGCATGAAGTATTTGATGGCTTAATGAATTGTAAAGCAGTGAGGGCCTTGTCCCAATTGTGTGCTGAGCAAATTCTCAGTCAGGATGAATAAAAGCTTAGACCCTAGCTAATAGAAGAGTCCATGTACTCTTATCCCGAATTAAATGAGTCATGTGTTCTCTGAAACATTAGATTAAAACAAACCTATGAATTAAATTAGTTTTTATTATTAATAAATAACTTATTACTAACTAAATGCGTTTGTGTTTTTGTGTGTATGCACGTGAATGCAGTACCTATGGAAGCAGAGAATATCAGGGCCCCTGGAATTGGAGTTACAGACAGTTGTGAGCTGTCTGAGTTGTGAGTCCCCTAGACTCCGTTGTCTTATCTGATCTAAGGTCTTAAGCTTATGGAAAACTTTATAGTCTATTTGAGAAGATACAGCTATCCTATGTGGGAAAATAGCAGAGACTAAAATGGCTAAGGAAAAAGATCTATGCAGTAAACATTTGAATGCCAGATAAAGAGCCAGGCTCTCCCCTACAATGGACTTTAACTCTCTGGACCTCCATTACTCATTTGCAAAGTATGGAAACTACTGTACTGAAAATAGACAAGATGAAATAGGCAAAGTAAAGTAGTATTAAGAAATGAGTCCATTTCTGTTCTAAGCCCTTTTCATGTATTATCAACAAAATGTTAACTGCATTTAGCTTTGGGTACGGACTCAATATTCTTAGATGAGGATTTAAAATAGGAGAGAAACAGACAGACAAACAGATATAGACACAGGGGATGATACGATTTGAACTTGTTTGTAGTGTTGATTTCCCTGCGGCCCTTTTCCTGAAGAGAGCTAGCATGGTCAGATTTTAATGGGAAAGTTTGTAAGCATCAACTTTTCTTGTGGAGAGCAAGCTATAAGCTGATAGCAGAGTGGTGAAGGTCCCCAGATGTGAACAGCTTTCATCTTTCTCAGCTTTTATTTGTTTGTTTCTCAGTTTTTATTTATTTTCTTATTTTTAGGGGACCAGAGACAAAGAGTATTGTTTGGTTGTAAAACAGAATATTTTATCACTCAAGCTGGCCTCAGGCTGTGAGCTTCCTATGTCAGGTTCCTAAGTCATTTTTTTTCAACTTCTGATGTGAATATCACAGAAGCCCATAATACGATAAGTGCTCTGACTTGCTCATAATATCTTATTCTATTCTACGTTCTGCCATGTGGCTGGTTACCTCTGCTCAGGTTTCATGTGTATGTCCTCCTCAGTCACACTGCAAATGAAACAAGTTATGATTAGTTAGGGGTAGTATCTAGCTGTTTCTTTTTTTATTATTATTGCTATGGAAAATAGTTTATATTCTTACTATTGAGTAGCTCAGCACAACTGTCTCATCAGCCTCAGGTGGCTCTGAGTCCCAGTAGAAAACTGTTCAAAGAAGAAGGAATTCACAACCCTCTGTAAAATATTTTTTTTTTGCTCTTTTTTTTTTTTTTTTGATAGAGGACATTGTAGAAGGGGATTTTCTGTAACCCATGAATGTCAGGACCCAATCATACCTGCACCAGGCCCACAAGAGCCACCCACACCTTTATTCCAGAAATAACAACTCTGAGTCCTTCTGTATATTTACAAAAGCCTTGGCCAATATATCTAGGCATGTTCCCTGACTTATTCATAACTAATATCCTGTTTATTCTAAGTTCTGCCAGGTGGCTGGCTACCTCTGCTCAAGTTCATGTGTGTGACCTCCTCAGTATCCCGGGGTGAATTCCCTGCACCATTCACTCTGTCTCAGCATTCACTCTCTCTACCAGAACTCCTCATTCCTATTTCCTGCCTTAGCTATAGACCAGTCAGCTGCTTATTGACAGGTGAAGTGCCCAAGGATTATACCTATAGGACATAGCTGTACAAAAGGCTCATTTAAGAAGGAGACAGCATGATTACTCAATGTCCAGCTGCTATGGCTGACCTCCCACCTAAAGAAGACCTGTGTTAGAACTTCAGATTATTCAGCCGTTCTTTTTCTTTCCCCAGATTCTTTATCCAGACCAAGAAGAACAGTCTTCACTAGAGCCATTGAAGGCCGTGAGTTACATTGGCAGGACAGCCACCTACAGCGAATAATCAGCAGTGATATGTACACAGCTCCTGCCTGCCAGCGGGAAAATGAACGATTACTCTTTAATTCCCATGGCCAGCCACTGTGGCTCGGTAAGTGTAGCCCTCCTCTGCTCCAAGAATGTCAGGACCCAATCATACCTGCACCAGGCCCACAAGAGCCATCAGCATGGGTTCCAGCAACATTAGATGTAACTTAGAGTCTGTGTAGCTCTTTTGGAGCATTGACTACCAACGCAGGCTATTTGAGTCCTACCTCATTTGTACATGTCCTTAACTGAGGTAACCTCAGGTAGAAATATGTACCTTTCCCTAAGTTCTGGGAAGAAGACAAAGCAGTTGGTATATATTGAAGAGTAATAATGAAGCCACTAGACATCAGTTTACACGCTTTCAGTTATCTGTTACTAGGCAACATTATATTCTGGTCTGAACTTACATATTTTGCTTAAAAAATGCTATGGGAACTAAGGAGGTAGCTTGATCAGTAAGGACCAGAGTTTGATCCCTACAGCCCATGTGAAATAATCGCAGGCATGGTGGTATGTACTTACAATCACAGTACTGGGGAGGCGGAGACGACAGATTCCTGGAGCTTGCTAGCCAGCCTAGCCTAGTGTGATTGCCTAGTTACAGACCAGTGAGAGGCCTTGTCGAAAAAAAAAAAAAAAAAAAAAAAAGCAACAAAATGGCTCTGTAGGTAAAAATGTTTCCTGCACAAGCCTGATGACCTGAGTTTTATTGCTGGAACCTAGATGCAGTCTGTGGTTTACATATGCCTGAACTCACACTCATACATACATACAATAATTTAAAATTAAGCCAAGCACAGTGGTGCACGCCTGTAATCTCAGGACTTCAGGAGGCAGAGGCAGGTGGATCTCTGTGAGTTGAGGCCAGCCAGTGAGTCCAGGACAGCCAAGACTACACAGAGGAGCCCTGTCTCAAAAAGAAAAAAAAAAGTTAAAAAAAATTTAATCTAGATAAACATACATGAAACTATAAAGAGTAGAGTCTTTTATTTTGTATTTTGCTTCTTTATATCTTTAAATCTTCTGCATTCTTTTATGTATGTACCGTGCATATGTTTGTGTGTGCACATGTATATGTGTGTATGTGGTTATGCATTCAGCTGTCTTGTTGTGCATGTGAAGAACAGAAGTAGATAACAAGTATCTTCATCAGTCTCTTTCCACCTTATATTTTGAGAGATATTTCAGCCTATTCCTAAGCCCAGAGCATATCAGTTTAGCTAGACTGGCAAGCCAGCAAGCCCCTGATACTGTCCTGCTTCCACCTCCCAGTCCCAGTTATTTCTGTAATTTTTAATATTAGCTCTAGAGGAAATGACAAAGTAAAAGGAAAGGCTTGTTGAGATCATTCCCCTGTTTTAAGAAGTTAATAGTTACTGGGCATAGTGGCATACTCATTCTTGTCCTTCAAAGCATAGCTCAGACATTTTCGTATAGATATTTGTCTTGTCACTGTCTTATAATGTCTGTTTAGGAATAATTCATGAGCTTTTTTAGTGCAGCAGTTATGTATTCTCTTTGTGCTTCCTTTGCCCAGTGTACTACCTGGTATATAATATAGGTCCTCAGGAAACATAGGGTTACTAAATGAATGTATTAATCATTTGATAATGAAGTAGACACGGTAGTTCATGCCTATAATCCCAGAGCTTGTAGTCAAGAGGGATAAAGAATTCAAGGTCACTGTGAGCTTCCTATCTGTGAGTTTATGACCAGCCTAGGCTACATGAGATCCTGCTCCCAAAACAAAACTAATCATTTGATGATGAGGCTTTTGATGATGAGACAGGTAGTTGCTGCCTCCACCCGGTTCCCATAGTACACAGTCACAAAGAGTCTGCATTTTATTGTTCTAGTTGTGTATCCCTTCTACACTGAGGCAAGAGGAGCTCTTTCAAGATGGTCTTTCACTTTTTATATCCTTGAAGATAAAAGTACAGTCCCTGTTGTAAAGCAGATGCCAAGTTAGAACCTGAGAAACTGGACTGTGCAAAGACTCCCTTTGTCTGTCAAACATATGACTTTCCTGATTTGTTTAACTGACCAAAACATTTTCTTCCTTCCTGGTAGAGCACGTGCCTACAGCCTGTGCGCGGGTTGATGCGCTGCGATCTCATGGGTATCCAAAAGAGGCTCTCCGACTCACAGTGGCCATCATTAATACTCTGAGGCTGCAGCAGCAGCGGCAGCTAGAGATCTACAAACACCAGAAGAAAGGTATAGTGATTAGGAATCCTCTAACATCTTGGGTCTAAGGGTGATAAGGTCTCAGGAGATAAAAAGAATCAGAACCTAATTTTCATTCTGTACCGTGGGCTTGGTAATTCTCCCTGCTGAGTGGAGTGCCTCACACCATCCCTGTGAACCTCAGCTTTATTCATTGTCTGTAAAAATAGGGACGATGACCCTGCTTTTAACAGGGCAGGAGGAAGGCCCGTTAAGACCTGGAGAAGATGCCAGGTGCGGTGTTACACACCTGTAATCCCAGCACTCTGGGAGGCAGAGGCAGGCTGATCTCTGTGAGTTTGAGGCCAGCCTGATCTACAAAGTGAGTTCAGGACAGCCAAGGTTACACAGAGAAACCTTGTCTCAAAACAAAACAAAAAGTCCTTGAGAAGATGCTTTTGAAACTGTAAAGCTGTGTCTGTGTATGGTCTGCCAGCAGACAATCTAAATTGGAGCTGCCTGGTGAGCTTGTGATCAGGCCAGTCAAGCAAAGACATGGCAATAAGGGTAGCTTTTCTTTGACTTTCCAGTCAAAGACTGAATGATACTGATTAGGAACCAAAGCAGAAGAAAAAATACAATTCCCATCTCTGTCTAAAACTTGGAACCTGCTTATTTCCAGAATTGTTGCAGAGAGGAACCACAACTATCACAAACCTGGAGGGCTGGGTAGGCCATCCCCTGGATCCCATTGGCTGCCTGTTTCTCACCTTGACTGAAGCCTGCCGCCTGAATGATGACAACTACATGGAAATGTCAGGTACAGGCATCAGCCTGAAGCAAGCCATCTCTCTGCCAAACTCTGTGGTCTGGTTGTGCACATCCTGCTTTACTGTAACTAGCTTCCTTGGGGGAATAAGAAAGCTTGGAGGAATTTAAGGAATCAGAGGCCAGAAGTTCAGAGCGGTCTGGAAGTGAAAGAGAACTTCCATTAAGAAGGGTGTGTGTGTCAAGCTGTTCATGGCCATACTCACCTGTAGCCACAGCTATTTAGAAAGCTAAAGCAAGAAGATCATTTGAGCCCAGGGTTTCAGAGCTGGCCTGGACCATGTCTTTTTTTTTTTTTAAGGCCAGTATAGTGGCTCAGGAGGCTGAAGCAGGAGAATTACAGCAGAAAAAGCCATCCTAAACCCACACAGTATAAGGCTTTGCCTCAAAAACAATAAAGTATCTTTCTTAGAAATCATATAATAATTTTAGCAGGATCTTGTTCTAGTTTCTTGGCTCCCCAATCCTTGTGATCTCTGTTGAGAGGATTTAGACAGGGCTGGGTATGATGACACACATCTTTAATCCCAGCATTTGGGAGACAGAGGCAAGCAGAGTGTGAGGTTAACCTCATCTACACATAGCAACTTCCAGGCCAGCCAGGGCTATTTAGTGATACCCTGTCTCAAAAGCAAACAAGTAAAAAAAAAAAAAATTAGGCAAGATACACAGAGTTAGTCTAGAAGACCACTGGACTCTATTACAGGTCAAGTGGAACACTCTCAAAGGAGAGTGGACAATACACAGAGGGCCACTGCTCAGCGGAACAGCCTCAGAGAGGGAGCAGTGAACTGAAGAGACCTACACTTTTAGGTAGGCTTTATACTAGTTCTACAACTGCTGCAATAGACAGATTTTTGAGGGCACCTTTCTGTCCAGGTGTTAAGAAAGAAGACAGTTCCTGGGTGGTGGTGGCACCTTTGATCCCAGCACTTGGGAGGATCTCTGAGTTTGAGGCCAGCCTGCTCTACAGAGTGAGTTCCAGGACAGCCAGGGTTACCTAGAGAAACCTTGTCTCAAAACAACAACAACAACAAAAAGGACAACGATTACTCTTTATTCTTTACCAGGAAGCCTTCAGCTAAATAGCTAGATAGTCATTTTTCTCCTGCAGAGTAAAATGTCATTTCCTATCCAGGGCCAGAGATAAAACTCAGATCCCACCCTGCCCCAAATCCTCCCACCCCAGCTTCCCTTCCCAAACCCCACCTCACTTTCTTTATCTCTTTTTAAAAGAGGCATCGGGTAGATGCCCCTGGAGCTACAATAACACGTGGTTGTGAGCCACTTGACATGAATACTAGGAGCTGAAGCCATCTCTCCAGCCCCAGAGCCAGTTCTTTTTACTAGTAATAAAAACCCTAAAGTTTCAGACCCTCATTTTACAGCTGCTGACTATGAAGGTCAGCTCCCAGAGACTGGTAAGCACTTCAGCATCTAACTAGCTACCCAGCTATACTCTCTGATTTTCTTTCTTTCTTTTTTTTTTTTTTAAGGATTTATTTATTTATTATTTAAACAGTATTCTGTCTGCGGCGTGTACACCTGCACACCAGAAGAGGGCACCAGATCTCATTATAGACGGTTATGAGCCACCATGTGGTTGCTGGGAATTGAACTCGGGACCTTTAGAAGAATAGCCAGTGCTCTTAAACTCTGAGCCATCTCTCCAGCCCTCTGATTTTCTTTTAACATTGTCCCTTGTGATGGCCTTGTACCAGTTTTCCAAACGTAAAACAGCTAGGCTAAATACACAATTGCCTCTTTCCCTTGTACTATCACTGTTGAATTTATTTGCATTTACTTTAGTATTAGTGCACTGTATTTTACTGTCTACAAATACCTCTTACTGCACTATCAGCTACTTGCAAGCAGACATTATGACTAATCTTCATGTGATCCTAGCATTACCTGCCACTTAATTGTCTTCCAGAGCCTCTTAATAGAAAAAGGGGGGAGGGGGAAAATAAAAATATTTTTTGTTTTGTTTTTGAGCTTATAATTATATAATTCCCTCTTTTCCCTCCAGACCTCCCCATGTACCTCTTTTGATTCCCCATGCTGGCCTTGAACTTGTACACTCAAGCCATCTTTGCATCAGTGTCCCAATAAGCTAAACTACAAGCATATGACATCATACCTAGCTGGGACATTGGCTCTTAAGCCAGTGTTCACGTCCTGAAATTCTGAGTGGAGTATATAAAATCATAGCATAGCAAAGTAAGAGTGAAATGGGATGGAGCCAGGATTCTGGGTAGAAATAAGATAACCCAAGCCAAGCTAGAGCAGGCCCTGGTTGTTCTCATCTCCTGCATAGGGAATCCACATCTTTAGGCACCTTTGTATAAGTGCACAAGACACTTATAGCTCGAAGAACTTGATGTTGCACTTGGTTTATTTGTTTACCCCAACCCCTGCTCTTCTGGTATGAGGGAATGGAGAAACCTAGAACAATGAGATGGTCTCATTCCTTTCAGGTGCTCACACTGAGGTAACAGAAGCAGACACCCAAACAGTTATAAACACTGGCAAAGATATGCTTCCCTGACTGGCCTAGCCAATTTGTGTGAAATAAAAGAGTGGGTTTTGTTGTTGTTGTTTTGTAGTTCTCATAATCTTTTTCAGTATATTTTTCTTACTGCTTTCAGTTTCTCACGTAGCTTTATGATGACTATTGAGCAACTGATATCCCAAAGTGGGACAGGTAGAGGCTCGGAAGAACATGTTAGACCTGTCCTAAAAACCTGGTACTCCTGTTGCCCTCAGATATGAATGAAAGCAGACTTCCTGTGTACCAGCACGTACCTGTGGCTTCAGGCTGCCCCAACACCAATGAGTCATACCTGTCACTGGCCCTGGAAGTTGCTCTGATGGGTATGGGTCAACAGAGGGTAATGCCTGAAGGCCTCTATGCACAGGACAAGGTGTGCCGTAATGAGGAGCAACTCCTAAGCCAACTCCAGGAACTACAGCTGGATGACGAGCTAGTACAGACACTGCGGAAACAGTGCATCTTACTGCTGGAAGGTAAGGAGAAGGGGGAGCTTCTTTGGTTGTGACTCTGGGCTCCCCTGTCTGCAATAGAACAGGCATAGAAAAATAATGACATTAAAGAGTAATGGAGGTTTCCAAAGTTAGCAAACAAACTCAGATGGGTCCCTGGGCTTTCAAGTCTAGGATGGAACAGGCATACATACATATATACATACATACACACATACATTAATAACTGGCTGGCTCATCTTCTTCCTTTAGGAGGCCCCTTCAGCGGTCTAGGAGAAGTTATCCACCGGGAGAGTGTTCCCATGCACACCTTTGCAAAGTACTTGTTCTCAGCTCTGCTGCCTCATGATCCAGACCTGTCCTATAAGTTAGCCTTACGTGCCATGAGGTGGGTAGCCCATGTCTAGCCTGTTTGCCTCTACCAAAACCCTCTGTCTTTGCTTATCCTACTCTCTTTTCCCCCTTTGTCTAGTTCCCAAAACCAAGCCTCCCTTACAGTGGCTTAGGCATTTTCATATGATCTAGGCTCTAGGATTCTTTATTAATGAAGCACGTGGCCCCCCTCCCCATACTCATGGTAGATTGTCTGAGCAGGCCCACAATAAATATGGTGCCTCCTGTTTTGGAGCCACTTGGGTAGCCTGAAAAGGGATTAATGTCCTTCCATAACTCTGCTTAGTCATGGGTGCTGGTACAGGTTCCCAGAGAAGTGTAGGAGAAGCGGAGATAAATATATATACCCAAAGACCTAGAAACAGTGCTCTATGAGAATCTTATTTTCAAACTACAATAGGATTCTTGGTTTACTTGTGTGGATCTCTGGGATACAGCAGGCCATACAAAGGAAGGATTTTAGGCCATAAGACTAAAAGTACTCCTTAGCTAAAAAGGACATTCTTTGGGATGTGTTTCTTATGCTCTTCAAGATAACCCTATGACACTCTGTGTGTCTGTCAAATTCCTTTACAGTAGGAACTATTCAGCTCGAGGTTTCCAAGTGTCCAAGTACCTGCCTTATGTCTACTGTAGCTTTAAAACCCTTCAAAGCTCTCAGCCTGTCTTTCCCTAACCAATTCCTCCCCAGCAGAAAGCAAACTTCCCTAAAGGGGCTCACAATGACCAGAGTCTAAATGAAGCTGATGGCGCTTCCTGGGTCTTCTAGGTTACCTGTTCTAGAAAACTCATCTTCTGCAGGCGACACTTCCCACCCTCATCACATGGTGTCTCTGGTGCCCAGCCGTTATCCTCGCTGGTTCACTCTTGGACACTTGGAATCACAGCAATGTGAACTGGCCTCTACCATGCTGACTGCTGCCAAAGGTAAGTACAGGTAGATATTAGACTCCAGCATCCCCACTGTGACTACCTATCCAGGGCCCGTAGCCCCTGAACAACAGAAGCCGTGTGTTCTCTGCTTCCAAGAGCAGTGGAGAGCTTCATGCTGACTGCTCATTAGAAAGAACACCTGGTTTCAGATCAGAATTTTTGCCCTAGTTACTAATCTTAGGACCCTGAATATATAGAATCCAATGATTTTTATGTGTCTGTATACATGAGTGCTGGTGTTCAGTGAGGTCAGAGGTTTCTGATCTCTCTGGGCTGGAGTTAACAGGTGGTTGTAAGCCCCCAGACATGGGTGCTGCAAACTGAACTCAGGTTCTCTGCAAGAGCAATGTGTTCTTTTAACTAAAACTTATCTCTCCAGCTCCATAATGAAATTGTTTTTATTTGTTTATCTTTATTTTATTGTTTGTTTACTACAGGGTTTCTCTATGTAGGACTGGCTATCCTGGACCTAGCTCTGTAGACTGGGCTAGCCTCAGACTCACAGAGATTTAGCTGCCTCTACCTCCCAAGTTCTAGAGGATTAACAATGTGCACTACCATGCCTGTCCTCATAATCAAATGATTTTTTTATCAGTTTTTCGAGACAGGGTTTCTCTGTGTAGCCTTGGCTGTCTTGGACCTGTTTTGTAGACCAGGCTGCCCTCAAACTCACTGCAACCCGTCTATTTCTTCCTTTCTAAATGCTAGGATTACAGGCATGCACCACTGTACCTGGCTTCAAATGATTTTCAACTCAACTTTTAAGTGTAATCTTCCATTTAATAAAGTCAGTTTATTTTTTCAACCTTAATTTTTAAAATCTATATAATGGAGTTCATTGCCAGTGACCTCTCAACTTCCAAGACCATTGGAAGATGTAATGAAGAGTAAGATAGGCCTAAATCTCCATACCAAATCAGAGTGTGTGATTGTTCTACCACACTTGGTCAAAGAGTAGAGTCCATAATGGGTCTGAGCCCTCTGAGCTCATGTAATTATGTTAGCTTTGCAGGCTTTGTCACAAAGAGCAGTGAAGAGGAGTGGTAGACGCGGAGCTGCAACAGAATACCAGCTGCCACGGACCCTGAATATTTGTACCAGGAAACTGTGTGGGCATTTCTTTTCAGATGTCTTTTTTTTTTTAAGTATACTTTTTTTTTTTAAGATACTTTTTAAAAGTATCTTTGGTGGGGGTGCCTTCAGAGGCCAGAAGAGACATCAAATCCCAGGGAACTGGAGCTACAAGTTTTGTAAGGTGCTTAGTATGGCTGCTGGGATACACACTTGGGTTCTAATGGTAGAGCAGCAGGTTCCCTAAACTGAGAAGCTGTCTCTCCAGCCCCATGAACTTGCCCTTTATGAATGTTTCCAAAGATAAACTCAGAAGTGATGGATCTGCAGCTTGGAAGCTTGTTTCTTCAGCTACCTAAAGTTGTAGCAAATAAGATTATTTTGTGACCATAAATTGTAAAATTGTGGTGGTAACGGCAGAACTCTGTCAGTAAGACACAGAGGTGTTACTATATTCAAATTCAAAATCCCTCAGATTATCAAGTCTTGAATAAAAGTGTGTTTCTAACCCAGTGTACATTCTTACATATACTACCCAGACACTAAGTGGATTACCCAAATACTCTGTGATTGGAAGTAAGTATTCCGTGGGTTCTGCTCAGTGTCGTTTTCTTCTGGCCTTAAATATGATATTCGTCTTAAGCAGCTGTCATGGGTGGATTCAGGAGAACCTGACAAACTCAAGTGTAATTATGTGGAATGAGTGTAGCAGTTGTTTTCTCTCCAGGAATTGAATTCAAAATAAGAATAGGTAATAATAATGAGAATCAGGAGGAAATGAACTCATGGTGGTTGAAAATGTCTATGAACTTCTCTGCAACTGTGCCCTTGGATTAAAAAAATGGCTGACCTCATTGAATCTAGGTGGGAGGAATCTATCCAGACTCCCCGATGCCAACAGTGATAAAGGGGACATGTGGGGTCTCAGTTTGGGTTTTATTGCTATGAAGAGACACTATGCCCAAGGCAACTCTTATAAAGGAAAACATTTAATTGGGCTGTTACAGTTCCAGAGGTTCAGTCCATTATCATCATGGTGGGAAGCATGGAGGAGCTGAGGGCTCTACCTGTGGATATGAAGGCTGCTGAAGGAGACTGTGTATCATGCTGGGTGTAGGTTAACCTCAAAGCCCACCTCTACAATGACACACTTCCTCCAACAAGGCCACACATACTCCAACAAAGTCACACCTCCTAATGCCATGGCACCTCCTAGTGCCATTCCTTATGAGCCAAGCATTCAAACACATGAGTCTGTGGGGACTATACCTATTCAAACCACCATGTATGGTGTTGACAATGAGTCTTTCTTCCATCCTTGGAAGTTAACCACCATTATTAGGAAGAACCAGAGGCTGAGGGATGATGGGATTGTTGTGCGTACATTAGCAGATACAATGTGAAGCAGCCACAAGGATCTGAAAGATGTGACTTCTGCACTCTAGGCTGTATAAAAACTTAAGACTGCAGTGCGGTTAACCTGAGCATCAATTTCTATCCATAAACATAGGTAACAATTCTGTTTTTGTTTTTGTCTGAGCCCTGGCTGTACTGGAACTTGCACTGTAAACCAAGCTAGCCTGAAACTCACTACCTCTACCTCCCAAGTGCTGGGATTAAAATGTTTACCACCACAACTGACATTCTGAGTTCACGTCTTTTCCCCCCTACCTTTATTTATAAAGAATACAACCCTGACACGCAAAAATGCCAACACAATGTAAAGAGTCCAGTAACAACAAACCAGAAGGACAGCAGGACCCCAGTTAACATCTGTCTGAGCCCACTGCGAAGCCACTGGCAACAATGCCTGGGAAAGGAAAGCTCACTTAAAACGCAGGAAACAACTGTTGATGTGAAGGCCCTGTTCCCCCAGGGCAGAAAGTGAGACTTTTAGTCTTCAGCATCATCAAACTGTCCTGTTTCAAAGACCATCTTTGAAGAGTGTGATATCAGTGGAGGCGGATGGTGCCAGCTGGGGTCATGCATCATGTCTCCTTGTGAGACATAGTATACCCAAGGTTTAATCTCTGAGAAATGCTCCAGTGGATGTCATTGGCATTGTAAAGATTGCCTTGTTCCGTTTTCAGCTCTAAGTCCCAGTGCTCATTAGAAAGATCAGCAGCCTGTTCCATGGGTGGACAGGGTGGACCTTCTGACAGCTCCTGGGCATACACGTCCCCATTAGCTTCCTTGTCCACAGCAAAGCCTTCCTCTAGAACTTGGAGCCTCTGCATGGGTAGGAATATCATGAGGGATGCTCTGGGCTTCACTGGCTAGTTGATCCATGGCCATCTCCTTCTCTGTCTCCTGACCAGTGAGGTCAGCTGTGGCAAAGCCAGCCTCTGCGCTGGGGGCCTCCTGTGCGGTTGGCTCACCTGGCCCTTGATCTGTGGCTACCTGAGGGTCCATGTCCTGCTGTCCACAGCTAAGGCACCTGGAATGCTCCCCAGAGTTCACGTCTTAATCTGTTACGTGAACTCACAGAATCAAAGTGTAGTCTTAGTTTGATGCTTTAAACAGCCCTAAAACAAATAAAATTAAGTATTGTAGTGTGGAAATAGTATAAAAAAGCCATATACAGAGAAAATGCTAAAAACCATACCTAATAAAGAACTTATATCCCAAATATACAAAGAAGTCTTAAACTCATCAGGAGACTGGGGATATAGACCAGTTGGTAGAGTGCAAGCTCAGCTGCTTGAAGTGCTGGGTTTAATCCCCGGCACCACGTAAACCAGGCATAGCAGAGCACTTGTAACATCACAGCACTCAGGCAGTGAAGGAAGAGGATCAGGAATTTAAGGTCAGATTCTGCCGCATAAATTCAAGGCTATCCTGGAATGGCCTGAGATTCTGTCTTTAAAAAACAAAAACAAAAAAACCCTAGAAAACTGACAACAATTTAAAAATTGACTGAAGCCAGGAGAAGAAGCACACACCTTTAATGCCAGCACTCAGGAAGCAGAGGCAAGAGGATCTCTGAGTTTGAGACCAGCCTGGTCTACATAGTGAGTTCTGGGACAGCCATAACTATATAGTGAGATCTTGTCTCTACAATAAAATAAAATAGAGCTAGAGAGATGGCTCAGCAGTTAAGAGTACAGGCTGCTCTTCCAGAGGACCTGAATTCAATTCCCAGGAACCACATCGTGGCTCACAAACATCTATAATGGAATTTGATGTCCTCTCCTGTCTTATAGGCACACATGCAAACAGAGATCTCATGTACATAAGTAATCTTTAAAAATAAATAAAATTAAAACCGACCGCAGAACTGAAAAAACATCTTGCCAAATATCTACAGACGGCAAACAAGTGTATGAAATTATATTCATCAGGATCACATCTCACTGGGACATTGTAAACTAAATCAACTAGATATCACCATACACTTGTTAGATGACTAAGAACAAAATGTTGGCAACATGTGGAACAGAAACTCTCACTGCTGGGGGAATGTAAAATACCACAGCTACTTTGGAAGATAGTTTGGCAGGGTTTGTTTTTGTTTTTGAGACAGTTTGTGTAGCCTTGGCTATCCCGGACTGCCTTTGTAGACCAGGATGGTACTCACAGAGATCTGAATCTGCCTGCTTCTGCCTCCCAGAATGCTGAGATTACAGGCATGTGCCACTGAACCCAGATTCCTGCCTTGTTTTTTTGTTTTGTTTTTAAAGATTTAGTTATTTATTATGTATACAACCTTATGCCTACGTGTACACTTGAATGCCAGAAGAGGGCACCAGATTTCATTATAGAAGGTTATGAGCCACCATGTGGCTGCTGAGAATTGAACTTGTGACCTCTGGAAGAGCAAGCAGTGCTCTTTACCTCTGAGCCATCTCTCCAGCCCTTGTATTTTTTTTTTTTTTAACAAAGCTAAATATAGTCCTAATGTATTCCAGAAGTCATGTTCCTAGGTATTACCCAAATGAGTTATAGACACATACATACTCAAATCTGCATAGGCATATTTACATATTTATTCATAATTGCGTCCAAAGCAACCAAAGTGTTCTTCTAAAGGTGAAAAGATAAAGAAACCATGATATATCCATATGATGGAATGTTATCTAGCAATAAAACAAAATAGATTTAGCTGGGCTTGGTAGTGCATACCTTTAATCCCAGCACTTAAGAGGCAGAGGCAGAGGCAGGTGGATCTCTGAATTCAAGGCCAGCGTGGTATACAGAGTGTGTTCCAGGACAGCCAGGGCTATACAGAGAAACCCAGTCTTGAGAAAACAAAAAGAAACAACAACAAAAAACTTTACACATAGGAATTTCACTGTGTATTGCATATTGCAAGAAGCCAATCTGAAAAAGCTGTGTGATTCTAACTCTATAAAATTATAATTGTTAGGGTCTAGGGAAATGGGGAAAGACTTGTCGAACACAGGAGTTTTTAGGGCAGTGAGACTAGCCAGTATGACATTGTGATTTATGGACTCATGTAAAATGTATAACACACAGACAGTAAACTTTAAAGTATGAAGTTCACGTAATAGTTCTTTTTTGTTTTTTGACTTTGAGACAGGGTTTCTCTGTGTAGCCTTGGCTGTCTTGGACTCAATTTGTAAACCAGGCTAGGCTGTCCTTGAACTCACAGAGATCTGCCTGCTTATGCATCTCTGAGTGCTGGGATTACAGGCATGTGCCCCTGCACCCAGGTTTTCACTTAATATTTCAATTGGGTCACAAAATATATATGGGAGAGGTGAGGAGATGGGGTGAAGAGCCAGTGCTCTTCCAGAGGACTTGGGTTCAGTTCTCAGCACCTGCATGGTGGCTCTCACTTTCCAATTACAGGGACCTTAAGGCCCTCTTCTGACCTCTGTGGGTACCAGGTACACATTCAGTGCACAGATCTATATATGCAGGTAAAACACCAACATACACAAAACAAAATATCTTTTAGAGAAAAAGATGGGAGAGGTGAGTCCATGTGGGTGCCTAGGAACAGAAAGCTCCACCAGTGGATGGGATAGCTGACAGCTTGACCAGCCAGAAGGGATGGTAGCATTCGGGAGCATTGGGTAAATTAGCTGTAATCAGCCCACAATCCTGGGAAACTCAAACGAACCCTGCCCCTGCCTTTCCAATCACTACAGGGGACACACTGAGGCTACGAACAATTCTGGAAGCAATACAGAAGCACATCCATTCTTCCTCCCTCATCTTCAAATTGGCTCAAGATGCATTCAAGACTGCTACTCCCACGGACAGCAGTGCAGACAGCACTTTGCTCAATGTGGCCCTAGAGCTGGGTTTACAGGTATGGCTGTGACATCACTGTCTTAGCATTAGGTTTCTGGACTAATGAGAGTTGGTAGCAGGTACTCCAAGGGGACTGAACATGAGTCATGTCTGGTGCTTTCTGTCTTCCAGAATACAAGTTCTAGGTTAGACAGAAGGTAAGGTGCCTATAAAATTGGCCTCCATTTTAAAGTTAAAGCCAGAAGTAAAATAGCTTTAGGCACTAAAGGGTCACCATCTTCTCTACCTCCATCTTCCTCCAAGTCTCTCAAGGTATGATAAGAGCCTTAACTGTTGTTAATCATGAGAAATCCTCATGAGAGGGGTAGGGAGAAGTTAAACATATTCACACAGAGAGAAAAGACCACTATTTACATAATGGAAAACATTTGTTGTCAGGCTGGGAGTGTATATCATTTGATGGAGTGATTACCTACATGAAATAAGATCCTAGGTTAGCCCCTAACATTGCATGAACAGAGCATGGTGGGATATAGTGCTGGGGAGGTAGAGGCAGAGGATTAGAAATTCTAGGTCATGGAGAATTGAAGGCCAACCTGAGCTACATGAGATCCTGTCTTAAGCAAACAAACAAACAAAAAAAATCTATTGCTTAAAAGAATAGTATGGGGTAGAAGAGAGGAAGGGATTCCAACTGTTAGGCTTGGCCCACTGGAAATGCCTCTTTTGTGTCTAGGTAATGCGGATGACCTTGTCCACTCTTAACTGGAGGCGCCGGGAGATGGTTCGATGGTTAGTTACTTGTGCAACAGAAGTAGGTGAGTCTCCCGCCTCCCTCTTCCCCTTAGGGAGTTTCAAGGCTCGACTTTTGGGACAATGACAATGAATCCTTAGAGCTGTCATATTTCTATTACTGGTGGCATGGGAAAGGATCTGCTACTAGGAGAAGAGGGCCTTCGTTCACCCAGCCTAAGCCCTCATTGCTTGGACCATATCCTGATGTCAGCAGCAGTTTGAGCCTCTGTGATTAGAAACAGCTGAGAGAATGCATTGTCAGCTACCAGTCCCCATGTGCTCCCTTGGGAGGGAGTTGGCTCAGTGGTTTGGTCCCAGTCTCTGTCTATGCCTCTGAAAAATCACAGACAATTTGGAGGCCTGGGAACCATTCTAGAACCCAAGCCCAACATAAGACTCTACCTAGAAGCCCTACTTCAGCTAGAACCCCCAGGGAAACTTAGGGCCCCATCATGAGACAGACAAACCTGGGAGTCTGTTGCTTCATCTTTATGAAGGGCTAAGAATGCAGCAGAGACCTTCAGCTCTCTGGCCTGGGAAGGAAGGGATGGGAAGAGACACCAAACAGGGTCTGGCCATTTGGGATGCTCCCCTGGCTCTGGTTTGCCTCAGATCATCTTAAGGCTGTTGAGGAGGAGGGAGAACTCCTCTCTGCAGGCCAAGTTCAGACCCCAAATGGTAATCTGGGCAGACTTGGATGGAGACCAAGTAGCCACTGCTGAGCTCAGGCTCTCCCTGACAGGTGTGCGGGCCCTGGTGAGCATCTTGCAGAGCTGGTACACACTCTTCACCCCTACCGAAGCTACAAGCATTGTGGCTGCCACGGCTGTATCCCACACCACTATCCTGCGCCTCAGTCTTGACTACCCACAGCGGGAGGAACTGGCTAGCTGTGCACGCACACTGGCCCTGCAGTGTGCTATGAAGGATCCACAGAGCTGTGCCTTATCAGCTCTTACACTTTGTGAGAAAGACCACATTGCCTTTGAGGCAGCCTACCAGATTGCCATTGATGCTGCTGCCGGTGGCATGACTCACTCGCAGCTGTTCACTATTGCCCGCTACATGGAGCTCCGTGGCTACCCGCTACGTGCCTTCAAGCTGGCCTCACTGGCCATGAGCCATCTTAACCTGGCCTACAACCAGGACACCCATCCGGCCATCAATGATGTGCTCTGGGCTTGTGCTCTCAGCCACTCTCTGGGCAAGAATGAACTGGCAGCTCTCATCCCCCTGGTGGTGAAGAGTGTGCACTGTGCCACGGTGCTTTCCGATATCCTGCGTCGGTGCACAGTGACTGCACCAGGCCTGGCGGGCATCCCAGGCCGTCGCAGCTCTGGAAAGCTCATGTCAACAGATAAAGCACCATTGCGCCAGCTACTGGATGCCACCATCAATGCCTATATCAACACCACACACTCCCGTCTGACACACATCAGTCCCCGCCACTATGGAGAGTTCATCGAGTTCCTGAGCAAAGCTAGAGAGACCTTCCTTCTGCCCCAGGACGGTCACTTGCAATTTGCCCAATTCATTGACAACCTCAAACAGATTTACAAAGGCAAGAAGAAGCTGATGCTGCTGGTTCGGGAGCGCTTTGGCTGAGAAAGTGGATAGCTTGCTGCCAGGGCAGCCTGGACTCCCAGGTCAGGACAAGGACTCTGAAACATCTGTCTACCCTGAGAGGACTCTGAGCACTTGTGGCTGAGCCAGAAGTACCACAGACCTAAGGATGGGGAGAGTCCAACGTTAGCCAGTATTCCTGCTTTGGCAAGCTTCTTACTCCAGCCCCACTGTTCCTGGAGGAGCAGGGCCCTGCAGACCGATCAGAAGCCCCCACAACATGTCACCTCACGCCCCTGTATCCTGCGTGTCCTGGCCATTGGCCCTCCCTTGGCAAACACAGAACACTGTTCCGTCTCAGGGATTGCTTAACCAGAGAAACAGAAGCATTTATGGTACTGTACATACTATAGTATATGTGTTGTCAAGCATTGTAAAGCTGTAACTATTTATAATTTCGACTCTGATTTGATGGGCACTTCAAGTAGCTGTGAGTGGGAGGACAGGCTTGTTTTCTGAGGAGACTCACACCGTTTCTCAGGTTTCCCGTACAGAGTATATGCTGTTGACAGTGAGTAAGTAGGGTGGCAGGGAGAAAAATGGACAGTTAAAAATCCAAGTCTTGTCTGTGCAGAAACTGTGGCCTGCAGATAGGACAACTAGCCTAGTGGTCATTGAAGGGCAGAGGTCAAGACTGGCTTAGACACTTGTCTCACAAAGTTGTGAACACTGAAGCTCCTGCCTCTCCCTCACATGCTCCAGGAGCTTGATAAACACCCGAATAACAAGTGCATGGAGAAGACGAAGGTCTAGGAAGCCACTGAGCTTATAGATACATCAGCTCTGGTCACCTTTATGTTAGAGAATCTGTTTTCATCTCCAGTTTGTATGTGTGTATATCTGTATGGACATGTGTTTATGTACACATACGTGCATGCTGTGTCTGTTCTGTTTGTATATGTGACACGTTAGACTGTGGGTATTTGCTGTTTGTGTGTGTATGTGTGATAATGCATACCTATGTGTTAAGTATACTCATGTCTCCGTGTTTAGTGTATATGTGTATCTAGGCTCACACGGGTACTCGTGTATAAACATGTTTGTGTATGAGTGTATGCCTGCTAACCATGATGTGTTTTTATGTGAGTGATCTCTACATGTGGTCTGACCTTGTCTTCATGCTTGGGGATCTGCATGAGTGTGCCTTCTTTCTGCCAGCTCTCTTGCCCGTTCCTGCCTCTTGCTAGCTGAACATTGTTACCCATCTCTGTACCTCCTCTATCTCTTCTCAGCAAACACGTTTCTGAGCACCCATGTCCCTCTGCCAATAAGATTGGCCACCTGCACTCCATGGTTCTTTTCTTACACAAATTTGTTCTCTTCCTCCAACTCTCTACCTCAAACTTCCTCTGCCTACTTTCATCATAGTCCCATTGGTAGCTAACTTGGAGGCTGAGGCTGGTATTCCTTTAGCCTTGTCCTTCCTAATTTCTAATCCTAGTGGGAAACCCCCATGTTAACCTATGCTGACCGCCAGTGTATCACATTCCTGCTACTTCATGACCCCTATGCTTAGCCTGGAATTATAGGAGGTAGCAAGGCACTCAGAAGAATCAGTTGGCTGCAGGTGTCTTTAGTGTTTACTGTTTTGTGTCTTAGTTCCTGAGTTAGGTGGGGTTTATAGAGAAGGGGTGAAGTAGCTAGAGTATGAACTAAGGACCTTTCTGTCTGATTTACTTTATTTTTCTCTTTGGAAAACTACTTGTCATCTTTTTTTATTCCAAACTGACCAGTAAGTTGTATTCGTTGTTTGTGGCTACTAATGTGTTACTGTTCAGCCAAGGGCCCCTACACTGTCTCAGCCCAATGGGTTGGCCAAAAAAAAAAAAAAAATGAAGCCACCCCCATTTCTGTATCATGACTTCCCTTTTTTAGCAAGTATGTGAACTCAGTGCTTTTCTATGAATAAACCATGGATCACAGAGAAGATTTTTCTAAAAGCAGAAATTGTGTTTTCTCAGTAGATGAGGCCTGTCTCTCCTTGGATGGGACAGGAAGCTGGTTGGGCCTAAGCAGAAATGTATAATAATGGACAGATGGAATATTTCCTTATGTCACACTCATCTCCATAGCTCTAAGGCACCTCAAAACCTTGTCCTAGGAAACAGTCATGTCATAATGTCACATGATAAGCAAGATTCTGAGAAACTCAGTGGGTACACTCAGAAAATAATGCACAATTAACTTAAGTGCTAGGGCCCGTTTGGCTTCAGAGATCTTTTAGCCTTGTTGTGGGACTAGCCTAAGGCTCCAATCCTCAACAACTTAAATCTGTGTCTTTCTACCCTCCCACACTGTGGTATCAAAGCTAAAGTCTCCTTAGCTCTTGTTTACCTAGACCCCATCTTCCCCTCCTGAACTCCAAAGTGTTTCAGCCTTTTCTGTTCCCTTTTTAATCTATCTTCTGCTTCCTTCAGAGACACAAAGCCCTGTTATAGGGATCCTGACGCTTTGTCTATAAATGTCATAGCCCCAACTACCTGGAAAGCTGTGCCTAGTATCATGTTACTCTTGGGCTTGGATGGCTGATGGCATAATGGTAGTGTGAGCCTGTTGTTACTGCTATAGTGCGTGTTCACTGATACTTGAGTCCTGTGGAAGAAGATACAGAGGAGGCAAACGAAAAGGAACAAAGGAACCGGGCCTGGTGGCACACACCTTTAGCCCCAGCACTTGAGAGGCAGAGGTAGGTGGGTCTATGTGAGTTTGAGGCTGTGTGTGTGTGTGTGTGTGTGTGTGTAAAATGGCAGTGGGGGAGGGCTTCAGAAGGAACTAAGGATAAGGACATAAATGTTTATAAAAAAGGACAATGCTAGACTCCAAACTCTGGAAGTTTTATTCTCCTGGAAACAATCTGTGTTGGTGGCACTTGAGCAGAATGGCACATACTTAATTCTGTCGAAGCAGACGTGAGTGTTTGTGTACAGCATCCACAAAGGCTCCTACACGTTCTGGGTCCATGTCAGGGTAAAGCCCGTGCCCTAGGTTGGCGATGTAGCGCTGTGGCCCAAAGTCGTCCAACATCTGCCGCACCAGTCGGCCAATCTCTTCCTAGAGAACCAGGAGGGCACTGTAGGAGAGGCCAGCAAGGCTCTGTCCTCCTTTCACACAATAGTGATGCACACATATGCTTCTACACAGTGTTACTGTCGTTGACAACATTATCAGTCATTAAGAAAACCCAAGTGAGGAGCCTGTGAGATGGCTCAGCAGATAGGGTGCTTGCTGTGCAACCCTGAAGACCTCAGTTCAGTCCCTGGGACCCAAATAAAGGTGGAAGATAACGACCCCACAGAGCTGTCCTCTAACCTCCACTGATGCACCAAACGCACAAGAGTAATAAAAATTGCATTTTACCAAACCATACAAATGAGATATGGCTGTGGTGGAGTATATCCGTAATCCTAGCACTTTAGGAAGTAGAAGGAGGAAAATGAGTTCAAGACCAAACTCAGCTACACAGTGAGTTTGAGGCCAACCTGGGCTACGTGAGACTCTGTCTCAGAAAAAAATGTGGGTATGGGAATGTAACTCAGGTAAAACGCTTGCCTAGCAAGCACAAGGCTCTGGGTGGGGTCCTTAGCTCCGAGGGGTGGCAGTGGGGACAAAGGAACAGCCACAAAAATAAAATTTAAATACTTCCTGCTTTCTGCCAGGTGGTGGTGGCACACGCCTTTAATTCCAGCACTTGGGAGGCAGAGGCAGGCGGATCTGTGAGTTTGAGGCCAGCCTGGTCTACAGAATGAGTTCCAGGACAGCCAAGGCTACACAGAGAAACCCTGTCTCAAAACACCAAAAAAAAACCCAACAACCCCAAATCCTGCTTTCTTAGGGTTTATATTGTGTGTACAGAATAAAGGAGGGAGAAAAGTACAATAAAACCATGTACACCTGATAACCCAACCAATTGCACGGTTCAGAGAGAACACCGTATACACAATACAGGGCCATTTATTACCTCAGATGCATACAAGGCACAGGGATCCAGGTTCCCCTGCAAGGTCACCGTCTTTCCCACGAGCTCCCTGGAAGCAGAACCGGTGCCACAGTCTCATCACTGTGTATTTGGAGCTGCTGCCCTCCCACCTCAGCCTCTAGGCCCCACTCCTCCGTCACTCACCTGGCTTTCTTTGGAGCCACTGTCCAGTCAAGCCCAACTACCTCATAGCCAGCGTGGGCCAGCTCTTCCAGGGCAAAATGTCCATCCTTAGCAAAGATGATCTGGAGAAAAAGCGCAGATCTCTGACACGAAGCCCTGCGGTGCCCAGCAGCCTTTCTTGGCTTCTCCTGCCCTCCAGTGGTGACTTCAGCCCATGCAGGACTTAGTCCCCAAAGTGCTACAACCTTCACTCAACCTGTGCCAGTCCTCACCATGGGCACAGGCGCCAGACCTGCCTTCTGCAATCCAGCCTTCACTCGCTTGGCCACATCACGGATATAGGGCAGTGCAAACTTGTTGAAGAGCTCTGAACCAAGATGTCCTGCATGGGATTCAAAGAGCTGCAATGCCTATAGAGGGTGATAAGAAAAATGAATGTGACACACACAAAGAGGAAGTACCTCAGGCCCTGTATACACATTATCTCTTAGTTCTCCTCAGGCGACTTTAAACCCTGACACATTCCCTGAAGCTAGGAGCTCAATTCCAAATTTCGCCTTAAAAGAAAAAAAGCCGGGCAGTGGTGGCTCATGCCTTAAACCCCAGCACTTGGGAAACAGAGCCAGGCCTGGTCAAGTTCCTGATCCTGTTCTAGAACAGCCAGGGCTACATAGAGAAACCAATAAAAGAAAGAAAACAGCTGAGTAGTGGTGCACACAACTTTAAGCCTAGCACTTGGGAGGCAGACGCAGGTGGATTTAAAAAAAAAAAAAAAAAAAGGTTTTACCTTCTCCAGATCCTAGCAGCAGCTTCAATCTCCAAATATTCAGACCTTTAAGTCCTGCTGACAGCTTCAGAAAGGGCTTAGAATCTAAATGGGTTACAACCCTTTGGAGTAGAACAACCCTTTCACAGGAGTCATATATCAATATCCTGCTTATCAGATCTTTACTGTTCACAACAGCAGCAAATTATAGTTATGAAGTAGCAACAAAATAATTTTATGGTTGAGTCACCACACCATGAGGAACTGGATTAAAGGGTCGCAGGAAGGTAAAGAACCACTTAGATACTCCAACCAGATCACTGGAGGAAAAGTAACATCCCAGCTTTCTGCAGTTTAGGAAGCTATTGCTTTGAGTACTGACAAACCAAGCTACCGCCTTAAGACTCACCTGAGCACCTGCAGCCACTTGTCCTATCAGATAGGGGACCAGAGCGTCAGTGAGTATACCAAGCAGCCTGTGACTGGCCTGTGGCCTTTGGTAGAGCCATCGCTTGGCCTGAGCCATGGTGCTGGAACTGCCACCTTCAACCATGTATGTCATCAGGGTCCACTGCAGAAGAATACATAGAATCCCTTGTCTATACCAGACTGGCCTCTTCATGCCCCAGCCCACACCCTGTGCAGAATTACCGGAGCTCCAGCAAAGCCAATAAGTGGCACACGTCCAGCCAGCTGTTTTCGGGTAAGGGTGATGGCTTGGAACACATAGCCCAACTCTGAAGCCACATCTGCTGGATCCCGAAGACGATCAAGGTCCTGCTCCTCTCTTAGTGGCTCTGGGAAGCTGGGTCCTTTGCCAGGTACCATGCTCACCTCCATGCCCAGTGCCTTAAAGGGAATGAAATATCTGGGTTCACAACCTAGAACTCAGATAAGGTTCTGTTCAGCCCTGGTGACAAGAAAAGGAAAACCCCGGCAAACTCTAGTGTTTCCCTCTACCCACGTATGTATTTATCTTGAAACCCTGTCAGGACTGAGGATTCTCCGCCCCCCGCCTTTTTTTTAAGCCACATTCTGGGATCAGGATTGAGGACCTGGGGTACAACAAGGATGTCGGAGAAGATGATGGCAGCATCCAGAGGGAACCTTCGCAGTGGCTATAGGGAATAGCAAATAGGTTAGTAAGGCAACACACCAAGAGCGTAAATCCCACCCTCTGTTGTAGCCCTCACCTGAAGAGTCAGCTCACAGCAAGCCTCAGGAGAGCGACAGGTACTGAAGAAGTCCTGGGCAGCCCTGGTTTCCCTAAACTCTACAAGAAGAGAGGTAGGACAGGACTCAACCATGACGTCTTCCAAAGTTACCATCTTCCCCTGAAGAACTTCACCTAGAGTTTCAGGTTTCATCTAGGCCATAGCTTTGCCCCTGACCTGGTAAATAGCGGCCTGCTTGTCGCATGCACCAAACGGGAGTGTAGTCTGTTTCCTCTCCCCATGCTGCTCTGAGGAACGTGTCATTCTTCAGCTCTGGAAAATTCTGGAGCCTAGCGATCAGGTGGAGGGTAGAGGTAGGAGTAAATGTCATTATGTTAGACTGGGGTTTGGGGAAGGCGCGGGCTCGGCCAGGCCGCTATCTGCCGCCTCCGCTTGCAAACCATGGCTCCCCACCCATTCCGCCTCCTTATCAGGTGGCACACAAGCCTCCAGGGGAGGGGACCCCACGCTAGGGCCTCTTTCCTACACAATTGTCCACTTTCCCAAACTCAAACTGTTCAAACTAGAGGAATGGAATGAAAATCCAGTAAGGAGAGTTTGGGGGCAAAGGAGTTAATCTCGGGAACAGGGCTGCCAGCTTCTGAAGCGGGGTGATCCCCGAAACGAGAGAGAAAGATGAGAGCTGACGGTCCCAGCTGCTAGTTAGAAGTTCTGAGTCTCCTCGAAAGAAAGTCTCGGAACGCAGTCCCCGGAATAAACACTGGGAAGAGGGGGGCAGGGAGCGGGGAAGGTACCGTTCCATGATCGGAAGATCTGGAATCTCAACGAACTGGGTTCGTACTTGGGGATCTCCGGAAAGATAAGGGCCCTACTTTGGAAGGCTCGGGTCTGAAAGCAGCGTAGGCGCAGCGCGTGCACCACAAAACTCACCCGGCCCCGTTCGCCTCCATGGTAAACGCTAACTGAGCGGTCAGGGCTTTAATCTGAGTCTCCGCCCCGCAGCCCGGCTCCGCCCCTTCCCAAAGAGACTCTTGGGCGTCGCCATGTTGAGAGCCACGTGACCAACCCAGTGACAGCTCTGGGGCTGTCCTCCCTGATGCCCGTAGGACCCCAACAATTTTTCACCGTAAAGTCCACTGTTGCGACGCAGTGACAAATGGCCCAAAAGAAATGACCTCTCAATACATGTTAAAGGTGGCGTGAGAAAAAAAAATTCTCATCTGTGGTCTGAAATCCTGAAGGCTTGGCTCTCACTCCCACCCCTGAGTGAGATGCCTGGCAAACCAATGATGCAAAAGGCTGAAGATCTAGGCTCCACATTTACATTACCCGCTAATTTTCGGGAACGATAGAAGCAACAAATAGCACCTATCCAGAATGATGGGACGTTCCTGTCAGGGCAGGGCCGGAGTCATTCTGCCGAACATTTAGTCCCGCATCCCTTAGGATAGACAGTTGAAGAAATTTTAAAAGATTTCTCAAGCCGGGCGTGGTGGCTCACGCCTTCAATCCCCGCACTCAGGGGGTAGAGGAGGGAGGATCTCTGAGTTGGAGGCCAGCCTGGTCTACAGAGTGAGTTCCAGGACAGCCAGGGCTACACACACACACACACACACACACACTCCAATTGCAATATTCGTTAGGGACAGGGACACGAAAAGAAGAGGCCAACGTATCAGAAAAATTGTAGTTATCCAGAGCAGGTAGAATAGTGGCTTGAAGAAGCATCGTAGCACCAGCTTCAATAAAGGATCACGAGCTTGAGCTGGGTATCAGCCTGGGCTGCATAATGAGTCCCTACCCCAGGAGTCTAATTATCTAAGGACCGGGCGCGGGGAGGGTCGCAAAATAGGAAACATCGTGGAGGGTCGGAGTACACCTGACAATACGCTCGGGTGTGCATCTAATCCAAAACATACGGTAAAATAGGTGGCGGGTGGGGCAGGGCGTGGTGGGAAGCGCGGCTCGCCAACCCCCCGAGCCGCTGTGGGGCCGGGTTTCCCTGGACCCGGCTCACCTCGGCGGGTGCCCGCACCATGGCTGGCCCCGGCCCCGGCGCGGCGCTTGAGTCCCCGCGGCAGCTCCTGGGCCGCGTGCGCTTCCTGGCCGAGGCGGCGCGGAGCCTCCGGGCCGGGCTGCCGCTGCCCGCGGCGCTGGCCTTCGTGCCGCGAGAGGTGCTCTACAAGCTCTACAAGGACCCGGCGGGACCGTCGCGCGTGCTGCTGCCTGTGTGGGAGGCAGAGGGCCTGGGGCTGCGTGTGGGGGCCGCGGGCCCTACCCCGGGCGCAGGCTCAGGACCGCTGCGCGCCGCCCGCGACAGCATAGAGCTCCGGCGAGGCGCCTGCGTGCGCACCACGGGCGAGGAGCTGTGCAACGGCCACGGGCTCTGGGTGAAGTTGACCAAGGTGCGCCCCGGGTGGTCGGGACCCCACAAAAGACCCCCTGGATCCAGCCAAAGCCCTGGTCGTTCCGCCCCCTTGTGCCACAGTGAGCTGGCATTGCTGCCGGTGCTCTTTGCCCTGGGCTGGGCCGGGCGAACGGTTCCCTGATGTCTGTGCCCTGACGGCTGTCCCGATCTGGCGCGTCCCTGCAGGAGCAGCTGGCCGAGCACCTCAGTGACTGCGGTCTGGACGAAGGCTGGCTGCTGGTGTGTCGCCCGGCGGAGGGCGGGGCCCGCCTCGTACCCATCGACACTCCGGACCACCTGCAGCGGCAGCAACGGCTCTTCGGCGTGGACTACCGGCCGGTGCTCAGGTCCTGCGGCTGGTGTCTGGCTCCGGGAGCGGAGGATTTGGAAACAACCAAAATTCAAACCCTGGGTTAATGTGAGAGATTGGGGTGGAGGTGGGATGAGCGCAGGCCGAGATGAGACCGGAAGGGGCGTGAGGCTTCCAGCGGCTTGGCGAGGGAACTCTAGAGGAGGCGTCCTGTGGCCCGTGCCTCCCTCCTCATTTGCCCTGATCTCTGCCCACAGATGGGAACAGGTGGTGGACCTGACCTACTCAAATCGTCTGGGGTCCAGGCCTCAGCCAGCAGAGGCATACACAGAAGCTGTACAAAGGCTACTGTGAGTTACTGGAATGGTGTGGGGGCGGGGGCAGGAGGGGGCGTAGCAGGGCCTGAACCCAACCTAATTAGGGATTTGGGGTTACTCAGCTATGTGCCCCCAACGTGGACGTATGAGTGCGACGAGGACCTGATCCACTTCTTGTATGACCACCTGGGCAAAGAGGATGAGAACCTGGGTAGTGTGAAGCAGTATGTGGAGAGCATAGACGTTTCCTCCTACACGGTGGGTGCTGAGACTCCTGTGGCTAGATACAGTCACGTCCCTCAATGCAAGGTCCAGAGCTCCCATCATTAAACTAGGGCCAAACTAATGTCCCTACAGGCCATAACTACCCCCACTCCCCTTGGAACCTTTTAAGACACCCCAGACACCCTTCCAGCCCCACACCCACCCCGATTCTACTGTTGCTCTGTTTCCTGGCCCAACACGCATGCCCAGTGTGACTCCACCTCTCTGCCCCTTCCTCAGGAGGAGTTCAATGTGTCCTGCCTCACAGATAGCAATGCAGATACCTACTGGGAGAGTGATGGTTCCCAGTGCCAACACTGGGTACGGCTAACCATGAAGAAAGGCACAATTGTCAAGTGAGTCGGCTCTGGGCAGGTCAGGGTGGGTGAGCCACGTGCTGTGGGTGCCTGGAGTCTCACTCAGGCACACACTCTGAGCCCTCAGGAAGCTGCTACTCACAGTGGACACCACAGATGACAACTTCATGCCGAAGCGGGTGGTGGTCTATGGGGGTGAAGGGGACAACCTGAAGAAGCTGAGTGACGTGAACATTGACGAGTGAGCAAGCTGTCCTGGGGTGGGAAGTGGGGAGTGACCTCAGCCATGGGGCCAGGCTCAGCTTGAATGAAGCCTGGGGGTCCCTGAAGGCCTGAGGCAGGAAGTCTCTGAACTGCTTTACACCTGTCTCCTAGGACCCTGATTGGGGATGTCTGTGTCTTAGAGGACATGAGTGTCCACCTTCCGATCATCGAGATCCGAATCGTTGAGTGTCGAGGTGGGCCTTATGGCATTAGGGATGTGGATGGGGGCAGGCTGACAGTGTGGAGAGAAGGGAATGGACTTGGAACTAGGGTAAAGCTATGGGACCAGAGATAGGTACACAGTACTGGGTATAAGCCAACCTTAAAGCCGTAGATGTAGTTGGGCTCATCTAGAAAAGAAATTGGGTTAGGATCCAGGTCACCCCTCAGCATAGAGATGGAACAAATGTGTGTGATGCACACACACAAATCATGTGACAGAATCTCTGAAGCCTCTGTGGCTAACAGTGACAAAACACCAACTGTTAGGAGCCATTCCCAGGTCTGAGGGCTTAGGAAGCAGCAGTCCTAGTGAATGACCACACTGACTCCATCCACAGATGATGGGATTGATGTTCGTCTTCGAGGGGTCAAGATCAAGTCATCTAGACAGCGGGAGCTAGGGTTAAATGCAGACCTCTTCCAGCCGGCCAGTCTGGTGCGATACCCACGCCTGGAAGGCACTGACCCAGAAGTACTGTACCGCAGAGCTGTCCTTTTGCAGAGGTAGCTATGCCCCTGGCCCTGCAGGCCTCTCCCCTCCTCCCCAAGCCTTGGGAATCCTCATGGAGGAGGCCCCAAAACTGGTAAAAAGCTATTCTCCTGAGCTTTGCTTCTGTCCCTGTGGATTCAAGACTGGGGTCTTACATTCATGCCAAATGCTTTTTGATTTGGTTTGTCATAGTCCCTTGTCGTCCTCTACCCCAAACCCTCCTACCCCAGACAGGGTTTCTCTGTGTAACCCTGGCTGTACTGGAACGTTCTCTGTAGACTAGACTTGGCCTCAAACTCACAGAGATCTGCCCACCTGCCTCCCAATTGCTGGGATTAAAGGCAGCACCACTGCCTGGCATCCATGCCAAACTCTATCTTCACTCACTTCCACAGATTCATCAAAATCCTGGACAGTGTCCTGCACCACCTGGTCCCTGCATGGGACCACACACTGGGCACCTTCAGTGAGATTAAGGTGAGTCTGGGCTCCTCCTGCAGTAATTATTTGGGCATTGGGCTCCTCCTTTCCATTCAAGTTATTTTCATGCTTTAGCAGCAAGTTCCTGGAACCCCTGTAGGGCCAGACCCTTACTAGCTCTAGAAACCAAGAAGAAAGCCAGACCCCAGTGGTGGAAAAGTTAGTGTCTGAGGGGCTGGTTCCCAGACAGGCCTGTGAAATGTGCAATAGGAGAGGAGGAAAAGTAACAGTGTAGGAGTGGCAACTATTGGAAAGTTACACAGTGGGTGTTGCGGCGGCCCCAGGTGACTTAAGAAAACAGTGCAGCCAGGTGTGAGTGTGACTTGGTGAGGCTGGAAAGGGGCTGAGAGGAAGCATAGTCTCTTCTCCGGAGCCTTGTGTAGCAGGCTGTGAAATAGGGACTTTTCTCTGGTCAGTGGAACTTTTAGAAAGCTTGTAAAAGTAATGTTAGGTTTGCATGTTATTTTGTTTTGGTTTGGTTTGGTTGGTTGGTTGGTTTGGGATTTGGTTTTTTGAGACAGGTTTCTCTGTGTAGCCCTGGCTGTCCTGGAACTTACTCAGGAAACTAAGCTGGGCTTGAACTCAGAGATCCACCTGCCTCTGCCTCCCAAGTGCTGAGATTAAAGATGTGTGCCGCCACCACCCGGCTTGCATTGTTGTTTTTTAAAAGTTCTCCTTCGAGGTTAGTTTAAGGAAAAAACTAGGGGCAAGAACAGATGAACAAAGTTTGACTGGAATGGTAGAACTGGGTCTAGGCACAGAGGAAAGTCCCAGGGCCTAGACAGAAGCTGACTGCCCACTGATTCCTGCCCTGGCCACCTTTCCTCACCAGCAAGTGAAACAGTTCCTACTGCTGTCACGCCAGCGGCCCAGCCTGGTGGCACAGTGCCTGCGCGACTCAGAAAGCAGCAAGCCCAGCTTCATGCCGCGGCTGTACATCAACCGCCGCCTTGCCATGGAGCACCGCGCCTCCCCCTCTCGGGACCCCGCCTGCAAGAATGCAGTCTTCACCCAGGTCCGGACGTGAGGGAGGGTCATTAAAGGGCTAGGGGTTTGGTCCAAGAGGGACTTGAGCAAGGTCTCTGGACAAGTACAGGGACAGCTATTTAGCATAGACTTCCCTACAGCTTCCATTTACTTCCATTTTCCCTGTTCCCCAGGTTTATGAGGGCCTCAAACCTTCTGACAAGTATGAAAAGCCCTTGGACTACAGGTATGGCATGAGGGTAAGGGACTTGCCTAAGGCATATACATCCACAGGTGACATCTGGCACCCCTCGCTATTGCCCCCTGTAGTTCCTTTTCCTGGCCAGGTAATGTGCCTGAGCCCAGCCCTCACATAGCCGAGATCTATCATGCCTACTTACAGGTGGCCCATGCGCTATGACCAGTGGTGGGAATGTAAATTCATCGCAGAAGGCATCATTGACCAAGGTGAGGCCTTGTCATGGGTCCCAGCTGTTGTCCTGGTAGAGTGCTAGCGCCTTCTGGGGCTCTGATGCGCCTCCCTGAGAGCTCGTGTCATTTCAGGCGGTGGTTTCCGTGACAGCCTGGCAGATATGTCAGAAGAGCTGTGCCCCTGCTCAGCCGAAACCCCTGTGCCTCTTCCCTTCTTTGTGCGTACAGCGAACCAGGTGATTGGCTCCTTCCCCACCACCAAATGTCTGCAAATCTCTGGAGAGGGGCAGTGCAGGGATTGAATTACCCCAGGCAGCCTCTGGCGGGGGGCGGAAGCAGGGGAGAGGAGCAGAGAGAAGCATCCTTTGTACATTAGGAAGGAAGGTGGGGTGGGGAGCAGCAGACCTCTGGTGAAGTCTTTTGGGTACTCAAGGTAGGAGAATAGGGTCTACCCCATGTTCTGCTGACAGCTCTGTCTCTGGAGCAGGGTAATGGCACTGGTGAGGCCCGGGACATGTATGTACCTAATCCCTCTTGCCGAGACTTTGCCAAGTATGAGTGGATTGGACAGCTGATGGGAGCTGCCCTTCGGGGTAAGGAGTTCCTGGTGAGTAACCCGGTCGTCACCCCGTCAGCTGATCCAGGCCTCTCAAAAGAAGGGCCAGCAAAGCCGGATGGTTCAGTAAGAAGGCGGTTTGTCACACAGGTCTTGGCCCTGCCTGGGTTCGTGTGGAAGCAGCTGTCTGGCGAGGAGGTGAGCTGGAGCAAAGACTTCCCAGCCGTGGACTCCGTGCTGGTAAGTAGGCCTGGACCCCTGTTTCTTCTGCCCAGATGCACTGGCCCCCAGCAAAGTGTTCCCGCTCTCGTCCCCTCGACTCCCATGGCTCCGTCTGATATCTCAGTCCTGGAAACTCCTAAAGTCCTTACCTCCCGCTCTCAGTTCTTTCCTTAGCCTGGACCATATTTGCATCTTTCTCAAGAGGGCACATTTGAGCCTTGGGCTCTGCAGGTTCTTCCTTCACCTTACCTCCACCCAAGGCCCTCTGCTCTAGGCTCAGAACTGCAACCCATCCACCTTTGCCCATGTCAGCGTCAACAGGGTATTTTTACGATTGTTCTGGGTTTTGCCTTTTTGTTTTTTTTAAGCATATGTGTGAGAGAAGGTAGTAGGAATGTGCATCATGGTGCACAAGTAGAGGTCAGAGACAGCTTTTTGGGAATTGAGTATCCTCATGTAGATCCTGGGAGTTGAACTCAGGGCATCTGACTTGGTGGCAAGTGCTTTTATGCACTGAACCATCTGGCCAGCCCTGTTTTTGTTTCTTGCAGTAAGGTCTTATCTAACAGAGAATATGTAGCTGAGGACGGCCTTGAACTCCTGATCTTCCTGCTCCACCTCCTGAGTGCTGGGATTACAGGCACAGGCAACCATGCTTAGGGTCACCCTTTCCTCTTCTCCCCAGCACCCTGTCCAGGCTCTCCCTGGAATTAGTGTGTGTCTCCCATTCACTGCTGTCCCCAGGGTTCAGGCCACCTTCCTTTCTGTCTGCCTTGTGTTGTAAAAGCTAGTGTTCCTATCTTTTCTCGTCCATTTTGTTTCCATGCTGCCAGCATAATTTATATCACTTTCCTATTTAAACCATTTGATGGCTGTGCTCTGGCCTTAGGACAGTGTGACCTCGGGAAGGCCTTCTATGGCTCCTATATCTTAGCCATCTGACTCACAGTCAGGCTCTAGCTTTGGGCCTTTTGATTTTTCGGTTTTATCCAAGATGTTTTCTCTTCTGATTTCCTTGTGGCCAAGCCAATTCCCGGTTTTCACTTGGGTCAAGCCAGGTGCTATTTCCTGCAAGTGCCTTGCCTGACCTCCAGGGCTGGTTAGGTATCTTCTCGATGCTTTCACAGCCCTTTCCTGGCCTCCACACTCCCCGTCACCCATGGGAAGAGACTGTCTCCCCAGTGGAAAGCTGACATCCATGCCTCCTCCCAACCTCAGGTCAAACTCCTGGAAGTGATGGAAGGAATGGACAAGGAGACATTTGAGTTCAAGTTTGGGAAGGAGCTAACATTCACCACTGTACTGAGTGATCAACAGGTCGTGGAGCTGATTCCTGGGGGCACGGGCATCACCGTGGGATATGAGGACCGCTGTCGTTTCATCCAGCTGGTCCAGAAGGCACGGCTAGAGGAAAGCAAGGAGCAGGTATTAAGACAGGAGCTTTGGGCCCTCCCACACCCCTTCCCTTAACAGCCAGAGCCCACTGGTAGGCTACCAATATCAGCCCTGATGCTGGCGCCCACCATAACTGTGCCCCTCATTCCTGTTGGTCAGTGAGTACAGAGATGCCCCAGTGTATGCTGGGAGTGGTACCCTCTTTCCCAGCCAGACTCTTCCCTCCTCCCTAGGTGGCAGCCATGCAGGCAGGTCTGCTGAAGGTGGTCCCACAGGCAGTGCTAGACTTGCTGACCTGGCAAGAGTTGGAAAAGAAGGTGTGTGGAGACCCAGAGGTCACTGTGGATGCTCTGCGCAAGCTCAGTGAGTTCTTGGTGACAGGGCAGTGAAGCCCAAGGGGTGGGACTTAAGGAGTAGCAGAATGAGACCGAAGAATGGACTCTTGCCTTGGCCCCTGCAGCTCGGTTTGAGGACTTTGAACCATCTGACACAAGAGTGCAGTACTTTTGGGAGGCCCTGAGCAATTTCACCAACGGTCAGTAGGGGGCAGAGCGCTGCCTGCATTGCCATGGGGAGTGGCTTCGGACTGAAGAGGCGGGTTCACCATCAGTGCAAGCCCTAACTTTCTTCTCCTGCACCCAGAGGACCGGAGCCGGTTCCTGCGCTTTGTCACGGGCCGCAGCCGCCTCCCAGCTCGGATTTACATCTACCCAGACAAACTGGGGTGAGTGTGAGCACAGAGAAGGGCCTGAGGTGCCTTCCACATATACACACCCCTCTACGGCTTCCTAATCTTATACCCTTCAAAACTCCCAGCTATGAGACCACCGACGCCCTGCCCGAGTCTTCCACCTGTTCCAGCACGCTCTTCCTCCCGCACTACGCCAGGTGAGCTCTCCTAGGTTCATGCCTGGGATGATGTCCTCAGTGTGGAAGGGTGGCTGGCAGAGAGGCGCACCCCTAGGTAGGAACAGCAGAGCGGCCTGATTAGCCACTCTCCTCCGCCCTCCTTTAGTGCCAAGGTGTGTGAGGAGAAGCTCCGCTATGCCGCCTACAACTGTGTGGCCATCGACACCGACATGAGCCCCTGGGAGGAGTAAGGCTGTGCCTAAGCGCGGGACCTGCTACCCTCGTCCGGGCCAACCCCATCTGGGTCTCAATGGAGGTGATGCGTTCAGAAATCTCAGCACAGTGGAACCCTACCCCTGTGTACGTGTGCAGTGGGCGCCATGAGTCAACACCGAAGCTCCAGCCCCCACAGACCCACAAGCCCTGCTCATGCTGGGGCTTGCACCCCCAGGTATTTGGCCTCTGTGAGGGGGAATCTTCCACAAGCCCAGCACAAGCTGCCAGGCCTGAGTTACTTGAAGGGGGCCGTCTAGCTCTCCGACCGTGGACTGTTTTTGGTTTCCCCTGTTTTCTCTCATCTTGTCTAGCTTCAGCCATGGCTCAAAATGTTTAAAAATTGATAGGATGGTACTTTAAGCAAGGAGCCAGGGACAGGTAGAGGGCATCTTCCTTGGCCACAGATCCCCAAGAATGAGGCCCCAGCTGAGTTCCCTCTCCCTTGCATCCTAGGCTTCTTCCTTCCATAGCGGAGGTGTGGGAGCCCTCTCCTTCCTGTGGCTCAGAATGTACGTCCCCTCAACATTCAGTCTTTACCAGCAGCCAAAACTACCCTCTTCTGTGTCGTGGCCAGCCCAACTCAATATCTGTTCTTTCACTCCCAAGATTTCACAGCTGAGGATCCCTCTGTCCTCTGAAATTTCAGTGATTCCCCGTTACCATGCTCTAAAATAGGCCTAGACATTCAGCCTGCCCTGAGGGTCGTGCACGCCTCTCCAGCCCTTCCTTGAGGGCCTCCACGACACTTCTTTAGAAAGTCCTGTACATGGGGAGATTGAATAAATGAATGAATTCATTTCTTTAGAATGTGCTTTTTGGGGTCCCTACTAAACTCATGGTGCTTCTAGAGAATTGCTGTGTCCCGAAGAAGCTCTGAGGCCGCTGCCCTACTGGTCGCAGGAAGGCGTGTGTCTGATGGGAGAGGTGGGGCTTCACCAGGATGCACAGCGTGAGGATAGAAGGCTGACATCTTTTGAGATGATTGCGGTGATTTGGAGCTTGGAAGCCCACTTCCAGAAGCAAGTGAGCGGAGGATGGCACATGGAGGGGTATAGCTGGGATAGCTGATAAGCCAGACCTTGACAGACTTGGAGCACCCATCTGCCCCCAGGCGCTACACACAGAGGTACCGAGACTCTTAGCCTTCTCTCACCCCCAAGCACAGTCCACTGGACAGTTGTCTTGGTGTGCTTACACAGTGTATGACAGTTGGTTGCCTATCAGAGCAGCCCGTGCCCTCTGGAGCTCACACTGCCACTGAGAACGCCCTTTTACTCTTCACATGGCTGTGTGGTACCCAGATGAAACTCTGAAACTCGCACCCACCGAGCCTCCTGGGACCCTGTCTTGCCCATGTGCTTCGGAGCCCCCAGGAGACATACATGAGTTCCCGCCCTTCCTGAGGAGCTCCAGCAGCAGGACCCCAGCAGCTGCCTGTTGTCAGCAAGCTCCCCGGCTCTGCTGCTGGAAGGAGTGTGCCTCACTTCTGTCAGGAAAGGGCTTTCCCTGCAGGTGCCGTGGGCTGTGGTTTGTCTCTGTGCCCGGGTAGGGATAGGTGCCCTTGGCATCTCTCTCACACTGCATTTGCAGCCTGCTTTGCACTTACTCATTTAGGAATGAAGCCCGGAGGACAGATGTCAGGCACTGGTGTAAATCACCATGGCTAGGTCAGTTGGTTTTGCCCCACAGCACCCACGCCCCACGGACGTTTAAAGGGAACCCTGCTGCACCTTTCTCCTCATGTAACAGTGTGGAGCAAGCATCTTCTCGGTGACAAATGATCAGACTTCTAAGTGTGGATCCACTGAAGCTTTTATTTTTTTTTTTAAAGATTTTTAAAATTATGTGCAAAAAAAAAAAAAAGTATGTCTGGGGTGTGTGTGTAGTTGAGTGCAGGCACCCAAGGAGGCCAAAAGAGGACTTTGGATCCTGTGGAGCTGAAACTACAGGCATTTGTGAGCTACTTGATATAGGTGCTGGGAACTAAACTCAGGTCCCCCGGAAGAGCTGTAACTGTCCTTAACTGCTGAGCCATCTCTCCAGCCCCTGAAACATTTCATTCTGTACATGTCCCATCTCCGGAAATATCTCCGAGAATCACTTCCTCCAATCCCCACTTGTGTTTTGTTTCTGAGACAGGGTCTTGCTGTGTAACCTTGGCTGACCTGGTCTGAAACTCCTTACGTAGACCAGGCTGGCCACAAGCTTGCAGCAGCACCGCCACCCAAATGCTGAGGAGCCCTTGGGTGCGGGGGGTCTTCTGCCACTGCCTGCTCCGGGACAGCCTGTGTATTGCAGCTGTTTCCTGATTAATGAAGTCAGATCACCCTCTTTAAGTTGCTGTGCCTATGGATGTGTGGTCCGTGGCAGGGTCGGCCGGCACTTGACTGATGACCTGTTTTCTACAAATCTGAGTTAATTTCATGTCTAGTGTTACCATTTTTCTCTTTGCTGCACTTTCATTTTCTGGGCCAGTTTGTTCTCTCTTGCCTTGTGTGCACTACACACTACTACTAAGCCACATCCCCAAACTCCCTCTCTTTTAATTATCTGATTCCATGTTGGTTTATCCCCTGGGAAACAAGGAAGCAACAGGAGACAGGGTTTCTCTGTGTAGCCCTGGCTGTCCTGGAACTCACTCTCACTCTGTAGGTCAGGCTGGCCTCAAACTCACAGAGATCCGCCTGCATTTAAACCTCTCTATAATTTAGGCTGCTAGCCCTGCTAGAATGTCAATGCTTTAGAGGCTGGATGAAACCAGCATTTGTTACTTTATGGTTTCTTCTTTCTTCCACCCTTTTCTTCTTCCGTTTCAACCTCCCAACGCTAGACATTGGAGAAAAAAGGATAGAGAGGAAAGGAATGAAGTCAGGGGTAGGAAAGGGGGCGGTTTCTCGTTTCAACTACTTCCTGCTGATGAGGAGCACTGAGCTCCTGGGGCAAACTTGAGCTTCACTGTCAGGAAATGGAATTTCTTCTTGTTTCTTCTTTGTGCATGACTGCTTAACAAATGGAGACCAATAGCAGCCAACAACCCTTTCACCTATCGCCGCTCTAGCATTTACATTTCCTCTGAAAAGTCCCCAGAATTCCAAGCGTCACACAATCACAGACACTATCTGCAGCTGGGAGAATCACGCGGCAAATCCTAGCTGCTGCGAAGCAGGCCCCATATCCCACACCTGGGATTAAAACAAAAACATATTCGTATAGTATTTCTGTGGTTTTTTTAAAGAAACCAAAATTCCAAAATTGTTACTACAGCTGGATCCTTATTTTGTTCAAATATATCCCAAGAGCCTAAAATTGTCCTTGGGAAAGAGACTGACATGGGGAATAAGTCCAAGCAGGCATTGACTGTCGGCACTGAGTAAATACTTGTTGAAATGAATAAACAAAATATGACCTCAAAACCATACTTTCCAATTAAAAAGGGGGGGGGGGACAACAGTCTGAAATGCCATTTATGATAAAAGTGGGGAAAACACCAAATTAATCAAATTACTCCTTTAAAATTTGGCCCATCAGCTCAACACCAATGTCCACATCCGTGACAGTGGAGGTGCCTGCCAAGGGCTTTATAGTAAACAACTCAGCAGTCTGCTCTCTGGCTCCGTCCCTTGGGCAATCACACCAGGCTAATGTGCAAAAACTAAGCTGGAAGTGCTTTAGTCCCTGCAATTTGTAGCCAAAGCAGTTTCTTTTCCCATTTTTATCTTTCACTCAGTGCTTTAAAAATAGCAATTCTTCAGCACACTGACAAGCCCACAGCCAAATGGAAGAGAGAAATATTATGATGTGGCCAGCAAATTCCCAAAGAGCTTTTGAGTAGCCTGTGGGAAGAATACTTGTGAACCAAGGCCCAACTTTTGAAAGGTTCCTTTTGTCTCTCACACTGCAGAGGATTTGGCCTTCCAAGCCCACCCCATCCCACACGTATATAGCATGTGTGTGAGTACAGACAAGTACACACACCCTGCACCTTAGGAAAGAAATGAGATGTAATTACTTGTGAACAGAAAAGGATTTAATTTATAAGGAACAACTTCTTTTTATTTTTTATTTTATTTTTTTAGGGTTTCTCTGTGTAATAGCCCTGGCTGTCCTGAAACATGATTCATAGACCAGGTTAGCCTTAAATTCACAGAGCTCTGTCTGCTGGCACTAAAGGTGTGTGCCACCATGCCCAGCAGAACAACTTATTTCTAATAAACATTTACAAAGTACCTCCTGTATACTTGATATATACTAATATGCGAGAATAACATGAACTGACTTAGAAGGAAACTTGAGACGAGGTATCAGTGGCCTGGGCTTTGGGCCTAGTTTTCCCATCACCAAACAGGATGTGGAAGGAAAATTCAAAAGAAAACTCCAACTAATTAAATATTACTCACTTAGTACATCTTGGGTCCTGGGAAGAAGGGAACAATGAAATATAGCCCTTATCCAGTGTGGTGAGGCCTGGAGAGACGGCTCAGATGGCAGTGCTCTTAACCTCCAAGCCGTCCTTCCAGCCTTTGTTGTTAGTGTTTGTTTGGGGGTTTTTTGTTTTGTTTTGAGACAGGGTTTCTTGGATATCCCGAAATTTTTTATTTTTTTATTCTCATATTACCAACCAAAATTTCCTCTCCCTCCTCCCTCTGCACAGTCCTCCCCTCCCACTTCCACTCTGCCCCAGATCAGATCTACTCTTCCTTTCCCCTTCAAAATAAAAAACTAAAAGAGCCAGCCTCCCAGGGATATCAATCTAACATAATTAGTTACAATAAGACTAGGCACAATCCTCCTATCAAGGCTGGACGAGGTGACCCAGTAGGAGGAAAGGGTTCCAAGCACAGGCAGAAGAGTCACAAACAGCCCCACCCCCGCTGTCAGGCGTCCCCTAGAACACCAAGCTATGTAATCATAAACATGCAGAGGACCTAGCTCAGACCCATACAGGCTCCCTGGTTGTGGCCTTAGTCCCTGGAGGCCCTGTGAACCCTGCTTAGTTAATTTGATGGGCTGTGCTCTTGTGGTGTCCTCGCCCCTCTGGCTCCTGTGATCCTCTCTCCCCCTTCTTTCACAGGGTTCCCAAAACTAAGAATTTGTAAATATTTTGAATGTCAATTTTATTTTAAATCATGGCCCTTAAGTACATGTCTTTTTAATATTCCATATGGTGAAATCGTGTGTGTGTGTGTGTGTGTGTCACTTCTGTGCATAAAAAAGAAACAGGGCAGTTAGCACCAAAAAAAGCATGGTTTTTCACCACAGAATATTATATTTACTTGAAGTAAAGGGTGACTGCTAGGCAGTGGTGGCACACGCCTTAAATCCCAGCACTCAGGAAGGCAGAGGTGGAGCTCTCTGAGTTCGAGGCCAGCCTCGTCTACAAAGTAAGTTCCAGGATGACCAAGGCTACACAGAGAGACCCTGTCTTGAAAAAAAAAGTGACTAACAGTTTACAAAAATAAAGCCAGTTACTTACAGAAAAATGCTACTAATATTTATTGCCAATGATAATATTTGAGCTTTTGAGAGAAAAATTTCAGAAAGCTTGCATCTCTTAAAACTTGCCAGCTTTTCAATAGTTGAGGACAGTTCTGATCAGATTGATGATCCTATTAACACATGTGATTTTTAAACATTGTGAAAATAAGTCAGCTTTGGGATAATCTGCATCACTCGAGGAACTGATATTTACAGACTGTCAGTGTATCAAGTTGGAAAATCATGTGAGTAAAATGTCCACCCAAAGTACAAGTATTCAGGGGTCTGGTGACAGAAGTTTCTAGTTCCAACTAGGCAGGAGGAGGGTCACACATTGCAGACCACACTGGACAACTTAGACTCTGTTTCAAAATAGGAAATAAAGGATCGCCAGCGTGGTAGCTCACATTTTAAATCCCCAAACTCTCAAATACATAAACAAGGAAGGGGTAGGCAAGATGGCGCAGCAGGCAATGGTACTTGCTTGCTGTCCAGTCTGCAACCTGAACTTGAACCCTGGAGCCCACAGGATGAAAGGAGAGAACCTGACCTCCCTAGTTGTCCTCTGACCTCTTCCACACAAGCGCCAAGGTGAGTGTACCCCTTAATAAATATTAAAATTTTTAAAAAGAAAAAAAAAAAACCAAAGAGGGCTGGGAATGTAGCTCAGTGGTAGAGCTCTTTTCTATGTGCAAACCCCAATGCCACAAAACAACAACAAAACACAAACTGAAACCGCAGGTACTGTAAATAAATAGAATATAAAGTAGTAACTGCTATAACTTTGAATCTGCATGCAATTAACCTTTCAAAAACTACCACTTAAAGAATACCTATAGTTACTTGATGAGGTTAAATTCTCTCTCGCTTTTCAATTATATGTCTATGTGAGGTCATACTTTCCTTATATAATTCAATCAAAAGCATACATCATGGGCAGGAGAGATGGGTCAGCAGTTGAGAGCACTTGTTGCTCTGACAGAGGACCAGGGTTTGGTTTCCAGCAGCCAAAAAGCAGCCAGTGCCTGTAGCTCCAGTGAGGAGGATCCAACACCCTCTCCTGACCTTGCAAGGCAGTGGGTGGGTGAGTGGTGCGTACATATACATTCAAGCAAAACCAGTCATACATAACATAAATACATCTGCGTTTTCAAAATTCCATAGAAATACCACACACCACACTTGAAAATACGGTTGTTTTCTGGAAAGCTAAACATCAGATTTGGGGGAAGTTTTGAAATGGCTTATGATTTTGTTTTGAAAACAGTTTTATTTTGTTCTAACGTGTTTATGTTACCATCCATATGTCGTATCTCACAGCTATAATCTCAGCACTGCAGGCAGGAGGACATCGAGTTTGAGGCCAGCCTGAGCTACACAGTGAGCCCTTGTCTCAAAAAACAAAGGACTGGTAGGCTTCTTTGCTTAGCACAGGCAAGGCTCTTGAGTTTGTTACTTAGTGCTGAAAATAAAAGTTACTTCATGGGGCTGGAGGGATGGCTCAGTCTTTAAGAGCACTGTCTGTTTTTCCAGGGTTCAATTGCCAGTGACCATATGTGGCTCACAACCGTCTATAATGAGATCTGGTGTCCTCTTCTGGTGTGCAGACACACACGCAGATAGAGCATCTTGCATAAAACAAATCTTTTTTTAAAAAGTTACTTCGTAAAGATTTTTAAAGATGAATAGTTTTTTAATTCCTCACTTCAAACATTTTTTGTGTTTGATACAAATGATATAAATAGAAGCCCTTTGTGGTCCTCTATCATTTTAAGTGTAAGGAATACAAAGACCAAAAGATTTGAGAATCATTGCCCTAAAGGAATGCTTTAAAGCGAATATAAACAGCCTCTCAACCACTTTACTCCCACTAGAAGAGAAATCCCTCTAGTTCCCTAAGAATTTACTAATGTAAGCACAAACACTTCAAATGGATGGCATGGATCTACAAGATCTATGTTACAAAGCCTGAGTTTGGATTTCATTTACTTGCTTACTTTTACACACATGTATACATATGTGAGTTCATGCGTGTGTGCACGGTGCCTCTGGACACCCTAAGAGGCATTGGATACCCTGGAGCTGGAGTTCGAGGTGGTTCTGAGATGCCTATCATGGGCGCTGGGAACTGAACTCATATTTTCTGTAAGTACAGCATGCAATTTGAATTTAAATTGGAATCCTGAGTGCTGGCTTGAAGGCATCTGCCTCCACTACCCTTCTTCAAAGTGTTCATTGAACGGGTTGTAGCCATTTCTGTGTGTTAGCCTTCCAGGCAAACTAAATATCCATTTTATTTTTTAAAAAAGATTTATTTAATGTATAGGAGTGCTCTATCTGCATGTATACTTGCGTGCCAGAAGAGGGCACCAGATCCCATTATAGATGGTTGTGAGCCACTATGTGGTTGCTGGGAACTGAGCTCAGGACCTCTGAAAGAACAGAGAGTGCTCTTAACCATTGAGCCATCTCTCCAGCCCAAATCCATTTTATTTTATTATTTTATTTTATTTTATTTTATTTATGCATGGGTGTTTTGCCTGCATGTATGTCTGATTATTCCATGCATGCCTGGTGCCCTTAGAGGCCAGAAGAAGGAATCAGATCCCTGAAACTGGAGTTACAAATGGTTGTGAGCCACCATGTAGTTGCTGGGAGCCAAACCCAGGTCCACTGGAAGAATAGCCAGTGCTTTTAGCTGCTGAGCCATCTCTCTGGTTCTCAGAAAGACATTCTCAGACACTTTTCAGAGTACAGAACAATGAGGCTATGTTAAGGGCCCCCTAGGAGGGAAGAAGCTTCTGAAGTTGATTGAGGTGCACAATGGCCAGTGGAACAATAGGCACCTGAGCCTACCCCACACAACCATTCACAGATGTGTGTCCCAGATGGGGAAGGGCTGCATGTGGACTCCCCCCCCCCATCAAGTTATAGTCTCTAGTGCCCTGTACGGCAATGGGAGAGTGGTTCCTGAGACCCTCGACTCCCCTCTGCTCACAGAGCTGCATTAACAAGCAATCTCAACACAGCCACGGTGGCTCCCTTAGTGGGAAGCAAGCACCACGCTCATGAAGCCGTCAAGCTCAGGCCAAAGCAGACACCTTGCTGGTCTTGCCGTTGTGAACAGAGCAGGAAGTCCTGAGAGCCACCAGCCAAAGGTCCATTAGGATAGGCCTTGGGCTGCGGCTTCTTGGCAGCCTCAACGGTTGGCCTTCACTAACCAGACAGATGCCAAAACTGTGGAGGAGAGTAATCTTACCGGGAACTCAGCCACTGTGACCAGCTTGCCACTCTAGCTCCGGTTTGATCCAGATGTCATGTCGTCACACTGGGTATTGAGGGGCTCTTCCACAGAGGCCCTGACACAGCTGTGGAAGGACACTCCACAGTGTTCCAGTTCAGGTTCACATCGCACAAGTGAAGCAGATATTGAGGCTTAGTCATTGCCCCCCCCCCCCCAGCTCTGCAGCCAGACCAGCATTCCTGAGTCAATAGGGTTCTGGGGGCCAGCACTGTCCTGCTAGGCTTTGACACTGTTGTTGATGACGAGAATGGGCCAGTCTCAAATCCAGTCTTCGGAAACAAAGGCCAGGATGACTGTCACCAAAATCTTGACAAAGAAGGTATTCTCCCAGCGCTGCCAGCAAAACCCAGCCCAGCATGATTCCCCCAATCAGCACAAGCAGCCATGTGGGATTAAGATATCCTAGGGCCGTCAGCCAAAACAGTTGGAGAGATGGCCTTCTAACCCTTGAGATTCAGAGGCTGATGGCTAGGAACAGGGGCCCCAGTACCCAGAATACAATGTTAAAAATAAACAGGCGGCATTTCACACAGCAGTGGGCCTCGGGTTCCTAGGAGTACTGGAGATTGTTAAATATGATGAACAGCCACTGACCCAGGAACTGGGATAGGGATCAAGCCTAAGACCTATAAAGGGCACCAGGGGCTACAGTTACCCTGCCCGGGGCCTAACCAACCTGAGCTCCTTTTCTTGGGAGAAATTCCAAGTCCCAGCTTTCTCTTTGAATGCTCTTATTCCCAGCACTCAACATCCAATGCATCACTTGTCATATATTATTACGTATTCAACAAATATCAAAACTGAACTCCTTAATTTATTGATATTTTAATTTATTTTTGGTGGTGGTGGTTGTTGTTTGAGACAGGGTTCCTCTGTGTAGCCCTGGCTATCCTGGAACTCACAGAGATCCTCCTGCCTCTGCCTCCCAAGTGCTGGGATTAAAGACATGCACCACCACTGCCTGGCTTTTAATTTATCATTACTATTGTTTTGGACAGGGTCTCATTATGTAGTCCTGCCTGGCCTGGAACTTGCTGTAGAGATAAGGCTGGCCTCACAGACCTCTGCCTGCTTCTATCTACCAAGTGCTGGGATTAAGAGCATGTACCAACATATGCATGCCTTTATTTTCATTACAGAAACCAGCCAGGCACAGTGGTGCACTCCTGTGATCCCAACACTCTTGTGAGGCAGAGGAAGGCAGATCTCTGTGAGTTCAAAGCCAGCCTGGTCTACAAAGCAAGTCCAGAACAGTCAAGGCTACACAGAAAAACCCTGTCTTGAAAAACAAAACAAACCAAAACCAAAACCAAAACCAAAACCAAACCAACCAACCAACCAACCAACCAATCCAAATCATTACAAAAGAGCAGACTGTATCCTATCTGGTAGATACTAAGGAAACTCAAGAGTAAGAAAACTGGGGAAAGCTGGGCACAGTGGCACACTATGTAATCTCGGCCCAGTCTACAAAGTGAGTCCAGGAGAGCCAAGGCTACACAGAGAAACCCTGTCTCAAAAAACAAAAACAAAAAAGAAAAAGAAAAACTGGAAAAAGGGTTGGAGAGATGGCTCAATGGTTAAGAGCACTGGCTCCTATTCCAGAGGACCCAGGTTCAATTCCCACATGATACCTCACATAGGGTTTGCCTTAGACCTGGGACAATTCTTTCTCCTCCTTTTCCTCCTCCTCTTCTCCTTCATCTTCTTCCTCCTCTGTAACTCCACTTCCAAGAGACCCAACACCCTCAGACAGATGTGCATGCAAGGAGAACAAAATAAACAAACAAATAAATACTGGAGAGAAAAAAGGGGTGCTTTCAAAGGATTAAGAAACTAGCCTGGTGGTGGTGGTGCATGCCTTTAAGCCCAGCACTGGGGGAGGCATAGGCAGGTGGATGTTTGCAGGTTTGAGGCCACAGAGTTCCAGAACAGTCAAAGCTACACAGAGAAACCCTGTCTCAAAAAAACCAAAAAAAATAAATTAACTTTAAAAAGGCAAAACTTGTCATATTGTGTTCTTCTGCTCAACAAGTTCTGATCAAATAAGCAATCACTCAAAATAGTTGGGATTGCCAGGCATGGGGGAAAGCCAAGGCTTAAGCTAAGGCCCAGGCTGTGAAGGTCCAGTTTAGGCTCCTATTCCTTCAGAGCTGTCATAGTCATGGCCTCCCCAACTCTGCTTTTGAGACAGGTCTCCTAATCTAGCCCAGAATCTGCAGTCCTCAGCCTCCTCTGTGGAGATCACAGGCATGCAATGCCATGCACAACCAGAGTGAAAGCCTTCTTAGGCCAGTATCTTCAGGACTGCAGATGCTGGGCTGCAGACTCCATGGGGTTTGTTTTCTCCTGTGCTGTTTGTATAATAAACATAAGGCAAGAAAACAAAAAGAAACAAAAAAGCCTTTCCTTACAGCTGGTTAACTCGTTAACAGAAAAAGCCTACAAGCTGGGTGGGGTCTCATTCCCTGCTCCTGCCACCTGCCGTTCTCGGGGTCACTCACCTCCTTTCCTGTTTATTTCTGCCTTGGTGGCCTTCTTGTTATTTATTGAACATGGGGAGTCTCTGAGGATATTTTTTGTTTGTTTTTCAAGACAGGGTTTCCCTGGGGCTGGAGAGATGGCTCAGGTAAGAGCACTGTCTGCTCTTCCAAAGGACCTGAGTTCAATTCCCAGCACCCACATGGTAGCTTACAATTGTAACTCCAGTTCCAAGGGATCTGAGACCTTCACACTAATGCACATAAAACTAAATAAAATAATATTAAAACAAAACAAAAAACGGCAGGGTTTCTCTGCCTAGAATTCGCTTTGTAGACCCGGCTGGCCTCAAACTCAGAGATATGCCTGCCTGTGCCTCTTAAGTACCAGTGCGCCAATCAGGAGGAACATTGCGTTTGCTGTCTAGTCAGCTTGGAAGGCTCTTTCTCAATGCTCAACCTGCCTCACTCTTGTCAAACTGTTAAGTGTCATCAGAGACGAATTTATTGACCTCCTGTCTCATTGTTTGAATGGCTAACATTTTCTCATACATCAGGCATCTTGCACACTGAAAGCCTAGCCAACTGCTGACCAGCAAAGGGTGTTTTGTTTTTCAAACAAAGGGGATTCATTGGCACAGGCCTTTAATCCAACCCTCGGGAGGCAGAGGCAGGTGGATCTCTGGGAGTTCAAGGCTAGCCTGGTCTACGTTATGAGTTCCAGGACAGCCTAGTCTACACAGAGAAACTCTGTCTTGAAAAACCAAACCAAACAAACAACCAAATCCCAAAAAGCAAAACCGAAATTTGCGCCTTGGGACGGGGTATGTAGAATGGCAACTTTCAAACGGAATAGACTGGAGGGGCCGCTCAGTGAGCACTGGCGATTTATGAGTGAATGAAGGGGCAGCAATTCAGAAAGCCCACAGCACAGGCCGCGGGCCGCCGGGTCTCCAACACGCCGCGCACCGCCGAGCGCACGCGGTGTCCCTGCCCTTCGCCATCCGTCACTCGGCGCTCGTCCCTCCACCCTGAGCCGGCCAGACGCGTCCCATCGAACTGCTCGGCCTCCGCGCGCCTGCGCCATTGCTCTGTCAGGCAGCGGCGGCGTGGGGAGCGCGGGGAGCGGCCGCGGCGTGCCGGGAGGCGAGGTAAAGCCGGGGCTCGCGCGGTGCCTTGCGCGGTGCCTTGCACGAGCCGGCCGGGCTGGGTGGGCGGCGCGCGGGGGCCGGAGAGCCCGGTCCTGGGAGGGAGGCCAGCTCGCCGGGCAGGGCCCGAGTGGGCAGGCGGGGTACTGAGCCCCGAAATCCCCGCTGGACCAGCGAGTCCCCGCTGGACCCGGCCGTGGAGCCGTGTGTCCGAACTGGGAGACTGGAGAATCCCAAGCCAACCGCCTTGTGCAACAGATGGAAAAACTGAGTGTCGGGGAGGGCAGGTTCTGCTCCAAGTCCCACCAAGTGAGCACCGGACCCCCTTGGTGCCGGGCTGAGATTTTATTTTTCCATCTTATTTGTTCATCTCACATGTATTTGGGCGCAAGGCTACAGGGGCTACCGTAGGGCTCAAAGGCAGACCACGTAGGACGCAGTGGTCGATTTTATCGCTTAGGACTGTGAAGGAAGGCGTGAGTGAGACGCTGTGAACGCCTCCTGTAAAACTTGGAGGCGGCTGAGACTCACCGATTTGACCTCGGGAGTCGCCACGGTAACATTGAGACTTGAGTCAGCCTAGCATCTTCCTTAGTTAGGTTCGTAATTATTCTTGTTCCCTTCCCCGAGTTGCATTTCCCCCCCCCCCCCCCAACTAAACCCAGAGATTGAGAACAAGAATTCTAATAGGTTCTAGGCCACCTGGGTTCTAATGCCTTTTTGTTCTGTGCACATTTAGCTTACCTCTAATTCGGAGCTGTTGTGAGGTTCAGGGATGCTCATTCCACCGATAGTACCGCAGCTTCCAGGAACTCACAACAGGCATTTAAATGAGTGCCTGCAACGAAGCAGATAAAGGCTGACACGATATGTACACAGTGTAGTAGAAGCAACTAGAGAACGACGTCCCCATCGCTAGAGTGGGAAGAGTTAGTCTCGGCTTCATACTGTGCAAGGTAGTTTTCCAACCGAGTCTGAAGGGTTCCAGCCTAGGAAGCAGAAGTGTCAGTCAGCCTGCAGTCCCAGCTAAGGCCGTGAGACAGGAGGCTCACCTGAGCCCAGGAGGCACCAGCTTCGCAAGCATCAAGATGGTGACCTCTAGGGGAGTCCGGAACCACCCGGTTGCCTGTGCCGATCCAAAGTGGGTTCACAGGTAGGAAAGGCCGTCACACTCTGGCAGTAAGCAGCACGGTAGTACCTATCCACCCAAAAAGGGGCTCTCCATCTGGAGAGATGGCTCCGTGGGTAAAAGCACTGGCTGCTCTTCCCGAGGACCGACGCTCAATTTTCAGCACCCACATAGTGGCTCGCAACTCCAGTTCTAGGGGATCTGACTCCATATATGCAGGCAAAACATAAAAGTAAAATTTAAAAAATATGTTTTTTTAAAAAAGGATATTTAGACCCAGAGTTATAGAACAGTTTGGTTCAGTTGGGATAGTGGGTTTCCCCGATGTTCTAGCATCTGTCCAGTAATATGAAGCATGTATATAGTGCTTGTGATAGGATGGACGTTACTTTGTATGTAGAATTTGTAATTTGTATGTAGAATTACTTTTTTATTCCTGTGCAGGGGATCTAACCTAAGGCCTCATGCATACTAGACAACTGAGCCCTTATTTAATCCCAGCAGTTCAGTGAAATCAAAGCCATAAATACCTCTATCCTAAAAAAAAAAAAGCCCAAGGCATAGAAACTGGCTTATACTAACTCACATAGCTAATACTCAGTAGTACTAGAATTCAGTCAGTCTAGTTCCATCATCTATGGACATTACCACCTTCTAAGTAAGGGGACTGAGAGTTTTGTTGGGCCGTTGGCTATATTGCCTGTGAGAGGGAGAACTCGGATTCAGGCCTTTTGACTCATAACAATATCAGGTGTGATGGGAGTTCTGTCATTCCAAAGTTAAGTTCCAGTCTGAGGCAATGTTTCTTGAAGTTGAAATAACTACTTTTAAGTTGTACAAGAACCTTTGCTCTGTGGCCTGGGCATACTGAGTATTAAATTCTGTGGTTTAGAGGGTCATGTGTATAAACTAGGGCTGAATATTCTGATGAATGTAAAATACTTGCTAATTTGATGTTTTTTTTCCTCCCTTAACACTGAATTTTATACTTTGAATAAAATGATTGTGTAATTAGTTTGTAAGTAAAAAAATATCTTCAGGTGTTAATCAGTAGGGGTTTATGAACTTTCAGAATTAAGTAGTTTTTATTTTCTTACTTGTTTTTTGAGATAGGTTTTCTCTCTGCAGCCCTGGCTGTCCTGGACTTGCTTTGTGTACCAGGCTGGCCTTGAACTCACAGAGATCCTCCTGCCTCTGCCTCCTGAGTGCTGGGACTGAAGGCATGCTGTCCCGCTCCAGCTTTATTTTATACCTTGACTTTGGAAAAAGGAGTTAACAATTTGGATTGTTTCTGCAAGTATAGGTTCCATTGTCAGCTCTTGTGTTTAAGGAGTTATCTTTGTGACTGAAGAATAGAGCATATGACTGAATTAGTGGGAGAATTCCCAAGTCTGTTTTATACTTTTTGGATGCTTATGGTCTTATGCTCAGAAATCTACTTGGTAATTTAACTCCTTCAGAGTCAGAGCCAGCTTTACTTTCCTGTAAAACAGTGGTTCTCAGCCTTCCTAAGGCAGTGACCCTTTAATATAGTCCCTAAAGTTATGGTGGATGACCGCCACCATCATAAAAGTATTTTGCTGCCCCTTCATAACTGTAATTTTGCTACTGCTATGAATTGTAAATCGGAGTTAGAGGGTTGCCATGAGGTCAGAACACACAGGTTGAGTACCGTTGATATAAAACCTTTTTCTCTTGGAAGACCAGGCATTCCATCTCACTTCCTTTTTTCCCCTCTAATCCCATCCTTGTACCTGTCTTGCTGTCTTTCAAATTCATGGCCTCTTTTTCTTTAATTGTTGTTGTTGGTGGTGGTGTGTGTATTCCTAAATATATACATAAACCTACACAGTCAGCATAATTTTACTTGTATGTGTATGTCTTTGGGGCTGATCATTTGGTATTGGATAACCAATTGGTGTGCACTGTTTCTCTTGCTCTCAGCATTTCTTGGTTGCCCATAGTTTTTTGCTTAGGGTTGAGGTCTTGTGAGTTTTCTAACTCAGATGTTAGCACATCTTATTGGTGTCGTCCTTGTTCAGGTCTTGTTGAGGCGGCCATGTTGGTGACATTTCTTGTATGTAGTTTCTCTGGCATATCTAGGAGACACATCCCATAACAGACTTCCTGTCCCTCTGTCTTTCTTCCCTGTCTTCCTTAATGATCCTTGAGGCTTAGCTGCAGCATTCTCTTATAGGTATTAGTTAGGACTGGGCTCCACATCTCTTGTGTTTTGGTAAGTTGTGGTTTTCTGTAATGCTTTGAGTGTTTTGCAAAGGGAAGTTTCCTTGATGAGGAGTGAAAACTACAGTTCTCCAGCTAGACTCTCAAGAAGCTTGTGTTTTTGAAACATAGTCTCCCTACTTAGTTTTTACTGTTCTGTAATTCACTATGTTGACTAGGCTGGCCTTGAACTCATAAAGATATGCCTGCCTCTGCCTCTCAAATGCTAAGAATAAAGGCATGCATCACCACGATTGATTTTTTTTCTTCTTCTTTTTTTTAAGATTTATTATTTATTCAACATTCTGCCTGTACACCAGATCTTACTATAGATGGTTATGATCCAACATGTAGTTACTGGGAATTGAACTCAGGACCTTTGGAAGAACAGTGAGTGTTCTTAACCTCTGAGCCATCTCTTCAGCCCAAATTTCTCTTTTAAATAATTTATTTTTATTAATTATAGTTTTCACTTTGTATCCCAGCTGTTGCCCCCTCCCTTCTTCCCTCATCTCCTCCCAAAACTTGCCTTTTTTTAACCATAAACAACTCAAGGGCAAGGGCCAGATGTTTTTAGTTATATTACTCTTACTTTTACTGAGATTGGAGCTAAAATTTACGTTGGTCAGAGAAGATGAAAAGATATGTTTAAACTGCAGTTAAAGAGTGTTCCTTACACTCCTTACATCACAGGGAGGAATGCAGCTTGTCTAAGAGCGAACTCCTGGTGTAATAAAGACAAACTACTGTGTGTATTGTTTGATTTATGTTATTCTCTTTTGCCCCCTGCACTTGCAGCTTTATAAAAATGGAGTTTCAAGCTGTGGTTATGGCTGTTGGTGGAGGATCTCGGATGACAGATTTGACTTCTAGCATTCCCAAGCCTCTGCTTCCAGTTGGAAACAAACCTTTAATTTGGTACCCGCTGAACCTGCTTGAGCGCGTTGGATTTGAAGGTGAGCTTTGGCAATGATAGATGCATTCATAAAACTTTTAGTGAGTTTAATCCCAATAATTTGTCAGCATTATGAGAGTGAGCGAGGCTGGATGATAGCAGACTAGGGCTTCAAGTTTGCTGGAGATGGGACTCTTGAGTTAGAGACCTAGGAGTATGAAAAAATGAGAACACAGGGCTAAACGTTGCTGTTAAAGAAGGGGTTCTCCACAATGATCTGAGATGAGTCCTATAAGGATATCGGAAAGATGAGATTGGGAATCTAATTACCTGGTTGTCAGTACTTGCTGAGGATCTGTAATGTGCTGGGTAATATTTAACCATGAGGACAAAACCAACTCAGGCACTGACTTCTAGAACCCTCCTTAAAATCTGATAGCAAGAGTTTTTGTCTTATTTTTTGCTTGGGTCAGATTAGAGAGATGGTGATACCATTAAATGGGAAAAGAAATATGAGACAGGAACAAGCTTGAACAAAATTTTGGCCATATAACAATTTTTAAAGGTTTATTTATTTATTTTATCTATACGAGCGCTCTGTTTTCATGCACACCAGAAGGAGGAATCAGATCCCATTATAGATGGTTGTGGGTGCTGGGAATTGAACTCTGAAAGAGCAGCCAGTGCTCTTAACTGCTGAGCCATCTCTCAATCCCTCATATAAAATTTTTGTTACATTTTGTCGATGCATTTTTTGGGTGGGAGAGTAGGCATGGGTGTGCAAATGTAGGTCAGAGGACAGCCTCTGAGAATTGCTTTGAGAATGGATCCTTGAAATTCCACTCAGAGCCGGGCTTGGCAGCAAGCACTGAGCCGTTATTACCAGCCCCTTTCACTTGTCTTAAAAGCTCTGTCTTACAAATTAAAGAATTTATGGTACCCTAATACATTTTAAAATAGCTTCTTTTTCGCTGCTGGTGGTGTAATCATGTAATCCTACCTGCTCAGGAGGCTGAGGCAGGAGGACCACAAGTTCAGTGACAGTCTAGAAAGTCAATAGGGTTCTTCTCTCTAGAAAAACAGAACAAGATAGTCTCCTTTCTTTAGTAACTTTATGGACTTGTCATCTGCAACTTTCCACTTCTTATTGTTATATAACTTTTATATGTTAATGTTATATAAGTCCATACTCAGCAGTAGGTAGCACTTTGTTGTATATGTAATACCTACTATATACATACAATTCTTTCTTACTGAGGCCCACTCAGAATTTGTTGGGGTGCTTCCTAAATGTAGAATTTTTATTAATTAGTTAAGTTTTTGAAAAAAAATTTGTGTATATGAGAGTTTTGCCTGAATGTATATAAGTGCAATGTGTTCATGCCTGTTGCTTGCCAAGGCCAGAGAGGGATTTATTTTTATATGTATCAGTGTTTGCCAGAATGTATATATGTATGTGTAGCACATAAACACATTCATACTACCTCTATATATAGACAGGGTTTCTCTGTGTAGCCCTGGCTGTCCTGGAATTCTGTAGTCTTCGAACTCAGATCCATCTGCCTCCTGGGATAAAGGTGTGGGCCACTACCGCTCAGCTGAGCAGCTAGCGCTCGTAATAGCCGAGCCGTCTCCCCAGCCTCTAATTAATTATTACAACTTTTGTTTGTATTTTCAAGACAAGGTCTCTCTACGTAGCAGCTCTTGCTGAATTAGATAGAACTCACTATAGACCAGGTTGGCCTCAAACTCAGAGATCCACCTGCCTCTGTCTTTGGATCAGTGAGATTACATCTGCAATTACATCCAGCTTAATTAATTAACTAATTCTTTTAGAGAAAGCATGTTTGTTTGTTTGTGTTTTATGTGTATTGGTGTTTTGCCTGCATGTTGGAGCCTGGAGTTACAGACAGTTATGAACTGCCATGTGGGTGCTGAGAATTGAACCTGGATCCTCTGGAAGAGCTCTTAACCACTGAGCCATCTCTCCAGCCGCTAATTAATTTTTTGAGACACAGTTTCAAACTTGTGCAGTTGAGGATGACCTTGGACTTCCATCCTATTGCATGTATTTTGTGAGTTCTGGGATTATAGATATATGCCACCAAACTAAATTGTATGCAGTGCTGGGGATAGAATGCATGACTTCATGCATATAGATACTAGCTGAGCTGTATCCCAGCCCTAAATGTAGAATTTTTAAGATTTTGTATGCACTTACTTATTTTGTGTGTGTGTGGCTAAGCACATGTGTGTGCATGCATGCTGTGGCTCATATGTGGAGGTCAGAGGACAACTTCCTGGAGTCAGTAGTTCCCTCCTTCCACTATATGAGTTCAGGTCACTGGACTTACGCGAGCACCCCCCCCCCCATTTCACCAGCCCCTTGCTATATGTATGTGCTTTATACTTTATAGTAACTAAGCTGGGATCCTCAAACCTGCTAGGTACATGCCTTACCACTGAGCCATATCTCCATCTCTCTTTCTTTCCCTTAAAAATACCAAAACAATAAGAACAGATTCTCACCAAGTTGCTAAAGCCAGCTTTGAATTTACAACCTTCCCACCTCAGCTTCCCAAACAGCTGGGTTTACAGGCCTCCACTGCCACCTGGTATAAGTTTTGGGGGTGGTGTTTGTTTGTTTGTTTGTTTTAGAAAAAAACCAAACACCTATAGCCCTGTCTGATATGGAACTCACTATGTAACCTGGGCTATACTTGAACTCACAGAGATCTGCTTGCCTCTGCCTCCTGAGTGCTGGAATTAAATTCATGCGCCACCATACCTGGCTGGTTTTATTTTCATATTATGTGTATTGGCATTTGCTTGCATGTATGTACATGCACCACACGTACAATTACCTGCAGAAGCCGGAAGAGAGCATTGATGGCCTGAAACTGTAATTATAGGTGGCCGTTGGCCCTTATTTGGGTGCTGGGAAAAAAACCCAGTTCCTCTGTAAGAGCAGCAAATGCCTTAATGGCAGAGCCATTTCTCCATCCCCTGAAGTTTTTACTTACAGAAGGTGATTGTTGTAATTATTAATTGAAAACATGCATCTACAACAAGGTGAGAGTCAATGAGATGGCTTAGTAGGCAAAAGCTACCTGGCAACCTTAGTTGAGCATCTGGAACCCAAGTAAAGGTGGGTAGAAAGAATACCCAGAGTAGGCCTAATCTCCACATGCAAGTACAAGCACACACACACACATACTTTCTTTGTGATGATAAGAGCTGGGGAATGGATTTGGGGGTAAATATGATCAAAATATATGCATGCATTAAATTCTCAAAAATTAATAAAAAATTACATTAAAAGATGTAATGTAGTGCTCTCTTCGGCAGCACATACACTAAAATGGGAATGATACAGAGAAGATTAGCATGGCCCCTGCACAAGGTTGACATGCGAATCTGTGAAGTGTTCAAATTTTTTTCCTCCTTCCTGTCTTCCAGCACCCCTGGATGAATGGGTTTTATAATCCTGTTATGTTGAGTATTTGTTGCTACTGTTTTTCTGTGAAGCACAGACAGTGGATGTGGGAGGTAAAGGAGCATGCCAGCTGTTCAGGACACTCCCTCTGTAGTCATCCTGTCTAGTTTTCCTGTAACTCAGGTTAGATTTTGGTCTCTCTTCTGTACAGAAAAGGAAGGAAGAGGAAAAATGAGCCTGAAGAGATGGGACCAGATAGATCTCAACCCAACTGGCTGGGTTTTAGGAGTCATTTTCTTTCTTCCCCCTGAAGGGAAAACAGCTTTTTTCTTCTGGTGCATTTAAAGTTGGCCAGCTGTGGGGTGGTGTCGGTTCTGGACAAAGGATCTGAGCTCTTTACCTCTAAAAACGAAATTTACTGTTGGCACTGCCAGGCTTTTCATTAAAAAAAAAAAACAGTGAAAAAGTCCAGTAACATTAGCAGTTATTACTTCTGATTTTAAATTTGTGAGACAGGTTCTCACTTAGTCCAGGCTGGCTTTGAACTTGATGTGTAGACTAGGATGGCCTTGTTCCTTAGTCTCCTGTCTCCACCTCTGGATTGCCTAATTGCAGGCATGTGCTACTACAACAGAGCGCATCTGCTGAAAGATGAATGATTTTCTGCATTTGCCTGTTATCTCTTTCATCCTATAGAAGTCATTGTGGTTACAACCAAAGATGTCCAAAAGGCTCTGTGTGCAGAATTCAAGATGAAAATGAAAGCAGATATTGTGTGCATTCCTGATGAGGCTGACATGGGAACTGCAGACTCTCTGCGCCACATATATCCAAAGCTTAAGGTAAAAACTATTTCTTGACTTATTTTTATTGAAAATAAATGATATCTTGTTTGACGGTGTGGTGTTTATATTTTACAAAAAAAAACCTGCTGTTTGTTTTTAAATAGGGTCTCACTGTGTATCGTGGCTGGCCTAGAATTTGCAGTGTAGACCAGGCTGGCCTTGAACTCACAGAGGTCTGCCTGCTTCTGCCTTCTGGGTACTGGGATTGAAGGATGGCATCACCATACCTGGCCTTAGTTTTTAAGATTAAAAATATATGTTTTCTATTTTTTGCTTGTATTGAGACAGTCTCAATACAAGCTTGCCTTGAGCTCTATGTAGCTGAGGATAACCTTGAACACTTGCCTCTACTTCCCAATCTGGTATTACAGGCGTGTACCAACAAACCTAGTTTAATATATTTTCATATCACATTCATTGTTGCCCATTTGCTCTTTAACTGCTCTTTGTTTGATTTAGAAATTTGGGCTGGAAGGAAGGCTGAGAGGTTAAGAGCACTCGCTGTTCTTCAAATGTCCTAAAGTCAATTCCCAGCACCCACATGGTGGCTCACAACCGTCTACCCGTCGTAGCCTCATTTTGTCGCACAGCCTGGACTGGAATTCTCCATGGCCCACGTTTGCCTTAAATTTGTGGTGATTCCTCTGTCTTAGCCTCCCGAATGCTGGGATTAAAGATAGCACCTGTCTTAAAATTAAATGTTTGGCTAGGTGGTGGTAGCTCATGCCTTTAATGCAGAGGCGTTTTAGTGGTAGAGATGGATCTCTGAGTTCAAGGCCAGCCTTGGTCCACAGAGAATTCTAGGACTTCTAAGGCTGCTACACAGAGAAACCCTGTCTCAAAAAAAAAAACAAAAAACAAAAACAAATAAATAAATACATAAACAGGTAGATAAGTAGATAGATGAAAGAAAGAAAGAGAAAGAAAGAAAGGAAAAAGAAATTCAAGTACAATTACTTTAAAAAATTAATTCGTGTGTGTGTGGTGTGTGTGTGTGGTGTGTGTGTGTATCCACCTCTCAAGGGCTGGCATTACTGGCACAGGCCACTGCGTCTGTCTTTTACGTGGGTTCCAGGGATGAGTCCGTCAGGCTTTGCAGCTCGCCTGTTTACTGTGAGCCATCTCCCCAGCGCAGTGTTACGGTTTTTTGAGACGGTCTATGTCCAGACTTTTCTTCAAAGTTGCCGGCCCGCTGCCTCTGCCTCCTGAGGCACTAATAGTGGGCACTCCCCCACTATTCCCCAGATTCCTTATTTTCAGAGTCGCTTAGATTTCTGTGTTCATCGTTGATTTGCTCACCGTCTTTCCAAAAGGAGCACCAACTGAAATATGTTAACCATCCGTTTCCTCCTAGCTGTAGCCTGGGGCTGTGCAGAACTACCTTAGCTTTACTTTGCCGTCTTTGTGAGAATTTCCTCTTTGCTGTGTTGCCTGCAAACATGGTTTACTCCCTTATTTCCAAGGAGCCCAGCCCTTATAGGCTTTTTAAAGAAAACATGAAAGATAAATGTTTTGAGAATTTCCATGCTTGAAAATTGTATTTCACCCTTACTCTTGAGTTGGTTTTAAGTAAATATATACATATATTTGTGCATATGTATACATGTATACATACAATTGCTAGGAATTGAACTCAGGACCTCTAGAAGAACCTCTTAACCTTTGAGACATCTCTCCAGCCACTATATATATATATGTTTTATACTAAGCACCAGCAGAACAAGAAAGGATTCCTTGATATCCTTTCCCCTCCCCAGAGTCTACCCTTTCTCTGAGGCCTCATTTTTTGGGCCTTATTACTTCTGACTGCCTCATAACAGCTTCTAATCACATCTGTGACCCAGTGTAGTCCTTAAAAACCCCCAGTTAAGACAGCCAAGGTTACAGGGCAGCAGTCCCTGGCAGACACTGGTAGTCCCAGCACTCAGGCGGCAGAATCAGGCAGCTCTCTGTGAGTTAATCTACAAAGTGAGTTCCAGACAGCCAGGACTACACAGAGAAACCCTGTCTCAAACAAACAAACAAATGATAGCAAAGGTTTTAGCTCATTTTCTGGAATTTTTAGATATCTAGTCCACCAGTTTTCCAACACCATATTTCTCCATTCTCTGTACTTTAAGTGCAGTTTCCTTTAACTCCTCAGTCACACACATGTACCTTCATCTTCATTTTACAGATGGGAACAGTGTGTTTTGGAAGCTCAAGTACTTTGCTTGGAGTGTAGGGAGGAAGAGAGAATATGCATTAGGTGCCAGAGTCTCAGTTGATGCATTGAGTAACCAAAGTATCAAAAATATTTTGTATTCTCTGTACAGCCAGGTGGCACATGACTCCGTGAAAATTGTGATTTTATTTGAGAGTACAGCAGTGGAGTAGGTTAGAATCCCTAAGAAGTTAGGCGTGGATCAGGCGCCCTCCAGAGGAGCTTCAGGAAGTGCTGCCAGGACGGCTTGCTCTACTTACTGGAAGAGTCTTGGAGAAAGAGTTTTTGATGGTGGAGTGAGCATAATCTGCATTTTAATAGTTGAGGAATTACTACAAAGCTTAAATACCAGGGATTACTTTAAACCTGAATTAAGTAAAGACCTCCTTCAGGATAACCTTAAACACGTGAAACTTTTACATATGTTTGTATTTGTTAGAAATTTATGAAGAGAATATGTATCATTTAAATAACAATGCATATCCCCTCAAGATGATAGCCTAATTAAGGTTTGATTTCTTTTCTTTTTCTCTTCTTTAAAACAGGGTCTTGCTTATCATACTATCCTTGGCTGACTGGAAAGTAAATGTGGAGACCAAGCTTTTGTGTTGATTTTTTTGTTTCTCACTCCCAGTTGCTGGGATTTCAGGCACACGCTACCATACCTGGCAAGGTTTAATTTTAAAATAACAACAAAAGTATTTCAGGAGAAAGAGCTGCAGGTGAAAAATGAAAAGGGGTGGGGATTGGAAACAACAGGGGCCTGCACTGTAATAATAGCTCATTGTTCACACATATCAAATGGGAGGAGTTGAGGGTTGAAAACCACAGAGGCCTGCACTGTGTGTAGAAATAGCCAGCTGTTCACACACCTTTGCCTGGAGCCTGCCTGAGTAGTCTGAGCCTAGTTGAATATCATAGGGTACACAGTAGATCTGAGAAAGTAATTTATTACTTTGGAAATTTAGTACCTGTTCTTAGAGACTGCCCTGAAGTAGGATCAGTTTATTAGCGAGTTATAGTCACATGGGTACAAAGATTATTTTCCATAGGGTTAACTGGAACATTTGTTCTGAAGATCTCAAGAGAGGATGTTCATGTCTAGTGTTATCTGGATTTCTAATCTACACAACTACCTTGAAAGGTAGACAACATGAGTGTGCTATACTATCAAGAAACCTAACCCTTTTTGTTGAGAGAACTAAGTAATACATTCCAGAGCACATACCTGTCTGGGTACTGATCCTTGAGAAGCCTTTTGTTTTGCTCTTGGTGTTTTGTTTTGGGTGTTTTTGTTTTGTTGTTGTTTGCTTTCTTGCTTGCTTGCTTTCGTTGTTGTTTGGTTGGTTTTTCCAGACAGGGTTTCTCCGTAGCCCTTGCTGTCCTAGAACTCGCTCTGTAGACTAGGCTAGCCTCCAATTCACAGAGTTCTACCTGTCACTGCCTTTCTGGGATTAAAGGCGTGTGCTACCACTGCCCACTGCTTTTGGTTTTGAATTTTGGCTTCTTGAGACAGAATCTTGCCATTAGCCCAGGCTAGCCTCTGACTCTCAACTTAACCTTAGCTTTCTGAGTGCAGTGCCACGCCTAGCACTATTTCCGAGTTTCGATATACACTGTGCCCATTGCTTCTACTTCCCAGAGTGTAAATTTCATTTTTAAAAAATTGCATTCCCCTAGTAACACTCATGTAGAATCATTTTCCTGCGAGTGTGAGCAGCTCTTGTTCCTTGATATCTTTCTCTTCAATGAAGGGAAGTCTGAACTTTCATTCCAACATGCTGTGTAGCTGAGGGTGATCTCTCATTCCCAATCCTTCTGTGTCCACCTCCCAAGGATCACAATTGTGTGCCACCATACAACTGAATGTTGAAGGAAGACTACCCTGTGTCTAAGGGCATATGAATGAGAAGCCTGGCAAAATAGGGGTATAGTTTATGCTCAGCACATAAAAAACAAGTGACTCCTTGGACAGTGAGCCAGAGCTGCATTTGAGCCTTTGGCCTTTCTGAAGTCATTGGTGTTGTTCTTGTCCTTTAGAAACCAAATTTGCTTATTCTTTAGATAATTGTTCTGAGAGCATTCTAGTGAGGTATATTTAAGAGGCTGGAGTAGACCAGATCATACTAGAATAGCTGTTTACTTTATATTGCAGGTCTCATTGCTTCCTTTAATTTAAACATGGCAGAGTTGGCAATTCTCTAACCTACACAGGAGTTTTTCTGTAGCCAAAGGCAAACCTCATTTATCCTCTGCCTCAGTTTCACAGCTCAGAAAGCAGGGATAATGATGCCAACACACTAGTTGTTAGAGGTCTAGTTATTTAAACCCTTTGATGTAGAAGGAGGACTATTGTATGTTTTATAAAACAGCAAACATGCTACAACAAAGAACAGATTATGATGAAACCCCGTGGAGACAGCTTATTAGAAAAATTGAATAAACATTCTATTTTTAGATGTGTGAAAAGCTAACCATAAGTTATTTTCCGTTGAGTGTTTGATGTCCTTATCACATTACAAATCTCTGTCAATCTTTCCTGAACCCTTTCATTTTGCCCAAGGTTTTGTTTTGTTAGATTTCTATCTGTTTGGAAAAAGCAAGTATAATTTAGTCAAGGAAAGATCTGAGAACATGGTCCTGACTTGCCTAAAGACTTTTAAAGTGGTAACTTTCCTTCCTATGACTGCTTTGGTGGGCTGCAGTATATATATCTCCGATGATCGCTTCTTTGATACTGCTCTGAACATCGAGAAAATTCCAGGTGATGTGACAGACTGCAGGGATTCAAAGCCTTTTGTTATTGTTGTTGTTTTTCTTTTCCTCCTCTCTTTGAGGATTCTCAATAGAGCTTTTCCCTTGCTTGTAGTAATCGCATAGATTCAAAAGCTTGAAATGTTTCCATCCCATCATCTCTCCCCTTGCTACTGGATAGAAGTGTGGTCTGTGGAGTTGGCTTATGACAGCACTGTATTTCACTTGATAACCCAGAAAACTTTAAAGCTTTGTTCTTCAGATGGATTCCTTTGAGGGTTTTCCTTCCGTATAGGGAGCCTTTTCGTGGAACAAAGGGCTGTAGTGGAGTGGAGAATGATATAAGATAGGAATTTTGATAGAGAGGATAGACTATCATCACAAACTTCAGTGGTACACAACAAGCATTCTATTTGACTTAAACCTGGAAGCTCTTGCTAAGGTGCTCTGTCCTACTCTGAATCATGGGATTAAATTACAATGTGACTAGTAGAGAGGTCCAGTACTGTTTGGGTAAAGTTAGTAAGCATTCTGTCACTGTGCCCAAGGTAACAGTTCTCTGAAGTGGCCTTACCTAGTCAGACTCATAACTTACGCTCATCTCCTCCAATTCTTACAACTGAATTTGGTGTCTTTTTTTTTTTTTTTTGGTACACAATTTGAAAATTGTATCATGGGGGCTAGGGAGGTAGCTCAGTTAGTTACATGCCTGCTGGGCTAGTTACATGCCTGCTGGGCAAGAGGGCAAGCACCAGAATCCAGCACCATGGAAGAAGCCAGGCCCAGCAGAGTAACTGCAACCCCAGCACTGGAGGGACAGATGGATGCCAGAACTCCTTGTCTAACTAACCTCTCTAAATCAGTGAGCACCAGGTTCAGTAAGAGACTGTGTGTCCGAAAATGAAGTGGAGAGTGACTGAGGGAGACACCTGGCTTTGGCTGGTGACCTCCACCTGTAGTCACACCTATGTGCACGCGCCACACACGCAGAATGAAAGGAGTGATGCATTTTGTTTTTGAGACAGAGTCTCTCTATGTAGCCCTGGTATCCTAGATCTCACTGTATAGACCAAGGTAACCTCAAACTCACAGAGCTCCACCTGCCTCTGCCTTTCGAATGCTGAGGTTAAAGTTGTGCTCCACCACGCCCCACTTCTCTGTGTTAGACTTTGGGTGAGAGCTGTCTCTGGTATAAAAAACATGTTAAATGAACAAATGTCAGGTAGAGAAACTCAGTCTTGAAAAAATGTGTGTGTGTGTGTGTACATCTATATAATTTGTTTGGGTTTTGTTGTTTGTTTTGGGTTTTCGAGACAGGGTTTCTCTGTGTAGCTTCAGCTGTCCTGGACTCACTTTGTAGACCAGGCTGGCCTGGAACTCACAGAGATCTGCCTCTACTGAGATAGCAGGTGTGTGCCACTGCACCTGGCTTTTTTTTTTTTAATTTTATTTATTTATTTTATGTATAAGTGTTCTATCTGAAGAGGGCATCAGATTTCAGTATAGATGGTTGTGAGCCACCATGTGGTTGCTGACAATTGAACTCAGGACCTCTGGAGGAGCAGGCAAGCTCTGATCCACTCAGCCATCCCTCCAGCCCCAATTTGCTTGATTTTTGAGACACTGTTTCTTTGGATAGCCAGGGTTGTCCTGGAACTCACCCCATAGACAAGGCTGGCCCTGAACTCACAGAGATCTGCCTGCCTCTGCCTTGCCACCATGTTCATATATTTTATATAAAAACAAAACAAATAGTATAGCAGCCTCAAAAGACCAAGTTGAACTAATGGTAGCAGGTAAAGTGTAGCCATTTGGCTCCAAACTGGAATCTGTATGGAGGTATTCCTAAGAATACAGGATTGCTTAGGCTGTCGCCAGGTTGTTAAGAGACTGTCTTTAATGATCTAACTTGAACAGTTATGTTATTTTAATCATGATTAACTGGCCGTGGGTCTTTGTGCCGAATGATTTATTTGAGCCTCACCGTGTATCCCATATGTGGATTTATTTATTTATTTATTTATTTATTTATTTATTTATTTATTTATTTATTTATTTATTTGAGGCCGGGTCTCCCTGTGTATTGCTGGCTGGCCTGGAACTCACAGAAATCCACCGGCCTCTGCCTCCTGAGTGTTGTGATTAAAGATATATGCCACCACAATTCTCTTCCCTCCCACCATGTATTTTTAATTAATCAATTATTTTTTATACAAGTACGTGTTTCTGTGTGAATGCCACATATATCAGGTACCTCTGGAGGCCAGAAAAGGGCATCAGATCCCCAGGAGCCAAAGTTACAGGCTGTTAATGAGCCAACTGATGTGAGTGCTAGGAACCGAGTTCAGGTGCTCTGGAAAGACAGCAAGTGCTTTCTTAAGATTTATTTACTTATTTATTATGTATACAGTATTCTGCATGCATGTGTGCCTGTAGGCCCGAAGAGGGCACCTGATTTCATTATAGGTAGTTGCGGTCCACCATGTGGTTGCTGGGAATTGAACTCAGGACCTATGGAAGAGCAGCCAGTGCTCTTAACCTCTGAGCCACCTCTCCAGCCCTCAGCAAGTACTTTTAACCATTCCCTCCATTTCTTCATTGATTCTTTAAAAAATAAAATTTTTTGATGTCCGTTTTTAAATTTTTCTGCCCTGATCTTTACTATTTCTTTTTTATTTACTAATTTTGGGTTTAGCTTGTTCTTGGTTTTCTAAGACCTTGAGGTCCATAATTAGGTTATTTATTTGAGTTCTTTCTGGGTTTTAGTGTGCTGTTGTTGTTTTTTTATTATAAAACTTTATTTAGAGGCTATATGTTTATACGTCTGTCACAACATGTGTGGAGGTCAGAGGACAACATGAAAGAGTTGGTTCTTCCAGCATGTAGCTCCCAAGAATCTTCACTTATCAGGCTTGGTGGTAGCACCTGTATCTTCTAAGCTGTCTTGCTGACCTCTTTCTGTTTAAGTACTGTAAACTTAGAACTAAGCTTCCATAAACTTAGAAACTGTGGTTTCTCTAGCTATTGATTCTAGTTTTGTGATCCAAATTAGTTGCAATAAATTATTTCTAGTTTTTGTGATTGTTAAAATGTGCTTTGTGGCCTAAAAATGTAATCTTTTGTGGGGAGTATTCCACAGGCTTCAGGAAGAATGTGTATTCTGCAGCTGTTAGATGAAATGCTCTGTATATATCTGCAGGTTCATCTGCTCCCTGATCCAGTTTAACTTCGAGGGTTTTTTGTTGCTTTTCTTTTCAGTCTTGTTGAGCTAGGTGAATATGGAGTACTGAAGTTACCCTGTCTGTCCCTTCTTGTCCAGCAGCATTTATCTTATGGAATTGATCGCATCAGTGTTTAATGCACATGTACTACTATTTGCAGTCATTAAGATCTTGATAGATTATTCTCTTTATTAATACAAAGTGACCTTTTGGTATATGTGTGCCCACCTATGTCTGTGTGTACATGCATGTATAAATGCATGTTTGCATGTGTGTGGGCATAAGTATATGCAGGTGTTTTGGTGTTTATTTACTTTTAGGGCTTAAATATATTGTGTGCTTTCCTAGTTAATTATTATTGTTGGGGGGGTTGTTTTGTTTTGTTTTTTGATACATGGTCTTGCTGTATACACCAGGGTAGGCTCAAACTCACAGAGATACACCTGCCTCTACCTCTCAAGTGTTTCGGTTAAAGTCGTGCACTACTGGACCCAGTAAAGTATACATTTTAGAACTATGCCAATTGAGCCTTCACTTAGTTTTTTATCTAGCGTGTCAGTCTCCGTCGCTGTCCTACGTGATAGCTATATATTATTTCTTTCAGACCTCCCTGCCCGCCCCCTCCCCTTACCTGTCCAAAGACAGCAGATTCTGTCTTGCTTTAGAGAACCGCCTTGTGACCTCCATGGCCACTGTCCTGTGAAGAGTCAGTGCCTGCAAAGGAACTCTCACCTTTGTTGGAATGTATGCCGTCTCAAATTGGATAGTTTAAACTTTGAGAGAAATTAAACAAGGAGAAGGAGGTAACAGAAGAGCTAATGTTTACTGTTGCTTGTCTCCTACACTAGGCTGAACACTGGAGAAACAAACATTAAAGCTTATGGAACTTTGGGTTTACTTATGGAAACTAATAAGTATTATCTAAACTGTGAGTCACAACCTCATTGAGGTTCACATAACTGCACATATCGGTTATGATAGGGCTGACAGCAGTAAAAGAATTTTAAATGAAGCCAGGTGTGGGGGTACATGCCTTTAATCCCAGCACTCAGGAGGCAGAGGCAGGTAGATCTCTATGATTTCAAGGCCAGCCTGGTCTACAGACAGGGTTACACAGAGAAACCCTGTCTCGAAAAAATAAAAGTAAAAAGATTTTTAAATGAATGACCAAATTTTTATTTCGAAGCAACTGGGTGACAAATCCAGAGTGTTTCTGATGGTGCTCACTGTGGTACTCGCGGTGTGACTGTGGCCTTGTTCTGAACACACATCACGCTCACCTCCCACGGTGTGTGCTGTTGCCCCACACAAGACCCTTCTGCTTTATGAACTGCAGCGCTTTGGTTTTCTCTTTCAGAAGCACAGATGTCTCAATTGGTATTGTCTTACTGTCAGGGGTCTGAAAGAAGGTACCTGTGACAACCTGGCACCTTGAGTTTGATCCCTGGGACCCACATGATGGAAGGAGAAAAATGGCTCCCACAGGTTGTCCTCTGACCCCCATGTGCACAACATGGCATTTGCTCCACTCCGCCATAAAGTGAATGAATCAGTCAACTCCGAATAATGTTGAGGATGTTCTGAGTCCTATAATGTCAGGTATTCAGGCAGGATTTAGTTGTTTACATGAAAGTAAATATGTACGTATGTGTGTCATTACTGTGCACATATTCATAAACTTAAAAAAAATGTAGTAAATGATGATAAATTCAACTTTTTATGTATAGAAATCACTGTCTTATGGCATCTTTGAGCAAAGAATTAAGTATGGGAAAATTGGGGCTGGATAGACAGCTCCTTGGTCAAGAACACATACTGCTCTTCTAGTGGTCCTGAGTCTGACTCTCAGCATCCACAACTCACAGCCATCTTAACTCTATTTAGGGAATCTGGTGTCCTCTTCTGCCCTCCGTGGACACCAGGCATATATGATGCACATCCTCACATACGTGCAAGCAGACCGTCATACATGTAAAATAATGTTTTAACAAATAAATATGGGAGAATTAGAAGACTAGTTCAAAACACTAGAATGGCTGTTCACAGAAGTTAACTGAGATGTCTATAGAGTCTGAGACTGCCGGGTGTTTGTTAATGCAGCCGTGTGATGTTTTTACATGTGCATTCATTAGAGTGATTTTTATTTTAAAAATAATTAAAAGACAGTACAGTATTCTGGGACCTGGACTAAGGCCATACACTAGAAATAAGAAGGGAAACCCATGGTTGTTAGAAGTAGAGTCTGGGTGGGAAAGGAGCGTTTCAGTCCTAGGTGCCAACAGGTTGTTGACTTCATGCCTACATAGTAGTCATGGTGTGACTGAGCTAAGGGACTTGTGAAGAATATTTAGCTCTGAGCTTAAGGATTATCACTTTTTTTTTTTTTTTTTTTTTGGAGACAGGGTCTCATCATGTAGCCCTTGGTGGTCTCAAAATCACAGAGATCCACCTGCCTCTGTCAGGAGACAAAGGGTTCTAGGATTGAAGGCGTATACTACCAAATGATACCAGCAGTCATTCATTCCTCCTGTACCGACACCCCAATCTCAGTGAAAATAAACTGGAAGCTGGCCTTTTTGCTACTGGGGACTACAGACTGGGAAATTTTTTTCCTAAGCACTTTTAACCAAAACTAAACCGGTGAGGTCTCCATTATAGTTAACTGTGGAGCTTCTAAAAGCCTACAAGTGCTTTTGGAGACTGGATTGAGTTGGACCACATAGCAACATGTAAATTGTGACTGTTTCTAGTCACACCAAGTAGCAATCCATTAGTTCCAGACAGGCAGGGATGGAGTAGGGAGTGGTGATTTGGATTGTAGCCGTTGTTTGTGGAAGTAATGGGTGGGTAAAAGCATGGTTTTTTATTAAGCCCTGACAGTTCTTTCCAGGGGGGAAGTGTTTTTCTTTTTGCTTGATGTAGGAGATCATTTGCCGATTGTACTATTTATCACAGCCTGCCGTGGAACAGCTGCCAAGAAGCAAAGCTGTTCCAGTAGCTCTCCTCACCAACCTCCACCACCACACAGACAAGCATCCGGTTTCCCACCTAACTTTTGGGTCATTTTCCCCCAGTTTTACTCAGTAGTTTTGGCTTGATTGAAAATGTTCTTGTAGTGAGATATTTCTGGGCTTTGCTGTGGTAGTGTAATTGAGTTTTCTGAGCTTAATTTGTTTGCTTTAGTCAACACTAACTGGCAGGAGTTTGTAGTTAGAATTCCTGGGTGTCCTGAATTCTTCCTAAATACTGAAGTGCTACTTTCCCTTGGAGACCGCATGTGTTTGTATACTGTCAACAAAGCACACATTTATTATCCTTCCAAGCTGTGCTTTTTACCATTACCCTGCTTTCTTTAAATACAGCCTTACAATGAAGACTGTTGGAACAGTGAGTAGGTGTGTGTTTGGAGACTCAAGTTAGTTTCTGCATTAGAGGATGTTGGTGTTAAACAAGGATCAATCCCTTGAAACACATGACATTTGAAGGCTGGTGCATTCCAATATTGCATTCTGAATCACTGTTACTTCACAGTCCAGACAACCCATATTTTTCAGGACTTATGGTCACTCCTAATCAGTAGTACTTCTTTGACTCATAGATTTTCCAGTTTGTTTCTCTTTACACTTTTTCTTCTAGGATTTCCAGCTTTTTGATAAGTTAGTAAATCTCTCCTACTAGGAGGAGAGTGTTTGGTTTGCTTTGAATCTTAATCAGTACATTCTCTGGGGCAGCTATTGGGGCCCAGTAAAACAGCAGTCAGTATCTGGGCCCTGCTTTTCAGGCTGAGGCCTTTCTTTTCCAGATGAGAACAGATGGCAACCAGGCCCTGAAGGGCGGGAGTTAATTCCTTGTGATTCTTCGGGATTTGTATTCATGTAGCGTGACAAAACTTCTCCTGGGAAGACACAACACACACTCTGTACCTCAGATAGGGAGCCCACAACACACACTCTGTACCTCAGACAGGGAGCCCACAACGCACACTCTGACCCTCAGACAGGGAGCCCACCACACACACTCTGTCCCTCAGATAGGGAGCCCACAACAGACTGAAGTGTGGATGCCACCAAAGTCCAACTTGGTAAGCCCAGTGAGTTTTATTTTTTATCAACTCCTGATTTTACTAATAAGAATATGAGTGAGGAGTTGCTTAAAGGAATAGAATGATTCAAAGATTCAAAGATAGCTATGTCAGCAAGGCTCATCCCAGCAAGGGTGACAGCCCATAAAAGCTGAAAAAACTTGGAACACACTGCAAAGCCTGGAGGCAGCTCAACAGGTTGGAGTGTGGTCTTTCCAAGTAACTGGTCTAAATTCTTCCAGGCAGCCAGCAGGTCTGGTCTGTCTTGTCTGAACCTTTCATTCTCTTAGAGTCTTCCTTGTAGCTCAGCTTCCCTTGTCTTTGAGGGACTCTCAGCTTTTATTGTTTAAAGTGGCAGGGAGGGGCCTAGTGAATCTGGTCTATTTGAGGGGCAGGGATAAGGGACACATATAACTCAGACAACATTGAGGACAGTGGTGATCTGTTACACAACAATTCAGTAGGAAAAAAAAGTCATCTGAAGGCAAAGAGAAATGAGCCTACAGGCCTGCTCACAATTATACAAGAGACTTGCTTGTTTGTCGTTCACAGTGATGACAGATTTAAACACTTGAATGAGGTCAGCATTTATTCCCCAAGACAACTTTGTCACCGCTTCAGGGGCATCTGCATCCAAGTCATTTTCTTTTCTTTGAGGTACGCTTAATTCAATTAATCACAAAACAGTCAACTTACAAAACGATCATCTTAAGGCAACCTAGGAAAAGAGATGTCCTCTCTGCCAGCTGTCTTCTTCATGATGAAGTGGAGCAGCTTCTGTGCCGTTGTACTGAAAAGTCACATGCCAAAAAGGAGGATCCTGCAGATTTTCCTCCTTGGCTCGTATAGATGCTGTCTGATTTCTTAATGTTTGGTGTTCCTGAATAGTAAATTATAGGCTTACGTAGTAGTTATAGGAAACTTCCTTATGGTCTTATAGCTAGTTCATTTAAATTGAAGCTTAAAGAACTTCTTTTTCTAGTCAGTTGGCATTAGACTTCTGCTTTCTGTAACCTAACAGTGGACTGCATACCAAAAATTTGTTTAAGATATATTAAGTAACCTTGGTTGACCAGTCACATTTAAACTTGAGTCCCACTTTTCTCCAGGCTCCATAGTAGGGTCTGGCAAAGCACAGAGGAAAGAATTAATAATATCAGACGAGTAAATCATTGCAGAGGATAATCCAGTTTTTGCTTGAGCACCTCTACTAAGGAAACTCAACAACAGCCAGAAAAGTAAAGTCAAATGTGGTGGTGCACGCTTTTGATCCCAGCACTGGGGAGGCAGAGTCAGATAGATCTCTTTGACTTCTGGGCCAGCCTGGTCTACATAGTGAGTTCTAGAACAACCAGAGCTATGTAGAGAGACCTTAAAAGGGGGGAGGAAGCTTATTTCCTTATGAAGTTGTTCTTGATCGTTTTGTGTATGTAACACAGGGTAACCTTGAATTCCTAATTCACCTGTCTCAGCCTCCTGAGTTCTTGAATTATAGGCATGTGCTTTGACACCCAACACAAAGTTACTTTTTTTTTAAAGTAAATGTGCAACAAGGTAATATATAAACCAAAATACTTTTTTTATATATTTGGTTTATGCATCTGGTCTCACTATATAACCAAGTCTAACTTCTAACTTGTAGCAATCCTCCTGCCTCTGCCTTCCAAATGTTGAGATTGCAGGTATGTGCCATCGTACCTCACTTAAAAATACTTTTGTTCATAATAACTTATTGATCTATTTTCTTCCTGTTGATATACTCATATAAAACTTGACTCTTCTTTTAAGAGTGAGCACCATAGCTGGGCGTGGTAGTGCACACCTGTAATCCCAGCACTCGGGGAGGCAGAGGCAGAGAAATCTCTGAGTTTGAGGCCACCCTGATCTACAAAGTGAGTCCAGGACAGCCAAGGCTACACAGAGAAGCCCTGTCTTAGGGAAAAAAAAAAAGAAAAAAAGAGTTAGCACCATATGAACTAGGTGCTGCGCACACACCTGTCGTCACAGCGCTCCGGAGTAATGAAGACGGGAGGATCCGGAGTTTAAAGTTACCCTCAGCTACAGAGCGGAGTTCAAGGTCGGCTTGCTGTAGGGACTGACACAAAATAAATAAACAGGGTCAAATATTTGAAGAGAGTTCTTTTTTCTTTTTCCTTTGTTATTGTGGCCCAAGCTGACCTCTGATCTTCATGCCTCAGCTTCTGAGTACTGGGATTACAAGCTTGTACCACTGTGCTGGCTACTGTTGTCTTTCCTCATAACCTCACTCGTTCTGCGCACTTCCCACCACACAGTGTGTGTGTTCACTTCCTTTTCCTTACTGCAAGTGTGTTCTGTTCTTTCGGCTGTTTTCCATCCGGATAACCTTGCACTTATTATGTCTTAGTTTTTACTTTTCAGCTATTCTTAGAATATGATACTTAGTGTCTGGATCTGGAGAGATGGCTCAGTGGTTAAGAGCACTGAATGATCTTCCAGAGGACCTGGGTTCAATTCCCAGCACCCACATGGCAGCTCACAACTTTTGTAATTCCAGTTCCAGGGGACCAGACACCCTCACAAAGACATACATGAAGGCAAAACACCAATGCACATGAAATAAAATAAATATTTTTTAACAAAAGAATATGATACTCTAGCTCTTATGTGGTACTTATAATATGCATTATAGAACAGGTCTCTTTTACTTAATATTTGAAGTACTGGTGTTGAATCTAGGGTCCTGTGCATGCTATGCAAGCATTCGACACTAAATTGTACCTCCAATTCTACAATAGACCTAAGTTTATTTCAGACAGTTGTGGACTAGATTTTCCATTAAGTGGATTTTCAAACAAGCAAAGTTTTTGGTTTGTTTTTTTTTAAAGCACTGTTCAATAATACAGATTCCAGCCAGGCATGGTAGCGCACACCTTTAATCCCAGCACTCATGGAGGCAGAGGCAGGTGGATCGCTGTGAGTTTGAAGTCAGCCTGGCCTACAAAAGTGAGTCCAGGACAGTCAAGGCTACACAGAGAAACCCGGTCTCAAAAAACAAACAAACAAAACCCCAGCAGATTCCTTAGTTACATAGATATTTCTACTTGTTAGCTCATAGGCAGTTGCATAACAACTACAAATGTATTTTTTCATGTGTAAAGTGCTACTGATAGTTCTTACTGTGTAGAATTGCTTTGAAAGCAGAAATGATGTATGCAAAACTGATCAATAATAAACATTCATAAACAATTACCATTATTACTATCTTCACTTATTTATTTTGTAGGTATAGACGTGTGCATGCTAGTATGAATGAGTACATGTTGGAGGACAACTTGGGGGAGTTTGTTCTCTACCTTACTTTGTGGCCCCAAGGATGGAACTCGGGTTATCAGGGATGGTAGCAAGGCACCTTTCCCCTCTGAGCCATCTTTTGGCCCTAGTTTCTTTTTTTGAGACAGGCTGGCCTTAAATTTGCTGTGTAACTGAGGATGAACTTGATCTTTTTGAACCTCTTCCCCCTGCTTCTCAGCTGCTGGCTTTATAGCCATGTATATTTATACAGTGTTGGAAACTGAATGTATGGCGCTGTGCATCCTGGGTAAGCACTCTACCAACTGAGCTATATCCCAAGCCCCCATCAGTAGTTTTTATTGTAATTTATTTGAATTATTGATATGGGTTGAGATGGTAATGAGAAACTCCACCATTATGATAAAATATTTTCTTCAGTGATTGATCCATTTACTCATTCCTTGGTTGAGACAATGAGAAGGATAATTTATTGTACATGAATCTCACTTGGCCACAAGTGAGAACAAAACTAATCCAGAATGCCACAAGTCCAGGGCAGAGGGCCAGCGGGACTGTTTTAGTCGTAAGGAAGGCTCTCTCGGGTGATCTCAGGAGCAGGTGGGGATGTTCAGATCCATTGAGACTTCTTACCGACAGCAACACACCGTCCAGCAACTGGCCCCAGCATCCCAGCCTTCGGTAGCCTTCACTTCTGCCCCTCCGGTCTCTCTGGCTGCACAAGCAAATTCTCTTGGACCTCTGCCTCATCTTTCTTCTCTTGGGCTTCAGCCTGCACCTTTGCTTCCTCCTCCACTTTGTGCTTATGGCACAGGAGTTTCAAGGAAGATGGTGTGAAGGCCTAGAGATTCTACAGTGATTTATTCATTCATCATTTTGTTGTTGCTGTTTATTTGGTGGTAGAAACTGTGTGTAGGACTTTACACATGCTGAGCACTTGCCATGCCACCGAGCTACATCCCCAGGACCTCATTCATTAATTATTAAATGCCTCGTGTATGGTAGTCGCTGATTATAAGAATCGCCTCACTTTTCTTGCCCATAGAAATAGAGACTGTTGCCATTTATAGTAACAGTACTGTTTATATGATGTTGCTATAAGATTAAGTGAGTACTTTGTATATGCTTCAAATTATATTGTAATGGTTCGCTACCTAAAATGTGAATTAGCAAGGAATGAGGTATTGTGTTAAGTTTATTTTTACTTTATATATAAGAGTTTGTGTATGTTCATGCATGCGCTAGTGTGTGTGTGTGTGTGTGTGTGTGTGTGTACCATGTGAATTCCTGGTGTCCATGGAGGTCAGGAGAGGTATCACATCCTCTCTGATGCAGCTGTGTGGGTTGTCTGCAAGAGCAGTGAGTGTTCTTAACTGTTGAGCCGTCATCTTTCCTGCCCCTGATTGTTTAGAAAGACTTTTTCCAATGTCATAGAAATAGTGTGATAGTTTTTAAATTGTCCTTAAAGATCAGTGCCAGAAGTGCCTCGGGACTGTCCAGTAAAGTTCACAAGGGGGCAGCAGAGATTTTAGATCCTGTCCCAGCACAATTCTATTAGGACAACCCATTTATTTTCCTTTTTTTTTTCCCCAGTTCAAATAAGATTTAAAAATACTGTGTGGTTTGTATGTTTCTGAGTTGTGATGTGCTTGTCTTTAATGATTTATGTGACCTTTTTTTGTGTGTGATGTTTACTCTCCTGTCTTCATTTGACAGACAGATGTGCTGGTCCTGAGCTGTGATCTGATAACAGATGTTGCTTTACATGAGGTTGTGGACCTGTTCAGAGCTTATGATGCATCACTTGCCATGTTAATGAGAAAAGGACAAGATAGCGTAGAACCAGTTCCAGGTCAAAAGGGGAAAAAAAAACCAGGTAAGGTAGATTAGAGTTTGTTGATTTTATAATTATTATTGTCATTCATTCTTTTGTGTAAAAAAAACCAAACATTTATTTGGGAACCTGCTATGTACTGTAGGTACTGTGCTAAGAATTCATTATCTAAAATCAGGACAGCCTCTGATGCTTAAATGTTTGTAGCTATTAACTAAATTCTGTTATATTCTTTTGTGAATGGAAAGGAAAATTCAAAACTATTTGCATTCTGTTTAAGTCTCAGATAATTGTACACATAGCACCTGACTATCTCTGAGGTATTTACTCTAGGACACATGGATGTAAACACACATGCATATCAATATACTACCAACCCTGTGGATACTCATCCCTGTATATAAAATCATATAGTATTTAGATTTTGAGTATACTTCTTTTAAGGACAGGATCTAACTATATAGTTCTGCCTTTCTCTTTATATAGCCTTTAGGTGACCAAGAACTTGCTATATAGAAGAGGCTGTCCCCAGACTCACAGAGATCTACCCAGCTCCTCTGGAAGAACAGCTAGTGTCCTTAACTGCTGAGCCATCATTCCAGTCCACTCTTTGATTTTAATGTGGTGCTGGGGTCCTTGTATACACTGCATATACTCTGCTACTAAGCACAACCTTAGCCCTTACTTTCTTTTTACATTGAGTTTTCCTCTTTATCAGAGTTTTATATATCAGTAACATAAGAAGTTTTTTTAATTATTCAAAGTATGTTAGAATAAGTAATAGTCCTCCTCCCACTAAGGCAACCACTTTCAACACTTTTAGCTAATATTTTTAGCATTTAACTCAGTATGTCCACGTAGCATGCTGTTGTTCCTTATGTCTTAGCCTTAGGGGTGTAGTTCTATTTAACCACTCCCTCTGCTCTAGCTTTTCAGACTCCACACAGCTTCCTAATGTGGTTATTGGAACCATATTATTACTAGATACTTCATGATTGCGTTACTATGATTATACATAGTATTCACAGCTGAGTTGTGCACATTTTTCTTTCCTTCTTTTATTGCTTGCTGTTTTCTTTTCATTTATTACTAATCCAACTGCAACCCCAGTGTTGTTGAATGTCCTCTAATTACATTTGAACATATTAGGTAGTCCTTTAATTCAAATCATCTTCTTTTACTGAGGCAGTCTCACTGTGTAACCCTGGCTGGGCCTGGGCCTCCCAATAGTGCTAGGAATCAAACCCAGGGCCCAATTTATTAAATTGTCCCAAAGTCTTTTGGCACATCTCAAGTCAGGAACTATAATAAGCCCTTGTCATTTAGATCTACCGATTCCTATTAGTCATGAACTGGATATTTACAATATCTCCAAAAGGAATAAATATCCCTGCAGTTATGGTAAAAGTACTGAGTCCATCCAAGCCTCTTGGGACCAACTCCTCCTTTTTGTAAATTGTTTTCCACTACTGCAGTCCTGTCTCTCTGACTCTCTCTCCTTCTTTCTTTCCCTTTTTCAAGTTTTAAAAAGTTACTGTGCCGGGCAAAGTGGTCCATGCCTTTAGTCTCAGCACTTAGGAGGTAGCAGGCATATTTCTGTGAAGTTCTAGGCCAGCTGGTCTCTATAGAGGGTCCCAGGATAGCCAGGGCTACAAAGAGAGACCTTATCTAAAAAAATAAAAATAAAAATAAAAAAATAAAATAAAGAAAGAAAGAGAACTCTTTGAAATCCCTTATTTGGATCATTGGTGTGTGCTGCCTGCAGGAAACTGTCCTGGCATCTTGTTTCCCAGGATTTTTACACTAATATTCCCCTTCAGAGCTTCTTGTCTTTTGTTTGAGTTTTTTGTTTTTTGAGATACCATGCTGAGTTTCTTGTCTCTTCTGAGTCTCTCTGTTGTTGGTGGATTTGGATGTTCTGAGTCGGGGTGTTGTATAGTATGGCTGTGGTCTTACACTCAAGCTTCTTCTGCCTTGGCCTCCCAGGTGGAAGGATTGCAAGGATGCACCACCATGCCTGACTCGAAAGGGGCTTTTGGTTGCTTTTTGTTTTTGTTTTCAAGACAGGGTTTCTCTGTGTAGCCTTGACTGTCCTGGACTTTGTAGACCAGGCTGGCCTTAAACTCAGAGAGACCTACCTGCCTCTACCTCCCCTAGTGCTGGGATTAAAGGTGTGCACCACTACACCCAGCTGGGTCTCTTTCTCATGAACATCATTGCTTAATGATGCTGTGGGTTAATCCACCTATCTTTTGCCTGCATGTATGTCTGTTCTGTGTGCATGCCTGGTCCCCAAAGAAACCAGAGGAGAGCTTCAGATCCCTTGGTATGGAATTGCTGGTGGTAGCCTCTGTGTGGTTGATGAGACTTGAGCCAGGATCCTCTGCAAGAGCAGCCAGTGCTCTTTACCACTGAGCCTTCTCTCCAGCCTCGTCTGTGTTCAGGTGTTAAGTTGTAGAAGAGAGTGGGGACTTCCTTGGCTGCTTTCATACCTGTGATCTTGGTTTCCATAGTGGCTTCACCTCTTTTCTTTGCTTCTGTTTCGCCAAGACTTACTCTTTTGCCTTATTTCTACTTTACTTCAACTAGCCTCCCTGAGTGCTGGGATTACAGGTGTGTACCACAGGACCTGGGTGAGGAGAACATGCGCCTTTAATTCTGGCACTCGAGAGGCAGAGGCAGGTGGATCTCTTGAGTTCGAGGCGAGCCTGGTCTACAGAGAGAGTTCTAGGACAAGTCAGAGCTACACAGAGAAAACCTGTCTTGATTCCCCCCCACACCTCAAAAGAAAAGCTAGTTAATAAGCCAGTTCAAGGACTGTAAAAAGATCTAAGGGATCTAACCGTATCTCTGATGGTAGAAGCTGCACATATTTGACCTTTCAGAACCTGCAGTGTAGACTCTTAGTCTGGTTTTTGTTTTGTTTTTGTTTTTCAAGACAGGATTTCTCTGTATAGCCCTGACTGGCCTTGGTTTGGGGTTTTTTGTGTTTGTTTGTTTGTTTGATTGATTGATTGATTGATTTTCAAGGCAGGGTTTCTTCTGGGAATGGTGGTAGCACACACCTGTAATCTCAGCACTCTGGGAGGCAGAGGCAGGAGGATCGCTGTGAGTTTGAGGCCAGCCTGGTCTACAAAGTGAGTCTAGGACAGCCAAGACTACACAGAGAAACCCTGTCTCCAAAAAACAAAACAAAACAAAAAGACAGAGTTTCTCTGTGAGCCCTTGGTTGTCCTGGAACTGGTTGTATAGACCAGGATGGCCTCAAATTTAGAGATCTGCCTGCCCCTGCCTTCTGAGTGCTGGTATTAAAGGCATGTACCACCACCATCTAGTCTTTTTTTAATATGGTTTTCTGTTGTTGTTTAGAACAGGGTCTCACCGTGTAGACCTGGCTGCCCTGGAACTGGCCATGTAGGTTGGGCTGACCTTGGACTTGCTACAGCCCCCTTACTCTGTCTCTCTATACCTGCCTGTGCCGTTGCTCCTGCTTGTATAGTTTTGATTTGTTTTTAATTTGCATAACATGGTTGTGTCTGTATAACGAGTGAATATGCCTGTCATTTATTCTGTCTTTGTCTGGTTTTGGCATCAGGATCATGTTGACTTGGTAAAATGAGTTAGAATTTTGAACTCCAAATGTAACTTTTTGTAGGGTAGGAATACAAGTTTACCGATGGAGTGAGTGGACGGATGGGTAGTGAACAACTGTAGGGAAGATAGAAAATTCAATCAGAGAAGCAAAAATAGGAATATTTGAATATGACATAATTTTTTTAAATTCATAGTTTTATTTGCTTTCCTAGCCTTGTTTGTATAGTCTTTGTTCATAGGATAGACATTCTGAAGTTAGCAAGTCGAATTCACTTTGATAAAGCAGGACAGAAAGAAGCCTCTCCAAGTGCCTATAACCTTTGTTCAGAGTTTGCAGTTACTATGGTAACCACAAAGAAACAATACAGGGAAAAAGGACCAAGAAGGGAAGCCAAGTGGCAACAGAGCTGAAAATTGCCTGTCTGGAAGTGACTGCAGTCAGGATAGTCACGTGATTGAAGGTTTTTGTGAGCCTAAGAGCCTGAATATGTGAAGCACTCCAGAAATACCATCTTTCTATTTCCCTGTGAGACCTTCACAGACTTTGCTGTAGCCTCAAATTGTCATGTGATGGATGAATTGGGATATTTCAGAGCTGTGTATGCCGTTGGGATTCTCTTCAAAATTTAACTTCAAATTGACCTTATTTGCTTTTCCTGTGGATTTCACTAACTTTGGTTTTGGGGAAGAACTGTATAATTTTTTTCCCGTTCAGATTCAAATACTACATATGAGATAACAAGCTACCGTGTGAGTGATGAGTGCTTCAGTCACCAGAGTGAAATGTCAGAGTTAACACTTTGCTGTAGATGTACAGCCAGCCCTGAAGCATTGTAGTACTCAGCCCTAATCCCATCTCTCCATAGGCCAAGGCATGGGAGTCATGAGTTCAAGTCCAGGCTGGGTTACATATTGAGACCTGTCTCAAAAGAGAGGTGGGTGGTTGCAGACATACTATGTGTGTTTCAGCTTACTTGCACATGTGTACATGTATGCCAGAGGTCAACCTCAGGTGTCTTCCTCCACCCCCCCCACCCCTTTTTTTAAAGACATGATCTCTCACTGAATCTGGAAGTTGGTATTTCAGCTAGACTGGGATCTGCTTGTCTTTGCCCCACACCCAGTCCTGGGGTTAGAAGCAGCTGTTATGTGGATACTGAGGATCGGATCCAAACTCAGGTCCTCATGCTTTCATTAAAAGCACCTTAACCATGAAGTATATATTTGTTTCATTTTTTTAACTTGCATTTTTATTTGTTTTGTTTTCAAGACAGGGCGTCACTCTGTAGCACTGTGTAGCTCTGGCTATCCTGAAATTTAGTCCAGACCAGGCTGGAACTCAGATCCACCTGCCTTTGCCTCCAAAGTGCTGGGATTAAAAGAGTGTGCCACTATACCTGGCAACTTAAATGTTTTAATAGTTTGGTCAATAATAGTATTATAAATTCTCTACATATATTAACTCATTTAATCATAACAAATTTATGTATCAAATACTACTAATCCTATTTAGCTGAAGAATAGAGGGGTTAATTAATGTACTTATATATAATTTAATAAAGAACCATGCTGATATTCGTACCTTGGTAGGCAAGCTTTAGAAGCTCGGTTCTTAATTGTTACACTATGCTACTTCTGTGTATACATGTCTTTGGATACACATATTGACAAGGTGGTGGTTGTGCATGCCTTTAATCCCAGCACTTAGAGGCAGAGACAGAGACAGGTGGGTCTCTGAGTTCGGGGCCAGCCTGGTCTATAGAGCAAGTTCCAGGACAGTCGAGGCTACACAGAGAAACCCTGCCTAAAAACAACAACAACAATGTGTAGATGCTAATGTGAATATTTGTGGTTTGTGCATGTGTGTGTTATATGTGTTCCTATGTGCTCATGCACTTGATTTGGTGGCCAGAGGTCAATGTTAGACCTCATTCACAGCCACTCCCCACCTTGTTTTTAGACAGTCATTTGTTAGCCTGCAGCTCTCTGATTCAGCTAGAGCAGCTACCCAACAAGCAGCAGAGACTCTCCTGCCTGTGCTTCCCCAGCTGTGGGGTGCTTGTGCACCAAGCTTCACTCCCAGCTGTCTGCCCAGCCAAGTAGCAACGTATTATTAAGTTTCCAACAATGTGCTAGATGTTATAGGAAATACAAAATAATAATTGACCTTTGATGTATTTATATTGTGGCTGGGGAAAAGAAATACGTAATAGGAAGTAGCATTACATTGGCAGCATATAATTGTCTACCGTCCAACTCTATACCTAGTAAAACATACATCTTTCTGTCAATGCCCATATTGTATAAACAGTTGCATGGTAGATACATAGTTAGTTACGTTTGATTGACTATAGATAACCTTAAACAATAGTGTTCCCACTTTGACAGTGTACAGACCTGGCTTATTATGACCTAGATTATTCCTTGCTGTACTTTCTGTGATATGCAGTAGACAGATAGGTCATCTGCTTTTTTAACTGACTTTATCTTGACTGTCTCACTTTTTTGTCCTCCCTTCGCTGCTGGCTCTCGAACCCAAGACCTCATCCATCCTAGACAAATGCTCTACCACTTAGTTAGCCCACCCTCTTTCATTTCTTAGGCTGGCCTTGAAGTCTTTTTGGTCTTAGCCTCCCAAATGCTGGTATTAGAGGTGTGCACCACCATGCCTACCTCTTAACTTTATTTTTGAAGTAACTTCATGTTTATGGAGTGGTTTGAAATATAGCAGCTTACCAGAATAGCACAAAGAATGCATATATCCTTTACCTAGGGTTTCCAATTTTGAACATTTGCTCCATCCTTGTCTTTATATATATTTTTTTCTCCATACATAGGTATATACATATGAAATTTGGGAAATACTTGAAAATAAGTTGTGACTGAGTCCTTCTGCTTTTAAATGTGTATGTGTGAACCACCCCTCCCTCAGGAAACAGTCCCTTAAAACCAGAATCTACACTGGTACAGTGCATTAGTGTATTACTTTATTCAAAGTTTACCAGTTTGCCTAAGAGTCCTTTAGAGCAATATATACTTGACCCTTCATGCTTTACGAGCAATAGTATGGGACATGATGCTCATCATGACTCCCCTCCTGTCATAGTCCTGATTCTAAGAGCAATGTTAAGAGGTCCCCTGTCTCCTGATTAGTCATGCAAGCAGGACAAATGGCTTGATTTGCTTTTCTCTCTTTTCTGTGACTCAGTGGAGCAGCGCGACTTCGTTGGAGTGGACAGCACAGGAAAAAGGCTGCTCTTCATGGCTAATGAAGCAGACTTGGATGAAGAGCTGGTCATCAAGGGATCCATCCTGCAGAAGTAAGCTCTAGGGATTGTCTTTTTGGCTGCTCTCCTTTTCTTGAAACCAAATAAAACCACCCACCATGGGAAAGAAGGGATGAGAACTAGATTATACTGTGTGAAATTGAGAAAAGTATGTGCAAGCTGTCCCGTGAGACAGGGTTCCGGCTTCTCGTCATGCATGCACTTAGCGTTGCCTATACATTTTCTTACCAAGGTAGAGCCAAGTGCTGTGTTGAAGTAGAACAAAGCATCTGTTTTGGATGAGAGCAGGACTGACCTTCTGGTGTTGTTAGAGGGCCTCCTCTTTAAAGTGTGCTAGAAAGCACATAAGATAACCCCCATCTACGGTGGAAATAGGAAACAAATCTGCAAGAGCTTTACATCTGGAGAATAGGAAACTCTTATCTCACTAAACACAATTCCCCATTTTCTCCCTCCCCATAAGTCCCTGACAACCACAATTCTACTTTATCAGTTAATCTGAATAATTTACATAAGTGAAATCCTATAATATTTATCTTTTTTAGTTGACTTATTTCATTTAGCATGACATCCTCAAGGTTCACCATGTTGTATCCTATGACAGAATCCCGCCTTTTTCTTATTTTTTATCTCTGAAATGTGTATATAGAGCCATTTTTTAAGGAGCCTTGACTGTCCTAGACTGGCTTTGTAGACCAGGCCAGCCTTGAACTCAGATCTACCTGCCTCTGCCTCACCTCCTGAGTGCTGGGATTAAAGGTACCACCACACCCAACTTTTAAACATTCTTTTTAAAAAACAAAAAAACACTTTTTTTGTTATTTTGTTTTTCTAGAGAGGGCTTCTCTGTGTAGCCTTGGCTGTCCTGGACTCACTTTGTAGACCAGGCTGGCCTCAAACTCGCAGAGATCCTCCTGCCTCTGTCTGCCTGAGTTCTAGGATTAAAGATGTGTGTCACCACGCCCAGCTTCTTAGATATCAAATTACAAAGTACACAGAACTTCATAATCACATCACACCCTTGAGTGTGTTCCATGTACTCCTTTATTTATTTTGACATGTACTTTTTTTTATATATATAGGTGTTTGCCTGCTTTAATGTTTGTCCTCTGTGTGCATGCAGTGCCCGTGGAGACTGGAAGTAGGCATCGACCCCTCGAACTGCAGTTACCAGTCTGTGAGGCACCATGTGGTGCTAGCATAGAACCTGGCTCCCCTGCACGGGCAGAAGTGTTCTTAACCCTGCACGCTCTCCCTCCATCTCCTTACAGACCAGGAGTAGCCACCAAAAGCTTTGTTTTTCATCTTGCTTATTCCTCCCCAAGGGTGCTTGCGCATGTGACTAGTTCCTTTTGTTGAGTTAATTTTTTATTTTAATAGAAAAGCAAACATGGGTTCAGGAGCCAAAATCCGGTGATAGGATATGTTATCTTTAGTATAATCCTTTATTTTGAATATAAATTATTATTATTATTATTTTGTGAATATGTGTGTGTTCGTGTTGGAATGATGTCTGTCTTTGGCACAAGTGCCAAGCATGCATGTGGAGGACAAACAATTTGTTGAATCAGTTTTCTCCTTCCAACTTTGTGTGAGTTGCTAGGGATTGAACTCAGGTGGTCAGGCTTCCATAGCAAGTACTTTTACCCACCGAGCCCTCTCTCACTTTTATGACAATTCTGCATCTGTCACTTTCACAACCTTCTTGTTCCCCTCTTAGCATGCTTTCTGAAGAGCAGCTGGCCATTCATCTAGACTATAAAGAATGCCAGGCTTCCCTGGATGTAGTGTCAAATGCTTTAATCCTAGACTTGAGAGGCAGAAGCAGGCCAACGTGGGCTCCAGGTTTAATATAAAGATATAATATATAAGCTGACTCCTCGAACTCCGTTAAAACATCATAAAGGGGTTTTAGAAAGGCATAAATCCAGAAAGCTAAAGAAAATCGATTTCTCCAAGCTTTACTTTCTCCAGCCAAATGTGGTTTATCTGTTTTTTTTAAACTCTATTTTATTTCTAACAGGCATGTGTTTTTAATAGTTCAAAAGTGTAAGGTATTTGTGCCAAATACTTAATAAGAAAATTATGATGCTCTTCCCACAGTGTTATGTGGTTCACTTTTAAATTCAAGTCAAGGGGCTAAGGGTGTTTTGTTGTTGTTTTCTGGAAGGGTAATAAACACTTAAAAACAAGCTTTTAAAGAGATCTTTTTAAATGAAATGAAATGTTCACAAGTTCATCTTGGAAGGCTTAGGCATTTGTATCTGGGAAGACAAGGACAACTGCAAAAAGCATGGCCAAGTCTATTTTGGAGACTAAAGATAATGAAAAATGGTTTAAACTTCAGTTGCTTAGTGTGTGGGAAGTCTTGAAATACTTCTCATCTAAATTAGCATCCCTATCGAAACTTAACCAGTCCTAATTCCTAAAATACTTCTCATTTTATGATAAGGATAGGTAATATAGAAGAACTTCTTTCTAAGCCAAAATCTGCCAGCTGTGGTAGCTCCTTTAAATCCCAGCATGCAGGAGGTAGAGGTGGTGGATCTCTGTGAGTTGTCTACATAGTTTCAGGACAGTCAGGGTTACAAAGAATCCCTGTCTCAACAACAACAAAACAAAAAAGAAAAAGAAAAAAAGAGAAGCAGCTAAAATCAAAAGCACTGGACTTTTTTTCTTATATTTCCATATTTTTCTCAATACTGTAAAGAAACTTGGCCAGCCAGGAGGTGGTGTGCATACCTTTAATTCCAAGACTCGGGAGGCAGAGGCAGGCAGATCTCTGTTTGAAGCCAGCCTGGTCTACAGAGTGAGTTCCAGGACAGTCAGGGCTACACAGAGAATCCTGTCTCAAAAAACAAAACAAAAAAAAACTTGATAATAAGAAACTTGGCCATGAGAACCCTCATGTCTTTAAACATGACTATATGAGCTTTAGAGGGCAAGGGAAATATTCCACCTTCTGTCTGTGCGGGTAGTCATTTTGCCAGTTCTGATCTTGAATGTTCAGTAGTAGAAATCAGGTTTTTTGTTTGTTTGTTTTTTAAGGTTCTGTTTTCTTGAATCTGTTACCACAGTTCTTCCAAAATTTGTTGGTCTTTGTCCTTGTGAGTTTATATCTTTAAATTAAAACAAACAAATAGCTGGGTGATGGTGGCGCATGCCTTTAATCCCAGGGCGGGAGAGGCAGAGGCAAGTAGATTTCTGTGAGTTCAAGGCCAGCGTTGTCTAGGATTCCTGGACAATCAAGGTTACACAGAAAAACCCTTTCTCAAAAAACCAAAACAAAACAGAAAAACCAAAAAACCCTTCACTACCATTTTAATGAGTTTTCAGAATACGTAGTGATTAGTGTCTGTGTTTAGCCTTACTCAGGAGTATTTTCCTTTTTTTTTTTTTTGCCTCTCCCCCTCTCTCTCCTTTACTTCTTTTCTCTACCCTCCCCTCTCTTTTCTGCACCTACCTTACCTTATTTGTCTATCCCTTCTTTTTCTCCTTCCTACCTTCCTCCTCTTCCTTCCTCCAGCCTAGATCCTATGCTTATTTACTATTTCTATCTATGCAATTTCAATTTTCTTTTTTTCATATAATATATAAGAACTATTAATATTTTGTATTGTGTTGGGAAAACATGCATACTTGCCATGACATGCATATGGAAGTCAGAGGGCAACTCGTGGAAATGAATTCTCTCCTTTCACCATTTAAGTTCTAGGGTTCAGACTCAGGTTGTCAGGCTTGGTAACAAGCTTCCTTGCCCCCTGAGTCATCCCATTATCCTACAGTTTTCTTTTTTGCCTTGAGGTGCTGGGTGATAAATCCTGGGCCTTTTGCATACTAGGCAAACTCTCTACCACTGAGCTGTATCACTATCCCAACTCTCAATTTTTATATTAATTTATATGTCTGTGTTTGTCAACCACTACATAGATTTTATTAAGTTTTTCAGGAATACTATTTTGTATTGGTACAAATTGGCACCATTATAAATTTATAGTTCCAATTTTATTTATTTATTTAGGTTTTTCTCAAGACAGGGCTTCTCTGTAGCCTTGGCAATCTGGGCTTTGTAGACCAGGCTGGCTTGAACGCACAGTGATCCGCCTGCCTCAGCCTTCCTGCGTGCTGGGATTAAGGCATTGACCACTGAGCCCAGCATTCCTATCTTAATTGAGCCCTCGAAACCTTGCTACAGTCTTGCTCAGCTCAGACCAGCCTTCCCTTCCTCCCAGCAGCTATTTTCAGCCTTCAGTCTCTAACAAAGGAAACTGCTCCTTCTCAGAAGAAATCCTAGCATCTCCTCTACCTATATGCTCACCCTCACTCAGATTCACCTTGCATACTAGGTGTTGTGTTCTGTTCTGTTCTGATAGCCTTGGAGGAAGAAATTCAGGGACCTTCTTTCACTTAGGCCTCTTATCCACTCTCCTCTGCCACCAGAGAGACCTTGCTCCACTGCTTGCCAGTCTCTTCGCCTTTCATGCTTGTAATTCCTTAGGCTTTAGTCATCTATCCACCCTTATCTGTAGAGGAATTTTAATCCAGCAACATGTCTGCTTTGGCAAGGGACCACATTCAAAGACCTAGGTCTGTGTGATCTGACTGAAGTACAGACACATTCTGGATTACAGTGTAATCTGGCTGGAATACAGACACACTCTTAATATATACCTTTAATCCCAAACAATGAAGGTAAGGTTAGTTTGTAGAAGGAAGCAGCCATGTTTGAAAGTGAGGTCTAATTGAGGGGCAGACACAGTGATGGTCAGAGAAAGATTTGACAGAATGAGTTAAAGATCAGGACAGGGAAGAAAAGCTACTTAAAATCAGGAGGGAGAAGTTTTTTACCAAGAATTTTTTACAGAAACAGATTACAGAAGGAACAAGCTAGACACGGCTGAAGACAGAATAAGCCAGAGAATGAGGATAAGCCTGAAGATTAAAACATATTGCCAGAATTAGTTTGAGGCCAGGCAGAGCAATTCAGTTAGAAACCAGTTTGAATCAGTCAGTTTGGAAAGGAGCTTGGGACAGAACAGCTGAGTTGAACCAGCCAGCAAGAGTTCAGAAAGAGCTAGAAAGGCTTGGAAATGACTCTCATCTCAACCCCTCATCCGAGGAAATGAAAACAACATTTATAGTTACTCCTACTCAACCTCAACCCACAGCTGTGGAGAACTTCCCATAATCCTCTGACTTCCACATTACTTTTTTTGTTTTTTTTTTGAGACAGGGTTTCTCTGTGTAGCCCTGGCTGTCCTGGACCTCCTGTGTAGATCAGCCTGGCCTTGAATTCACAGAAATCCACCTACCTCTGCTTCCTGAGTGCTGGGATTAAAGATGTGCACCACCACTGCCTAGCTTCCTCCGCATTACTTTTTTAAAACAATTTTTAGAAGATATATTTATTTTATGAATGTGAGTGCTCTAGCCACATGTACACCCGACTGCCAGAAGAGGGCATCAGATCCCAGTGTAGATGGTTGTGTGCCTGCATGTGGGTGCTGGGAATTGAACTCAGGACCTCTGGAAGAGCAGACCGTACTCTTAACCACTGAGCCATTTCTCCAGCCTCCACATTACTTTTTATTCAAATGTTTATTTTTTATTTTTTTAATGTATATGAATGTATGTCGTGTATGGGTATGTGCACATGAGTGCCCCGAGGAGGTCAGACCAGGACATTGGATCCCCTGGAGCTGGAGTTACAGGCAGTGAGTTGCTTGAGGTAGGTGCTGGGAACTGAATTTGGGTCCTATGAAAGAATAGTACATGCTCTTAACTGCTCAGCCATCTCTAAAGCGTGTGTGTGTGTGTGTGTCTGTGCTTGCGGAATGCCTGTAATCTCAATAGTGGGAAGGCTGAGGCATGAAGACTCCTGCAAGATCAAAGCCAACATGCATGGTATAGTGAGATGCTGTCTTAAAACAAAAACTGCAGATCAACAAAATTAGTAGTAAATAGACCAGTTATAACAATATACTGTAATAAAAATTATGTAAGTAAAATCTTTCTCTCAAAAATACCCTATTCTGCTTGGCATGGTGGTGCACACCTTTAATCCCACACTCTTAGGCAGAAGCAGGTGGATCTATGAGTTCAAGGCCAGCCTGGTCTATACAGTGTGTTCCAGCCCAGCCAGGGCAACATAGTAAGTCCCTTGTTTCAAAACAAAATAAACAAAATCCTATTATAATTTCACTTTTTAAAACAAAATATGTGTGTGTGTGTGTGTGTTTTTGAGACTGGGTTTTCTGTGTAGCCCTGGCTGCCCTGGAACTCTGTAGACCAGGCTGTTCTCAAACTCAAAAATCCACCTGCCTCTGCCTCCCAAGTGCTGGTATTAAAGGTATATTCCACCACTGCCCAGCTTTAAATAAATAAATAAATAAATAAATAAATAAATAAATAAATAAATAAATAAATAAATAAATAAGTAAATAGAATTGAAAGCAATGTTTCACTGTGTAACCTAAGTTGGCCTAGAACTAACTTACTGTGTAGACCAGGCTGTCCTTAGTCATGCAGAGATCACCTGGGATCACTCCTGGGATTAAGGAGAAGCACAGCCATGCTTGCCATAACCTAGAGGAAACAAGTATGGCTTCTCTGGAGCATGTCTAGATTGCCAGCTTCACTGCCCTTGTACAATGAAGCCACTGTAAAGTAAAGGCTACTTGCACACAAGCACTGTGCTGCTAGGACAGAGGATCTACCTAACCTAGATGGCTAACAGGTGATTACTGGTCAAGGGGATAGCATTTAAAACTTAGATAAACTGAACAAAAGAATGATTTTTGTCTCAAGTGAAATGGGACCAGATTCCACTACACATGTGTATCTAAAATTATAATTTATTCCTGGAATTTTCCATTTAATATTATCAGACCATAAGTACCTACAATTGTGGAAGATGGAACCGCCAGTGAGGGTACACCACTGTAATATCAGCTCATCACATAGTATTTCTGAAAACAAAGAGCACTGGGCACACATGTGGTTCACTTACATACATGGAGGCAAAAAATAAAAACTGGAGCTAAAAAAAAGAACTGCACCTACCAGGCTGCGCTCCCCAGGCTGAGGTGCTGGCATCATGGATCTGTCTCTTATCAACTTCCTGTGGCCCCATTACCTGATGACAGGCTGACATCCACAGTACCTAATTATGAGCCTATTCTTCTATGTTCTTACAGGCACCCCAGAATACATTTCCATACGGGCCTTGTGGATGCCCATCTCTACTGCTTGAAGAAATACGTTGTAGATTTCTTAATGGAAAATAGGTAAGAACGGGGAAGGTAGAGTTTTAAGCCTACAGATTGTGGACCCCTCTCTCTCTCTCTCTGGTTGTTTTATTATAAACCTACAGTTTTTAACAAGGCATAGTTGTGTTTGTCGGCTTTGCTTTCTTTTATGTATATGTGGGGATGTGCATGACTCTCGATGTTCTCAGAAGCCAGAAGCAGCAGAGTGTGAGCTGGAATTACAGGGCCGTGAGCCGCCTGACATTGGTCCTGGAAACTGAACTCAGGTCTGCTGCAAGAGCACTGTGTTTTCTTAGCCCCTGAGTCCTGTCTCGTCTTTGTTTTTGAGACAGGGTTTCTCTGTGTATCCTTGGCTGTCCTGGCACTCTGTAGACCAGGCTGGCCTTGCACTCAGAGACCTACCTGCCTCTGCCTCCTAAGTACTAGGATTAAAGATGTGCACCACCATCACCCTGCTAAGGTGTAATTTTAGCAAACTGCCTTGTGATTTAGTGAATCGTCTTAAACTTTTTCTTTTTTGCAGTGCTAAAGCCAGAAGCTAGGGCCTTGTAATCTAAGGTAAATGGTTTACCACTGAGTTATATTCTAGACTAGAATCTTCTTAATGTTGGGTACCAGTTTATACAAAGATCACAGTTTCATTTCTGTTTTGGGAAAGAACCAAATTATTGATATACTGTTACTTTACTTACACCAAAGAAACCTTGATCATATTTTGGGGATCTGTGAATAATAAACCTGCAGAATATTTTGTAAAACTTTAAATAAGCTGGGTGTGGTGGGACATACCTATAGTCCCAGCAGTTGGCAAGTGGAGACAGAGGGTCAGGAATTCAGAGCCATCCCTGGCTACATATTGAGTAGAAATACCTAAGAAGAGTAGGTAGGAAACAATTTAATGATAAATACTTAAGAGGTTAGTTTCCCTTGATGACTTCTGGGTAAGTTTCTGCCTTGAACAGGCTTGTGACTGAAAAGCAGGCACTGCAGCAGCTAAGTTTCCCCAGAGCAACTTGGCCAAAGACTCTTAGTTTAAATTCTAGCTTGAGTTGGGCACAGCAGTTCAGCCCTGTACTATTCAGGAGGCTCAGCAAGAAGATCACAAGTTCAAGCGTACATGAGCTACACAGCAAGTTCAAGGCCAGCCTTAGCAACTTAACCTTACATTAATAAGTAAATACAGGACTGGGGGTGCAATGTACTTCAGAGGTGGAGCACTTTTACAGCACGCACAGGTCTCTAGGTTCATTCCCCTGTCTCTGTCTTTGGCTGATACGCTAGGATGTATACTGAAATAAAGGAGAACTAGGCCCAGAGCACCATGTGCATGCCTGGTACCCATGGAGGTTTGAATCTCCTGAGACTAGAGCTACAGACACTTGTGAGCTGCCGTGTTGGTGCTGGGAATGAAATCTGGGTCCTCTGGAAGAACAGCCAGTGTTCTTTCTTTTTCTTTTCTTCTTTTCTTTCTTCCCTCCCCTTCCCCCAAGGCAGGGTTTCTCTGTATAACAAAGCCCTGGCTGTCCTGTACTCACTTTGTAGAGCAGGCTGGCCTCAAACTCATAGAGACCCACCTGACTCTGCCTTCCAAGTACTGGGATTAAAGGTGTGTGCCACCATCTCCTAGCTTGCAGCCAGTGTTCTTATTGCTGAGCCAACTCTGCAGCCCACAGGTCCATCTCTATAAGCTCAAGGCCATCTTGGTCAGCATAGCAGGCTCCAGGCTAGCCAAAGCTATATAATGAAACCCTATCTCAAAAAAAAAAAAAAAATAGTGCTTTCTTAATAATAGAATTGTGGCTATGGATCCAGGATGTCCAAGCAGTTTACACTAAAGCTAGCTTTATCCTGGCTGCAGTAGCTTATTTATAGCTCAGTTTGCTGTTTGCACACCTGGCAAATGTAATAAAGTGATCTGTGCTCTGAAAACAAGCCTGAAGTTGGTGATGACTGAGACTGCTGGTGACAAGGTCTGCCAAATGAGATTTTGTTCTGCTATAAAAAAGTGAGTCAGAGCCTCAGACCAAGCTGAGTCTGTTGAAGAGACCCTACTGTGTTCTCGTCATCATTTGCCTATTTCTCTCAGAGTTGCTAGAATCAAAGTCTATTGAGCCAGGTGTGGTGACTCATGCTTGTAATTTCAGCATGTGGGAGGTAGAGATATGAGGACTGCAAATTCTAGGCCAGCCTAGGCTACAGGGCAAGTGACTTTGTCTGACAAAAAAAAAAAAAAAAAAAGACAGTATACAGATGCCCCTAAAAACTGAACACGGAGTTCTAAATCTTGAGACAGACAGTGTACAGATAGGTACAGTGGTACATCCCTACAGCCTGCAGGTACTTTGGAGTACTATATCCAGCCGCTCCGTTGTTAGCCTTTATTTTAGGCCTATTTTAGGTCAGGATGTTCCACAAAGGTTCACAGTAGCCTTGTACCAGTTCTTGGCACGGCTGTGACCTGCCTGCACTCTGCAGGATATGTGAATTGGCCTGACGTTGAGCCCCAGCAGAAGTGGCTGCAATTTGGCAAGACAGCTCCTATCTTTTCAAATCTCTTATCTCTTCCCCCACACCCATGTCTGTTGATAGGCCCATATGCCAATGCTTGTTTGCTTGCCTTTTGCAGTGACAATTCTGTTTGATTCATGATGGCCCTAAAAATCCTCCAGCTGTCTTTGCTCTGTCACGTCTTCAAAAACAACTGACTTGTTTTCCAGGGGAAGGGGATGAGGAATATTTGCTATCCACATTAGTATGGAACATTGAAAACGCTAAGAATAAGTGTTGTTTCATTCTTGTATTCATATGGAAATTTTTAATCTTCATCAAAGGATCAAGAGGGGGAAAAACTATTGAAATTCAATACAGGAACTCCCAGCTTACACAGAAATGTTCAAAGATGTTTGATTTGATCCTTTAAAAATAACTTAAGACCATGAACTATGTAGCTCCAGGGTCCGTGATTTCTCTTACCCTCCTCAGCCTCTGCTTCTCTCTTGACTTACAGTGCATGTGTGTGGTCCTGTGCCCGCATGCTGAGCTTCTTTTAGTGGGGTGTCTGGTAAAGGATGAGTACTAACAGCAACAGTGAGTGTTGGGGCGCTGTCCACACTGTCACCCTTTCTTCGGGCCTCATCTCTCAGAGATTATATCTGACTAGCAGCTTCCACAATGTGTTCCTGTCTATTTGACCTGCTTTTCTCCCTCTCCCTTTCTTCTTCCCCTCCACTAACAATCCCTTTAAAGATTAGAAACAGCATTTACCAAAGTCTAGCAGAGCAATTGACATATAAAAGTCGTGGTGAATACTAAACTAATTAGCCATCTAAAAACCTGCACTAGTCCCTCACCCATCTGTTTTCATTTTCTTTGCTAAGTAAAAGAATCAGCAGGTACCTGCCACCACGCCTGATTCTAATCCCCACACATGGTAGAAGGAGAGAACCTACTTCCAAAGGCTGTCCCTAATTTCCATACTTTAAGTGATAGGTGCAGACACACTCTCACATGCAGGTACACACGTGTACACAAACACACACCCACTGTAGGTAAACAAATAAGGGGATTTTTTTGGATTGTTTGGTTTGTTTTTCGAGACAGGGTTTCTCTGTGTGACCTTGGCTGTCTAGGACACACTTTGTAGACCAGGCCTTAAACTCACAGAGATCCACCTGCCCCTGCCCCCTAGGGCTAGGGTTAAAGGCATGTGCCACCACGCCCAACACAAATAATGATTCACTATACCAGAAACCAAGTCCTTTCTTTCCTTCTTCAAGATGTGTTAGACCCAACAACCTATTGTCTTTTTTTTTTTTACATTTATTTAGGGTACATGCATGCATTTGTGCATGTGTGTGTGTGTGTGTAAAAGTCTTGACAACTTGTAGTTGATTCTCTCCACCATGTAGGTTCTGGGGATGGAATTCAAGCAGGCAGGTGAACTATCTCTGCAGCTCCTCACATCCTGTGTTGATACCATCAAAAAGGAACCAGCTTCCTGGGAACCAAAAAGGGCAAATTCATTTTGCACTGGAAGCACTCCAGAGCTCTGGCTAGAGAGTCACTGTCCTCTCTGAGAGCCACTCTGCACACTGTTAACTTTGACCTCTGTGAGTGTCCGTCTAAGCTGATGTCATTATATCCAAGCAAGTTGAAGCTAACTTTGTGGAGATAGAAAGTACACCTGTTACAATATATGAATGCTGCTCTTCTGAGTGACTAGGAATATAAGGTTTGCTTAGGAACTACTCTGTGATAAGAATGAATTCTAAATCTGCAGAGAGACCAGGCTCAGTGACCCGTGCCTTTAATTCCTGCATATAGAAAGCTGAGGCAGGATGATTGGCCACACTTGTTACTTACTCTGTCTTCTGACCTCTACAGTCATACATGCAGGCAAAACACCCATACATACAAAATAAAGCAAATATATTTTTTAAAAAGTGTTTTAAACTATGTGCAGAAATATATGTGTCTGTAATCCCAGTAATGGGGACGCAGAAACAGATGTCTTTCTGAAGCTCACTGGCTATCGAGCCTAGCTAAATCAGTGAGCTCCAGGTTTAGTGAAAGACTTTCTCTCAAAAAGTAACGTGGAGCCGGGTGGTGGTGCCTACCTTTAATCTCAACACTCAAGAGGCAGACAGGCGGATCTCTTGAGTTTGAGGCCAGTTTGGTTTACAGAGCGAGTTTGGGGACAGCCAGGGCTATGCAGAGAAACCCTGTCTTGAAAAAAAAATGAGGTAGAAGGTGATAGAGGAAGATATTTGACATCAACCCCTCTCTTCTTTGTGCATGCATTTGTGCAGACACATGTGCATATTGTACATAGACACAAAGTAGTCTGCTTTTTCATGGATTGTTGCCAATGAAAATTCAGGGCACTGTGTTATATACTACATGCATACTTGTGTAATTATGTACATACATAGACAAACCACGTAGCTGGGAGTTGTAGAAGATTATTTTGTGACTTGACCAAAAGGAGGAATTTTCATATTCTTCCCATTCTCAATCTTAACTTACAAAGAAATCCAGATCTCTGGCTTTTCCTATAGTGCAATGATTTCTGACCCAAAAGAATCCAGTGAGGTTTCTTATATTTGGCCACTTTTCCCTTCTAGGTCAATCACTTCCATCCGAAGTGAACTGATCCCATACCTAGTAAGAAAACAGTTTTCTTCAGCTTCCTCACAGCAGAGGCAGGAAGACAAAGAAGAGGATCTAAAGAAAAAGGAACTGAAGTCTTTAGGTGGGTATTTGGGTTGGTGCAGTAAGACGGGTAGAGGTTAAAGGACCTTTGCGGACAATGGTACCCCAAGATGCTCGCCTTAAAACTGTTAGTCTACAGGACAGAATAGGCTAGCTGACCTTACTCCCTGAACTCTGAATGTGCTTGTTTGGGCAAAGTCAGCTCCTGCGCTGCTCAGGGGCAGGCTGACCAAGCATCTGACCCTTTGTTTAGTCTATAACCTGTTTGACTATGTTCCTTACCAGACCATTAGGCCTGCAAATTCTCCTTATCACAACTCAGTTTCAGACTGCTCCTTCAGGAGTAGGCAGACCTACTTCTGTCAATGAATGAAATGTCATGAAGTATACAATACAACCAGAGGCCATCCAGACTGTCTCCATTACAGGATCTGGAGATGAGATCTGTCTTGTTTGCTCTCAAATTCCTGTGTCCCTGCCCAGTCCTAGGCTCCTAGATTCTTTTATCAACAAGACAGTCAGAGACAGCAGACTCAGCAGCACAGCCCTCGCTCTGGCAGCTGCCTCTGTGACCTGAACAGATTCCTCGGTCTTAGTCTTTTTACCATGAAATTAAAGGCCTTTAAGATTTATTGTGATGGTTGAAGTAGAGTAGTTGTTGTGGCTGCAAACAATGTGGTGTATCATGGTTCGGCATCCTGATGATGTAATGGAGGCCAGACACTACAGCCTGCATACATGCTGTGTGCTTTTATGATTTACAGGGATCATCATTTTATTTTTCTTAGTTACACTTGATTGTTGCTTTTAGGTTTTTTTGCTTTTGTTAGGGATTTTGATGTGTTGTTGTTGTTACTGATTTGAGACAGGGTCTTACCATGCAACCTTAGCCAGCCCAAACTCATAGAGATCTACCTGCCTCTGGCTCCTGTGTGCTAGGTTTAAAGGTGGGTACTGCCATGCCCAGCCAAACTTGATTTTTAGGACCTCTTCTCACACAGTAATATAATAATTAAAATATTTTTATGATGTCTACAACATTTCAACTATAAAAATGTACTGCCTTTTTAAATTGATTTAGTATTTTCAGTTGTAATGGGATTTCCCCAGGGTCCAAGCTCATTGATGACTTTCAAGGGAAGAAGTATTAGCTATTCCTGCTCTAAAACTTGACTGTGTCTCTGTCAGAAGTAAGAGGAAGGGGGACCTCTGGTAGTTTCAGGCTGTCCAGCACTACATATGGAGACTCTGTCTAAAACAAAACAACAACAACAAAATGGGACCCAATCTATATCCCATATGCCATCGTCCTCTTTTTTACTTACTCTGGGTGTTTACTCTGAAGATATTTACAGTTTTATAAAGAAAGATAGCACTCTGACCTTGGCTCCTTATGATGCCTGCTGGAATGCTTTTCGAGGAGACAAGTGGGAAGATTTGTCTGGATCACAGGTTCGCTGCTATGTCCACATCATGAAGGAAGGACTCTGCTCTCGGGTGAGCACACTCGGACTCTACATGGAAGCCAACAGACAGGTAAGAAGGTGGACTCGGAGACTTCCTGCCCTCAGAACATACCACGCTTTCTGTCTTATGCACTCATCAGGATGGTAACATTCACAGTCTTCACTCTTAAAGCTGAACAAGACTTGGAATGTCAGGGAAGAATCCAAAGACAGGAACTCAGCGCGTTTAAGGAAGGGCGACATCTCCAGGAAGATTAGCTTCTGAGCTGTGGGTACAGCAGCTTTCTTGTTTGTTCAGAGCAGGCATGTGTGTAATAACTACTTTCTACGTAAGCAGAAAAAGCTAGGTGTGATGGTGTACACCTGTAACCCCCAGCTCTCAGGAACTGAGACATGCAAAGTGGAGGCTAGCCTGGGCTATGTAGGAAGTTCCAGGGTAAGCATGGTGGCTCACACCTGTGGTTCCAGTACTTGGGAGGCAGAAGCAGGAGGATTTGAGTTGAAGGCCTGCTTGGGTAGCATAGCAAGACTTGTCTCAGTAGGTAAAAAGAATAAAACAAATAACTATTGTGTAATTACATAGTTTAGTGAAATAAGACACAGAGGACACTTCCTCAAGAAACAAAAAACGAGCCTGGGAACATGGCTCTGTTAGTAGCATACAGGTATGCCTGGGAGCAGTCCCCAGGACTGCACAAACTGTGTGGTGCTTGTAACCCAGCATCAGGAGAGAAAGGCAAAAGGACTAGAATTTCAAGCTTACCTTTGGCTACATACTGACTTCAGGACCAAACTGGGCTGTATGAAACCCTCTGGGGATTTCTTGTATGTTTTATCATTTGTTGTTGTTTAACGTAAACTGAATTTTAAAAAGACAGAAAAGAACAGGAGGAATGGAGAGAGGAAGGGAGAAGAGACTTGAGAATGACCAGATGACTCAAGGAAGGAATGTCTATGGGAGAGTTGTCTGAAACACAACGGTGAGGGATCTTAGTAAAGATGAAGCAGGCTGCGGGTGGAGGGTTCCCCAGAGTCTTGTGCAGGAGAGATGAACAATGAGCCCGGTAAATGAGAATGGGTTGGAGTGAAACACGAGAATAAGAAAAGATAGTTGGAATGAGATCACAAAAAGATTAGCTACTGGCATGGTTCCTGGTAGAATTTTGAAAACTCTCATTGGGAGGTATAACTGGGGTAGGAGGTAGGTGGTGCATGACTTTAATCACAGCACTTAGGAGGCAGAGGTAAGTGGATCTCTGTGAGTTCAAGGCCTGGTCTACATAGTGAGTTGCAGGATGGCCAGGACTACATACAGAGACCCTGTCTTAAGTAATAACAAAAAAGACTCATACTAGGTGATGGATGCAGCCTCAGCCCCAGACCTGAAGCTGCCTTCAGTGCGGACTAGTTATGAATCTAAGGAGATCCCAAGCCAGAGAGCTATAAGAAAACACAGTGTGTCCCACATTAACTCAGGACCAGAGTCTCTCAGCTTGGTCTGGAAGCAGGTTTATAAATAGGCTGAGGCTGGGAAAACATCCTCTGTGCTGGCTAGGCCTGTGCAACAGATAGATCCACAAGGCCTGACTGGAGTGTCATGGGGCAAAACTCATGGATGAGGCTGAGTAACCAGGGCTGGCGAGGCCTCCTCAGCTAGCATGAGCATCACGTGCAGTGAGTTGTGAAACTGCCCAGCGTTGTCTATGCTGGAGAATCACAGATACATATACTCTATTCCTTCCGGGTTGTTTAATAGCCAAATCCTTCTGTACCTTCAACCTGCCTTGCATTTCTCATCCTTAACAAGAATAGTGTAAACTTCTTCTCATTTTCTTTGGAAGGACATGGACTGTTTCTCTTTGTCAGTACTGGTTGTAAGACTTTCTCTTACATTGTGCCTCTCCTCACATGGTACATGGCCACAATAGTCCAGGAGGCAAGCAGAAGAAGCCAAAATGATTGTGAGCAGGATTCTTGATATTATCCCATGCCCTCTTTGACCTTTCCCATGAAGTGTTGCAATATATAGGCCTTGGAAGCTATTGAATACCCAGTCCTGCCCTGGAGAAGCATAGCAGCTTCTCTTCTCTCTTACCTGACACATCTGTGCCTGAGAGCCCCATCCCTGACTGGGCATTGAGCTTTATCTTAAGTGTTTTTATGTATTTTCACATCTTTACTGACCGAACTTCTTTCCTCGAGGTACCCAAATTGCTGTCTGTTCTTTGTCCAGAGGAATCAATGATCCATCCATCAGCCCAGATTGCCAATAAACACCTGGTAAGTGCTGTTATAAGCAGGACACAGATGGGACCTCCTGAGGGCACTGGGTCCTAGATCTCATTAGCCCAAGGGAAGTCCCATCTCCACCTTGGTTCTCATGGAGTCTCACTCAAGAAGACTTCGTTAGGCTGGCAAAATACCTCAATGGATGCTATGGTGCTGTTGAGCCTGGCAACCTGAGTTCAATCCCTGGAACTCCCATAGTGGAGGAAGAGAAATGACTCACAAGCTCAAAACCTGGCTGAGCTACAAAACATGTGCATTGCTAGCCTGGAAAAGAGTAAGACCTTGCCTCAAAATTAAAAGTAAAAAGGGGGGCCAAAGTGATGGCTTAGTAGAGCACGTGCTCAGCATGTATGAATCTGTGTTCAATCTCCAGTATCGCACAAAAATGAAGAAGAAAGAGTTTCTGAAGCTAGATGTAGCAGCACACTCCTGCAGCCATGACATTCAGCCTGAGATTCATAGCAAGTTGGAGGCAAGCTTGCAGGTTCATAGTAAGATCTTGTTTCCAAAAGCAATGAAAAGAAAGAGAGCTAGGCGTGGTGACACATCCCTAATCTCAGAACTCGGAAGACAGAGGCAGATGGAGCTCTGTGGATTTAAGGCCAGCCTGGTCTACATAGCAAGTCCCAAGCCATCCAAGGGTGCATGGTGTGATCCTGCCCCTGTCCCTGCCCCAAGAAAGGAGGAAATAGAGGAAGAGACTTTCTGAAGCCTAGCATAGCATTGCATACCTATGATTGGAGCAGTAGGAGTCTGAGACAGAAGGATTGCAAGTTCCAAGCCAGCCTAGGCTATCTAGTAAAACCTGCCTCAGCATAAAAAGAGGACAAAGCCTTCCGGGGCCAGTGATGACCCTGCAAACAGGAGTCCATGTGGTGTTGGACTTGGAACAGGAGCGTCCAGTCCGGTCCTCTTTTTACCTTACAGTCTGAGCAGTTTATTCAAGAGAGCGCATCTGAAGGCTGGTGATGATAATGTGTGTGTGTAAACTTGTTTTTGTCAGGTTGGTTGGTTGGTTGGTTTTTGTTTTTTGAGCCCGGGTCTCATGTATCTCTGTGTCCTGGAACTCACTATGGAAACCAGGTTGGCTTTCAACTCACAGAGATCAGCCTCCTAAGTGCTGAGATTAAAGTTGTGGGACACCATGCCTGGCTTAAACTTGAAATCAGCTACTGGGGAGACCGAGGCTAGAGGATAAGAAGTTGGAGGCCAACCTGGGCTAAGTATACAAAGATGTAAGTGCACACATACGTCTCATTTGTTCAACTTTTTTTTCCTTGTCAGAGGAGGATCTACATTTTAGTGTTAGTTGGAACTGGTATTGGCAAAGCTGTTTGATCATTTGGGTCTTGAGAAATACTGCTAATCATCCCCCCTAAGTTATTTCTGTGGAAAGAGCCCATTAGATACCAACTTAAAGGATGAGGGGTGATTTGTATTTGGTTGAGATGGATGGACAAGATTTTCTGTTGGCTTTTTGCAGGTTGGAGTTGACAGCCTCATTGGGCCAGATACACACGTTGGAGAAAAGTCATCCATTAAGCGCTCAGTCGTTGGCTCATCTTGTGTAATACAAGACAGAGTGACTGTTGCCAACTGCCTTCTCATGAACTCTGTCACCGTGGAAGAAGGGTATGTCTCCCTCTGGGCCTTCTTGAGACAAGGCTTCTGGTACCCCTAGCAGCTTGGATGGAGCCACCCAGGCCAGGAAGGGTTTCCTTTGGGGTCAGGGAGAAAGGGAAAGGGAAGGAAGAAGCTTGGTGCCTTTGGAGTTTGGTTTTGCCTCCACGGTGATGTGAGCTCTTAAGAGTGTTGCTTTCACCCTCCCTCACACAGAGCACAGTGCTCCTGTGAGAAGCTGCCTTCTCTTCCTTGGGGTCATGCTTCATGAAGATGGCCACAGCAGTGAGCCCTTCACAGTGCTACAGTGACACTGTGCCAATGCCTGAGTGTCACTTTCCCTCTCAATATCCCAGAGCCGCCTTGATGCAGAGGCTTCCTAGGAGGAGTAGACATAAAAGCTGTATTGTACTTTGAGGGCAAGCTTCTCTATACATTTTGGCTTTAACTGAGGCTGGCCTAGAACTTGTATTCTGGCCTTCTACCCATGAGCATCCTATTTCAGCCCAGAATCCTGCAATGATAGGCACACAGTACCATCCCCCGCTGAGAAATAGTTAAACTCTCAGGGACGCTCATCCTTTTGACATAGTGACACAACATTGTCATCTACAAAGTTCATGCTCAGAGACCATAGTACTGGGGCTTGGGAAATGGCTCAGTAGGTAAGAGCACTTGCTACACAAGCATGAGTGCCTGAGTTTGAAACTTCAGCACACACCTGGTAAGAGCCAGGTGTGCCTTTAACCCCAGCACTGGGAAGGGGAACAGGTGGATCCTGGGAACGCTGTCGCCAGCCTGCCTAGCTGAGACAGTGCTTTGGATTCAGCAAAAGACCTCATTTCAAGGGAATAATGCTGAGTGCGATAGAACAGAACAGTCCCCATAATCTTCAAAACTTCCAACTGTTTTTAAAAGTCCAAAGATGGGGCCTGGCGAGATGGCCCTGTGGTTAAGAGCACTCATTGCCCCTCCAGAAGATCCAGGTCTGGTTCCCAGCCTCCACATCTAGCAGTACACAACTGCCCATAACTCCAGCTTCCGACGATCAGACGCCCTTCTCTGTTCTCTGCAGGCATCCAGACACATGTGTGCGTACTTACACACAAACATCTACATATATAAAAAATGAAAACTTAAAAGTACAAAGTCCAGGATGACCAGGGATATAATTGGTTGAGTGCTTCCCTAGCATATATGTGCAAGGCCTTGAGTTTAATCCTAGCACCACAAAAACTGAGTATGAAGCAGAATTGGGAATTCAAGATCATCTTCAGTTACATAGGGATTCAAAGCCAGCCTGGAATGCATGAGACTGCCTCAAAACAACAAAAGATAAATCTCTACAGCCAAGTGTGGTGGCACACACCTTTAATCCCAGCACTTGGGAGGCAGAGGCAGGCAGATCTCTGTGAGTTTGAGACCAGCCTGGTCTACAGACTTACACAAAGAAGCCCTGCCTCAAAAAACAAAACCAAACAAACAAAAAGACACATAGAGAAACCCTGTCTCAAAAAGCCAAAAAATAAACCTTTGTGGGAACTGTATTTAAGATCAATAAAGGCATGGTTCCTCAGCAGCATACTAACACGCTCCTGTAATCCCAGGACTTCGGGAGCCAGGCGCAAGAGGATTTCAAATTTGAGACTAGCGTGGGATATATATGATAAGTTTAAAGCCAGCACAGGATGCATAGCAAGACCTTGTCTCAAAAAAAAAAAAAAGAGAGAGAGAGACAGAGAAAGAAAAGCAGCAACAGCAGCAGCCACCTCTACTGCAGCCAAGTGTAATGCAACACCTTTAATCTCAGCACTTAGGAAGCAGGGGCAGGTGGACCTCTTTGAGTCACAGACCATCTGCCTGTACAGTGAATTTCAGGACAGCCAGGTCTATGTAGAAAGACCTTGTCTTCGCCCGGAGGGGGAGAAAGGAAAGCTTACGAGACGCAGGGTGTAGCCCTGGCTGGCTTAGAATTCCCCACTGCACTAGGCTGGCCCAGAACTCACAGAGATCGACCTGCCTTTGCCTCTTCTGGGATCAAAGATATATGCCATCATGCCCAGCAAAGCAGTTTTTTGTTTTATTAAAGACAGGGTTTCTCTATGTAGCCCTGGCTATCCTGGAACTCCCTTTGTAGACCAGGCTGGCCCAGTGATCCACCTGCCTCTGCCTCCCTGAGTGTTGGGACTAAAGGCCTGTGCCACCACACCTGGCTTGCCAGAACAAATCACTGGGTTGGCTCAGTATAGTAGTAAATTTTCAGCATTCAAGAGGCAGAGGATTCATAGTTAGAAGCCAGCCTGAGCTACATTATGTCCAAAGAATGAGATGGAGAGATAGGGGGAAAACAAGATAACCCCATTGGGCTGAATTTGTGGAGGAAGTTCAGTTGAATGTTTATCTTGAAATGGGGCCAGCTGGCCTTGAATCCCAGGTTCAACAATCATTCAATTCCCCAAATAGTCCTGTTCTACCACACCCCACTCCTAACAAAACACTGGAGAAAACAGTTACTTTTACAATTCGGACAGAGTGACTAATTGGGCTGGGAATCTTAGTAAAGTGCTTCTCTTCCCAGCAGGAGGAGCCAAGTCTGATCCCCAGAGCCTGCATTAGAAAAGAAAGGGCTGGAGAGATTGCTTGACACTTAAGAGTGCTGGTTACTCTTCAGAGGACCCCAATTTGAATTCTAGCACCCACATGACAGTGAGGCAGGTGAGTTTGAGGCTAGCCTGGTTACATAGCAATTTCCAGGCCAGCTAAGGTTACATAGTAAGACTCTGTCTAAAAAAAAAAAAAAAAAAGGAGCAAGTGTATAATCTCAGCACTTTGAAGGCTGAAGCAGGAGAATCATTGCATTCAGAGCCAATCCAAACTAAAAGGGAGATAAATCCAATCTCAAAGGAAAAAAAGTGATTGGAGCACATAGGACTAGTACTAGGAAGGCCATGAGAGATTACCCAATCCTGCAAATTTGCATCTGGTGATAAGATCAGCTATTTTATGCCCCATATGAACTTCTCCCCATTATTTTGGGGTCACTTAGTTTTAATTACTTATGATCAACTTGAAAAAGGTAATGTGAATTTTGTTTGCCTTTCTGTTATTATGTCTGGACTGAATGTCAGAGTGGTCCCTACGTTTGTTTAAAAGGAACTTTCTCATATTCAAGGTGTGCTTGTGCAGTTATGGGCTGCAAAGGCCTTGTGGACTGTGGGTTGGATCCCTGCCCAAGGTCCTCAGGGCTTGAGAAATGCAATGGGACCACCTTCAGGAAGGTGTAAGCAAAGCTTTCCTGAGAAAGTTCCTGCCTGTCTTTCTGTTTTCTGCTACTTTCTATAACAGCTAATGTTCAGGAATCAGAAGTCCAGTCAAAGGCTAAGGAAATGGTACAGTAGATAAAATGTTTGATGTGCAAGCCTGGGGCCTAAGTTCAGATCCTCAGAACCCATATAAAGAAGCCATGACAGCCGGTGCCTGTCTTGATCCCAGTGTTCTTCAGCAAGAGTCAAAGGCAGAGAAAAAAATTCACAGAAACTCAGAAGAAGGGCAGCTTGGTGTCAGCAGAGAACCACAGGAGACCCTGTCTAGAAGACAGGTGGCAAGGGCTGATATCCATGCTGTCCTCTGACCTCCACACAACATGTCCCCGCTTCTACACAGACGTACACGCAAACAAGTTGGAGGGGAGAAAAATGGAAGGGACTGGAGAAATGGTACACAGACACACACACACTAAATAAGTAGACAAATAAATAAGTAAATATGTAATCATTTTAAAAGTCAGTCAAAAACTAATATCAGGGTTGGAGAAATGGCTCAGCCATTTAAGAGGTTCTTCCAGAGGTCCTGAGTTCAGTTCCTAACAACCACATGGTGGTTCACAACCATCTACAGTAGGATCTAATGCCCTCTTCTGGTGTGCAGGTGTACATGCGGATGAAGCACTCATACACACAACATAAATGAATCTTTACAAACAAAAAAAAAACTTGAATGGTAAGGTTTAGTTTATTGTCTGTCTCTTGAGTCCCCTGAGCTACATCTGTATTGCCCTCAGTCTGGGATAAATGGCATCAGAGCAATCTCCAGTCCTCTGAAAGAGCAGATATGCACTTAGTTGCTGAGCCATCTCTAATCTGGTTTGGTGTTTACTGATGTGCACGGCAAAGGTGGCCTTAGAGTCCAGTAGAGAGTGGCTAAGCCCCCTGAGGTGGAGTTACACGTGGTTGTGAACCACCTCAGTTTAAGCAAGCTGGAAATCAGGGTTTTACCTGGGTTTTCTGTGCTGTCTATAGTTAGCCAAGTTCAGCCCTCAAAGCCAAACAAGTTATTACTGTTGTTAAGCTCCAGGTTCAAATAGAGATCCTGTCTTATAAGCCCTTCTTCATGAGAAGGGCTAGTAAGATGGCTCAGCAGATGGAGGCGCTTCCTGCCAAGCTTGGTTCCCCAGAACCATAGTAAAAGCAGAGAGCCAACTCCTCTGACCCACACACACTGTGGTCCACATACTACATAAATAAATGTATAATAATAAGATGGGGAATAATTGAAGAAGAAACCTGAATTGAGCCACCAGCCTCCAAAAGTGCATGCTCACCTGTACACTTTCTGTGAGCGAGCACAAGCATACACACATGTGCGTACGTGAAACATAAAGTTTCTCAGAGTCTTCATTTTTGTTTAAAATGTGAGCCCACCAAGAAGTAAAGACCAAGACTCCATTAACCTTAGTCTTCACTGAGTGGCTTCTCAGAGAACACTGAAGAGTCCCTGGTGCCAAGCTCTCTCTAGTGAGAGCTCATACTAGAATGCAGAAACTGGGGCCAGCCAATTCCTCCCCGGGGATCCAGGAACTCACCTTTCCTCCTTAGGCACTCAGTGGGAAAATGCAGTTCTTGCTGAGAACTGGCAACCTAAGAGAGGCTGATGTGGTCCTACCTCTCCATCTCCTCTAGCATGAGCAAGTAATTAAAACCCCTCATCTCTGGGCTGACACAGTGGTACAGCTCATGTGTAATGGTCTTAGGCTGTTTGTGGGAGTTCATGGCTCTAATCTCAGCATTCAGGAGGCAGAGGCAAGAGGACTCCTTCAAGGGGTAAGGTGAGCCTGGGATTCACGATGAGTTCAAGGCCAGCCTGGACTACAGGTATGAGACCCCTGTCTCAAAAAATAAGAAACAGATAGCCGGGTGTGGTATCACACGCCTGTAATCCCAGCACTCTGGGAGATAGAGGCAGGCCGTTCTCTGTGTGTTCAAGGCCAGCCCAGTCTATAAATTGGGTCCAGGACAGCCAAGGCTACACAGAGAAACCCTGTCTCAAAAAACAAAAAATGTAAAAAAGAAGAAACAGGGCAGGAGATGGCTAGTGGTTAAAAGTACTGGCTTTTCTTCCAGAAGATCTAGGTTCAAATCCCAGCACCCACATGGCAGCTTACAGCTGTCTGTAACTTCAGTTCCAGAGGATCCAACACCTTCACACAGATATACATGCAGTCACAACACCAATGTGCATAAAATAAAAATAAATAATTTAAGGAATAGTAAACAGCCAAGTGAGCTATTGAGTATCTTTAATCTCAGCGGTTATAAGGCAAAAGCAGGCAGATCTCTGTGAGTTTGAGGCCAGCAAAAAAAGAAGAAAGAAAAAATTCATTAGGCCCTGGTTTCAAGCTCCAATACCAAAGATTTATAAAATATATAGTGTATTCTGATATATAAAATACACTTATAAATATATGTGTGTTACGGTAGTAGGATAAGCCCAGAACACACTGTCTGCACTGGGCCACACTCCAGCCCTTGGTGCTTTGGGGGATTGTTTTGTTTGATGGATTTTTGTTTGTTTTAAGAAAGTTTCACTGTGTAGTCCTAGCTGGCCTTGAATTTATAAGAGATCTGTCTGCCTCTGCCTCCCCAGTGCTGGAGTTAAAGGCAGTTTGTGATAACTCTAATGAAAGTGAGGACAGTGAGACAAATCACTGTCAGAGAAAAAGACAGTCAGAGAAAAGCTTAATACCCAGTGTTGACCTCGGAGTCTTCATAGAGCCACTGAGCAGAAGCTTCAGGCTTCTGTCAGTCAACCTGCCCTCCCAGTCATGTCTACAGTCTCTGCCCTGATCATCTGTGTATCTTACAACGTGTTACATATAAACAAGGTGAGGTGATCAATAAAGGAGGCCCCTAAAGACCCTACTTAAAACCACTAAACAAAAGGAAAAGCAGGCTCTGGGTTTCTTTGGAAATCAAACCTCAGTCATTCCAGCCACTTCCTTCCAGTGACTGTTCCCGCCCATGTCCAGATTCCAGTAGAGCCAGTTAGTAGTCTTTAATTATGTCTTTGTCAACTAAAGAAACAGCCCTCACCTCAAAGGAATAAGATGTGGCTTATTCTGGAGCCAATATGAGTGGCCCTGGCCCTGGAACATAGACTTAGGTCTCCCCAAATAAACATGTTCCGGTATGGTTACAATTTTGTGAACTTTCTATAGTAACAGAACAAAGAAAGGCATGAATCAAAATACTTTCCCAATATGTTAATGGCCACATGGGTTAGGCAGGTTACAGCAAGACTTGGAGAACTCTGCTCTGCCTTACATGCTGCCTGACAGCGTCCTTCGCCCTTCACTGGAAGCTCAGGCTTGTTAAGTTAATGCCTTCCAAAGGTTTTTATCTGTTAGTCACAGGATGTTAGACTCAACACAGTGGTGGGCAAGAACTAAAGAGAGCCTAGAATAACTTATAATTAAGCTCTGGACCTACAACATTCCAACCTGTTCACATCACTGAGGTTCTAATCAATCAGCCTTTGCAGACACAGCTTCTTTCCAGGAATCCTCACTCACAGCATCTTGCATCGCACTGGCCTTTCTTGTCTGCCCACTGACTGACTATGCACTGGCTGTTGTTTGACTGCTGACTGTCCACTGTTTTTCCACCTTTTGCCAGGCTTCAGAGCATGCTTTTAGGATCTTAACCACTGATGGGAAGCATACATTGCTACTACCTTCAGACATCAGACTTTGCTCTAGCTAATTGAAGTTCTGTTCTGTCTCTAGAGCACATGGATGTAAGGCATTCTGTAGTTTCCTTATTACCTTCTGTAGGGAAATTTTCCCCAAGGAGCTGGAACTGCCATAAACACTGACTGATATGTGTTGCAATTTGGACAAGTTGCAAAGTTTTGGATTGTGCCTTGTGGAACACCCACTGAATGTATCCTGAGACTGCCAAAAAGCAAACTAATACTTGTCCCTCATACCACCCACAGAGATGCTTCAGCCTTCTAGAATAGGCTTTAACCTCCCTAGGAATGGAGATGGCATAGATAAGCTGTTTCCTATTTTACTCTGGTCGGAAGCAGTAACGCTCTGCATGCCGACAGGGCACCTTGTGCTTTGTGTGCCCTTCCGTGCTCATGACGAAACAGCCTGTAGACTGTTCTGAATTTTGGCAGCAGGTCAAAATCCCATCACCGTCAGTAGATGGGTTGCATCCCTAGGCTTCTGGGTTGTACCAGGAACTGGCTGTTCTGTAGCTGAGTCCTGTCAACATCTTGTCTGTGGCATCAGAAAGGCCTTATGGGTGTGGCTATTCTCATTGAAAGTTTAATCTCATATGAATAAGGCAGTTTTAGTAATCTTGATACCTCAGGGCATGGCCCAAGCCATGGCCCAAGCCTCTAATCCCAGCCCCTGGGAGGCAGAGGCAGCCTGGTCTACAAAGTGAGTTCCAGGACAGCCCAGGACTGTTACAAAAAGAAGCCCTGTCTTGGGGGAGAGGGCAGTATCAAAACAGAACTGGATTTAAATATGTTGTTTACCAATTACATGGTTCGGGATAAATGGTTTAAATTCTCTAAATCTGTTATTCCGTCTGTAAAATGTGGGTTCTATTTTTACTGCATTAGATAAAAATGGTATTCAGAAAATTACCTAAAAAGATGTTCTCTAATTAAATACATAAGGTTCTCATCCTGGACCTACTAAAAAAGATTGCTAAAGGCCAAGATAAAAGATGTTCTTTTATGTTGATTTTTTTCATTTGTATGCATGTGTGTGCGTACACTGTTTTCGTGGCAAGGGTAGGGTTGGGGTGGAGACATTTATCATGGCATGTAAAGGTCAGAGGACAACTTTCTGGAAACCGCTCTTCCCTTTCACTTTTACATCCCTTAGGAATTGAACTTAGGTCTCCAGGTTTATACAGCAAGTGTCTTTACCCACCGAACCACATCGATGGCCCTGCCCAGGTGATATTTTAAATGAAACGGCTAGATTTATAAAAATTCATTGTTGTAATATATGGAGTGTTTAGCATATATGTGTAACAGATATTAGTGATGGTTTTCAAAAAGACCTCTTCTGCTAGGCATCATAGGTACTCCTTTGATACCAGCGCTTGGTGGATCTCTGAGTTTGAGGCCAGCCTGGTCTACAATAGTGAATTCTGGGACAGCCAGGGCTATGTAGAGAGACCCTGCCTCAAATGTTACAAAAAAATTCCTTTTCTGGCTGGTGAGATGGCTCAGCAGGTAAAAACACTTGCATGCAAGCCTGAGGGCCTGAGTTGAGTCCCTGGAACCCACACATGATAACTCTTTAAAAACTGTTCTCCCTAACAGTCCTTCAGGAGACAGAGAGGTGGCTTCTAAACACATCAAAGAGTAAGAGCCAGTGCTGCTTTTGAGTGCTTAGTAAAGGACAGCATCATTTGGAACAAAGCAGTCTTCCTGGAATAGAGCTTTTTGTTGGTTTGGCTTGAGGGGAAGGTGGTAGTGCTGGGATTGAACCCAGGAATTTCCACATGCTAAGCAAGTGCTCTACAACTCAGTGGTAATGTCCAGACTATCCCTTTTTCTTTATTTTGATACAGGGTCTCACTAAATCGTCCAGACAGGACTTGATTTTGCTGTATACTGAAGAAAGCCCTGAACATATAGCTTTCCTGTTTTAGCCTCCTTAGTAGCTGGGATAACAGTCCTGAGCCTCCATCCCTGGCGTGATCTGAGCTGGTTTTTAAAATACCCAATTTTTTTTTCTTTTCTTTTTTTTTTTTTTTTTTTTTTTTTTTTTTTTTTTTTTTTTTTTGTGCTAGGGATGTACTTCAGTGGCAGAGTACTTGTCTACCATTTATGAGACTCTGGGTTCAAAACCCAGCAATACCAACACACACAGGCACGCATGCGCGCACACACACACAATGTATTAAAGAGCCAGCAAGACAGCTCTCTTTTCTTACCAAGCCTGATGACCTCCATATGGCCCCTCCCAAATAAAACTGAAAAATAGCAGTGAATTGAAGACAAATAGTTAGCCAGGTGGTAGGGGCACACACCTATAATCCTAGCACTCAGGAGGCGGAGGCAGACAGATCTCCAAGTTTGAATCTACAGAGCCAGTTCCAGGACGCTCAGAGCTACTCGGAGAAATTCTGTCTCGAAAAAAAAAAAAACAACAACAAGAAGAAAAAAAAAAACAACCACAGACCAAAACAAAACCCTGAAAGCAAATCATTAAATTGTGTACACACACATTTCTTTCCTCCCATCCCTGAATAAATGAATGCCCTTTTCATTAAGGAGAGTCTGGTAACAGCTGTAGGAGGCCATTGTTTCCATAGAAATCAAAAAGATTCTTAATTTGTGTGCCACAGTGACACTGTCTTATGATCCTAGGTGAGAGGTCTTGATGGGTTAGCCTGTAGACCAGTCTCAGATTCCACCTCTACAACAAGGAGAATCTGAATGGATTTTATACCCAAGATCCCAGGTACCTAGAGAATTAAAGTCAAGCTAGGAGCATGGCATAGTGGCCCACCCCTTTAATCCTAGTTCTTGAGAAGCAGAGGCGTGTGATCTCTGTGAGTTTGAGGTTACTACATAGTGACTTCCAGGACAGCCAGAACTAGCAAGCCCCTGTCTCAAAACAAATATACATACATACATACATATATACATATATATGCATGCTAGGTGTAGCAGTATATGCCTGTAATACCAACATTTGGGTACCTAGGGCGGGAAAATCAGTTCCAGGCCAGCCTGGAATATATAACAGGACCTTATCTCAGAATAAAAAGAACGTGGGCCAGCAAGACAGCTAATGATCAAAGGCGCATTCCACCAAAACTGACCAGATTTTTATACCCAAAACCCACATTGTAGAAAGAGAACCAACTCTCAAAAGCTGGCCTCTGACCTCTACACACACACTGTAGCACATGTGTGCCCCCGGCTCATCCCTCCACACACAGCCGAGATAAAAGCCTGAGCCTCTTGGCTTGGCTTAGTGATGAAGCCCTGGGCTCTCTAACGTGCCTGCTATGTTGATTGCTGTTACAGGAGCAGCATCCAGGGCAGCGTCATCTGCAACAACGCTGTGATCGAGAAGGGCGCAGACATCAAGGACTGTCTGATTGGAAGTGGTCAGAGGATTGAAGCCAAAGGTAAACAACACCCACAGTTAAAAGTCGTGGAAGCCTTTGTTTGTTTGTTTATTTGAGACAGGGTTTCTCTGTGTAGCATTGGCTATCCTGGGCTCCCTTTGCAGATTAAGCTGGCCTCGAACTCACAGAGATCTGCCACCCAGCTCTTGGAAGCCATTTTTATCTATCACATTAGCACAGATAATGTTTAATGGACAAGATGTAACGAGCTCATGTTTATATTGCAGATGAAAACAAATTTATAGTCATCTTTGGAAAGCAGCTGATATAGTTATCAAATCTTTAAAACTTTGATTTAGTCTTATTTCTAGGAATATAACTTATGAATAAATTTGCTCGTGTAGTATGAGTACAACCACACTATCAAAAAATGAAAATACAGTAATAGATATTGTCCAGATTCACAGCAATACTTTTACATTTGCTTTTGGACATAATAGAGGTAGCCAGTAATGCAGCATAGGTTCTGGAATGTGTTGGGTGGGTCCTCCTGAAGACCGTGATCATTCATCTGACTTGTTTTGTGTATGTGTTGTTTGGTTTTCGGGGTTTTGATTTTGGTTTTTTGGGGGAATTTTTTGTCATTCTTGTTTGGAGGGGTTGTTTTGTGGTTGTTTTTGTTTGTTTGTTGTTTTTCAAGATAGGGCTTCCCTGTGAACAACTATCCTGAAACTCATTCTGTAGACCAGCCTGGCCTCAGACTCATAAAGATCCACTTGCCTCTTCCTTCTGAGTGCTAGGATTAAAGACATTCCCACCACTGCCCTGCGTGTTTTGTTGAAAGCAGAGCAAACATACATTTATTACAGAAAAGCAAGGAAGAGCTAAGAGGAAGAGGAACTCCAAGGGGAGGACTCCTGACGTGGTTTTTAAGGAAGGTGGTCCCCTAGATTTAACCTAGCAGGGCATAACCTAGAGAGCCAGTCTCGGCTGCTTAGAGGTGTGGTTATAAGCTGTGCTTTTAGCATATTGTGCTATACAAACTGTAAAAAGACTGGTAGAAAGCATAACATCTCTACCACTATTACACCATATGCATATCTTGCCATTCTAGAAGTCATTGTAGTTCACAAGACTCACAGCTATGTAAGACTGTCGGTGAGTATTTTTCCCCTCGCAGCCTACAAAGCACCTTCCAGTACTATGATAGCTAGCCATCAGGGAGAAACAATAACAACTTGATTTTACCATGCACTATGAACAAAATCTATGGTATTTTCAGCAGCAGCAGCAGGGTCTTACCGTCAAGTTCCAGTAAGCAACCAAGAGCAATAGCAAATAGACTGTTTGGGAGGAAATTTGTTTGTATCTAGACATATTGACACATGCCTTTAGTTCCAGCATTCAGGAGGTAGGCAGATCTCTGTGAATTGAAGGTTAGTCTGATCATATAGTGAATGTTAAGCCACCCAAGGCTACAACATGGTGAAATCCTATCTCCAAAGGTAAAATAAAATAGGTGCTAGAGAGATGGCTCTGCAGTTTAACACTTGCCATTCCTGTGGAGGACCTAAATTCAGTTCCCAGCATCTACAGAGCAGTTCACAACTGCCTATAACTCTAGTTCCAGGAGACCGGTGCTGCTTCTACATATGTGTGGAAGCAACACCAGGGAGATTAGGAATGCAGGGCCAGTTTCCTTTACTAATGTGTTCTAAATCAGCCTAAGCTACAAAATAAAATAATAAATACGTTCCTATCATTATAGTATTCAAAACCTGTTACTTAGAGGAGCTAGAGAGATGGTTCAGTGAATAAAATACTTTCTGTGTAAGTATTAGAACCTGAGTCCAAATCCCCAGCACCCATGTAAAAGCTGAGCGTGATGGCAATCATTGGTAATGCCAGCACTGTGCTACTCACATAGCAGTCCTCAGCTTCCTTTTTGGCAGCATTGGGCCTCACACATACTGTATACCGTGTCATTGAGCTGCACCACCTCCACCTACCCCCTACCCCGGCCCAGAGGCCCTTGCAGCATCTGATCCTTTTCATTCCAGCTAAGCACTCTTAGGGTTCTGGCAAACATCTTGGCAGCCAGGTTTGAGCTCCTGCTTAAGCAGTAGATGGGCCACAGTAGACCATGAGAACCAGGGAGACAACCGGATGCTTCTTTGGTGTTTCTACATATCACAATGACAAAGTTTGGACCTCTTTTCTGTTGATCATAGTGATGAGTCACTTAGCCTCTCAAGTGGGCCTGGTAAACTCAAGGTCTTGACACATTTGACATACGTCAAATCCTGGTTAGCAGGAATTCTTCCTAATTTCAGCAATATAGCCTTTCACTAGTAACATAATAAATGTTTGTCACATTTTCCTTCAGTTACCATATTCCATTGTAGTCTGCCTTTTGGAATGGTTTCATTTATTTGTGTTCAGGTGTATAGGTGAAGGTGTGTGTCACAGATCAAAGGACAACTTTCAGGAGTTGTTTTTTACCATACTGTGTACTCTGGGCTAGCTGGCCTGCAAGCTTCCAGTTGATTCTGATTCTACCTCCCATCTTGCTGTGGAAATGCTGGCATTACAGACAAGAACCACCACATCTGGCTTTTTACATGGACTCCAGGGGTCAAATTCAGGTTGTTAAACTTATGTGGGTTGCACCTGCTGAGCAGTCTGTCCTCCACACCCCACCCTACCCCACTCTTTTGAGATATTTACCTGATTCTAGTCCAGAGCTTCCCTGTCTCCATCTCACTTCATCTCATCATGTAAGGACTTCATCATCTCAGGAGTGAACACCATAAGATATTTAGGGAGAGAAACCACATTCATATATTGTTATAATTATGTTTTATTGTTAGTTGTTAGTCTTTGGGTCTGATTTGTAAATTTTATTACAGGTATGTGTTTATAGAAAAAGAAAAAAAAAAACAACTAAGCTGGGTGGTAGTGATGCACACCTTTAATCCCGCACTTGGGAGGCAGAGGCAGGAGGATCTCTGTGAGTTTGAGGCCAGCCTGATATACAGAGAGAGTTCTAGAACAGCCAGAAAAAAAACAAAACAAAAACCCCACATAAATATATAGATAGGGTTGTCAGGAAAGTGCTGTTCATCTCAATGACGCTTTACACTCCATCCTCTTGCTGTGTAAGTTTTCATGAAGCCAGGTATGTAGAGTCAGTTCCATCTTTGTAGGAAGATGCTCTCTCGTGGGCCCTTCTGTTGAAGGGAACATTGTCATCTCTAGAAGCAGCTGGATTTGGAGTGATATCTTTTGCTGCCCATTTGCTGAAAACCTTTCTCTCTCTCTGCAGCTAAACGAATGAATGAGGTGATTGTGGGAAATGACCAGCTCATGGAGATCTGAATCCTGAACAAGTCTGACCCCTTCCTTTTGGCCCCCAAACTACAGATGTTGGCTGGCCCACCTGTTTGACTCTGTATTTATTTTTCAATAAAGAAGAATTTTCAGCCTGTAGATGTGGGTGAAGTGCTTGCCTAGCATGCACAAGGAAGGCCCTAGGTTCAAGGACTCTGAAACCAAAACACAAAGAAAGAGAGACCCCCAAAGGCACATATGAAACAGTCTCAGGTTAGTGGTATGTGGGCTCCAAGTATGGAATAACGGTTATGTTTGTGGGTTTATATAGTAAGTCTACTGAGAACAACAGTATAGGGTAGACACAGTGGGATAGGTCTAAGGTTGACAGACAGGAAGCAGCTGTCCAATGGCTCCTCTGAAGACTGCTCTCTGGCTAACCCAGCCCAGTCTGTGAAGTACCTTCCTTCTGAGGTTGAGCCTAGTGTCATGTACCTGTAACCCCAGCACACAAGCAGTGCTGGAGAATCGGTAGTTTAAAGCCTCTAGTATTTAATGAGTTCAAGACCAGCCTAGGCTACATAAGACCTTCTCTCAAAAAAAAAGAACTAACATAAGGCTAACAGGAAGGGTCAGCCAGTAAAGGCCATGGCACTCATGCTTGGTAACCTGAACTCAATCCCTGGAACCCGTATAAAGGTGCATGCACACGCACTCACACAAATAATAGTAACTAATTTTATAAAGGCATCTTCCATCTAAAAGTCCTGGCCCTCATCAGGCTTTGTAGACATTTAGGCCTGGCAGCTCGTAGGGTCATATCTGAGTGCTAGCCCAGGACTGACTGTCTTCTGCCCCAGTAGCTCCATACAGATACCCAGAATCTGCCACTACCTTGTCCCTCACTCAAGAGATTCACTGAGTCTCTACCCCTTTTCTCCAACTCAGCTCTTAACTCTTAATCCTTAAAGGTTCTTCAGAAAAACTGAAGGTAACCCCTGGCTATTGAACAGCCTTCCCCCATGGTTTTCAGGGAAGCAAGAGCTATAATCTAAGGCAAGCCTAAGCCATCTCTACCACATCCTTGGTGCCTGCTTAGACTGGTAAGGAAGAGCCAGGAACCAGTATTGTGGTTTGAGATTCTTCCTGACTTTTCTCCAGGTGTGTCCTTTTGTCCTAATTATATAGGCACCCAGGCTTCAGATAATTGAAGAATGAGGTTTCTCCGTTCACAGCCCTTTGCAGTCCTATCCCCTTCCAGTTGCCACCCTGCTTCCAAACATAGAACACTGCTCTTGTCTCTCCCTGCACTGCGTTTACAGCCTCCAGGTGTTTAGTGGAAGATAAAAGTGACTCCTCAGGTAAGATTTCACCCCCAAGATTATCAAAGTAAAAGTTTCTCTTGATGTCCTCACTGTGGGTGGCAGTAATTATAATAAAGGAGAGTTTGAAATACTGGTTTCTACATTGCTTCAGAAAACTCCAGGCTCTCAAGTTCACTTGGGTAATTGTGCCTGATCGTAGCTGGTCCCATTGAACTTGTGAGAGAGATGAGCATCCCTACCCTGGGGGAGACCCACCTCCGACGAGCCTTGAGAGCTCTGATTCTCCATTCCTCCCAGTGCTTCGGACTGGGCTCCTGGAAACTCACCTTCTCCAGACAGGAGCCCCGCTCTTCTAGCAGAAGTGCTTAAACCCATAGGAGTGAGGGAAAGCGATAAAGAGCTGTGGTAGTGTCCAAGAACTAAAATTAAGTTTATGGGTTCTTTGCCAGGAATGAGACCAGTGTGGGCTACATGAAACCTGTCTCAAAAAAAATTTTTTTAATTAAAAAAAAAAAAAGGCTAGGCACGGTGGCACACATCCCTTTTTTTTTTTTTTAACAGAATATTATTTATACAGCATTCAGCCTTCACACCAGTAAAGAGCGTCAGATCTCACAATAGATGATTATGGGCCACCATGTGGTTGGTGGGAATTGAACTCAGGACCTTTGGAAGAACAGCCAGTGTTCTTAACCTCTGAGCCATCCCCCCTCCTTTTATTATTATTATTATTTTTTTTTTTTTTTTTTTTTTTGGTGGCACACACCTTTAGTCCCAGCATCTGGGAGGCAGAAGCAGGCTGACCTCTGTGAGTTTGAGGACAGCCAGACTACACAGTGAGACCCTGTCTTGTTGTTGTGGTTGTTGTGTGGTGTCAAGTGGTACTGGAGTCCTGGCTGGGGCAAGAAAACCGCTCTGTGTGGTGGTTTTTAGTTCTAGCCAGATCACTGCCTCTCCTGTCCTGGAACAAGAGTTAGGTTGAATTACTATTATTGTTGTTGTTGTTGTTGTTGTTACTTTAGCTGGACATTAATTGCTCTCTTAGTGGCTGAGAGGGCCCGCTGTTCTTCCAGAGGACCCAGGTTCAATTTCGAGCCACCTGCACGGGGAATCTGAAGCCTTCTGGCCTCTGGGCATCAGATGCGAAAGTGATACACAGATAAAATGCCCACGCATAAAAATAAATATTTTTTAGGATTTTATTTTTAGTTCTTGTGTCTGTGTGTACATGTACCTGCAGAAATCAGAAGAGGGTTCAGGGACCCCTGGACCTAAAGTTACAAGCAGTGCTTATTTGGGGGTCCTCTGGAAAAGATTAGGCACTCTTACCCACTGAGCCATCTCCAGCTCGCAGATTGAGTGCTTTTCAAAGGTGCTTATTTACAGCTTCCGTTTCCGTCCCTTTCTCAGGGCCTCTGGCCCAGGCAATCAGAAGTCTCAGACCTCAAAGGGGGTGAAGCTAGATAGATGTGGAAAAGTAAGATAGCGGCAGAGAGATGTCTAAACTGTTCCAGACACTCAGTCCTTCCTTCCCATCCTTCCCTGCTTCACCCTCAGAGACGGAAACAGAGGGAACTGTCTCCCCTGCCTTCCCAGGGCACCGAGACAGTCACACCGCCTGCACCAAGGAGAGGAGGAGCTGAGAGCCTCAAGTTTGAAGCCCAGCAGGGAGCAGCTCCCAGCTCAGGACACTGTTGCGTTGTCTTAGCAACTCTAGGATGTCCACCATGCTTTGTTTTTCTTCTCCACGCTCTGTTTATCTACCAGTAGGCAGAAGCCATTTCCCTTTGGTAGCTGCAGATGTCTGTAAATGTAGTATGTAGCAAGCATTGAATGTCCACCAGCCTGCCAGCCACGAAAGCGGTGCTGATAGCAGTCTGTCCTGCTTTTCCCAGCTATGTTTGATAAAGAGAAATAAAGGAAGAGCAGGTGAAGGCAACCTTGAGAGAGGCCTCAGAGAAGGTGCGAACATAAAAAAATATCAAATATAAGGAAACCTTCTGAAGTCAGGCTTGGTGGTGCACACCTGTAATCCCAGCTCTCAGAAGGCAGAGGCAGGCGGATCTCTGTGAGCCTGAGGCCATCCTGGTCTACAGAGGGAGCCCAGGACAGCCAGGGCTACACAGAGAAACCCTACTGGAAAAAAAAGAAAAAGGGAAGACGGAAAGAAAAAGAGAAAGCAAAAAGAACCTCTGCAAGCTTGCCAGACCAGAAAACTTCGGGGCTGCTCATGCAGGAACCAGCTCTCAACACTTTGTTCCTGCCTCCTGACAAGGCTTTAAACTGATGCCAACATCACCCTGCAAGTTCTTCCCCGATGTGAGACTTGCAGGGAGTAAGCTCGTTTATCTACAGCCATTCCTACTTTTATAGGTTACTTTCTAAGTAGGCCAGTATGTTTTCAGTGCCCGTAATCCCAATACACAGGAGTTGCAGAGCAGCTTGGGTAACACAGGAAGACCCCTTCTCAGCAGAAACAAAAACAAAACACTAAATAGCTAACTGTGTCCATGGGAAGGACCACCCAGATACAAGGTCTAGAAAGCTCTGTGAGGCAGCTGACCCTGAGGGAAAGAGGCAGAAGCAGAACACATTGTATTAGAGGCCAGAATGACCTAGCCTTGACCTGAACCACATGGAAAATGATGAGTTGCCTGTTTGGTACCAGAAGTCTCTCTGCCCGTACCCATCTGACCCCTGATTGCAGCCTTTGGCACCAGACTTGATACCGGCTATTGATCCGAAACTGCCTAATGGCAAGATGAGCATGTAGCAGACACAGCAGCGACATCTGATAGGCCTCTTTATCCCACTATATCATGGTCATCATCGCTGCCTAGCCTAAATAACAAAAGCAAGCAGCATCCACGTTAAGTCTGGAGAATTACAGAAATGGACTGTCCTGACTCATGTTGATCATCCCCTGAAGCTACAGCCCTCGATTTCTCCCACACTGTGTGTGTGTGTGTGTGTGTGTGTGTGTGTGTGTGTGTGTGTGTGTTCTACCTTAAGGCACTATTCTCTGTTCTTTTGTTGTTGTGGTGGTGGTGGTGGTGGTTGGGTTGAGACAGGGTTTCTCTATGTAGCCCTGGCTGTCCTGGACTCACTTTGTAGACCAGGCTGGCCTCGAACTCAAAGCGATCCACCTGCCTCTGCCTCCGGAGTGCTGGTCTAAAGGTGTGCGCCACCACTGCCCTGCTGTTCTCTTCTATTTTTGGTTGTGAGCCTTTAACAGCTGAGTCATCCCTCCAGCCCAAAGCACTACTCTCAGCAACATCTATTACCTCATTTAATCCTATGTTAAAGGCTAGAGTTGTAGATCAGGTAACAGAGCACTTACCTATTATGTAGGAAGCCCTGGGTTCAATCCCCAGTACTGCATAAACCACATGGAGTGGCATACACTTGTAATCTCAACACTTGAGAGGTAGACCAGGAATTAGTATTTTATATTTTAATAAAGTCCAAAAAGGAAAAGATTGAAAAAGGAAAAAAAAAAAGCTGGATACAGTGATACAGTCTTTGATCCTAGCACTCAAGAAGGAGAGGCAAGCTGAGCATGGTGGCGCATGCCTTTTTTTAATATCGGTGCTCAGGGAGGCAGAGGCAGGAGGATCTCTGTGAGTTTGAGGCCAGTCTGGTCTATAAAGTGAGTTCCGGAATGGCCAAGGCTACCCAAAGAAGCCCAGTCTCGAAAAATAGAACCAAAAAGACCAAGCCTATGAGAGGCTGAGGAAAGAGAACGAAGAGCTTAAGACACATCTCAACTGCATGTGATCATCTTGGGGGGGAGGGGGGCTAGCATTTTGCCACAAATGGGAAAGCAGGCAGCAGGCAGTTAGTAATGGAAGCAGAAAGGAGGCTGAGGTGATGACAAACCTGGTTCTCTATGACCTTTAGCTTGCAGAACATAGTAAGAGGAAAGATCTCAAGAAATGGCAAACCTCCTGGCATTGTAACGCCTTCCAGTGCCTATTCCAGGCGATTCCCTGTTTTCATAGCCCCAAGAGCAATGTCAGGGTCCTCAGAAGTCCACTGCAGAGCTGTTTCTATTTCGAGTCTCTGCACTCGACTTCCTCCAGTGGCAGACAGGAGCAAGAGTACTATTACGTGTATGTGTCTCGTGTGTGTGCAGTTGCCCTCACAGACCAGAAGGCGCTGAATCCCCTGGAGCCAAACCCAGGTCCTCTCCCAAAACGAAAGGTGATGGGCACCTGAGCCTGGTAAACAGACGCCTTCATTCCTCCCTAGCTGCTCACCCTCCACTGTTCTCCACCCCTAGGACTAAGCCCTGGAGCTGATGTTAATTCACACAAGTTCTCAAAAAGTTTGACATTGTGTAGGAAGACCAAAAACAGAACCATGCTGTTTGACCCAGACAACCCCATTTCATTTCTGGGAATTGATAGGACGACTGTGTAGTAATATAAAGTATTTATGATATAATGATTAAAAAGTCTGGAAGAATTGAGCAAGAGGCTAGCCAGATGTGACAGCAGCTTCAAAATAATGGATTTATTGCACTCTGCCTTTTCCCCAAACTTTGTTTGTTTTCTGAGACAGTGTCTCTCCAGGTAACCCTGGCTGTCCCAGAACTCTCTAAGTAGGCTATGCTGGGGCCTGGTCTACAGAGATACGTCTGCTTCCATCTCCGGAGTGCTGGGATAAAGGCCTGTGCCACCATGCCCAAATGTTCGATATTAGGATATTGATTTTTACCCTCTGATGCCATATCAGACTATACCAGTCAGGAGCAAATAGACAAGGCACAATCAGATGGGAAAGCTGACACCTGGTTTCTTAGGGATGGACTCAGCATCGCTGAGCACCGCTTCCTTTTTTTTAAAGATTTATTTATGTATTTATACATATGAGCACTCTATTTGCATGCATGCCTGTATGACAGAAGAGAACATCAGACCCATTATAGATGGTTGTGAGCCACCATGTGGTTGCTGGGAATTGAACTCAGTACATCTGAAAGAGTAGACAGTGCTCTTGACCACTGAGCCATCTCTCCAGACCCAACCGCTTACTTTCCAGGAGGGTAAACAGATTTTCAAATGTTGTACATAAATTATGTCATCACAAATACAATAATAGGACAGGCCAGGGCAATACAGCCTGAACTTGAGAGGTGGAAGCAGCAGGATCAGGAGTTCAAGGGCAACCTGAGATCTATCTCAAAAAGTCATTTTAAAAGAAATTTTTAAAACTAGGTTTCACAAACTGAATGTTAGTAAGAACCTCAAAGGAAAAAAAAAAAAAGCAATTATCTGCAAAGAGTAAAGGGGAATAGAGGAAGGCTTCCAAAAGTTTGGGCTGATTGATTCAAGTTCAGGTTTAAAGTTTATCTGCCAAGACAAAGGGGCCCCAACATGTACAAAGGCAAGAACATGTGAACTTGGGAAATTACTGAGGCAATTCGGGAAGACAACTGAGTGGGCGTGAGGCGCTTAGGAGTGAAAAAGCTTCAGTTAAAGTTGGATGGTGCAGGGCTCTGGGCTTTGGAGCAATCATGAGAGTTGCATTTTAGAGCGATGACTCTGGGCTGCGTGGAAAGAGTGGGAAGGAGGTCTTCGGGGTTGCGCTGGGTCGGGAAGAAAGGGTGGCCCTAGGGAAACCAGCGACTCCCTTTCTCAACATCCTTACACTTGGCCGGCGACTAGCGCCTCCAGAATCCCCCTCCCTTCTCCTCTCCTTAGGGCCCCGCGGGCGGGCGGGCGGGCAGCCGAGCCGGGGAGGCGAGGCAAGGGGTGGCCCTGCCTGGGTGGTCTCCAGCCCCGCCCCCCCGCGGCGCCGTTACCTAGCAACAGATCCGGCAGCAGGGCGGCGGGTAATTTGCGTCCCCCTCAGCCAATGGGAGGGCGTCACCTCGGCCAGCTACTTTTTCCGAGGCTCCCGCTGCTTCCCGAGACCCACAGTTGCCACCTTGAGCTCTGAGGCGCTTCTCAGCGGCCAGTTCCACCCACACGCGAAGAGCGCTTGGGACCACGGCCCACAGACCCAGCAGGGCCTGGCGCCACCACCCCGCACCGCCGCTCCCCGCCGCTCCTCTGCATCTGCACCCGTGTCTCACCACGACCGCACGTTCCGACCCCTTAGGTGAAGCCGGACGGCACGAGGGGCCAGGGTAGCCCATGGAAGCGCTCAGATAACGCAGGGCGGGGCGCTCGCGCCCCCCCCCCCCATCCTCGCCAGCATGGTTCGGCCACTGTCCCTTGGAGAGCTGCCTCCAAGCTACACACCTCCAGCTCGGTCCTCAGCACCTCAGGTGAGTAGAGGAGAAGCTAGAGAAAGCAGGGTCTGTCACTTGAACGTCCTTTCGCGGGGTGTGTGATGTTTACACGTCTACCTGGTCAGTGAAAACAGGGTGTCTGTGGGTTCACCTGTGCCCAACTGATCGCTAGCCTGTGTTTGCAGCTCATAACGCTCACAAAAAAGGGGGAGGGGCGTGCTCAGGTGTGCTCATAGAGCAAGCACAGGGGGAGAGAGTTAAGTCTTGCAAGTGTGAAGCCTTTATCTGTAGCTGCTACCTGGATGCAGACATCCAGAAGTCAGGAGACCAGGACGGGCTTGACAGAGGGAGAAAGCGGAAGGATTCTACGTCTTTACGCTGACACCTGGCTGACCCTTCTCTCTTTCCACCCCAGATCCTAGCGGGGAGCCTGCAGGCTCCTCTCTGGCTTCGTGCTTACTTCCAAGGCCTGCTCTTCTCCCTGGGGTGCAAGATCCAGAAACACTGTGGCAAAGTGCTCTTCCTGGGACTGGTGGCCTTTGGGGCTCTGGCACTTGGCCTCCGAGTGGCCATTATTGAGACAGACTTGGAACAGCTCTGGGTAGAAGGTGAGTTACCAACACTGGCCATAGCTGCTTTGGTATACAGAGCCCAAGACAAGGTCAGGATGAGGAGCTGGCTACTGATCTTGGCCAGCGGGCCTGGTCAAGGATCTAGGGGGCATCTCCTGATCAGAGCATGTGTATCTGGGCATTTTGGAGAATGCCTATTTCTCCCCCAGTCTCCCTCAGTTCTGTGAGTGGAGCCCAGGGCTTTGTGCATTCTAGGCAATTAAGTCTCTACCATCAACTGTATCCAGGTCTCACACCCTACCTCTCTCACCCATAAATGGACACTTGCAGATGGTAGTGTCCTGGGAATAAGCTGCTGGCCTCAAACTCAGAGACCCACCTGCCTCTGCCTCCCGAGCGCTCCTGGTATTAAAGGTGTGTGCCACCACCTCTTAGCTGCTCCCAGCTGGAATATTTGCCTTTGAATTGTGTATGTCTATTTAGCATTTATAGCTAGCCTTTTTTTAATTGTACATCAGGGTTCACAAATGGAACAAGACCCATTTTTTTCAGTAGCCAAGGAAAGTAAAATGTGTTTTGGGATAAGTTCCACACAAAACAAAGCAAAGTGTTATTGTATTGGCTAGCAGGGAGAGACGTCTCACTGACCAAAAAACTCGGAAGTTAGCACTGTGATTCTAGCTACTCGGGGTTGAGGTAAGAGAACTGCTTTCAGTCTAGCAATTCATCAACACCCTGTCTCAGAGAGAGACAGACAAAGAGACAGAAGGAAGATCACTGGGGATGTAGCTGGGTAGCATGGCAGACTGCTTGTCTAGTGTGCACAAGACCCTAAGTTTGATCCCTGATGCTGTGGGGAGGGGAGGAGGTGAAGCAAAAGAAAAGTTAGGTCTGACCCGGCTTCTGAGCAGAAATCTCAGGCACCCAGGCCCCTGTAGCCATTTAATGGAGAAATAGCCTAGACTTTGAGGCAATAGTCAGGGTCAAACGAGATCAAATCCTCACTTCCTAGTGGAGGCATTAAGCAACTCAGAATTTCACCACGCCTCTATTCTTTCCCGATGCCTGGTTTCCTATGGCAGCTGTTCCACAAAGGCAGGGTCTGCTCTGTTCTTCCCTGGGAAATCAGCATTTGTGGGCTCCCCAGACCTCCCCAGCCCTGGCCGGTTCCCAAGGCAGGTCCCAGGTCGCAGTCTCACACCCTCGAGTTATTTCAGATGCTGGCAAGTCCTAGGATACGGAGCAGATGTTCCTTGGAGCCTTCCTGCATCTCGGGCTCCCACAACCCCTCTCCACCCCCAGCCCTCCCCAGACTCCTAAGTGTTCACACTCTTAACACAGCCCTAGGGTCCAGAGCAGATGTTTCTCCCCGCCTGCCAGCCTGCCCCCGGCATCAGGACACACATGTGCACACACGCACAGATGCGTGCCCCCACACAAACCACTGCTGCTTGGGTGGTCCCAAATGACTTCTGAATATCCTGCCATAGGAGAGGGAGTCTCCCTCTGGTGCCCTTCCTCTTTCTGCATTCCCCAGATCTTCCCCTGTTAAACTCTGGCTTGGACATCCACGGTTGCTCATCTCTCTCCTGTCCTAGGCACTGCTAGGTGTTCTTGTGGTTATAAGGAAGGTAGTGTAAGATGGTGGCTGGTCCTCATGTTATCCGGGTGACCCTGACCTTGGGATCCTCCTGCAGCAGATCTCTTTGTGTTGAGATTAGTAGGATCACTGTCGAAAAGCAGTGGTCACGGTGTGATCTTTTCTCTATATCGATGTAGTTGAGTCTGCTCTCTTCACAGGGAGGAGCTGATCAAATTGAGAGCTGAAGAGACTTCCTTGTTTCTCGTTTTTGCTAGGACTGGAAGGAAGGAGCCTGCTTGGTTAGCAAGGTTCAAACAGAGGTCGGGGCCTTCCTTGGCTGTAAATGTGATGTGTTTTCCTTTGCCTCTCCTGACTTTGGGGGGTAGGTGGGAGAGCTAGGGATCAAACACCACTTCCCTGATCAAAATGAAGAGGCTTGCCCGGCGGTGGCGACACACACCTTTACTCCCAGCACTCCTGAGGCAGAAGCAGGAGGATCTCTGCTTTTGAGGCCAGCCTGGTCTACAGCATGAGGTCCAGAACAGAGAAACCCTATAAACCACAAAACGGGGAAGAGGGGTTCAAAAGTTGGTAGTCGTGAGGCCGGAAAGACAGGTTGTGGCTAAAGCACTTCCTGTACAAGCCTGGGAACCCGAGTGTGGACCCCAGCATCCATGTAAAAACCAGACGTAGCAGCGCACACCCTAACCCCAGCACCCGGTGAGTGGGACAGACGTATTCTAGAACCGCCAGCAAGTCCAACTGAAAAGATGCATTCCAGCGCAGGCAGAAACCTCTCAGAAAACAAGGTGGAGGGGCTGAAGAGATGTCTTAGTAGTTAAGAGCATTTGCTGTACAGTCTTGAGGACCAGAGTTCAGATTCTGGCACCCATGTAACAAACTGAGCATCACACACACACACAGTCCATCGCCCATGAAACAACCTGAGCATCAAATGCATAGTCCTGCCTTCTTCATGTGGACACAGACATGTACAGCTGCATGCATGCACACAAACAGTAAACTGCAAATGATAACACGTACCCTGACATGGAGATAAGGAGTGGGCAGCTATTTGATGTCAAAGGCGAGAGATGAGCACCCAGCTGTTGGTGGAACCCACAGCAGCTCAGAGCTAAACCCCTGGGGGCTGGTCTCAGTCCTCACCCATTTATCGGTCCTCCTTGTTAATGTCTCTCACAGCTGACTATGCTTTCCACCCTGTGATGGTGCCATAGTTAAGACCTTTTCGATCTTCCCCAAAACCCTACTAATTATACATTTGGAGTCCTTGTAGCCACATGAAAGGGAAAGAAAAGGTACACAGAACAGGAAGGAAGAGGCTGGGGTTTTATTGTTGTAGCAGGAAATTTGGCAATAGAGAATTCTTGGTTGATTAGTCTGGCAGACGGGGACATCACCCAGGACCCAGGTTTGTTCTTTCTCCTCTGTCTTCAACACATGAGACTTTGTCCTCAGGCTCATCCCAAAAAGCTGTTGTCCTGGACATGATAGCACCTACCTATAATTTTAGCACAGGGCAGATGGAAGCAGGAAGATCAGTAGTTCAAGGCTAGCCTCAGCTGCATAGTGAGTTCAAGGCCAGTCTGGGCCACATTGATGATGATGATGACAAGCTGCTTGCTACAATAGTGGGAAACAAAAGTTGTACCCGAGTATGGTGGCTCACGGCTAGAAGCAGAGGCAGGGTTCTTGTTGAGAGCTCTAGGCCAGCCAGGGAACATAGGCAGACCCTGTCTCAAAAGAAAAGAAAGAAAGGAAAGGAAAAGAAAAGAAAGAGGATTCTCTCTATCTTGCATCCTTTTTCCTTTCTTTTTTTAAACAGAGTGTAGTCCAGGCTTGCCATAAACTCATAGTGAGGGACAGCCTTGGTTCTCCCGCTTTCGTGTCCTCTTAGGATCACAGATAATTTGAGGCCAGCCTAGACTACATGAGGCCCCGTTGCCAAAAAAAACAGAAAGAAAGTGGCAAGGTGCCCAGATGCTGTATGGCTCGGTCAGTACGATGCTTTTCTAGCATATGGGAAGCCCTGGTTCAATTCCCTGCACTGCCTTTAGGCAGGCATGCTTATCTCGGCAGAAGGCAGGAAGACTATCAATTCACTGTCTTCCTCAGCTACAAAGCAAGTTCAAGGCCAGCCTGGGCTACATGAGAACTTGTCTTTAAAAAAAAAGGAGCTAGGCACAGTGGCACATCCTGTAATCTCAGCACTCAGGGAGGCAGAGGCAGGTGGATCTCTGTGAGTTTGTGGTCTACAATGCAAGTACAGCCAGGGCTACACAGAGAAACCCTGCCTTGAAAAAAAAAGCCAAAAAATGAAAAATAAGCTCTTTTTGCCCCATCTACTGTGAGAATGAAGACCATTCTCAGCAATCAGACGGTCGACATCCCAGAAAATGTTGACATCACTCCGAAGGGGCGCACAGTCATTATGAAGGGCCCCAGGGGAACCCTACGGAGGGACTTTAATCACATCAATGTAGAGCTGAGTCTTCTCGGAAAGAAAAAGAAGAGGCTCTGGGTTGACAAATGGTGGGGTAACAGAAAGGAACTGGCTACTGTCAGAACCATCTGCAGTCATGTTCAGAACATGATCAAGGGTGTTACATTGGGCTTCCGCTACAAGATGAGGTCTGTGTACGCCCACTTCCCCATCAACGTCGTTATCCTGGAGAATGGGTCTTTGGTTGAAATCCGAAATTTCTTGGGTGAAAAATACATCCACAGGGTTCGAATGAGGACAGGTGTTGCTTGTTCTGTCTCTCAAGCCCAGAAGGATGAATTAATCCTTGAAGGAAATGATATCGAACTTGTCTCAAATTCAGCGGCTTTGATTCAGCAAGCCACAACAGTTAAAAACAAGGATATCAGAAAGTTTTTGGATGGTATCTATGTGTCTGAGAAGGGAACTATGCAGAAGGCTGATGAATAAGGCCTAAGTTACCCTGCTCCAGAAACAAGATCCTGAATTATAAGTTTGATTTGGGTGTCTTTTGGAACAATAAAAGACTGATATTGAAAAAAAAATGAAAAATAGTGGGTTAGGGGCAGGTTCCTGAGGACAGAGCACGTGGCACACACTGGTGCCTGGGAGGTAGTATCTAACTGGCCAGTATCCGCTTTTGTAAAGGAACCAGTCCTTGGCAGATGTGTTTTCTGTTCCGCTCCCGCCTTCCTCCCACTTTCCCAGCTGTTGTGCTCTCTCCCAGTTTCCCTCCTTTTTCTGTCATGTCTTTTTTTCTCCTGCGACTACTGGCTACATACAGTTCCTTATCTGTGCCTGTGGTCCCAGGCAATTTCCTAGGTCTTTTGCCTTCATTCCTTCTTTAAAAAGGATTTCTTTCTTTTTATCGTATGTACATTGGTGTTTTGCCTGTGTGTATGCCTGTGGGAGGGTGTCGGATCCCCTGGAACTGAGTTACAGACAGGTGTGAGCTCTCATGTGGGTGCTGGGAATTGAACCTGGGACCTCTGAGCCATCTCTCCATCCTTTATTCTAATCTTCCCAAGGTGGGCACTATCTACCTCCATTTATTTGGTTGGCTTGGATTTTGAGACGGGGACTCACTATATAACCAGGCTGGGGAAGCACATGAAATTCAACATTAGTCCCCTTACTTCAGCTTTCAAAGTGCTGGGATTACAGAAATGAGCCGTCTCACTCAGCCTCACTTTGAAGATGAGTAAATTGGGCTGGAGAGGTGGCTTGGCGATTTAGAGCACTGGCTACTCTTACAGAGACCAAGGTTTGATTCCCAGCACCCACTTGATGGCTCACAACCATCTGTAACTCCAGCCCCAGAGGATCCGACTTCCTCATCTGACCTCCAAGGGCGCCGGGCATGCACCCATTACACATACAAACACGCAGACCAGCCATATGCATGAAATAATTATACCTAAAAACCTTTTTAATATTTTAAAATAAATTCTAAAAAGTGAGAATTGAGGCTCGGAGAGATTAATCTGTCAAGACACAGACTCCAGGAAGCAGGGCCTGGGATCAGGCCTGAAGATAGCTTTGCTCTGGTCCCTGAAGCTCTCGCCTCCTCCCGAGTACAGTATGTTCTCTCTGCCCTGGTATGGAGCCTCAGCCTTGTCAGCTGATGTCTGTCTTTTCCTGTCCACATTTTGTCCTGAGGATTCTTTAGTCTTGCTAGGGTATTCTTGCCCAGTGTAGCTGTTTCTTTCTCCTACTTTCTTACTGTCTCTCCCAGTTTCTTTCTTCTCCCATGCCTCCGTGTTCGCACAGGGTAGTTTCTCTCTGCCCTTCCCTCCTTCCTTCTCTGTGGCAGCCGCTAACCCAAGCCTAGTGGAATAAATAAATATAGACTTGGGCAGTCACGGGAATGGGGAAGAAGAGTGAGTTTGAAGGCAGTGTGGCTATACCGGACTATTCACGAGGAAGGGCAAAGGACCGAGCATGTGTGCAAATCCGCATTGGGAAGTTAACAGAGGTTTGAGTGAGGACAGCCTGTGATCTTGAAAAGGGGATTGGCTACTAGGAATGGTGGCACACACTTGTAATCCCAGCACTTGGGAAGTAGAGTTAGGAGGACAGTCCCACGTCTGAGACCATTTTGGCTACACAGTGAGTTCTTGACCAGACAGAGTGGGAAAAAAAAAAAAGAGTGGGGGACAGGTGAAGTGGAGTTGCGCATCTGGATTCCAGAGGGGGACAGTGGCCCTTCCCCTCCTCCAAGTCATAGGCCTAGCCCCTCGAAATGTCCCTTCCTAGCCAGGCAGGGTGCCTCACGCCTTTAGTTCTAGCGTTTAGGAGGCAGAGGCAGGTGGATCTCTGTGAGCTCAAGGCCAGCTGGGGCTGTTACACAGAGGAACCCTGTCTCAAAAAAGAAAAACAGCAACAAAAAAGTCCCTTCCTCTCTCACGTCCCAGTTACACAGTGTGATCCCATAGCTAGCGTGACGTAATAAAACTTGAGGGACGCTGGGATTAAGGAAGTCAAGGCAGGCCTGCCTCTCATCTCAGTGAGGCTGGGGAAGGCTGTCTAGATCTCTCGGCCTCCTTGATTTCAACTGCGCAAAGGCATGGAGGCCAGGGGCCATCACACTGAAGACCGACCTCACCTCACCAGGTGCTGCTGCCACTGCCTGGGGCTGACTGGAAGCAGCCTCTAGACCATATTTTTACTAAATGTTCCCCACAGGCCCCTGTGGTTCCTCTTTGTCCTGGCCAGATAAGCAGAGAGGGACTGGGGCCCTCTTACGCAGATGCCCCTACAACCATGCAAGCCCAACTCACACTGGTATTTTCCTTTTGCTGTGGGGGAGGGGGGCTCAGCCCCCCCACCCCCATCCTTTGCAGGCCTTCTACCAGTGAGTCACACCTGATTCACATTTTCAAGCCTTTGCACTGAACCCCAGCCACTGTGGGTCACACTTAAACTTGAGACCCCCATATAGTCCTACAGCTGTGGCTTCTCTACTCTCCTGAGAAAGAGCAGCAGGAGACTGCAGGGGTGAGGTAGAGGGGGGGGCATTGAGTAAGACCACCAAGGAAAAGGCAAAGACTCTTCCACAGCATTTCCTAACCTGGGCCCCTCAGAGACTGGGACTCCATTGCCCAGAGCCCGGTCTGCCTGGGCCCTCCTCCCAGCCTTTTCTCTTTGCTTTGGCAGTGGACAGCCAGGTGAGCCAAGAGCTGCATTACACCAAAGAGAAGCTGGGGGAGGAGGCTGCATATACCTCCCAGATGCTGATTCAGACTGCACGCCAGGAGGGGGAAAACGTCCTCACCTCTGAGGCTCTCAGCCTTCACCTCCAGGCAGCACTCACAGCCAGTAAAGTACAAGTGTCACTTTATGGGAAGTAAGTCTGGCAGAGGCCCTGGGTGCCTGGGCATGGCGGGTGCCCTGGAGGTTCTAGAACAGGGTTCCCTCTTCTCCTGATCACCTGTGCCCTGGTTCTTACAGGTCCTGGGATTTGAACAAAATCTGCTACAAATCAGGGGTTCCCCTTATTGAAAATGGAATGATTGAGCGGGTGAGTACCCCAGGGCTGTTCCTGAGAGCTGGGCAGAGGTGCCGTGGGAAGGCTGAGACTCACAGGGTGTGGGTGTTAGGGAGGATAACAGGGTATCCTAAGGGCAAGAGTGACGAGACCTGGGGTGTCCTTGGCAGATGATCGAGAAGCTCTTCCCGTGTGTGATCCTCACCCCGCTTGACTGCTTCTGGGAGGGAGCCAAACTCCAGGGGGGCTCTGCCTACTTGCCGTGAGTGCCACCCCAGCTGCCCCCGAAGCCCTGTTTTATCTCCCGCCAGGGACTCCCCTGCAGCATGAGGAGGTGTAGGGGCATGGATAAAAAGGATAGTGAGAGAGCCTTGCCAAGTCCCGATTACCTCCCAGAATGGGATCAGAGAGAGCCTGGTCCGCCCAAGCCTCCCCACCTGCCTCTCCTCACTTCCCAAGGGAAGGAGGGCCTGTCTGGTTTAGACAGAACACAAAGATCCTCAGGCAAAGACTCTCCGAGACGTTCCTGCTCACATATAGCTATTGGCTGAGTTGTTGCGTGGACTTTAAAAAAAAAAAAGGCCTGTTAGATACAGGTGCGTGCCTGGTTATAGGTTAGAACCAGGGCAGACATCTTTGTTTTGTTTATTGTTTTTGAGACAGGGTTTCTCTGTGTTGCCCTGGTTGTCCTGTATTCACTTTGTAGAGCAGGCTGGTCTCGAACTCACAAAGACATGGCTGCCTCAGCCTCCCAGAATGCTGGGGTCACAGGCGTGCGCCACCCCGCCCAGCTTAGGGCAGACATCTTAGTATAGTCTCACTGTGAGGCTTTTCTGGACCTGTCCATGTGTCAAGCACACTCATCCCGAGGTCTCTGGCGTCCAAAGCTCACTGCAGCAGCCTGGTGTGCAGGTTGCAGCCTGGCAGCTGAGGCCAGCTGAGCCTCGCACTCTCTCCTTAGGGATCACCCTTTGAGGGTGAGGGAGTGGGTGAAGCAGGGGTCCACAGCGGGCAGAGAGCAGGCGTTGTTTCCTGACCATCCTTAACCACAGGCTTTCCCCCAGGGGCCGCCCCGACATCCAGTGGACTAACTTGGATCCCCAGCAGCTGCTGGAGGAGCTGGGCCCCTTTGCTTCCCTGGAGGGCTTCCGGGAGCTGCTCGACAAGGCACAGGTGGGCCAGGCCTACGTGGGACGACCCTGTCTGGACCCCGGTGACCAGCACTGCCCATCTAGTGCCCCTAACCATCTCAGCAGGCAGGTGGGTTCCTGGCCAGATCTGACAAGACGGTTTCTTGTCCCTCTCTATTCCCTGCGTTTCTGTGTTTGGAGAGGTGCTCTGCCCAGCTCCATTTCCTGGAAACACGCGCGCGCACACACACACACACACACACGTGTACATGTGAGTGTTCCAGCCTTTTTCATTTCTAAAGAATCCTCAAGACACACGAATAACCTTTTTCTAAAAATTGTGTGTAGGTTTCTGTGCCTGAATGTGCATGTGAGTGCAGGTGCCTAAGGAAGCCAGACGTGTTGGAGCCTCTAGAGCTGGACTTAGAGACAGGTGTGAGCTGCCTGAAATGGGCCCGGGAAGAGCAAGCAGCAAGTGCCCTTAACCTCTGAGCCATCTCCGCAGTCCCGTCCTTTCATTTTGTTTTTCAGTATTTGGCTTTGTTTTTTCCTTTGTTGTTGTGTGGTTGGTTTGTTGGGGAAGGGGGCAGGATTAAGACAGGGTCTCACTGTACAGCCCTGGCTGGCTTGGAACCTACTGTGTAGACCAGACTGGTTTTGAACTCACAGAGACCCAAAGGCCCAACTGCCTCTGTCTCCCAAGTACTAGGGTTAAAGTCTACACCCTGCTTTTGTTTTGTTTTAGGGTGTGTGTGTGTGTGTGTGGCCTATTTGCATATATGCATGCCTGTGGAAGCCAGGAGAGTGTCAGATCCCTGGAGCTGCAGTTGCTGTTAGATGTGGCTGCTGGAAACCAAACTCTGATCCTCTGGAAAGCAGGGAGCGCGCACCGTCTGCCATGCCCCTCCCCAACCCCCATTTCTCAGCTTATTAAAGTGGGGTCTTGCTATATAGTTCTCAGAGGCCCGAAACTTGCAATGTAGGCCTCCAACTCAAAGGGTAGTTTAGGACAACCTTGAACTCTTAATCCTGCTGCCTACACCTTCCAAGTGCTATGATTACAGGTATGTAATCATACCTGGCTTGCTTTTCTTCCTCCTCCTCTTCCTCATCCTTTTCTCCCCCCCCCCCCCCATTAAGCTGCTCTCTGCAGCCCAGGCCATCCCTAACTCACAGCAGAGCTGTGCCGGAGCTGTACCCACGGCCACCATGAGAGCTGCCTTTCCTTTTCAGAACTCAAAGCCAGATGTTACAAAAATAGACTGTGTGGGGCCAAGGCAGGGTGACGCACACCTCAAGTCCCAGCACTCCCGATGCAGAGGCAGGTGGATCCCCAAGTTCAGACCTAAACTGCATAGGGAGGCCCAGGCTAGCCAGGGCTACACAGTGAGACCCTGTCTCCAAAATACTACTGCTAATAACAACAGACATAGCTTATACAAGGAACCCAAAAACAAAAATGCTAGAGCCAAAAATAGAGCTCGGTTGGTAGAGTGCTTGCGTTCATGTGTGAGGCCCTGGCTTCAATCCCTAGCACCACACAAAATTCATAAACGTGGGCATGATAGCTCATGCCTAGAGCCCTCAGCACCTCAGAGGTGGAAATAGAGGGATGGGAAGTTCAAGGCCAACCTGCACAATGAAGGATGCAACGAAAGCTAACTGTAACCGCTGCACCTCATCTCTCAAGCGTCTGGGTATGCTTGGTGCGACCCTGCCTTCAGAGCCCTCTGTGGTTGCGCCCGTTCCTTCCAGCAGCCCATTTCCAGGCCTTTGCTTCCTCTTGTGGCCTCTGTAGGAGGCGAGAGACACTGCCTACACTCTTGACATACAGGAGAAGAGTCAGGCCCACCGAGTTTTGTGTCAGGCATGGGTCTTGGAGGTCCAGGTCCAGGGCTTTATCCAGTTTTAGTTTTGCACACTCACACTGTTCTCAAGACTCATTAACCTTTTCCTGTTCCCCTCTAGGCTCCCAATGTGGCCCGAGAACTGAGTGGGGGCTGCCACGGCTTCTCCCACAAGTTCATGCACTGGCAAGAGGAGCTGCTCCTGGGAGGCACGGCCAGAGATCTCCAAGGACAGCTGCTGAGGTCGGGCCTCCCCCGGATTTGACGGGGGGTGGGGGGAGTGGGCAGGGGACCTGGGAATCCACACTGAGTGTCCAGCTCTGACCCCCCCTCCCACCCCACCCCCAGGGCCGAGGCCTTGCAGAGCACCTTCCTGCTGATGAGTCCCCGGCAGTTGTATGAGCACTTCCGAGGTGACTACCAGACACATGACATCGGCTGGAGTGAGGAGCAGGCCAGCGCGGTGCTGCAGGCCTGGCAGCGGCGCTTTGTGCAGGTCGGTATGGACCAGGGCGAAGGAGTTCTCTGAGGCCGCTCCTTCCTCCTGCCCCCTCCTCATGCTCGCCCTGTCTCTCCAGTTAGCCCAGGAGGCTCTGCCTGCCAACGCATCCCAGAAGATCCACGCCTTCTCCTCCACCACCCTGGATGACATACTGCGCACGTTCTCTGAAGTCAGCGCCGCCCGGGTGGCAGGCGGCCATCTGCTCATGGTGGGTCCTGCGTCTGGCGACCTCGCCTCCAGCAAGTTTGCACGCTGGGAATCCCTGTCTGAGACTGTGTCTTCTCTCCCCATAGCTGGCCTATGCCTGCATAACCATGCTACGGTGGGACTGCTCCCAGTCCCAGGGAGCCGTGGGTCTTGCTGGGGTGCTGCTGGTGGCCCTGGCAGTGGCCTCAGGCCTTGGGCTTTGTGCCCTCCTTGGCATCACTTTCAATGCTGCCACTACTCAGGTAAACCCTGCTGGGTGGGGCAGCCTTTGGGCCCGTCTCCAGGTGACTCAGTCCTTCCAGGTGATCCACTCCCCACTCTGCCCCCTCCAGGTGCTGCCCTTCCTGGCTCTGGGCATCGGCGTGGATGACGTGTTCCTGCTGGCTCATGCCTTTACAAAGGTCCCGCCTGACGTCCCTCTCCCAGTAAGGACCCACCCACCAGCTTGGGCTCATCTGAAGTTCATCAAAGTGGTTCAAAGCCTCCTGTCTGATTGGCTCATTAACCTTTTTGTGCATAGAAAATGCACATAAGTATCTATACTTATGGGAGTAGGAATAGCAGTGCTTGTGTCCTGAGGGTTGACACAGGACCAGCGATGTAATTCAGGACTGGTGCATGGAAGGGTACCTGCCCCGTTCACAGTACCCAGCAAATGTTGGCTGCTGTAGCATCAGAATTCCATTTCTGTCAAGTTTCTGAGCCTCCCTTTGCTTTGCCTTGACCTCCCAGAGCCATGTGTGACCTGTGGGCATGCCCTGTTCTGTCCTGGCAGGAGCGGATGGGCGAGTGCTTGAGACGCACAGGCACCAGCGTGGCGCTCACCTCCATCAACAACATGGTTGCCTTCTTCATGGCTGTCCTGGTCCCCATCCCTGCACTGCGGGCTTTCTCCCTGCAGGTGAGGCCTCATAAGTGAACAGGTGGGCAGGGTGGGCGCGCCGTCGGAGCATGCTTCACTCAGCCTTTGCCCCGCCCCCCGCCTCCCTACCCCAGGCAGCCGTAGTGGTCGGCTGCAGCTTTGCAGCGGTCATGCTTCTCTTTCCGGCCATCCTCAGCCTCGACCTACGCCGGCGCCACCACCAGCGCCTGGACATTCTCTGCTGCTTCTCTAGGTACTGTCCCTTCGTGTCTGAGGTTTTCCCTCCTCAACCTCACCCTCGCCTGCCCCCTGCCCTGCATTTCAACATGACCCATCCTCCCTCCCTGACTCTTCCAGCCCCTGCTCTGCTCAAGTCATTCAGATGCTGCCCCAGGAACTAGGAGACAGAGCGGTACCAGTGGGCATTGCCCACCTGACTGCCACCGTGCAAGCGTTTACCCACGGTGAAGCCAGCAGCCAGCATGTCCTCACCATTTTGCCTCCTCAAGCCCACCTGCTGTCTCCGATTCCTGACCCACTGGGCTCTGAACTCTACAGCCCTGGAGGGTCCACACGGGACCTTCTCGGCCGAGAGGAGGGGACAGGGGCAACAGCGGCCTGCAGGTCCCTGCTCTGTGCCCACTGGACTCTTGCCCATTTTGCCCGCTATCAGTTTGCGCCCTTACTGCTCCAGACACAAGCCAAGGTGAGTCCAGGTGGGGCAGAATGGAGGCTCAGGGCGTCTGGCCCCAGGGAGGGCTTGAGGCCAACCCTGGGCCTCCTGCTTAGCCCCCATTCCCCACAGGCCCTGGTGCTGCTCTTCTTTGGGGCACTTTTAGGCCTGAGTCTCTATGGAGCCACCTTGGTACAAGATGGGCTGGCCCTGACAGATGTGGTACCTCGGGGCACCAAGGAACATGCCTTCCTGAGCGCCCAGCTCAGGTACTTCTCCCTGTACGAGGTGGCCCTGGTGACACAGGGTGGCTTTGACTACGCCCACTCCCAACGCGCCCTCTTTGATCTGCACCAGCGCTTCAGTTCCCTAAAGGCTGTGCTGCCCCCACCTGCCACCCAGGCACCCCGCACCTGGCTGCATTACTACCGCAGCTGGCTACAAGGTAAGAGGCCAAGAGCCCAACAGATAGGAACGCCTCACAGCGTGGTCTTTAAGAGCTGTAGGCTGATCCTGGCCCGTCCTGTGTATCCAGGCATCCAGGCTGCATTTGATCAGGACTGGGCTTCTGGACGTATTACCCGCCACTCTTACCGCAACGGCTCTGAGGATGGCGCCCTGGCCTACAAGCTGCTCATCCAAACCGGGAATGCCCAGGAGCCTCTGGATTTCAACCAGGTACGGAGTCGGCTGACTGGTCAAAGAGCACCGGTGGGCTCCAGACCTCAGCCCAGGCCTTTAGCCTCCTCTGCCTTCACAGCTGACCACAAGGAAACTGGTGGACAAGGAGGGACTGATTCCACCAGAACTCTTCTACGTGGGGCTAACTGTGTGGGTGAGCAGTGACCCCCTGGGCCTAGCAGCCTCCCAAGCCAACTTCTACCCCCCACCTCCCGAATGGCTGCACGACAAGTACGATACCACTGGGGAGAACCTTCGCAGTGAGTCCTGGGGGAGCTCAGCCGGAACCTGGTCCTCGCCCACACAGGCCCAATTCCCCCAGCCCCCCCCCCCCCCATGTTCCTTTCTTTTCCTCACCTCCCTCTGTCCTGTCCGTAGTCCCGGCAGCCCAGCCTTTGGAGTTTGCCCAGTTCCCCTTCCTGTTGCATGGACTCCAGAAGACTGCAGACTTCGTAGAAGCCATCGAAGGGGCGCGGGCAGCATGCACAGAGGCGGGCCAGGCAGGGGTGCGTGCCTACCCCAGTGGCTCCCCGTTCCTCTTCTGGGAGCAGTATCTGGGCCTTCGGCGCTGCTTCCTGTTGGCGGTCTGCGTCTTGCTCGCGTGCACCTTCCTTGTCTGTGCTGTGCTGCTGCTCAGTCCGTGGACAGCCGGCCTCATAGTGAGTGCTTGCAGGGTGGGGTGGGAAAGACCACAGCGGCAACCCACCCTGCCCTGTCCAGACCTCTGCTGCTCCCGCCAGGAGCCCTGGGTAAGCCCTGTCCTCCGCAGGTGCTGGTCCTGTCCATGATGACCGTGGAGCTCTTTGGTATCATGGGATTCCTGGGCATCAAACTGAGTGCCATCCCCGTGGTGATCCTTGTGGCCTCTGTAGGCATTGGTGTTGAATTCACAGTTCACGTGGCACTGGTAAGCATAAGCCCTGGAAGAGAAGGCCAGCTGGTCCATTCTTAAAAACGATGAGATCACCCTCTGTGTGCTGGGGACTATCTAAACATTTAAGCTGCGCGTGGTGGTGCACACCTTTGATCCCAACACTCAGTAGGCAGAGGTGAGCAGATCTTTAGGAATCGGAGGCCAGCCCCATCTATGGATTGCCAGGCCAGCCACGCATACATAATTAGACCCTTCCTAACTGCAACAACAGCAAAAAGAACTGGGAAAGCCAGAGGCAGGCATGGGCACACACTTAGAGTCCCATCACTTGGCAGACAGAGGCAGTGAGGTAATTCAAGGCCATTCTTGGCTATAGTATGAGTCTGAGACCAAAGTAGCTCCAAAGAGGAGGAGTAAAGTGGGGAGATTTGAGCATGGTGGCTCAAATCTGAAACCCCAGCTTCTCAGGAGACTGAGGCAGGCCGCTCAAGAATTCAAGACCAGCCTGAGGAATTGAGCAAGATCTTACCTCAATAAATAGACATAAGGGTTAGAAAGATGGCTCAGTAGTTAAGAGGTCTGGCTGCTCGTGCAGAAGACCGTGGTTCAATTCCCAGCACCCACATGGGGGTTCACAACCATCTGTAACTCAAGCTGCAGGGGACCGACACCCTCTTCTCGTTTCTTTGTGCATTAGGCACACATGGTGTGCATACATGCGAGTGTACATACACGCATGCAGGCAAAGCACTCATTCACATAAATAAATCTAGACCTAAAAATAAATTAAAAAGGGCTGGGAACACAGTGCAGTAGTGCAGCCATGGCCATTGTCCAGAAGGCACCGAGTTAAAGCTGCCGTTGAGCCGCGGTGTGGGTGCCGGGAATTGAACCCAGGTCCTCTGCAAGAGCCACCAGTGCGCTCAGTCACTGAGCCACCTCTCCAGCCGTAATGCTTAGATCTTAAGTAGTCCAGATGGTCAGTGAATAAAGAAGGGTCATATCTGTAGTGAGAAAGAAATGAAGGCTTGCTTGGAGTTGCTTGAAGACAGAATGAAAGGTGGGAAGGCAGGAAACATTTCCCCCTCAGCCAATCTCATGTAGTTCAGGCTGACCTATTACTACCTTCCTTTCTGAGGATGACCTTGGACCCTGATCTTCCTGCCTCTGCCTCCTCCATGCTTGGGTTCACCACCATGCCAGGCTACATCCTCATCCCTAGGAACCAATCGTTCTTTCAGGTAGTTTTACCATAGAAGGGATCAGGGATTGCATGGGTAGCAGTGTGTGGGGAAGGAGGGATTCTACCGAAACAAATGCCTAAGACCCAAAGAAGGTCCAGGACTCTCCCAGAGCTTCCCGCTTACGGGCCGGCTAGACACCAACACACCAACCAGTCTCCACAAAGAGCCTTCTTCTCCCATCCCCGCAGCCCTACCCGGGCGGATTCTGAGGACGATGTGTGAGGCTGCTTTGATGGTATATGTGTAATCAGGCACTCAGTCAGAGACAGGAGGAGCACAGCAATGCTAAGGACAGTCTGGGCTACATAGTGACCTGAAACAAACAATAAAACAAGCAGGTGAGGTAGCGTAGGACTGTAACCCAGGACTTGGTTGGTAGAGGCAGGATGAGTTCATCCACAGTAACAGGTCTGCGGCCAGCCTACGGAGCAAGTCAGAGACCAGTTAGGCTCCATGAACGCCTGTCTCAAACAAACAATAAAGACTGTAGGTCTACTTCAGGAGTGAGGGCATGAGTTATATATTCCCCGGCACCGAGATGGGGGCGGGGAGCAGCCAGTGTGCAGTGGTGGCACACACCTTTAATCCCGACACTCCTGAGGCAGAGGCAGGAGGACTTGAGGACAGCCAGAGCTACACAAAGAAACCCTGTCTTGAAATGTTGCCCTGAGGGGCTCAAGAGAAAGATTCACAGTAAAAAAAAAAAAAGGCTACTCTTGCAAAGGACCCCGGTTAAATTCCCAGAACCCATTTGGCCGCTCACAGCCATCTATACCTCCTTTCAGGGGACCCAAAGCTCACCTCAGGCACTGCACACACACACATATATATATACATATACACACATATGCAGGCAAAACACCCATACACTAAAATTAAAGAGGGTTTCTCTGTGTAGCCTTGGCTGTCCTGGAGTCACATTGTAGACCAGGATGGCCTTCCACTCACAGAGATCCGCCTGCCTCTGCCTCCCAGAATGCTGAGATTTATAGGTGTGTGCCACCCTGCCTGGCAACAAAAAACAAAATGAAATTTAATTTTAAACACTGCCCTGGGGATGGAGAGGTGGCTCAAAGCTAAGAGCACCGACTGTTCTTCCAGAGGATCTGGTTCAATTTCCAGCATCCACATGCAACTCCAAACTGTCTGTAACTCCTACTCCAGGGATTCAATACTCTCTCTCACACACACATACAGGCAAAACACCAATTCACATAAAATGCAAATAAGTAAATTATTTCAAAAAAAGGTGGTGGTGCTTGCCTTTATTCCCAGCACTCAGGAGGCAGAGGTAGGTGGATCTTTGTGAGTTTGAGGCTAGCCTGGCCTATAGAGTGAGTTCCAGGACAGCCAGGATTACAGAGAAACCATATCTCAACCCCACCACCACCACAAACACACAGAAAAAGCTACCCTGAGGGCAGGCATGGAAGCACATTTATAATCCCAGCACCTGGGAGGTAGAGGCAGGTAGATCTGTGTGATTTCAAGACCAGCTTGGTCCACATAGTGAGTTCCAGAACAACCAAGACCACAAAACAAAACAAAAGCTATCCTGAGAAGTGACATCACCACGTTGTCCATCCTCTTTGGCCAGGAGTTGGCACACATTTTTTTATTGCCACCTATATTTAACTTTGAAGCAGGGAGGAACTGTTCAGGGGACAACTTGCAGTAGCCAGCTCTTGCCTTCCAGTTTGTGGACCCTGGAAATGAACTCAGATCACCAGGTTTGGCCAAAAGCTCCCTTATCCCCTGAGCCCGCTTGCTGGCTGTGTAAAAAGCTAGGCAATAAGCCGTTCAGATTCCACAGGCAATCTGACCGTCAGAGCATGGGTAGCAGTTCTTTTTTTAGGTCTCACTGTGTAGCTCTGGCTATTCCGAAACTCACCGTGTAGACCAGGCTGGCCTTGAACTTACAGAGATCCTCCTGCCTCTGCCTCTAAGAGCTGGGATTAAAGGTGAGCAAAACTACTGACCAGACACCATTGACACCTACCCTAGGCATTGCCCTGCATGGCCAGACACATCTCTAATGTTAACAAAGTGGACTGGAAGATGCTTCCAGACCATTTCCTTCTGTGGGGGAAGGCCTGGGTGCACCCTGGAATGGAAAAGCCATCCCTGGGGATACTGGATGCACTGGGCGTGACTGGCAGAGGACCGACTCCAGGCCTCTTCCCTAGAGCTTCCTGACCAGCCAGGGTAGCCGGAACCTGCGGGCTGCTCGCGCTCTAGAACAAACATTTGCCCCTGTGACGGATGGAGCGATCTCCACATTGCTAGGACTGCTCATGCTTGCTGGTTCCAACTTTGACTTCATCATAAGGTACAAGAGGGCTCAGGAGGAGGAGACTGCCCGCCCCGGCCTCGGGGCCTGGCCACCAACCTGCCCTCTTTCCCAGGTACTTCTTTGTGGTGCTCACAGTGCTGACACTCTTGGGCCTGCTCCACGGACTCCTGCTGCTGCCGGTGCTGCTCTCCATCCTAGGCCCCCCGCCACAGGTGACCAAACGCTCGCTTTGCCCACGCCTAAGGGACCAGGTGGAAAAGCAAGGGAAGGGACGGACCCATTACCAAATGCCTTCGGCGGCTAGCAGAGGGCCCTCCACAGCTGAAAGTGGCAGCGGCAGGTGCCATGCCCCTGCTCCTCAGCTGCAGCCTTTTAGGACCCAGAGCGGAGGGAGTGTTGAGAAGCCCGGCTTTGTCCACAAAGGGGCTCACTGGGGCCGGTGTCTCTTCCAGGTGGTACAGATGTACAAAGAGAGCCCACAGGCCCTAAGCCCTGCAGCTCCGCAGGGAGGTGGACTCAGGTGGAGCATGCCCCCCACCCTGCCCCAGAGCTTTGCCAGAGTGACTACCTCCATGACTGTGGCCCTTCACCCACCACCGCTACCTGGCGCGTACGTCCACCCAGCCTCCGATGAGCCCACGTAGTCTCCGGCTGCCACCGCAGTTGCCGACGGCTCTTAGCAACCTCGGTTCTGGAGGGCTGGGTCTAACCACTGTGCGAAAGAGCATCGCAATCACAGAGGCGCTACAGGGCCATATGAAGTCGCTGGGAAGCCATGGTGGGGTATGGAATGCGGGGTGGACCCTGGAGGGGCGCCTCATCCTGCTGTCTGCATCTCCTCCCCGGACTCAGCCACCACAAACCTGATACCCAAAGAGAACAGCTGCTGCTTGGCCGAGAGCGTCCTAGCACGAAGGACTCACGGGAGGGTTCATGTCCTTATCCAGTTTGGGGAGAAAGACTGCTCTGCCCGCCGTGCAGCCCTATCCCGCCGCCCGCACTGTCACCTCGGCAGACCAAGCCTGAGGGTCCTGAGCACATTCTCCCATCCCTGGCCCTTCATTGCTTGGCGACTCCTCGGAGCCCCTCCGCCCTCCCCACCGCCTACCATATAAATTATTTATATGAAGATGTTTATTTTTGTATATAGATGCTATCACTGCTGAAAGTTTTATTTTTAAAGAGTGAAATATATTCTATACAAACTCATTTCAAATGACTGTGGTGTTTTTGTTTTGTTTTTTTCTTAGATGACTCATGAAAGTTAGCCATCAGAAGTGGCTTGCAGGGTATCAGGGCCTGAAATCCTGGGTTTGTCCAGTTCTGGGTAGGAAAGACTTCAGATGCTGATGTTTTATCAAAATACTTGGTAGTGGGGTCAGCATAAATGTTTAATAAGGCTCTTTGGGAGCTTGGGGCTATCATGCAGGGATGGCCAAGTCCAAGAAACACCACACACCCCACCAATCCTGAAAATGGCACAGAAATGGCATCAAGAAACCCTGTCACCAAGATATGAATCTCTTAAAAATATCTACCCAAGTTCCTGCAGAACATGCGGCTTGCCAAGAAGCACAAGAGTTGCAGGCCTGAAGGAGACTCAGGCAGGCAGTGTGAAGGCAGTGAGTGACAAGCGAAGGCCATCAAGGCCCTTGTGAAGCCTAAGGTGGGTAAGCCCACGATGCCAAAGGGCCCCAGCTGCAAACTCAGCCAGCGACCTTGCTTTCATTGCTCACCCCAAGCTTAGGAAGCAGATTCAAAGCTACATGGCTAAGAGTCATAAGCTGTACCAACCGAAGCCTAAGATTCAAGGCAAGAGGCCACAGCTCCAGCTCAGGCTCCCAGGGTGTCCAGGCCCCTGTGGAGGCCCCATAGAAAAGGCTTCTATCAGCCAATGTGAGACAGATGGACTGGTGTGCCCCACATTGTTTTTACAAATAAGGCAAGGTCTGTTTAAAGAAGAAAAAATGCTTAGTAAGCTGAGTGTGGTTGCATACATCCATAATCCCGGCACTCAGGGAGACAGAGGCAGGCAGATCTCTATAAATTTGAGGCCAGCCTGGTCTACAGAGTTCCGGGACAGCCAGGGCTACAGAAGAAACCCTGTCTTGAAAAACAACAACAAAAAAGGCTGGCGAGACGGCTCAACAGATAACAGTGCTTGCTGCACAATGGTGGAAACCCGACCACCGGGTCAGGTCACCGGGACCCACATAAAGGGGGAGAGAACCGGCTCCAGGGTTGTCTTCTCATCTCCACACGTGCCGGGGCAGGGACTCCTCTGTGTCCCTCTTCCTGTCCCCACCACAAGGAACAAGGAGAACAGCCCTGAAAGAGCATGAGAACTGAGGAGTTAGCACCCTGCACAGTAGCATATCTTTAGAGCCCCAAGGCTGAGGAAGGACTGTAAATTTCAGGCCAGCACGGGCCACAGAGTTGACACTAACCTGCTGAGCAATCTGGGAGAGTTAACCCACCTTGTTCATCAAGTAGGAAAAGCAGGAATTTTATTTGGGTACTGGAGAGATGGGTTAGTGATTGAGAGCACTTGTTGATCCGGCAGAGAACCCAAATTCTATTCCCAGAGCCCACAGGGCAGTTTACGACCTTCCCTAACTCCCGGTCCAGGGGACCTCATGTCCTCTCCTGACTTTCATGGACATGACACACGTGCAGGCAAAACCCTCATACACATAAAAGATACGTAAATTAAGAAAATTATATCAGAGGTTTTTTGTGTTTTTTTTTTGTTTTGTTTCGAGACAGGGTTTCTTTGTGTAGCCTTAGCTGTCCTGGACTCGCTTTGTAAACCAGGCTGGCCTCGAACTCAGAGATCCACGTACCTCTGCCTCCCTGAGTGCTGGGATTACAGGCGTGTGCCAGATCAGAGTATACTTTTTTTATTTACTTATTTAGAGACTGGGTCTTACTATGTAGACCTGTTGGCCTCGAACTCGTAGAAATCTACCTGATTCTGCCTCAGCCTCCAGAGTGCTGGGACTACAGATAGGCACCCCCACACCTAACTTTGTTTTTGCTTATTAGTTGGTTTGTTGGGGTAGAGTCTTAATTATATTGCCAAGCTGGCCTCAACTCCATGTAGCTCAGGTTGGCCTCAGACACACTGCTGCCTTTTTTGGCATGGCAGGCATGTACCCCCATGCCCAGCAAACTTGAAGACATGTGGCTAATTTTTTTTTCCTTATGGTTCTTTTTGCAGTATTAGGATCAAACCCAGGGCCTCCTGGATGCTGGGGGGAAGGCTCTCCCACCGGCCCAACACCCAGCTGCTTTCGGTATTTTATTTCCCTTGTGTTTCCCGAATCCCAGGCCAGCTTCACATTCACTCTAGGATGATCTTACACTCCTGATCTCCTGCCTCTGCCTTCTGTGTGCTGGGACTGCGGTGTGCACCAACAGTTCTTACTCTGCGGCCCAATGTGGACTGAAACTCTGCTTTAGCCTCCACTAGCCTGGTTCCCATTCAGGACTTCAAGCGTGCAGCCGGGAGCCACCTGTGGCGCTCCTGTTTAAAACTTGGGATGTTTTAGGCCTCTACCTCCCTTCCACCAACCCCAAACCTTCAGAGGGAGAAAAGGTTAGTCCCCGCTAAGAGGGGGCCCAGACCCCTTTACCTCTCCCTGCTAATTAGGGTCAAGGGGTTCTTTTAGGGCTCTGTACCAATCTCCATCAACCGCAGACACAGCCAGCAGTCTCCTCCATGCCAATGCGCCCTGAAGCATTTCTCTCTGTCTTCTCTCTCTCTCTCTCTCTCTCTCTCTCTCTCTCTCTCTCTCTCTCTCTCTCTCTCTCTCTGTCTTTCTGCTCCAAACAGCCAAATCTTCTCTGGCCTCTCCAAACCACGGGCCACATAGCCACACCTTCTCCATCTTGGCTCTCACCTTTATAGTCTCAGAGTCCTAGACCACGCCCCTCTCCATGCCACACATGAAAGCCGTTCTCAGCAGGCAAAGATCACGCCCCACAGGTGACATTTAACAGGTGTGAACAAACAATAGCCCAACTAAAATCCCACACTTGGGATTAAAACAAAAGCATATTTACATAACATACAAAGAAACCAAAATTTCCATTACCCAAGTGAAATTAAGGAACTTGTAGGAGAAATGATCTGTTATCTCAAATGTTTTCCGTCTTGGCTAGCACCCCACTCTGCAGTGCTGGATGGAACGCACTCTGTAGAACAGTCTGGCCTCAAACTCACAGGGATCCACCTGCCTCTACTTTTCTGAGTGCTGGGAATAAAGGTGTGTGCTACCACACCAAGCATGCACGAGTGATCATAGCCTCGGAACACAGATTTGAGTTACTCTCTGCTCCAGTGGTCAGAGCCTGATGAAGCTTTCGTTTTTGTTTGGTTGATTGGTTGGTTTTTCTTTGTAACTTATTTTTTAATTCATATATTTATTTTACATCCCAATCACAGGCCCTTCTTTCCTCCTGGTCCCTCCTTCCCACCCTCTTCACCCTAACCCCCTCCCCTTGTCTTCAGAAAAAGGGAGTTCCCCCTCTCCGGCCCACCCCAGCACATCAAGTCACACCAGGACTGGGCTTTTGAGACAAAGTTTATCTGTATAACAGCCCGTGCTGCCCAGGAACTTCCTCTGTAGACAGGGCTGGCCTAGAAGGCATGGGCCACCACACCCAGCCTGATGAAGTTTTCATAGTAATAGAACAAAGGAAGTCCTAAATCAAGATTCAGGAGGCTAGAGGGATGGCTCAGCACTTAAGAGCACTTGCTGTTTTTGCAAAGTTCCTGAGTTCAGTTCCCAGCACCTATGTCAGGTGGCTCACAACTATGTGTAACTCCAGCTCCTGAAGATGTGACACCTCTGTTCTCCACAGGCACCTGCACACACACACACACACACACACACACACAGAGAGAGAGAGAGAGAGAGAGAGAGAGAGAGAGAGAGAGAGAGAGAGAGAGAGAGAGAGAGAGAGAGAGAGAGCTGTTGGGTTTCAGACCTAGAAGTGGCTGAGCTACCTATTTAACATATCAAAGCAGACCTGGCCTCCAGGTGCCTCAGCATCCCTCAGTCCCTGTTACCGGGTATGGCTGGTATACCCCACCCTCTGCCCTGAGCTTTCCAGCCCAGCGGCTGGGCTTCTTCTCCCCCAGAGGCTCTTCCCTATATAATCCAGACACTTTGTGTTATTTCTTGCTCCCTGTTTGTACACTCTTTCTCTCTCTGGCCCCCTTCTGTCTCTCTGTCTGCATGGCAATTCCCCTGATCCTGTTCTCTGGGACAAGTGAATCCGCCTGAGAGCAGCCCCAAAATAAACCTGCTTTTATACTTTTAAATGGGCTTGAATTGGCTTTTCTGTTGTTGCTGGCAGAGAAAACCTATTAATGGCCACGCATGCCACATATAATTAAAAATTATGTGGCACATGCCTTAAACCTCCACACTCAGGAGGCAACGGCAAGTGGATCTCTGTGAGTTTGAGGCCAGCCTGGTCTACAGAGTGAGTTCCAGGACAGCCAGAGCTACACAGAAAAACCCTATCACAAATATAATTTAGAAATTAAAATTTTGGGGGTCAAGAGCACTGGAACGCTAGCCCTGACACTCTTCTGTCTTGAAGTGGTATAGGCTCAGAGGTGATGCTCTCTGCCTGTCCCTCACCCCTGACACCCACAGCACTCAGGAGAGTAGGCCAAGCACCTTGCCGGGGCAGCACAGCCCTGGTGGAGGGGGCACAGGTAAGCTGGCCCTGTGGGCACGGGTGTGGGAGGACCCACCACTTGTCTGCTGTGAGGTAGAGATGGGAAGAGGTGATGTCCCTCCTCCAACCCTCATCACCTTCCCGAGTCAGGTGAGAGCAGCAGAGCTGCCCTGCCCTTGATGGCTGCAGCACCTGGGGGAGTGGGCCTTGACTGGGCAGCACAGTGGGGCTGGCTCTGGAGGTGTGGGTGCAGGCGAGCCAGACTCGAGGGCACGAGAGCTGAAGAGCCCACCCTGCCAATGGCAGCACTGGGTAGGCCAGCCGGGGCAGTGCAGGAGAGCTCACTCTGGTGGTGCAGGCAAGAGAGAGCCTGTGGGCTGCCACCCAAACTGAAGGATCTCCATGACACAGGCCAACAGGATAACCGGAAGGAATCCCATGACCAGAGACCTCAAACCAGACCAATGACACATTGCAATAAACATTTGCAAGTGAAGATGTGTGGACAGATGTGGGACACACTGTGATACACTGCAGCTTCCAAGAGGAGGTATTTTCTATGCTTTGTTTTTTGTTTGTGTATTTTTATTTGGAGGGGTGGAGGACAGACACAGGGGGACAGGGAAATGAGTGGGGCTGGTGAGCATGATGTGACACTCACAAAGAACAACAAAAAGCTTTTTTAAAAAAGACAAAATAAGATCTTGGAGCTGGAGAGATGGGTCAGTGGTTATGACCACTGGCTGTTCTTCCAGAGGACCTGGGTTCAATTCCCAGCACCCACATGGCAGCTCACAGCTGTCCATTAACTTCAGTTCCAGGGCTTCTGACACCCTCACCCAGACACACATATAGGCAAAACACCAATACATATAAAATAAAAATAAACTGTCTTAAAATTTTTTTAGCCAGGCGATGGAGGTGCATGCCTTTAGTCCCAGCATTCAGGAGGCAGAGGTAGGTGGACCTCTGAGTTTAAGGCCATGTGGTCTACAGAGGGAGTTCCAGGACAGCCAGGGATACACAGAGAAACACTGTCTCTCTTGAAAAAAATCAAATAAATAAATAATAAAAGATAAAATAATTAAATTTTTATGATACATTGTTGGAAACATTAGGTCGCCAGGGTTACTATGGACAGAGAGAACAGCTACAGGCCTGAGGCTGGCAGTACTCAGAGCCCTTTCGTTGGTTGGAAACTAGAAATGTGTACATCTCAAAAGATTTGCCAGGTGAGGAGGTGGCACACACCAGTAGTCCCAGTATTCAGATAGGCAGAGGCAGGTGGAACTCTTGTGAGTTCAAGGCCAGCCTGGTCTACAAAGCAAGTCTAGGACAGCCATAGCTACACAAAGAAACCCTGTCTCAAACAAACAAACAAAAACCCTAAAGATATGACATCATATAAAGAGGACAATAAATGGTATTGCAGAGGCCAAAGATGCCCCCAGATGATGTGGCTCTAGACTTACAGCATTCCAACCCTACCACACCACTGAAGTTCTGAACACTTAATCAGCCTCAAACAAGGTGTGGTTCCTTTTAGGAACATAGTTCAGCTCTGCTGAAAGTTTTTACCCTGATTGCATGATCAGTTGCAGTCCTGAGGAATGAGGGTGTCATTGGTGTCAATGAACGGATAGTCAGAGCTGAACCACCCCAGGCACTGTCAGTCTTGGCCACTGACCTCATCTAGCCTGAGGTGAGAAGTCCCATACCGCTTGTAAAGTATGCTCACCCTGTGTAGCACCTAGCCCCACTCCACCCTCTAGCTTACCACCCTTCCATGGCTCCCTATTTCTTAGATAAAGCCCAATCCCTTTCCAGGTTCCACCAGGGCTGGCCTCCACTGCCAGACGCAGCCTCTTTAAAAAAAACAAAACAACAAAACACCCTAGCTGGGCCCTGTGGCACAGGCCAGTAAGCCTAGCATTCAGGGAGGCAGAGGGAAGCAGATCTCTGTGAGTTTGAGGCCAGCCTGGTCTACAAAGCTAGTCCAGTACAGCCAAGGCTACACAGAGAACCCATGTCTCAGAAAACAAAAACAAAATAAAGCATACACCCCCCTTTCCAGACAAGAACGATTCACCACCATTTGTCACTACAACTTTGAACTTGTCATTTCTCCTGCCTAGATTGTTTGTTTGTTTATTGAGGCAGCGTTTCTCTGTGTAGCTCTGGCTGTCCCGGGGACTCATGCTGTAAACCACACTGGTTTCGGAATTCACAGAAATCTGCCTGCCTCTGTCTCCCGAGTGCTCAGACTAAAGGTGTGTGCCCCTGCCTGGCTCTGCACAAATTCTTCCTTACCTTCCTTTCTCCATGAACCTACAGTGATCTCCTCAGTGACAGGATTACAGACATGAGCGCCATGCCCAGCTTACGGCCCAGTTTTCTATCAGCCTTTCACAGAGGTTTGAACAGCAGACTCAGGGTGTACTCCAGGCCTGTAATTATAGTCCTATCACTTGGGAAGGTGGGGCAGAAAGGTCATCATGAGCTTCTTTGTTTCCTGAGACTTCATCTTGCTGTATAGCCATGCAGGCTGGCCGCAAACTCCTGGCAAGCCTTCTGCTTCAGTCTTCTCAGTGCTTAGCTCACAGGCCACCACAACCAATTTGGTTTTTATTTATATGTAACTTTGAGTAGCCTGGAACTCAGAGATTTGCCTGCCTCTCCGTTCCTGAGCTTTGGGATTAAAGGTGTGTAACACCAGGAATGGAGAGGTGGCTCAGAGGTTAAGACTCTTCCAGAAGTCCTGAGTTCAATTCCCAACAACCACCTATGAGATCTGGTGCCCCCTTCAAGCATGCAGGTGTACATACAGGCAGAACACAATTAAATAAATCTTTAAAAAAGAAAAAAGGTTTGTAACACCATGCCCAGTTTATTTTGTTTTTTTTTTTGAAACAGGTCTTACCATGAAACCCACCTAGACTGGCCTAACTGCTGACCCTCCTATGCCCACTTCCTGAGTGCTTACATTTATAGGTCTATGCCACCATCTGATCCCTGCTTTGTGGAGCACAAAGATAACAATGTTAGCCTGAATGAAAGAAAAAAAGTTTTCCATCCTCGAGTAAAGAATTGGTGGTTTTGAGCAATTTGAATGATCTCCAAGTTCCTGAAAACAATTTAGAAAGCCTTTTTTTTTTTTCTTTTCTGGTTTTTCCAGACAGGGTTCTGTAGCCTTGGCTGTCCTGGACTCAATTTATAGACCAGGCTGGCCTTACAGTGATCCACCTGCCTCTGTCTCCCTGAGTGCCTGGATTACAGGCCTGTGCCACTACACCAGCAAGAAAGCCATTTTCATCACAATGCTCTAGCAGAGCTAATGGAAGCACAGGGTTAGTATATGACCTCTAAAGCTCGTGTACAATAACGTAACCAAAAGTAAGAGAAGGACAGGCATGCGAGCAGCAGATTACTTTCAGTGTGCACTGCCCAAACCAGGGTACTAGGCATGGTCCCATTGGGAGCCATTTTTTCCATCTTTAACTTATAAACAACAGAATTATAATTTTATTTCCTATTAAACTGCCCACTGTCCTTCATTTTTAGATATTTGCCTTACAACTCCCTTGAAATCATTTACTGGGATCTGGGTGGCAGTGGGTTTTCTCAAAAAAGCAGTAATAATAACAATAATTTGCTGCGCAAGGTGGCAACAGCCTATACTATAGATAGTTTGTAATGTATAACCTATGTATTATACTACAGTAGGTCCAGCTACTGAAGGCAGAGGTGCCTTACAACTGTGTCAGCACAGTAAGTCCGGACAGCCTGTGCAGTCCTGGAACTTGCTCTGTAGACCAGGCTAGGAGCCTGGGTCTGCCTTTCTTTGCTTCCCAAGTGCTGGGATTAAAGGTTTGCACCACCTCTCCCAACCCTGCTTCTTTTTTTGTTTTTAGTTTAGCTGGGAGTGACAGTATATGTCTTCAATCTCTATCAGGAAGAGGCAGTCAGAGCCCTGTGAGTTCAATGCTAGCCTATCCTAAGAAGTTATAGGCCAGTGACAGACTGCCCCAACCCCCTCCCCCAACACACACCCCCAAAAAGCAATTCTGGGATTCCCAAACACAGAGTTGAAGATTGCTGAATACCTAGGAACCTCAGTAGAGTGTCCTATAAAATATGTTGAAGGACTCAGAAGAAAAAGCTTGACAATCACAGAGATGGAGCCATCACAGGAATGCATTGTGCACTGACTTGAAAAAGAGTAAGGGCCACTGGCTGGGGTAATGGGAGAAAAGACCCCAAAACGTGTCAGAAGGTAAGCTGCAGACTAAACCAACTCAAAAGTAGTATTAGAAGGGAGAAAAAGAAGCCGGGCGCGGTGGAGCACGCCTATAGTTCCAGCACTCTGGGAGGCAGACAGACGGATCTCCGTGAGTTCAAGGCCAGCCTGATCTACAAGGCTTGTCCAGGACAGCCAAGGCTACACAGAGAAACCCTGTCTTGAAAAACACCAAAAAAAAAAAAGGGAGACAAAGCATGAAGTAGGCAAGAATGAGGTCCTGGTTCCTGGCCCGCAGAAACGAGAAACACTAACTTCCGGGGCTGAGAAGATGAGAAGCTGGAAACTGCACTGAGAGTGGAGCCAGGAAGCTCCAGAGGAGCGACCCCGGTCACGAAACAAAGGCCACTCTCGCTTCCGGTTTCGGGACGCCGCCCGAGCCCACGGTCCAGCCCCAACCGTCGGCCCACTGTCCCGCCTCTAAATTCTCGGCGGAGCCGGGCTCTTCCGGCATCCGGCCCGCTATGCTTGCTGGAAGCGGAAGCCCGCCTCCAGCGCAGAGCACCTCGGGAGCTGTAGTTTGGGGTATGAGCAAATGCTTCGCAAAGTCCGGAAATGGGTCATTTGAAACGAAGGTCGAGAAAGCGGTGGTGATCCCGGGGCAGGGTACCCCTCCGCCGGCGGCATGGTGCGCCTCGGGCTGCATCCCCTCTCCGTAGGGCGTGGTACTTCCATGCCTCTACAATTTGCTCAACCTATAGGGGAAAGAGGAGTGTGGGGGTTAACCACACAAGCCGGAAGTCCCTGGCCATAGTGCCCACCCCCTCGTCCCACGTGGCAGAGAGGCTCGAAGCTTGGTTACTCCGGCACATACCGGGATGAGCGGCTCCCGCCGGTTCTCCTCTTCCAGTGCACTGAGCTCCGCCGGGGCCAGCAAAGCCAGTCTCAGCTCTCCAACCACCGGAGCCGCCACCTCGGCCACCGGTTGCGCCAACACTGCCTGTGGAAGTGAGCCTTGAGCCTGTGCCCCGCTCGCCGAGTTCCTCCTTGCCCTCCCCCAGGCCCCACTCACGGCGCCCACGCGCGCCCAGCTTCTGGCTGCTTGGACCAGCTCAGCCTCGTCCACGCAGAGCTTGTCACTGCGTAACACCGGCAGCAGGGCGGTGGCGGACAGTTCCAGGAAGCCACGGGTGCGGAGCGCCTCCTATGGGCCGGTGTATCGGTCAGGGCAGAGAAGAATGGCATGGGGAGGGGGGGGGAGACAGGTTACCAGTGTAAGGATGGGGAGCTGTACCTGGCCGTGAGCCTCTATGAAGGCTATGCACCGCTCCTGCAGTGGTCCCAGGCCAAAGGTTACAGCAGCCTGAGAGTAGAGTAAAGGTGGTCAGGATGGAGGCTGAAGAGGCAGTGTAACCCAGATCTGCACACAAGCCTGAGCGTAATCCAAAGAAGGGAAAGCCAACAGTCCCTGCAATTTCTCATGAAATTAGACCCGGGGAAAGTGCAGTGGCCCACAGGCACATGATAAAAGAAATCAGGTTCAGATCCCTGAAATTCCATCTTTGAGCTCAAGCTTGGCTTCTATAAACTCCATGTCCCACCTTCCCCTATCCTGTTTAGAGCCATTACCCAATTTTTATTTTTCTTCCAAAAACAGGGTTTCTCCCATGTACCCCTGGTTGTCCTGGAACTTCCTCTGTAATCTAGGGTGGCCTTAAACTCAAAGATCCTCCTGATTCTGCCTCCAAGGGACTGGGATTAAAGGCGCGCACCACCATCTCCTAGCTCTACTTCCCACTCTTAACAGAAGATCACTGTGTAGCCCTGGCTGGCCTTGAACTCTCATCTGGCTGCTTAGGCTTCCGGAGTAAAGGCACCATGTTACCGTTCCTGTCTTTCCCAGCTCTGGCTCTTCCTCCTGCGTATGACCTTACTGATAGGCTCCACAGCCCACAGCTCTGGGCACAGGGCTTATCTCAGCATCCTTGAGCACACATACCCTCACATCATTCCTTAGCAGATGTAGCCAGTCAGGGCTTCTGATACGTGGAGACCAGGACCACATTCTGAAAATGAAATTCCTCCCGCGGGCTGCTCCAAAATACCCACCTGCAGAGCCTCACAAACCAACTCCACATCCAGCACCTTCACCACAAACTCCAGGCATAGCTGTGGGCAGAAATGAAAGTGGCCAGTGTCCCTGTGTCAAGACCCCAAGTCCTACCCTAGAAGCATCAAGTAACTATGAGTCATTCAGATTCCCAGGAGCCCCAGAGCCATCTTGATCTCCCAGATTTGGGAGATAGATGAAATTGTTCAGACCTGCAATTTAGCAAGCCCAGAGGGCTTAGAGGCTAGCAGAGCCAAGGGTGGCCAAAGTACCTTCTGGTGCCCTTGTCTCTGGTAAGACCCATCCAGAAATTCTGGTCTCCTCTTCCCTCATTATCTTCCTCCACTTGTTCCCTTCCTTGACTCAATGACACTTCTATTTTTAACAGAAACTTAAATTCCATGCTTGACATCTCCCTCAGAAAAGTGCTGGGTGGTGACAGCTGTCTCTTTTCAGAGCCACCCACCTCTCGGACTGCCATTTCCCTTTTGGCCACTCCCTCTTGACTTCTTCACTAATCTGACTGGCCTGACAGGCTTTCCCTTTTCTCTCAGTCCCTTTCCCCCTTTAGCGCCCTTGCCCAGAATTTTCAATGAAGCTCCACTACCCTTGAGTTAAAAGGAGTCCAGGAGAGGAAGAGCTGAGACAGGGTCTTACTGGGTAGTTTTGGCTGGCTTGGAACTCACTCCGTAGACCAAGTAAGCCATGAGCTTGGAATTTTCCTCCTCACCACACCAGCTAGTGCTGGGAATTGAACCCAGGGCCTACAGCATGCTTTCCAGTGCTCTACCGCTGAACTACTCTCATAGCCTCCAGGCCAAATTCTTTTTTTTTTCCAGAGCTGAGGACCGAACACCTTGCACTTGCTGGGCTCCCACTTTTCCACTGAGCTAAATCCCCAAACCCCAGGCCAAATTCTTAAAGCACCTGTGTGAAGCAGCTTTCTGATGCCCGTTCCAGCTCATTCATGCCCACATTCCCAGGCCACCTCGTATCTAAGCGGCTTCTTGAGTGCTCTGTGATTATAATGCCATCTTCCCACTCCTGAACAAAACCCTGCTGTTCTTCCAGCTCTGAAACAAGAGTTTCCTTCTCCAGGAATCTCTCTCCACACATCAGCAGTTTGCCTGTCACACTTAGAAACCTACTTTTAAGTTTAGCTTTTTGAGACTAAGGCTCACTCTGTAGCCCAGGCTGGCCGGGAACTCCGTAAACATGCCAGCCTCCCCAGCCTTCAGAGTGCTGAGTGCCAGCTTAGCACACCACACCCCTTGCATGTTACCCATTTTCATGCCTCTCTTTCCATTTCAATCACGTGCCAAAGCCAGTTTACCCTTGTACTAAAACTAGCCATAAATGCGTTCCGTGCTCACTCAGCACACACTGAGCATGTGCAGATCCTGTGTACACAGAAAGCTATCACACTTGTCTCTGTGTGAGAAGGTCAGGCTGTGTGAAGGAGACTATGAACTGAAAGGCAAGAGAAACCAAATAGCCGGCCTGAGACACCCACCTCTCGAAGTTCCTCCAGTCCGTATTCCACAGCTGCTGTCAACACCTCCAGCACCTGCGAGGGGGCACGGTGAGGAAGCAGAGGGAGTTTCCCTGCCCCTCAGCCCACAGCATAATGAGCAGACTCCTGCCTCTGGTACCCCCAGCCTCTTTCCCACCCTGACCCCAGCTTGGTAGGCTCACAGAGTGTCGGTGCAGCTTGACGCTGTTGGTATACAGGAACTCCAGCACAGCTAAGAAGGCCTGGGCCGGCACAGTGCCTAGCACCACGGGACTAGGTACCCCGGGGCCCAGAAGTCTCTGGAAGAAGTTGCATCTACAGGCCAACAAGCACCGGTGGGCAAATACCTCCTGCCGTTCTCGACCAACCACAAAACAAACATCACTGTGGGAGAGAGGGCCAAGAGCCAGGGAGTCTCAGACCTACAGTACACTTTTGCTTTTGCCTCTGCTACACTGGACTTAGCTTCTTTTTATGTAAGGTCAAAGCCAGGTCAAAGCCTGGGAGACACGAGTCTGAACTCTAGTCTCAGTTCCATCCTGTGACTTTCTATCTTTGACTCTTAGACTTCTCAGGCATGACCGCAGGTCTCAGGGGAATTGACTACGATTGGCCAAAAAGGGAATACCAGGGTTCAAGCACTCAAGAGTGATGTCTCCCCAGTCTGAGTCTTTTGGGGGAAAAGAAACTCCTCTCGGGACTTCTCCACGAGATGCCAACTCAGCATTTTCCCCCTTCCTCCCGTAGGAGGATGAGGATGTGGGGTACAGAGTGCAAACAGACATGGCAGTGATGCACCATCATGAGGTGAGACCACATTTTCCATCTTCATAGTCACTTCCGGCCCCAGCCCCTGGGCCTCTGGGCCTCCTCTGCATAAGGTAGAGGGGGTAGGAGGCAGCAGAGGAAAGCCTCAGCTCCAAAAGCCTCCTGCTCCCAGGCTCAGGCCTAAGGTTCTCCTCTTCAGGCCAGACTGTGACACCGTGCCCTCAAAAAAAAAAAAAAAAAAAAAAAAGAGAGAGAGAGAGCATGATGACAGCTAACCCCGGGGCACAGAGCGGCTTCTGAGACAGTGGGAAAGGGAAACAACCTTCTGTCTCCCATGACCAGCCCTGCCCCAAGTAAACTCTATTCCTGCTTTCAGACAGCACCAGCCTCTTAGGCAAGCAGTGGGCGGTCAGAAACCTTGAACTACTTCCTGTCTGGGGCTCCAGCTCAATCCTCTGTGCTTCGTTCCTCTTATGAATCCCTAGAGTCATCTGCTCCTCTATCAAGGAAAGAAGTCCAGCCCTTACGTGAGTGCCCAATGAGGACGAGTCAAGTCTTATCCCACCGTTCAGGGCTGAGAGGGCAGAAGATTCCTTCCTCAAGCCAGAGACTCAAGGGCTTTGCCTGGGTTCACACAACTGCCCTCCCACCTACCTCCCCCACCCCTGCCTCTCGGGGAATAGCATGGACACAGGCCAGTGCATTTCCTCTGTACTTGACTTCCTCACAGACCGAGTTCACCAGGGAGGCCAAGTGCCCTTTCCAGGCCTCTTTCCCCCTAGCCTCCTCAAATGCAGAGGCCCTGGGCGCAAGCTAGGGAAAACCCACCAGGGGGCCACTGCCTCACCTGTACAGGGGGTTGTTGACAAGGCTTCGAAGTGCTGTGGAAAAGGGTGCATCCTGCCCACGCAGCACCAATCCTGGGTTCTCCATATGTGGGATGGGCAGCGGGTCAAAGGGTGGACCGGCCTAGGAGGCCCAGCCAGGCCAAGAGCACATGAGGCCAGAAGAGCCTGAGAGGGAGGGCAGGAGCTGTGGATGTCTGTTTGCTGAGGAGCTAAAGTTTAGAAGAAAAGAAGCCCAGGTCTCTAAGAAGGCCTGACGTTCAGAAAAAGGATGCAGATGCAGAGGGGACAGAGAAGCTGGGTCTGGAAAGGCCGATGGTCCCTGGAGAAACTGGTGGTGGATGAGGCCCAGGTTGGGTGTCTGCCCAGGCAGTGGCTGGGTGGGAAGCCTGTGGGTTTCCATGGAAACGAGCTGGGCCTGAAGAGGCCCCGCCCATCTCCCTATATGCCCAGTTAAAAACTGAGCAGTAGAAGGGCCCTAAGAACTGGTGCTAGCTCCTGCCCACACTGGCTTCAGAATCCAAGGTCTCTGCTTTCCTAACCCCTTCGCGACTGGTTCAGTTTAGAGCCAGGAAGGCCAGGCCTGACATATCTCCTTATCGGGAAAAACTCTCACTCCTAAAAGTGTGGTTTTCAGGGCTCAGACTTAAGTTTGTGGAGGGGAGGGGCAGTCCCCTGCTTCCCAGAGTAGGGGAGGGGAGGTGTCAGTTTTAACAGGCGGAGCATAGCCTCAGGCACCCCTGAAAAGCAATCATCCCTAGGGAGAGAGGTACTACATACAAGCGCTAGGGTACCTGAGTAGGTCAACAAAGGTCAAGAGACCAGACTTAAATTCACTGAGTCATGGCAATGCCAGGCCTGGGTTTTTCCTGCTGAGCCAATAGACCTCATCTCAGCACACAGCTCTGAACTAAGAAGTCATCCAAGCCCCACCCTAGCTCTGCCCTGAAGCGGAAATGTTTGTCCTTGTTGAGGCTGATGAAGAGAATGTAGAACCATGACGTACTTTCCTGTGAGCCCAGATACTGGATTCCTAAGAAACCACCCCCGCACCCTCAAGGTTTCAGCACATCCCAGGCCCCTGTGGATTGTTCACAAATGGCCAGGCCACTTCATAAGAAACAGTAGCCCAAAGGCAAGCACCTTCCTGACCAGCGAGTGAGTGCGCCTCTCTACATCCGCCCCTTTTCTGTGGTGCTCTAGAACGCCAAGATCCTGTGGGCCTGATAACTTGGAGCAGCCTCCCCGCAGCAGGTGCTCATAGCAGGAACACTAGGTTATCCCAGAGTTTGGCTAGAAGGAGGAGTTCTGGGAGGGAGGGGCATGCTTGCCACAGCGGCCCCATGGTAACTGCACAACACAGCCCTTTCCTGCCCACAGGCCTGTCAGGCCAGCTCAGTGAAGACTGTGGGGCCAGCAGAGCTTGGAGGCCAAAGGCTGCAGGTGAGTCAGATGCCTGAGGGAGTTTCAGAAGAGGGCATCCATCCCACAAGGATGGGGATGGAGTGAGGACCTAAGCAAGAGGATGGAAGTTGCCTCACAGGGCGCCTGCCTCCAGGTGCATCTGGCCAAGCCCTACTTTGAGCAGGGAAGAAAGAGGGATCTGTGGGTCTGTTCCTCTGGCCTATGGATTGAAGAAACCCAGAAACCATATCCCCATTCTGCTGGTGAGGTCAAATGGGAGGGGGAAAAGGAAGTAGATTTAGTGCTCACTCAATCAGCGGCCACCGTGACCAAAGGAACTCCAGGCAGAGATTCCATGATCATAGACCAAGCCACCCCTTCCCTTGCTTGTATCTCTAACAGTTCTTAACCATCTCTAAGCACCTAGTAGCCCACCCAGCCCCAATCTGATCTACTTGTTCCAAACATACAGGATATGGAGGAGCTAGACATGATGGTATATGCCTGTAGTCTACTAGGGAGGTAGAGTGTAGTAGCCTATAACCCCATCACTCAGGGATTGGAGGCAGGCAGATGGAGTTCAAGGCCAGCCTCAGCTACATAAGTGAGCTGAGCTGAGCCCTATTGCACTGGCATTTGATCTCAGCACTCACAGGCACAGGCAGGCGGCACAGGCAGGCAGATCTTGGTGAGCTCGAGGCCAGCTTAGTGTATCTACACAGCCAGTTCCAAGACAGCCAAGGCTACAAAGATAAACTGTTTCTTGAAGAGAGACAGTTTGGAGGCCATGTGCGACATTGTCTCAAACATGGGCATGCACAGGAGAGGAGAGGGGGAGAAATAGCCAGCGATAAGAGGCTGGCTATACGGGAGATCTCAGCCGGTCAGTGAGGGCCACTCCTGAGTATGAATCTTCCAGCAGACAGGTCCATGGCTTGTAGGACTCTGCCATCCGGACACCAGGAGGAGGAGACTACCAAAGACCTGGCTCTGAAATTACCACCAGGGAAGTCTGGAAGTCACCTGGCCAGCATTGGTGAGATGCGGCCTATAGGTCCAGGCCCAGCCTCCCGCCGTGGCTCCCTGCTGGGCATACACCCATCCTTTTCACGCCGCAACTCGCTGGCCGGACCCTTAGTGGGTCCCGGAGGTCGGCGACCATCCCTGGGCCCAATGCCCCCTCTAGGTTCACGAATTAGCTTTTCTGGGCTGCCCCTGGTGCCTGCCCGTAGGATGGCACCCTCATACCGCACAGAACCGGCGCCAGGAGAGCGTTGGGAAGCAGCTAGAGCCCAACGTGTCCTGGAGGCGGCACTGAACGCCGAGCTGAGCGACGTGTGCTACTCTGGTACGGAGGCCGGGAAAGTGGCCCAGGCGCTGTGCGAACAGATACGCTTACGGGTGAGGGAGCTCAGCCTCCCACGCTACAAACTGGTGTGCAACGTGGTGTTGGGGCCACGTGTGGGACAGGGTGTGCACGTGGTCAGCCGCGCACTCTGGGATGCGCTACACGACGGACTGGCTTCTGCCACTTTCACCAACACTTCACTGTTCGCCGTGGCCACCGTCCACGCGGTTTACTGGGAATGATAAGCCCTTCAAGTTCTGAAAAAATGGTTTATTATCTCAGGAGGAGAGCCCCCTGGGGCTCACATCCTAATAAATAAATGTCTTAATAAATAAAAGTGGTCCATAAATAATGCCCCCTAGCGGGAGCTAAGGCTCAGGCTTATCTCAGAGAGAAGGGTAAGAGCCCGGGAGGGCAGGCCTTCCCCACCTGTAGTAAAGCTGGTCCCTGATTCCCTGGGGGGAGTGGGAGTGTCAGCCCCCAGTGAGGCACCAAAGGGACAGGAAGGGCTGGCCACAAAGGCCAGGGCCAGAGCCTTTCCGGCACAGGCCTGGGGTCTGGGTCCCAGCCTGCTCTGCAGGTTGGAACCTAGGCAGGACTTCGGTCCCTGAGCAAACGCAGAGCATAGCGCAGTCGCTGCCGCAAGTCTGGGGAGCAGCCCAGCTGCCGCAGGTGGGAAGCAAGGTAAGTACAAGCGCTTCGATTCCGAGCCACGAAAGTCACAAGGAGAGGCTCCCAGCCACTGAGGATCAGCTTTGTGTGGTCCCCGTAGAAGTTCACCTGTGCACAGAAGACCATAACATTGATCAGGGCTTGGCCACCAGACCCACATCCCTCCCCAGAACCCTGGGCCTATCAGACCTTCCCTCCCACCGGGAAGGGCTCTTACCTGGACAGTGCCATCACTGAACAGCATGAGTAGGGCCTGGTCAGTCTTGACCCACTGCAGCAACAAGGGCGGGACAGGCACCTCTACCTCTTCCACGCTGGGCAGATCCCCGCCCTGGGAGAACAGGCAGGTCAGCTCACTGGGCTGGCAAGAGCCAGGTCTCTCCCTGTGGATGTCATGTCCCCCCTCCCACCCCGTTCCTCCCCATCACTGACCATGGAGAATCAGAAGTGACCATTAGGCCCTATAGTCCCCGCCCCACACCGCAGCCCACACCTTCATGAGGTGCTGCTCCATGTAAGAGGCGAAATAGCGCAGGATGCCCAACTGAGGCTGCAGAGCACGAGGTACAGAGCCCACAGAGAAGGAGAAGTGCTTCGTGTTGGTGGGGTTGTAGTGCACAATCCTGAAAGCGGGAATGAAGAGAAGGAGCCTGGTACCACCATTTCTCCCGGGTGGATTCGAAACCCCAGACTCCTGGGCACAGACGCACACACCAAGGTGCAAGCCTGCTGGCCACAATAGCCTAAATACAAAGCATCCCAAAAGAGCACTTACTTTTTGTTGGCTGACAGGGCCATGTGTGTGCCATCGTTGAAGAGCACGGCTACACGGCGGCTGGACAGCTGATACCCAAAGCCAAACTTGTTGGAGTAGTCAACCCACTTGCTGACCCACACCAGAGGCTCTGGCTGTGCCAACGGGGCTGGGTTCTGTTCCGCTGTTACAGGAGAGGAGGGAGTGAAGACCTTCCCCAGCCTCTATCAAAAGACTTAGCCTATCTACCCACATGAACCAGAGCTCAGCCTTACCTGCAGGCATGAAGGCCACGCAGTTTCTCAGTGCACAGAGGGCGGACTCCACCACAGTAGCCACAGTCAAACCTTCTTCAAACCCTGAAGTGAACAGGGAACTGACATTTAGGCAATAGCCGTCCTGGGACCAGGTCGTGTCCCTTAGCCAGCTACTTCCTTTCAGCCCCTGGTCTCCGCCCCAGCAACCCCTAGCACCTCTCATCTTCTGGCTCCTCACCATCTCCACTGCTTGCCAGTGTCCCACGGGGTGAGCTGTCCTCAGCAGCTGTCTCTACCAAGCTGACAGGGGCCTGACCTGAAGCTGCCGGGGCCTGGACAGTTGGTAGAGAGGGAATAAAGTTAGGACCCCAAATCCCAACCCCTGAAAGGCCAGTGGTCCATCCCTGTTCCTGGTGGCTCTCAGGGCACCCCAGGTCAACCTCAGCTGGCTAATGAGACACAGCCAATTAGGCCACCACGAGGTTGGATGCTTCATCAGCCTTTTATGCTGGGCTTCCCTCAGCTGCTAGGGTCAGGGTGAGTCAGGGAAATAATGCTCAGGTGAGCACCTCACCTCGGGCCTGACACCTGCATGACCGATGGATGTGCGCATGAGGCCGCTCACCAAACAGGAGACATTACCCTGTTCCTCAGAATGGTTCTTATCTGGGGGCGAGGAAGAATACAGCCCTCAGTGTCCTGCCTGACTACATTTCCCAACACTTTCACACACAGGCAGGTCTCCCCAAGGGCCTAGACAGCACATACTCCCCCCCAAGAGTCTGCAGACATCCACACCCTGGAACCCTCCCCCCCCCCGCCCCAACTGAAATGTAACAAGCGCTAAGACACTGCCCTGCTCTACACCCTCAACCCACTGGCCCCTGACTCACTCTTGTTCTTTTTCCTGCCAAACAGGCTCTTGGTAACTTTGGCAAACAGACTTCTCGCAGGGTTGGGGGGTGTGAGATCTGGGACTGTCACACAGCTGCTGACAGGGAGCCGATCAGGGGTGTAGCCCTGAAGAAGAGAGCCGTACAAACAGAGAAGTGAGACCCCACGGGTCCTTTAGGAACATGAAGACTGAACTCTGGGGTCTGGAGAACCACAGACCTTCGTAAAGAAGTCGTGGCGCAGGATCTGTTCAATGGAGGGGCGGTCTCGGGGTGAAGCTCGAAGGATAGCAGCCAGGAGCTGACGGGCAGGCAGCGAGAGGCTGGCGGGCAGCGTGTAATGAACCTGCTTGATGCAGCGGTAGGTCTCCTTCAGGTCAGCTGTCTCAAATGGAGGGCTCCCACACAAGAGCGTGTACCTGTGCCCAGAGATGGGAGGTGAGGTATAAAGCAATGTGAACACCCCATCCTCGCACCTACCACCTGTGTGCCAATGACTTTGGCACTCACATGACACAGCCAAGTGACCACACATCTGCCTCCGGGCCATGGCCCTGTCTCAGCAGCACTTCTGGAGCCACGTAGTTGGGAGTACCACAGATGGTCCTGAAAAAGGGGAAGGCCCAAGAGGGGAAGGTTCAGCCCCAGCCCAGCACCTGCCCCCATTCCTGCCCTGCTGTGAGTTCAGACAAAGCAGCTGCCTGTCACCAAAGGCCAGAGAGCTCCTGCTTGTCTTAGGACAATGGCTGCTGAGAGTGGCAGCTGAGTCCTCACCCACCCATCTAGCCCAGCTGCTCGGCTGCTCTGAGGAACAGCAGGAGGCCCTGACCCCCATCACAGCCCCTCTCCCAAGGTCAACACAGAGGATCCACGCCTGAACCCTTCCCCCACTCCCATCTGTCAAACACTCATTAGGCCGTCACCTCCCACAGTCTGTGCAGCACACAACCAACACCAGCTGTCCCCCTTCATAAACACTCACCTGCCGCACAGGCTATCTGTGTTATACACTGTCACCGTGACCACAGCAGGGTGTTCTCACACACACTGGGCCTCATGTCTGTCATTCTCACGCTCAGTTGTCTCACATACACACACACTGCCTGGGCTCTGTCTTCCCCACCCAACACAGGACCAGCCACACAGTTCCAAAAATACTAGACTCCCATCTTTGCCAGGGACTCCAGACACTGAGCCACCCGTGCCGCACATTCATAAGACGGGTGCTCTTCACCTAACCCAGTAACCTAGGCTGCCACCTTTACACCAAGCCCACCTTTACAGCCCCTTTCCTGTTTATCCCAGGCACACATCAGGTCACCTTGCTTCCCCCACACACATACTTTCGCATTGTACATCTTCTGTGTCACAGACATACTGTGGCCACGATCCCCTCACTCACTTTTTCCTCTGCTCCGGGGGCTCTAACCGAGCTGCCAGCCCAAAATCCCCCACTTTCAGTTCCATGTTATCAGTGATGAAAAAATTTCCTAGACAGTAGCAGAGAGACATGTCAGATTCCTAACTACCTCCCTGACCTACCCCTACCCCCAAGCTTCCGACCAAACCCAGGAATCTCACCCAGCTTGAGGTCTCTGTGCAAGATACCTCTCTGGTGCAAGTACTTGAGGCCAGAAAGGATCTGGCGCAGGTAGTAGCGAACCTCTGGTTCCAACAGGGTGTGCCGGGCCTTCCAGATGTGGGCCAGGGACTGCAGAAAGCCACGGTTTCAGTCCCTGCTTGCCTTCCCAGACCCACCCTCCATCTGGGTTTGCTAAGGATGACAGGAACCCAGCTTTGGATCTGAAGAATTCGCTTCCTTCCCCACCCCTCCCGACGAATCCCCTCCCCCCAATTCCGGACCTTTCGGCTACAGAGCTCCAGGAAAATGTATATGTTGTCAGCATCCTCGAAATGGTGCGAAAAGCGAACGATATGGCGGTGCTGCAGCTCTCGGTGCAACTCGATCTCGTTTAGGATCTGCGACAGGGGCGCGGGATCTTTATCTTGCTAGGGTTCCCACGCCACGCCACCACCCCTTCCCACCCCTTGGTCCCCAGGGCCTGGACCCACCTTCTCGCGCTGATGCGGCTTGGCCACGCGGCTCTGCGGGATGACTTTGACCGCGTAGGCTACCCCGGTCTCGGTGTCAGTGGCTTCATAGCAGCGGGCGAAGCCCCCCTGAGGAGGAGGACACGTCGGTCGGGGCGCTCCGGGGAGGCCGGGTCCGGCCCGCCGAGCTCCCCATCACCTCCGTCAGCGCCACCCCAGAGCCCCCGACCCACCTTGCCCAACAAGCGGCCCTTGACGTAGGTACGGCCGCCGCGAGGGTCGGTGATGAGGCGAGCGGGGTCCGGCGCCGGCGGCCCGGCCAGCACCTCAGGCTCCGCGCGCGGCGAGGCACTGGAAGGCGGCCCCGGGCCGGCGGCGGGGGAGGACGCGGCGGCCGCGCGCGGGAAGGGGCGCGGGGACAGGAAGCCGGCGGCGGGCTCCATGCGGACGGCGCGGCGCAGCGCCTGCCGAGCTGCTTCTCGGTTCCGCCCGGCCCCGGCCGCGCGTGGCGCTGCCTGGCTTCTCTACGCTGCGCTGGCGCCCGGGGGAACCCGGCGTTTTTATCAATGAACGCCCGTCCCCTCCCCTGAGCCTCGTCATCGCGGACTCCTCCCCTTTCCTGGCGGCTTAGGCAAAGCCACGCCCTCTACGCGGCCTTACGTCACCTGGAAGAGCATCCTCCGCCCACGCGAGCGTCGAGGCCACGCCCACTTCTCTGGCCTTAAAGGAGCCGCCTTTGTAAATCACCCCGCAGGTGCAATCCCGTTCCTTTTTCTCTCTGCTACCTTGTCCACCAGGTGACTACCGGTCCGGCCAAAGGCTGAAGTCGGAGTGGAGGTCAGGTATCCGGAGGCCTCCTTTGAGCAGCAAGGGTTAGCGTTCCCTCTGGGGGAGGAAAAGCAGGGGTGGTGCAAACTTTGCCCAGCGCACGTCACCAACACAGGTAGTCTCTCCTGTAAGCGGCTCGTGCTCAGGTACACAGCCCACACGCTTAGCCTAGTGCTGCCCTCTTTGGAGACTATGAAATAGCACGCTTTGGAGCCCGGTTTACCTGCTCTGGGACTGTACAATGGATTTATGGAACAGAGCCCGGTGTTCAAGGATTTGGGGTTTGGTTTTAGGAGATAGGGTTTCTCTGTGTAGCCTTGTCTGTCCTGGACTGCCTTTGTAGACCAGGCTGGCCTCGAACTCACATTGATCTTCCTGCCTCTGCCTTCCTGAGTGCTGGGATTAAAGTCGTGTGCTGCCACGAAGACCTTTTCCGACTATTCAAGGTTTTGTTTTTGAAGACAGGGATTCTCTGTGCGGCCCTGGCTGTCCTGGAACTCGCTCTGTAGAACAGCTGTCCTCACATTCAGAGATCTACCTGCCCCTGGCTTCTGCATTCAAGCTTTTTACCACGTCGCAGGCCGCATCTCCTGTTACCCACCTCTATATTATTATTTTGAGGGAAAGGGGAGCCGAGGCAAAGCAGCTGTCATGTGACCCAGGCTGGCTGTGAGCGCGAGATCCTTCTGCCTTCACCTTTGGCATGATGGGATCACAGACCTGCACCTCCCACTTCCCAAACGGAGTTCCCTATTACATTCTCAAAATACCTAATGCGCCGAAAAGTGAGGAATGAAAGGCCGGCAATTGGGCAGTTGGCAATTGGAGCCCTTTAAACGCTCTATGTGAAATATTTTTTTAGGGGGAAGGAGCTGTTTGTTTTGTGAGAGTTTTGGTTCGGTTTTGTAACAGGGTTTCTCTGTATAACCCTGGCTTCCTGGAACTCCGTAGACCAGGCTAGTTTTGAACTCCGAGATCCTCCTGTCTCTACCTCCTGAGAACTCCCATTAAAGGCATGGCCCACCTCTGCCCCACTTCAACCTTGACTCTTAATCCCTCTGACTTTGTCAGGATCACAGATCTCCCCCTGATTTTGTGGGCTTTGTTTTTGCTCTGTGCCATCCATTCGGACCTCAGATTTACTGAAAACATCGGCTTGGTGGCAGGTACTGCCTCCAGTGAAATTGATCAAGGCTGCAGCCCCCTTTTAGTTTACATGATCTTGCTTTGTGTCAACAGACTTAAGTACATAAATAAAGTAATTACAGGCTGTAAAAAGTGCTAAGGAGGAAGTAAACAAAAGAGCACCCAAGAGCCTGCTTTACAAAAAGTAGTCAGGAAGCCGACAAATATAGACACCTAATTCCTGTTGAATTTATCTCCCAAAATATCTCAATCAGCTCCCTCTTCACCCAGACTTTGGGCTGAGTCATCATCTCTCTTGATGACATTATTGCTACACCATACTGCTCTCCCAGCCTTCGGCCTCATTTCCATTTCAGCCTGCCTGCACATGCTGTCAGACATGTTACCCAATCTGCATCAGGCCCACAAGGACCTTACACACACACACACACACACACACAAAGAGGTCCCAAATTGCCAAGACCAGAAGAAATAGCAGCTTAAATGGGAGGCTGGGGATGGGGTGGGCAGGAAGGTCTTAGGTGCAGTGCTCTCGGCAATTTCCCTTGGTGAGGCCGGGGAGCACAAAACTTCAGGTCCAATGGCCTGTGGCATAGGTAGAGCTTCGGAAGACATAGTCAAAGCCTGGGCTGGAGACTGAGGCAAGAGGATCAGGAAGTTCAAGGTCCTAGTTAGAGTCGACTGACAGCTTGACCTTCACAGAATCATCCCCATCCCAGGGCGGCTCACTGGGAAACTGCACTGTCCGGATTGACCTTTGCCCTTGCCTGAGAGCTTTTGATTGATGATTGGTATGGGATTGATTGCACTGTGTGCAGCATCATCCCTGAGCTGTGTAAGAAAGCTGGCAGAGAGCTCTGGAGAGATGAGTCAGCCTGCCCTAACTGCTCCTTCAGAGGACCCGAGTTCAGTCCTCAGCACCCACACTGGGGGACTCACAGCGCCTGGAACTAGAACTCCAGGGAGATTGAAGAGCTCCGGCATCCTTGGTTGGGTGCTTTGCTTGTACACACATACATACATATATAATTAAAATAAATATTTAAAGAAAGAAGGCTAACAGGGAGCAAACGAGGGAGCAAGCCAGTAAGCAGCATTCCTCCACAGTTTCTGCTTCAGTTCCTGCTTCCCTCTAGGATTGACTGTAACCTGTAAAATGAAATAAACCCTTTCCTCCCCAAGTTGTTTTTGGTCATGCTGCGTATCACAGCAACAGAAAACTAACTAGAGCAAAGGTCATCCTTGGCTCTATACAGAGTAAATCTGAGACTAACCTGGAAGAAATAAAATCCTATCTTAAAAAGGACATATTCGGGGCTGGAGAGTTTGCTCAGTGGTTAAGAACACTTGTTGCAAAGAAGCCAGGTTCGATTCCCAGCGTGGAGACGCGGCACCTTCTTCGGCACCAGGCACACATGTGATGCACAGACTTACATGCAGGTAAAACACACATAACACAATAAAAAAATCTAAAAACAGACATATTCAATATTGCCTATTTTATTTTCATTTTACAGTGTTGAGAAGTGAACCCAGGGCTTTGTTCATTTGAGGCAAGTGTTACTAAACTGTATCCCCAGCTTGATGTTATGGCTATATCTTTGGAAAGTAGATTAAGATATCTGTGGATTGCTTTGCTGGGGATGCCAAAACAAAATAGCCTTAAATTGAATGACTCAAATGACAAAAAAAAATAAACATATATATATATATTTTTTCACAGTTTTAAAAGTTGGAGGTGCAAGATCAAAATGTAGGCAGACACGTTTCTTTTGTGTGTGTGTTTTTTTTAACTTAAAAAAAATAATTTGTAGCCGGGCAGTGGTGGTGCACGCCTTTCATCCTGGTACTCAGGAGGCAGAGGCAGGCAGAGCTCTGTGAATTCAAGGCCAGCCTGGTCTACAAAGGGAGTCCAGAATAGCCAAGGCTACACAGAGAAACCCTGTCTCAAAAATACAAAACAAACAAAAAATGTCATTTTAAATTCTGTCTCTTTCTTTCTCTGTATGTATATGAAAAGTATAGGTGCCATGCCAAAAAAGGACAGAATTTAAAATTACATTTATTTATGTGTGTGTGTGCATGTGTGTTGGGTGTGTATGTATGGAGGTTAGAGAATAGCAGGAGTTCATTTTCATTAACCAAATCATCATGGCCAAATTAATGAATATAAGCAGTTAATTCTAGTCGTGGCTCAGGGGGCAGGGGCAGGCAGATCTCTGTGAGTGAGAGGCCAGCCTGGTCTACAGATCAAGTCCAGGACAACCAGGGCTACACAGGAAAACCCTGTTTAGAAAAACAAAAACAAAAACCCTAAAAGCTCGGGAGCTGGGGTGTAGCTCAATTGGCAGACTTCTTGTTTAACAGGCATGAGGTTTATCCCTGAGTGCAAAGGAGAACATATCCATCGGCTCCTAGGTATGGCTGAGGAGGTTTTTAATCATCAATTTGAGGCAGAGTACAGCCTGAGCCTGAAGAGCCCAGAAGAGGGAGAAAAAGAAGGAAGTACATTAAACATGACCGGCACACTGAACCCCAACATGTGGGGTGGGGTGAAGGAGCAAGAGAGGAGAGAAAGGCCAACGGCCAAGAGCACCAAGACGGCGTGGCCAAAATGGCAGGGCTCATAGGAATCGGAAGCCTGGGGAAGGGAAGGGAAGCCCGGGCTGGAGAGGGTTAGGGCACTGGGTAGGAGCCACAGGAACTGAGAGCCTAGAGGTCCAGAAGACGCTTTGGTATGCTAATAGGCACCACGGTTAGCCATTTGTCCTGAGTTTCTTTGAGACCTGACAATCCCTAGCACCAAAGATGGATTTGATCCCAGCTATCTTGGCACACACCTGTAACCACAGCCTTTGGCAGGGGGAGGCAGAAGATCAGGAGCTCAAGGCCAGCCTTAGATACATAGTAATTTCCAGGTAAGCCTGTTTAAGACCCTGTCTCAGAAAAGATCTGGGGTCCAGGTGAGGCAGTGGTGGCGCACGCCTGTGATCCCAGCACTCAGGAGACAGAGGCAGGCGGATTTCTGAGTTTGAGCTGCACAGAGAAACCCTATCTAAAAGAGAGAGAGAGAAAGAAAGAGAAAGAAGGAAAACATCTAGGGGATTTGGCTCAGTTGGCACCTTGTGGGCATAAGCCAAGTGTAGGTTCACAGGCCTGTAATTTTATAGCCCAAGAGGTAAAGGTCAGAGGATTAGGAGTTCAAGGCCATTCTCAGCTACATAGTAGGTTCCAAACCAGCCTGGGCTATACTAAGCCATCTCCAAACAAAAGACATACCAAAAATAAAAAAAAAAAAATCAAAAATAAAACCCAAACCAAAACTCCTAAAAAGTCAGAATAGCTGAAACACTTCAAGGACCACACCTCAAAAAGCTCTGCAAGGACATCATGCATGGGGCATGGGCCCCCATCTCAGCACTCAGGAGGCAGAGACAGGTGAATCTCTATGCTTGAGGCCTGCAGAGCTACACAGAAAAACTTTGTCTCAAAAACAAACAAACAGGTCTGCAGGGTGTTTGTGGGTGTGGGTGTATGGGGGTGGAATTTAAAGTCTTCTTGTCCCTTCTCACTTTGTAAAAGTTCCCAAGTTGCTTACTAGCAGGGAGATAGCCAACAAGTAGACTGCTACAGGTAGACAAATCTAGAAAAGATTTGGATTTGATGAGACAGTTATTTAGAGTCTGGCAATACAGCCAGGGTCAGAAAGTTGGGTTTGGGTAATGGGCATGGGCAAGAGAGCCTTAGTGGGTTTCTAGAGAGTTCTCTGGCCCTCCTCTCCCATCCTGAGGAGCTCCTGCCAAGTAGCTGATGCTAAGCTCATGGCTTCTCTTTCCAGGCCTCAGACTGGAGGCTGAGCTCAGGCTGTCGGGCCCAGCTTTGCCAGAGGAGACAAGGGCCCTCTACTGGAATCACTTCAGGGATGGCCTGCCCTCTTCCTACGCTTTCCTCCACTGGCTCCTGTTTCAAACCCGAGGAGGCACTGTGAGCCTCCCTCTCCAATGCTAGGGATTGAGCCCAAGGCTTCAGGCTTGTTAAGAAAGTAATCTAGGGGCTGGTGAGATGATGGCTCAGAGGTTAAGAGCACTGGCTGCTCTTTCAGAGGTCCTGAGTTCAATTTTCAGCAATCACGCGGTTGCTCGTGATCTGTAAGGGGATCTGCTGCCCTCTTCTGGCATGCAGGTGTACATGCAGACAGAGCACTCAAACATTAAAAAATAATACATAGGGGCTGGAGAGATGGCTCAGTGGTTAAGAGTACTGATTATTCTTCCTGAACACCTGGGTTCAAATCCTAGCATCCACATGGCAGCTCACAACTGTCTGTATCTCCACTTCCAGAGAATCTGACACCCTCATGAAGACATGCATGCAGGCTAAACACCAACGCACATAAAATAAAAATAAATACATCTTTTTAAAAAGAATACATAAATATATTAATTAAAAGAAAAGAAAGTAATCTACCACACAGCTACACCCCAGACAACTGTCCAATCCGGGATGTTAACAAGGTGTCTGAACCCTCCTCTGGGAGCCAGGGTACCAGAGCTTTTTAGATGCTGTTATCTTTCTCAATCCTCAGTCCTCCTACGAAACCAAAGGCCCTGGGCATGTAGACAGCCTCTACCACTGAGCGCTGTCCCAGGATGTAACCGAAGGGCCTGCCTGTGCTTTCTTTCCCTGTGTCACCTGCTCCTCATCTACAGACCTCCCATGTGCCAGGCACTGGCCTGGGCAATTAATGTATTCACTGATCCCAGGAAGCCTGTGATATGGAAGTGGTTATAATCCTCACAAGGAAATACAAGCCTGCAGGATGGAACAATTTCTGCGAGGTCAACTCAGCTTCCCAGGGCCAGATCCAAGATCTGAACACAAGTTGGACTGACTCTACTAGTCACAGCTGCTTGATTTCTGTGGGGCTGTTGGTTCTGTGTTCTTGCCCCTGCTCACCTCCTACATTTCACTATGTTCCTCTTCATCTTTCTAGAATATGAGGCTGGGCTGACCCTGAGGCTTCTCTGAGCTCTCTGTGTGTCCATCCCTGAATGTTGCTGTCAGGCCTCCTGCTCTGTTGAGCACATGGTCCCGATTTCCAGTTCTCTTGGCAACGTGAAGCTAAGAGCAGAGGGGGAGTCAAGAATAAAAATAAGAAGCTGGGTGAGGGGCTGGAGAGATGGCTCAGAGGCTAAGAGCACTGACTGCTCTTCCAGAGGTCATGAGTTCAATTCCCAGCAACCACATGGTGGTTAATGTAATCTAATGCCCTCTTCTGGCATGAAAGCAGAGCAGTGTATACATAATAGATCTTTAAAAAAAAAAGAAGAAGAAGCTGGTTGAGGTGGTGCACACCTGTAGTCCCAGCACTCAGGAGGGCAGGAGGATCTCCGTGAGTTCCAGGCCAGCCTGGTCCACAAAGCAAGTCTAGGACAGCCAAGGCTACACAGAGAAACCTTGTCTTGAAAAACAAAACAAAAAAGAGAGCTCCTTGATGGTGCTACAACTCACCACATGGATTTGAGGCCAAGGTGGGATACAGAGTAAAATTTCCATGAGAACAAAAAGCAATATGGAGGAGGTGGTGGGGTAGCCCAGTGGGTAAAGATGCTTGCCGTTTGGTGATCTGCATCCTACCCTAAGAAAACACACGAAGGGGGAAGGTGACCCCACAAAACTATCCTCTGACCTGTACATCACACACACACACTCTCTACAATAAAGAACAAATAAATAATTATAATTTTAAAAAAAGAGTGAAGGGTGTCAGTGAGATGGTGCCATTGGGTAAATGTGCATGTGCACCACTAGCAACCTGAATTCAATTCACAGGACACACATGGTGGAAGGAGAGAATGGATTCACCCACACACAGAATAAGGAAGGAAGTAAACGTAACTTAAAAATTTAAAGCAAGCCTGGTCAGTGGTAGCACACACCTTTAATCCCAGCCCTCAGGAAGCAGAGGCAGGTAGATCTCTGTGAGTTTTTGAGGCCAGCCTGGTCTACACACTGAGTTCCAGAACAGCCAAGCCTATAGAAAGAACCTGACTCAAAATATAAAGAAATGACCAGGCATGGTGGCACATACCTGTGATTCCAGCTCTCAAGAGGCAGAGGCAGGCAATTGCTGTGAGTTCAAGGCCAGCCTGGTCTACAAGGACTACAAAGGCTACACAGAGAAACCCTGTCTCGAAAGAAGGAAGGGAAGGAAGGAAGAAAGGGAAAAGGGAAGGGAAGAAGGAAGGAAAGAAAGAAAAGAGAATGATTTAAAGCAGAAGGCTGAGAGACATCTCGCTTAGTAAAGTAGTTGCCAAGCCAGGACAAGGACCTGAGTTTGATTTCTGGAGCCGGTGTAAAAAGCTAGGCATGGTGGCACACCCTGATGAGGTGGAGACAGGTGAAGCCCTGAAGCTGACTGGCTAACCTGGCTTAATTCACAAACCCCAGGTCTTAGTAAGAGGCCCTGTCTCAAAAAACAAACTGAGCAGCTCCTGAGGAAGGAGTGACTCCCAGGGCCTCCACCTGCAAATACAGGGGCTCAAACAGCCAGTCAGGGGGCCCCACGCCCACAAAGAGTGCACATGCACATGCAGGCACACTCAAACACACACACATGCATGTACACACAGCACACATGCACACACACATGGGCAAGCACACACAGAGGAAAAAAAACACACAGAGCGTGCGCACAAGGCTCGAATATACAGAGAGAGAGAGAGAACACAAAGGGGGCCAAGAATTCAACTAATTTGATAGAGTACTGGCCTGACATGCAGGAGATGGCCCTGGGTTCAATTCCCACTATTGCATAAAACAGGGTGTGGTGGTACACACCGGTAATCGCAGCACTTGGGAATTGGAAACAAGAGGATCATAAATTTAAGGTCATCCTCACCTACAGAGGGAACTTGAGGCCAGCCTAAGCCACGTGAGCTCTTACCCACCCCACGTCCACACACAGTTGCTGATAGCTAAACTACGCCTCCTGCTTACCTCCTGCTTGTTGAGTATTTTATATATTAACCAGCATTTCCAGCAACTCACTGAAATCTGTATTGTCATCTCCATTTCCTCTTGGTGAAATTCATCGGTTAAACATAAAGAAGTTAGGCAGGTATAAGGGCCTTTGTCTATGACCCTAGCACTTGGATGGTTCAGGCAGGAGGACCAGGAATTAAAGACCATGCTTAGTTACATAAAGTGTTTATGGCTAGCCGGAGGTGCATGAAACCCTGTCAAAATGAATAAACAGTTTAGGAATGCGGCGGCTCGGCCCCACACCGCATGCTGTTAAGTACCAAGCCACATACCCAACTTCTCTGTGGGGAACCTGCAGGAAGAGAATAGAGACATGGAGCAGGGCATGTGATTTATGGGCTGAACGCTTCCCTTTCTGAAACCATAAAGCAGGGAGAAGGGGACCCCTTCTCAGTGGGAAGGAAGATAAGGTAATTTAGGAGGGCAGGCAGATGGGTGTTCCTTCTCCTTTCTGGGGCAGAAGCTTCAGGTCACGGACTGTGGGAAATTCACAAGCCAGAGAGCTGATTACAGCTTCACGTGTGAGGACCATGAGACGTGGGGCACAGGGTCACAAGGAAGCAACGGAGAAAAGGAAGGAAGGGATGGAGAGAAGGGAAGAGAAGGTAAAGGAAGGGTAGGATTGGGATAAGATAGAAGCCCTCTAGCTGGGCAGTGGTGGCACACGCCTTTAATCCCAGCAGGTGGGTCTCTGTGAGTTCAAGGACAGCCTGGTCTACAGAGCTAGTTCCACGACAGCCAGGGCTACACAGAGAGACCCTGTCTCGAAAAACCAAAAAGAGAAAAAGATTCCTTCCTCTGCAGCAAAGTCTGTCCCTTGCTGGTAAGCAGCTGCAAGATGAATCTACTTGTGCCATGTTCAAAAGAAGTCTAAATTAGTCCGCCCTTCACCGTTTGGTTTTTGGTGGGGAGGCTGGATGGAGCTAGGGTCTCATGCATCCTAGACTCATTCTTGTCTCTTTTTTTTTTTAAGATTTATTTATTTATTTGATGTATATGAGTGTTCTATCTGCATTTACACCGGCCAGAAGAGGGAATCAGTTCACATCATAGATGGTTGTGAGCCACCATGTTGGTGCTGGGAATTGAACTCATGACCTTTGGAAGAGCAGACAGTGCTCTTAACCACTGAGCCATCTCTCCAGCCCTCATTCTTGTCTCTTCTTTCTAGGAAGCAGGTGAGAACCAGCCTCACAGTGTGGGTGAGAGGCTCCTGTCCCTTCTGGAGTAAGGGAGCTATCGCTGTCTCCGCTTTATTTCTTCTGTTTGACAAATGAGGAGATGAAGGCCCTGCCGGTGGGTGTTTGTCACCCCAGCACCAGGGAAGCTCAGGCAGGAAGATGAATTCCAGCTCTGCCTGGGCTACATGCTGTCATCCTGACTCAAAAAAAGCAAAAATAAACTGGGCCCGTAACCCCAGCACTTCTGAGGCAGAGGCAAGAAAATCGTTGTGAGTTCAAGACTAGCCTGATCTACATAGCGAGTTGTTGTGGATAGAAACAGGTTTTTGTTTTGGTCCCAGGTGTGGGATGTGGGGCTGATTCAGATGGTCCACAGCAGCAGACTATTTGCTTCCTGCGGGCTCTGAGAGAAGTTCTTTGCCAGCTGCAAATACTCTGGAGAGAGAATAAACGCCAGAGCCCAGAGAATGTGGAGATAGAAGAACTGAGACCAGGCCTGACCATCCCCCCAAAAGTCAGCAATCCCAGGAACTAAGCTATAGGTCACCAATTCCAGGAACAAGACCATAAACTCCCCTACCCATGGAATAGCCTGTAGGTAACCACAAGAATGGGAAGGTATCTTGTCTCAGTGTGGAGCATCTGTGCTGGGCAGTCCACCAACCTAACATTCTGAGGTATATAGCTCCCTCAGTGTTAGTTATGTTAGCTAGCCAATCACTTTGTAACAAGCTTGCCCTTGCTGAATGTCACCCAATCGTGTAACTGCTAAGCTAGAATTTCTGGAACCATGCCGTAACCCTAAATAAAACCTCTCTTTCCCTGAGCTCGGGGTTCTACACTCAAGAACTGCTGCTTTCAGGGACATGGGCCCAAGCTCAAGCTGTAATAAAGACTCTACTGCGTTTGCATCGGAATCAGCTCCTTGGTGGTCTTTGGGGTCCTCAAGACTTGGACAATACTGCTTCTGCTTCCCCCATGGCTCCTGGTTGCTGTTGTGAGACAAGAAGTTGGAGATCTCCTGAAAGAGGATTGGACTGGCTCCAAGGAACCCGATGACCCTACCAGCAGGAAGCAGCTAAGAAAGAAAACTACACCCCTTCTCCTATTAATCCTTTCTCCTAGCTGGTGTTAGGATTTTGGAAGGGGTTGGGGTGGAGTAGGGGGAAAACATAAAAAATGTAAATAAAAGTTTTTTTTTTTTAAAGTATGCCTACAGTGAGTTCTAGAATGGACAGGGCTATGTAGAGACCTCTGTCTCAAAACAAACAAAGAAGAAAGAATTCACAAAATAATCATTTTTTTGTTTGTTTTTTAAAAACTAAGCAATCAATCAAACAAAAAGGGGCTGGAAAGGGCTGGCTAGAGGGTTCATCAAGTAAAGGTGCCTGCTGTCAAGCCTGATGGCATGAGTTCAATCCTCAGGACCCATGTGGTAGAAGGAGAGAACCAATCTCCACAAGTTGTCCTTCTGATGGCCACATTTGAATCATGGCGAACAGGCAAATGCACACACGCGAGTGCTAGCACACATACACATACACATTAAAACTATAACCTTGCCCCACCCCCAAGGTTCAGGTACCACCACAGAAAATAGGGAGGAAAACCTGTAAGAGCCAGAGTTGAAGGGTGCTTGAGAGAACATGTCTGTGGAAATGAGAGGACCGATGGACTTAGGAGCTCATAGTGCCTGAACAAGATCCGCACGTGACCAAGCCAGGCAACACTCCAGCAATGGAGAAGGAAGGAGTTCACAAGCCACCACCTCTAACTGAGGAGCTATGGACAGTTAGTGGCTTTCAGGGGAGAAACTCAGATTTGGAGATTTGTTAAGGGTGTGGCCTCTGATAGGTGATTCACTCCAGAGTGGATGGCCCTATACTCAGGAGTATATGGGCAGCACAAATTGGACTTGATGGGTTATGAGAGAGAAGGGGGGAGGGAGAGAAGAAGGGAGGGAGGAAGGAAGAGAGGGAGAATGGGGGAATAGGGAGGGACCTGGGGATAGATTTAGAATTGGGAAAGGGGATGAATATGATCAAAACACATTGTATGAATTTCTCAAAGAATTATTAGAATGCTACATTTTGGAGCTGGAGAAATGGCTCAGCAGCACACAGAATACTTCTCTTGCAGAGGACCTGGGTTCACTTCCCAGCACTCACATCAGTCAGCTCCAGACGATCCAACACCCTCTTCTGACCTGTAAGCCATGCGTGCACAAAGTGCCCATACATACATTCACCTACACACACAAACTTGAAATAAGACAAACATTTAAGAAAGAGCCAGTCTCTGAAAGCATCTAGGGGTCAAGACATTGGACACAGAACTTAACTGGACATACATCATGGACCAAGTTCCTAGATTCATGCCCTCTTTAACCCCACGGCATGGAAACAGCCTGACCAGGACCACAGAGCCTGGGATAGAAGCCTGACACCAGGTCGAAGCCACTGGTGTCAAGGATCTTGATCTCGGTGCTCAAGCCCTGCTCTAAGGTCCACTCAGGGCAACGTCCAGCCTTTCAAGTCCAGGAGCTGCCTCCTACCTCCAACAGGATCGAGTCCTGTGACCTTGAGCAAGTTATTTGCCTCTAGGAACCTAATCTGTGAGCTGGGATAATTCCTACCTGGTGAGGATGTGATAAAGAATCCCTGAGAGGAAGCTAAAATGGTGTCCCGGGTACAGTGTCTGTCCCTTAGTACTCTGTGATCCGGAGCTGACAATTATGACAACAGTTTGCCCTGAACTGTCACCTCATCTGGAGTGTAGGATAGTAATTCCTATTGTCCCTCTAGTTTACAGGAGATGCTATCACCTGTGTGAGTGTGGGATCAGGACACATGGCACCTTTGTTGTTCAAGGACCAGCCCAGCCCCACAGGGCCAGAAGCACACACCCAGTTCCCAGGAGGAGAACAACCTCCATCCATCAATGACAGCATCAGTCCAACCTCACTTTATGGACCCAACAGCTACTTAAGATTGGGAAGAGAAGGTGTGGTCCAGTTCTTCCAGGCTGCTGCTCAAAACAGGTAGGCAGCTGTGAGTGGGGACTGGAGGGCCCTGGGGCTTTCGAGACTAGGTAACCAGGTTTCAAGCAGAAGCTCCAGAAAAAACTGGTGCCTCTGGGCTGAAGTTGGGCCTGTTTGTCTTGAGAGGAGGTCTTACTATATGGCATAGGCTGGCCTTGAACTCTTGATCTCCTGCCTTGACTTCCTGAGTGCTGGGATTGTACACAGGAGTCCTCATAGCTAGTAAGTTGGGGCTCTGGTCTTTAACACTTCAGAATCTACTAATCCTAGGTCCAAAGGTAGAAGAGCTGTGGGAAACCTCTGTGTGAGGGGCAGGGAGCTCAGCCCACCTTGCCCAGCTGTATCCTGGCCACACCCATGTTCCACAGAGGATAATTTATACAGCTTTTTAGCCCCTGGCCTACAGACACAGGTTGAAGATGAGTGACCAGGGATGAAGGGACTTCACTTGGAGTGCTAGGCTTAGTGATGGGAAGACGAGCAGAGAAGAGGACAGCTCTGTGACCTCCTGCAACCGGCACCATGACGGTGTCTTACACTCTCAAAGTGGCAGAGGCCCGCTTCGGGGCCTTCTCTGGCCTGCTCCTCCGCTGGAGGGGTAGCATCTACAAGCTCCTGTACAAGGAGTTCCTGCTCTTCTGTGCCTTGTACGCTGTGCTCAGCATCACCTACAGGTGAGGGCGGCTCCGATCCTGGCTTATGGGGTCCTGAGCCGCCAGGTCTCCCAACCCGAGGTCTCTGCCTGCCTTTCCCTAGGCTGTTGTTGACCCAGGAGCAGAAGCATATTTATGCTCAGGTGGCCCGATACTGCAACCGCTCAGCAGACCTCATCCCCTTGTCATTTGTGCTGGGTGAGACCCTGTTCTTGTTCTCCTTGGTATCCCGACCTTTGGGGCTGAGGTCACAACTCTGGGCAGCAGGGCCTGGAGTCAACAGGTAGACATAAGAGCTAGAGCCCGGGTCCACGGTTTCCTTTGGCAGTCATTTGCTGGGCCCTTAATCTTCACTGCACAGAACCCCACACTGGGCGCAGAATGGAATCTAGAGAGAAGGGGTAGTCCCTCCCTACCCTCATGGTAAAGGGTCTGATTCCACTTCCCTCTTCCCTGGAAGTTTGTATTCTCTGCCTCCACCTAGCCCGACTTTCCCAGCACAGCAGTGGTACCAGAAGGACGCTAAGACGCAACGTAGTACCTCAAACCCTTTAGTGCCTGGCGTCCTATCTTCTGTCCCCGTTACCCACGGTGTTTCACTAGGTTTCTACGTGACTTTGGTGGTGAACCGCTGGTGGTCTCAGTACACAAACATCCCGCTGCCAGACCAGTTAATGTGTGTCATCTCAGCCGGTGTGCACGGCGTGGACCAGAGCGGCCGTCTGCTACGCCGAACTCTCATCCGCTATGCCAACCTGGCATCGGTTTTGGTGCTACGTTCTGTGAGCACTCGTGTGCTCAAGCGCTTCCCCACCATGGAGCACGTGGTGGATGCAGGTGCCAGCAAACTCGCAACCCCCTGGGTGGGTGGGCTCCTTTCGGGGCGCTCCGGGACTCCAGGCTTGGCGAAGGGTTTAAGGGGAAACATCCATATGCAGGGCCACTGGCGCCCCCTGGCGGCAGAGGGCGGGCGCCCCTTACCTTCTTCACCCCGGCAGGTTTCATGTCTCAGGAAGAGAGGAAAAAGTTTGAGAGCTTGAAATCTGACTTTAACAAATATTGGGTCCCTTGTGTCTGGTTCACTAACCTAGCCTCCCAGGCCCGCAGGGATGGACGAATTCGTGATGACATCACTCTCTGTCTCATACTGGAAGTAAGTCAGCTTAGGATTTGGATCCTTGCTTTCCTTTCTCTAGCTTCAGAATAATAATTTTAGTACTCAGCGCTTAAAATGCAGCAACTGTATGCCACACTCTCTTTTACACGAGGGGTGTGGGTGGGGAATCGGGGTTACTCTCCATAGCTCAAGCTTGCATGGAACTCACTAGTTAGCCCAGGCTGGCCTCAAACCCATGGCAATTCTGCCACCATCTACCCACTGAAAGCATGTGCTTATACTGACTCACTTAGTTCTCAAAACACGTGAGATAGGTACTATAATCATCCCATCTTCACAGAAGGAAACTGAGGCTCAGAGTTAAGAAGCTTCTCATACAGCTTGTTAGTGAAGCTGGGATGGGATTCGGAGTCATTTTGGCTCCAGGTCCAGAATGTGATTTTTTTTTTTCCTACTATTCCTAAATTGCTTCCTACCCCAGCAGCTAGCAGGGAAGCCTCAGGCCCCAGTCTGCTGGGTGAGTGTCCCGTTTTCTTCCTCCCCTTCACCCTCTTTCTCTAGGAGCTGAACAAGTACCGGGCCAAGTGCAGCATGCTCTTCCACTATGACTGGATCAGCGTCCCCCTTGTCTACACCCAGGTAACTGCCTGGCTCAGCTGTGGCATGCGCGCCAAGGGCCAGAGAAGCCTCTTCACCTGGGCCAAGTCATGGAAAGCGCTGAACTGCTGAGGGTCATCCTCAAAACCACACACACACACACACACATGCACACTGAACTGCTGAGGGTCATCCTCAAAACCACACACAGGCACACACAGGCACACACAGGCACACGCACACAAGAACCTGTCCCCATTACTTGCCAGACTTCTCTAGGCTCTCAGAGACAGGAGACAGGAACAGAATTTCTTGCTGGAGCAGTGTGCTCTGGCCCTGGCTTTTCCTTCTTCAGGTGGTGACCATAGCCGTATATTCCTTCTTCGCCCTGTCCCTGGTTGGCCGGCAGTTTGTGGAGACGCAAGCAGGGGCAGCCAGACTTGAGAAGCCTCCGGAGCCAGGCAATGAGACCTCTCCTGCTCTAGGGGACCTGGACATGTTCGTGCCTCTCACCACGTTGCTGCAGTTTTTCTTTTACGCTGGGTGGCTCAAGGTGGGTACCGCATCCTACTCGGCAGAGGTGGGCACAGATCACTGCCATGCTGGGCAGTCGGGGAGGGAAGCTCAGAGCCTGGAAGACGCCATTTCTGCCATCCATAGGTGGCCGAACAACTCATTAACCCCTTTGGAGAGGATGACGACGACTTCGAGACCAATCAGCTCATAGACCGGAACTTGCAGGTTAGGTGTGGGGCAGGGAACTGGTTGCCGGAGAGGCAGCTGTGCAGATGAGAACCGGCTTTGCCTGCTTCTCGCCCTGCTGCTGGCGCAGGTGTCCTTGCTGTCTGTGGATGACATGCACCAGAACCTGCCTCCCGCTGAGAAGGATCAGTACTGGGATGAGGCCCAACCGCAGCCCCCCTACACGGTGGCCACAGCAGCCGAGTTTCTGCGTCCTTCCTTCCTGGGTTCCACTTTCAACCTGCGGTGAGTCAGGATTTGGTATGGAAACCGATCCCTGGTCCCTGACTACCCTAGGGGTAACTGTCTCTCTCCGCCCTGGCGCGCGCAGCATGAGTGACGACCCTGAGCAGCGCCTGCAGGTGGAAGCGGCCCTGTCCCCGCCTGCCACACAGACCCCGCTGCTGGGCCGCTTCCTGGGCGCAGGAGCGCCCTCTCCTGCCATAAGCCTGCGGAACTTTGGCCGAGCACGCCCTCCCAGGACCCCACACCTGCTGCGCTTCAGGCCTGAGTCCACCGGTGAGGAGGCTGCAGGCCGCATCGAAGAGGCTGCAGAATCTGGAGATGAAGCTCTGGAACCCTGAGAAACCTCTGCTGATGGCCACTGCCCTGCCTTCTTCCCCAACTGCTTCCGGTCCTATCAGCTACTGCTTAGAGAAACTTTGGAAAAAGCCATTTGGGGACAGCCCTTGAAAACAAATGGAGGAGTCAGCAGTAGGATGGGTCTCCCTTCGGGTGAAAGTGGGATTGCTCGGGGAGGCAAAGCTAGAACGAAAGGGCAAATATGTAGGACAAAGAACACGTGCCTGGTGTCCAGGCCCATCCCCAGCCTCTATGTGCTTTAACTGATTTAGAACTGAGTTCAGGAAGTGGCATGTCCAGTTCTTAAGACAACGCTGTGCTGCTGGCCTGGGACAGCTCTCAAGACCAGGCTTGCTAGAAAGGCACACGTTTCTCACCCCAGTCACCTTACTCTGCAGGCAAATGAGTGTGGAGACCCTTTATCTGTACTGAATTTTTGTTCATAACGAGAATATAGCCATTTGTTCACCGTGAATTATGATTCATTTGGCATTTGCTTAGGATACAGGCTGGAATCAGGTTTGGTAGTTTGCCGTGGTGGTCCCACAGTAAGAGCATGTTGCTCTGGCATTAGCTCTTGGGAAAGCACTAGTCAGAGGCAAGTTTTTACAACTCTGGTCTTCATGAACGAAGGAAAAAAAGCAAGGGAGAGAAACACTGAAGCCTAATAATTTCACTAAATTGCCCAAGCTGATCTACCTCAGCTTTCCAAATAGGGAGGATTACAGGCTCCGGGACCTTGAAGGTGACTAGGTGAGGGGTACTGGACACTGAACGAGCGCCTGTCACTCAAGAGCCACCCAGCCACCTCTCTAGCCCCTTTCCCTTTTGATTTTAAAGACAGGGTTTCTCTGTCAGCCCTGGAGCTCATTCTAGACCAGGCTAGCCCCAAACTCCCAGATCCTCCTGTCTCTGCCAGTGCTGTGATTAAAGGCATGCGTCACCACCATCCAGCTAAGCCCTTTTAAGATTTGTGTATGAGCATTTCTTCATGCACACCAGAAGAGGGCACCAGATCCCATTACAGATGGCTGTAAGCTACCACATAGTTGCTGGGAATTGAACTTCAAGACCTCTGAAAGAACAGTTAAGTGTTCTTAACTGCTGAGCCATCTCTCCAGGCCCCCACCCAACCTTTTAAAAATTATGTATACAATGTTGTCTGCATGTACACCTAAACGCCAGAAGAGGACACCGGATCTCATGACAGATGGTTTGAGCCACCATGTGGGTGCTGGGAATTGAACTCAGGACCTCTGGAAGAGCAGACAGTGCTCCTAAGCTATGAACCAGCTCCCCCTCCTCACTTTTACACTCTAACAGTGATCAGAGATGCAACTTTACAATCAGTTCTGCTCTTTGATCCCGTGGTTCCAGGGGTAAATCTGTGCACTGAAGGCCAGCCTGGTCTAGTTTCAGCACAGCCAGGGTTCTTGCCCATGGATGCTCCACAGCACGCCTGTAGGTCAGCTGTGCCCCTTCCCTCGGGTCCGGCAGGCTGCACTTGCCCCTTCACTAAACTGCCTCACTGACCCCACCAGTTCCTTCAAAAAGAGGATTATCGACAAGTCTTTTCACAAGCTGAGGCTTTTTCTTTTGTTCAAGACACGGTGTCTGTGTAGCCTTAGCTGTCCTGGAACTCACTCTGTAGAACTCGGAGATCCCACGTGCTCTGCCTCCCAAGTGCTGGGATTAAAGGCGTGTGCTACCACAGCTAGGCTCCAAATCTTAACGTACACCCAATAGTACAGAAAGCAGAGTGCTTTTGCAGATGCCAGCAAGGGACAATACTTGCCTCAGAATAAAGGGGTTCATTTAAGTTCCAAGAAAATGGGGCTGGATAACTCCATGGATTCAATTGTAGTAAGCACCCTCATGGCAGCTCACAAGCGTAACTCCTATTCCAGGGGATTTGACACCCTCACAGATATACGTGCAGACAAAACACCAATGTACACGGGGCTGGGTAGTGGAACCCTGGGTTCAAATAAGGGTCGGTGGTGAGCTCACTCCTACAATCCCAATATTCAGGAGTCAGTATCATCCACGGTTATAAAGTTCAAGAATAGTCAAGGCCATTACGAAAACTTGTTTCAATGCAAGGCAGAATGTCCTAGAAACAACTCCTGGATCTTAAGGTTAGGCTTGATAGCACACACCTGTAACCTTGCCAGGTGGAAGGCTAAGGCAAGATTACTACAAAATTGAAGCTGGCCTAAAAATGAAACCCTGGGCTGAAGCATCTAAAAATTGCTTGCTGCCTGCTCTTCCAAAAGACCTGTTATATTCCCAGCATCCAATCAAGTAATACATAATCACCTGTAATTCCAGCCTCTAAAGATTCAACATTCTTTTTTAGTGTCTGAAGTAAACACACACAAGAAAGGTGGGAGAAGGCAGTGGCTTAGTCAGTAAATATGCTAGGAGCCAGGTCTAACCACGTAGGTCTGATCATTAGAACTTACCATTCCTTCCACAACTGTAAGGCCTGGAAGAGATAGCTCAACAGTTAACGCACTGCTGAAGACCTGGGTCCTCAACAGCAGCTTGATCATTCCAGGGCAACTTGCAAGGGCGGCGCACATTTTGCTGCACGTTCATTTCATGTACACAGCAATATAGTCATACACATAGATTCCTACACATGGGTGGTGACAGTCCAAGTCTTTAATCCCTGCACTAGGGAGGCACAGGCAGGTGAACCAGTCTAGTCTACAAAGTGAGCAAGCACTACAAAAAAAACCCTATCTGGGAAAAACAAAAAACCAAAGATGTTAAAGGCAGCTCACTAGAGGCTGGAGAGATGGCTCAGTAGTAAAGAGTGCCTATCCAGTCCAGCTCCAAGGACCCCAGTACTCTCTTCTGGCCTCCTTGGGCTCTAGACAAACGTGTTACACATATATGGATGTAGGTAAAACACTCAACACACAGAAACCAAAACCCAAAAAGGTGAGGCAGGATGGCGCCCACCTTCAATCACAGCACTGGAGGAAAAGGTAAACAGACCCCAGGGAGTTCTAGGCTAGCCTGTTAACATACAGGGAGTTCCTGATCAGCTAAGGATAGTGAGACCCCACTCACTATAGTAAAGTCAGGATGAGTTCACCTTGAAGTGACTTAACTCAGCACAATTAAACATTTGCTCTAACAAGGTATTCATCTTCTGTATGAAGGTGGATCGTGCTGGAACCAGCACTCCAGGCCAGCCAAGGCTACAGGGTGGGTCTGTGCCTCAAAACAATTCACCTTACTGAGCCACCCCTCTGAACCTGTAACTTAGTTTTAGGTAATCATCAATTGCTGTCAGGTGCTCCCCTGTGACCTCATTTAAGTTCCTTAGCCATCTTTTTACAGGCAGTAACTGCAAAATCCATCAGATGCTGTAGGACTACCTGTGAGGATTCAATACAATGGCGAAGTCCCCAGACTTCCCATGAGCCACCTCACCTGGCTGGAGGTGTAGCCAGTGGCTCAGTCATGTGCTTAAGGCCCATGAAGATTAACGTCTTGCACACATACACAAACTTAACAGAACCCTTAAAACAAGTCTACAAGGAAAGGGAGACTTTCTAGCCCAACAACACAAGCATCCCAATCAACAGTAAAGACGAGTTCTCTCCCCAGCTCTGCTCAGCATCCCCTGATCCTGAACAAACTATACAAACATTCAGACAATATAAACATAGAATAAACACCTTTATTACATGAGCTATGAACGATGGTTTATTTGCCTTTCCGGGCTTTGATCTTCCTCAGATAGAACTCCAGCTCCTTGCCCTCTAGCACATAGCCATCTGCTCGGCCACACTGGCCCGGTCTTGAGGCAATGCAGGCTGCAAGAGAACAGGTGGTCCTCAGTAAAAGACCAAGAGGCTCTACCCAACTTATCTGTCCCCTTAAGAAGCCCACACTGGTCTGATGACCAGAGGCCAACAGTCTCCTCAGATTCACTTCATCCTCATTCAGAAGTCAGTAGCAGAACTGGACAAAGTTCTCATCACAGAGACAGGTCCTGTCCCCCCCCCCCGCCGCCATCATGTTACCAACTATCTCCAACCATGCCCTATGCACCCCACCGTTCAAACCCCCAGGAACCAAATAAACCAGGAAAAGTAAAGGGGCACACCAACACCACGACCTCCCGCTCACCCCACACGGACTCCTCACCGAGAAGCTTGCCCTGCTGGAACTGCTCCTCCAGGAGACTGCTGATTTTGGCATTCTTTTTCCTCTCATCATATTTCTTCTGAATTTTCTTTGATCGTTTTTTGTTTAAAATCTCTTCCTCCTCAGGAGTCTGAAGAAAGAGAATACAAATGGATTTGTCACCAGGAAGGTCACCAAGCCTTCCCTAACTCCAAAATCCTGACGACTGCCTTCTTCAGCATTAAAGTATTCATCTCATTCCTTCAGTAGCAGAACTGGACAGTATTTTCATCACAAGAAGGCAGCCCTCTCCCACAGCCGCCCTGCCCCACAGACAAACAGCACCCACCAGCTTGGCCCCCTTCTTGCGGCCCAGGGGCAGTGCGTAGTGGGACTCGTACCACTGTCGGTACGGCGTGCTGTCGATAAGCACTATGCAGTTCTTCACCAGGGTCTTAGTTCGGACAAGCTCATTATTGGATGCATTGTAGACAACATCAATGATCCTTGTTTTGCGAGTACAACCTGCACACAAGAGAAAGATCACAACAAAGGTGGTGAGGCACTTGCTCAATGTGTACCAGGCCCAAATTTGATACACACACTTCAGGCAAGCAATGCAACCGTCTCTATCTCCCACCCACAGGCAAGGTAAAAGGGAATCCCCAGCCTAGTGCCCAAGCCCTTCCCGAAAAGCGGCAGGAGATCAGATCAGAAGGAGTTCAATTACCTCAAGGTCTTTCGGCAAGGAACAAATTCAAATAACCCCAAAGGCCCACTTACACTCAGAGCCCCAGGAAAAGTTCCCCACATCCAATCTCAGGGCACGGTACTTCTTATTGCCTCCTCGAACTCGGACTGTGTGTATGCGACGGGGGCCAATCTGGAAAGCAGGAAGACCAGAACATTGGTCAGCAAGAAGAGAGGGGGGCCGGGAGAGGAACATGGACTGCACAGAGGTAACAGTCAGTGTAACTATGACAAGTCCTTCCATTGGCAAGTGGCATACAGGTGACCAAGACGGCCAATACCACGCCTAAGGATACTTTTTCATCACTCTGGTTACCTCCAAAAAAAAAAAAATGTCAGACCCCCCCCCTCACACACAGGAAGAATTCCAGTAAAAGAACATGCAGTACTTATGTGAAAGGAGCCTATTCCTAGTCCTGGAAACCAGCCGTGTTCCCATTAGACACTTAAGCTCTGTGACAAGATTTTAATCAGCACGTGGACACGTACAACATGCCCAGTCCCCAACACAGAGAAATCAGGGCCCGGTAAAGTGACCACTGCCACCCATGCACACCGCAACCACGCGGTAACGCAGGGAAAGGCGGCCTACCCCGAGCGGTCCCCCACACCTGCACCCACCTTCGTGTTGGCGGCAGGCCGTCCCAGCTCATACTTCCGCTTCTTGTGATAGGGCTTTCTCTTACCCCCGGTCTTACGGCGCTTGTGCCAGTTGTCCCGAGAGATGCCTGTGTGTGGGAGCGAGGGCGCATGAGCAACCGGGCCTCGGTGCCGGCGACTTAGCCCGCTCCCGAGCCTCACGCCGCGCGGGCCGCACGCTCAGCTCTCCAAGGTTGGCTTCCCCACGACTCAGTCGGCAGTGTGCAGCATACCCAGGTGTCATCATCCGCGTGCGGCCCGCGGCAGCCATGTTGGACGGCTCGCAACCCGGAGCCCGGGAAGCGGCCGCAGCGACCTCAGCGGCCCACGGCCAAAGCCGGCCCTCCCCATGCATGCTCGTGGCCCACGGTCGGGCCGAAGATGCTCCCGACCGGGCTGCGAGGCACGATGGAGACGGATGGAGCTCGCTCCCCACGGCCCGACCAGGCCCGCAGCAACACTCACCCATCGCTCGGCGCTGGCTGGAAAGAGGAAGCGCAAAGCTTCACGGTCCGGTTTCTAAAACGCAGCCCCGCCCTCTTTACGTCTCTTCCGGCTTCCGGGAAGGACCTGGTGCCTCCGCGTTCCCGGGACGCTGGCGCTCGGCGCGCTCCTGCAGAACGCGAGCGCTGGCGGGCCGCGCCTCAAGGGGTCTTGGGCGGACCGGAGGGCCAGCCCGCTGCGCGCTGAGCCGACGCGATAGGGCACGATTCACAACTGTTGGGCATACGTTTTGCCCTTTATGGAAACTTTTTTGAGACAGGGTCTTAGGTAGCCTAGATTGGCCCCCGATAGCTTGATTAAATCCTCCAGTTTCTACCTGCCGATTGCCGGAATTAAAGGCAGTATAGGGATGTGTTTAAGTTTATTATTTTTACATTTACACTTGTCAGGGCATGCTGCACGCCTTTTAATCCCAGCTCACTGGCGGCAGAGGCAGGTGAGTTCTAGGACAGCCAGGGCATTAAGAGCACTGGTTGCTCTTCCAGAGATCTGGTGCCCTCTTCTGGTGTGAAGGCGTAAAGCAGACAGAATATTGTATACATGATGAATAAATTAAAAAAAAAAAATAGGAGAGAAAATAAAATAAGAACCGGGCGGTGGGGCTGCACACCCTTAATCCCGGCACTTGGGAGGAGGAGGCAGGTGGATCTCTGATTTCCAGGCCAGTCTGGTCTATAGAGTTTGTTCTAGGCAGCCAGCTCTGCACAGAGAAACCCTGTCTCGAAACCAAAATAATACTAATAAAAAATTAATTTATTTGTTGTGTGTGGGGCCTTGTGACTGGAGCAGAAGGAGTTGGTTAGGTTCCCTCCTACACTGTGGGTCCCAGGGTCTTGTTTTTGCTTTTTGTGCATGCTGCTGCTGGGAACAGAAGTTGTTGGGTACCACTCTACCAAATCAAGAATACATTTATTTCTTAAATTTTTAAAAAAGATTTATTTATTATGTATACAGTGTTCTGTCTGCATGTATACCTGCTCACCAGAAGAGAGCACCAAATCTCATTTTAGATGGTTATGAGCCACCATGTGGTTACTGGTATTTGAACTCAGGACCTTTTGGAAGAACAGCCAGTGTTCTTAACCTCTGAGTCATCTCTCCAGCCCCTATTTCTGAAATTTTTAAAAAAATGATTCATTTTCATCTTGTGTGCACTGATGTTTTGCATGCATGTATGACTGTGTTACATACAGTTGTGAGCTATGATGTGGGTGCTGAGAATTGAACCCTGTCCTCTGGAAGGACTCTTAGCCACGAAGCCCTCGAATACATTTATGATGAGAAGGTAATACACAACTACTCGATCTTGTCTAGTCAAAGCAGGTATAGAAAATAGAAACTATGGAGACAGCCAGAGGACTCGGCAGTGAAGGTTCCTGTGGCCAAACCGGAAAGATCCTCCAGACTTACACAGTGAAAGAAGGGGATGGACTTCAGCAACAATAAAATAGGGAGTGAGTGGTTGTGTTGTTACATAAAACTTGGATCTGAATTTCATGTAATTCTCATGTTCATGTATTATGTCTTTAAAAATATGTTCCTGGACTAAGGGCCCCACAGACCAGACAAAATCTAAATGGGTTCTAACTAAGGGGCTGTAAAGGTTCAGTACTCAGCAGTAGTTTAAATGCAGGTTTGTTTGCTTTTTTAAAAAATTTTATTTATTATGTATACAGTGTTCTGCCCGCATGTCAGAAGAGGGCACCAGATCCCATTATAAATGTTTGTAAGCCACATGTGGGTACTGGGAACTAAACTCAGGACCTCTGGAAGATCAGACAGTGCTCTTAACCTCTGAGCCATGCGCCAGCTCCTTCCCCCTTTTAAGGCAGGAGTTAGCTAGGTGTGGTGGTGCACGCCTTTAAGCCTTTAAGCTCGGTACATAGGGAGGCTGAGGCGGGCCGACTGCTGTGAGCTCTAAGGCCAGATCTGAAAAGAGAGTACAGGACAACCAAGGCTATACAGAGAAAGTGTCTTGAAAAATGAAAAACAAACAAAACAAAGTTTCTCTGTATAATACTGAAACTTGCTTTGTAGACCATGCTGGCCTCAGATTTAGATATTCGCCTGCCTCTGTCTCCTGAGTACTGGAATAGAAAGTGTGGGCCACCACGCCTGAATCCTTTGTTTGTTTTGGCTTTTCAAAACAGGGTTTCCCTGTGCAGCCTTGGCTGTAGATCAGGCTGGCCTCAAATTTATAGATCTGCCTGCCTCTGCCTCCCCTCCCCCAGTACTGGAATTAAGAGATGTGGGCTACCATTGTCCAGCCTTTGCTTGCTTTTTAAAATATCTCTCACTCTTTAGCCTAGGCTAGCCTCAATGCAGGGATTAGATGCTTGAGCCACCATGTCAGACCAGACAGTGAGATCCTCTGGCATTGGAATTACAGGAATTAATTGTGAGTCACCTAACACTGTGGCCCAGTGGTTAAAAGTTCTTGAAGGGACCTGAGTTCAGTTACTAGCAACAATCTTTCCAAAACTAGAACTGTTTGTTTGCTTTTGTTTTTAATTTCCTTTTCAGATTGTTTATCGATGAGTAAGAGGTACACATGAAGTTTAATGTGATCACATACAGGACCCAATCCACCTGTGAGTAGAGAACCAGAACTTCTACTCTTCCAATTTGGAACCTAAAGTGGAAGTTTCTGGTTTCTTTGAAGATTGAGTTTGGTTATGTGATGTTTTGCTACAAGCTGGGCACATGCTGTTTTGCTCAGGTTGGCTTGTGAGAGGGCAAGTGATGTTTTGCTGCGAGCTCTCACATTCGAGGGGCGTGGCTTTGGCCAGCTGTGAAAGCGGGTGGTGGACTTTGAGAGATGTACAGAGGTCCACTCACAGGAGACATGGATTTTTGGATCAACATTGCTGTGCTGATCTTCATGCTTTGACACTTGACTTTGCAGAAATAAACGTTCCAGAGAACTTTTTGGGGCAATCCAACTGAGTCTTGCAGCTTTCCCTGACTTCTGTGTTGCTGCTTGGTATTATCCTTCAGACTGGACTGCTGGTATCCTGATGACTGAGTTTGACAATCCCCTAAGGACTCATTGACACTGATCAGCAGGAGGTAGAGAAAAAAGGTCTACAGCTCTGTCCCTATTAATCTACCTAAGGTTGGGGGGGTGGAGGGGTAAAGGGATTTAAGAACCCTAAATAAACTAGGTTTGGTGAAAAATCTAAGTCTACAGGACTGTTACTCCTTCTTGCCTAACAACCTTGGGAAGAATAATGCAATTGTGAATGGAAATAATAAGAGGAAGTAACTTTCCTTAAGCCAGGCCTAGAGGCACAGGCCTGTAATCTCAGTTACTAAGGAGTCTGAGGCTGAAGGATTTCAAGGTCAAGGCTAGGCTAGGTAACTCAATAAGTCCTTACTCAAAATATGAACAGGTAATAAAGGCTGGTGAGACCGTTCAGTGGGCAAAGGTGAATTGAGTTTAACCACCAGAACATAGGTAAAGTTGGAAGGAAAGATCCAACTCCAAAAAGCTGCCCTCTGACCACCACACGTCATGGGTACCCTCGGGTCACTCTCTCACACATGCGCACACAATCCTTCTGTTTCTGCCCTGCAGCACTGTGCTTACATAGTTAGCTTTTTGGTTTGTTTTTATTTTTTTAAAGATTTACTTAAATCTTAAATGGTCGCACACAACTTTAATCTCAGCACTTGTGAGGCAGAAGGAGGATCTCTAGTTTGAAGCCAGCCTACAGAGCAGAGTTCCAGGACAGCCAAGGCTACACATAAAAACCCTGTCTCAACATCCCCTACTCATCCCACCCCACCCCCCGCAAAATAAAAAAATGTACTTTTTGTTTTTTTGAGACAGGGTTTCTCTTTGGAGCTCTGGCTGTCCTGGAACTGGCTCTGTAGACCAGGCTGGCCTTGAACTCACAAAGATCCACATGTCTCTGCCTCCTGAGTGCTGGGATTAAAGGCGTGTGCCGCCTCTGTCCACAAGAATGTACTTTATGCATTTTTTTGTTTTATTTATTATTTATACCGTTTTTCTGCCTACATGTATGCCTGCAGGCCAGAAGAGGGCACCAGCTCTTACTATAGATGGTTGTAAGCCATCATGTGGTTGCTGGGAATTGAACTCAGGACCTCTGGAAGAGCAGCCAGTGAGTGCTTTTAACCCCTAAGCCATCTCTCCAGTTTACTTTATGTATTTTACCTCCATGTATATATGTACACTGTGTACATGCCTGATGCACATGGTCAGGTGGCATCAGATCCCCTGCAGCTGGAGTCACAGATGGCTGTGAACCACCATGTGGCGATGAAAACTGAATCCCGATTCTCTGCAAGAGAATGTTCTCAACCGCTGAGCTCTCCAGCCCCACACCTGAATGCAGGAAGCAAACTCAGGTCCTCCTGGCTGAGCAGCAAGCTCTTACCCACTGAACCATCTCTCCAGCCACTGATTTTAAAATTAAATTTCAAAATAACAAATATTATCCCCACAGGTAGCAGAGATTTGACAACCCACTGATTCTGCAGTTGTGTAACCAGACAGCCACCATGAATTGTGACTTCAAAAGCTGAGCTGTTGGGGCTGGAGAGATGGCTTAGCAGTTTGAGAGTACTGACTGCTCTTCCAGAGGCCCCGGGTTTAATTCCCAGCAACCACAACTGTAGGTAACTCCAAGATCTGACACCCTCACACATACATGCAAGCAAAACATCAATGCACATAAAATAAAAATAAATTATATATTAAAAAAAAGCTGAGCTGTTAACCTCCAAACTGTTCTGCCCAAATGTGGTCCAAATGAGAGCAGCGGTGGGGAACTAACCACACAGGGCATCCTGTATTAGGTCACACTGGGGTATTTGGAATTTATCACTTCTACCAGACCTCTGAGCTCAAGGACTGGTTAGGGGCTCCTATAGTATTCCAGATCAGAGAGCCTTTGGTTTTATCTATGGAATTCTAAAAGGTGGGTTTTTATAGTCTCCTTTTAAAGATGGGGTGGGGGAGTTGAATTCTCTTGAAGCTGTTTTCTTCCTTTTTCATGCCAGCATCTCCTCTTGCTGATGCCAGGCAAGTGTTCTGCCACTGAGCTCCGTCCTTAGCCTTCAGAAGCTGTTGTCAAGGCCACGGAACTAATGGCATCTTCGGCTTATTTTGTCACAAGGTAGAAAAGGCCTATATTTCATAAACTGAGGGGCTGGAGATTTAGCTCAATGACATGAATTGAATCCCCGGTACTAGAAAAACACAACAGTTTAGGCATCCTGTCACAAGCCTTTAATCCCAGCACTCCAGGACGAAGATCTGAGTTCAAGTCCAGCCCATTCTACTCAGTGAGTTCCAAACAAACAGTTTTTTTGTTTTTGGAGGGGTTTTAAGACAGGGTCTTACATGCTGGCCCAGAACTCTCAGAAGCCCAGACTAGCCTTGAACTCCTGGGGACCCTCCCGTGTCAGGCTGACTTCTGGGATTATTGGTAAGCCGCCATACCCAGCATTTCTGGATCACTTTGAACTGTGGGTAAGCAGTATCCCTCACAGCAGAGAGGGAGCCCTTCACTGCTCGAGGAAAAACATTAGCCTGCCACGTCCAAGCCAGTGCCGTCAATTCGCTGGGGTTGGATTTGCAAGGTTTTGGTAGGAGACCCAAGGTCATGTACAAGATACAGGTTTATAGACCACAGATTGCAACTAGAGCCAACTGTCCAGCAACTTCTGCAAGATGGGTACCATGCAGAAGCAGGTCTTGCTCTGTGGTCAAAGACCCCTCAGGTCCCCAGTTCAGAAGCTGTAGGGCCCAGACCTTATGGGTACTGCTTCATCGGTACAGCTGGAAGATCCAGCATCCACAGACCTGGTCTGTGGCAAGAAGCAACTTAGGGTCAGGCCATGAAGTACTAGGTGTAAACTTAGCCAACCCCTTCACAGCAGAGGCAAAGCCAAGGACTTTCACCATGTGTTTGTTTTCTCTGGTCTGAACATATGGCCCACTGAAACCTTTTAGACACACCGTGGCGCTACTCATGAATCCATCCCATGACATATAATCCTTGAGTGCGCAAACACCCAGACCTTAAGCTTGGTTCCTCAGTCCACCCAGCAAATGTCTCATTTTGTAACTATACTAGTGTGCGTTCAGATGCCTTTCCCTGTAGGAAGTCAAGTGCTTTCTTGTCAGTTACCAGTTCTTAAACAGATCCTGAGCAGACTATGCTAGGCCTGGTCCCTCAGGCTATATTCCAGCTAACTTCAGAGGATGAGGTTGGAGACTTAGTGGGATACTGTCTCAAAAGTAAGACTGTAAAAGGGCCAGTGGTAGAGCTGTAGAGTTCTTGCCCAGTACGTTCAATCCCTGCCACTTTGTACTAGCGCTATAGAGCAGAGAACAACCCCAGCCCCATTCACTTGGAGTTCTTGGCCCCAGGGTCTGGGGCTCAGTACACACCTACTGCAGACAAGCCAAAGCTTGGAACTTTGCTCAGCCTGTTGCCAAAATCACAGGTGTGGGCGAGGTTTCCTGGGAAGATGAGAGAATCAGAGCCCAAGGTGGCAGCACTGTCATTGGTCTCAGAAGGCTCAAGACACTGGTCTCTTCTGACTATCACACAAAATCTTATTTTTTTCTTTCTTTATTGTGAAGTACAACATAAATACAGAAAACAAAGATTTCTCTTAGGCTTTAAAAGTCAAAAGGAGTCTCAACCTTTTTTTTTTCCCTCTGGAAGTTATAAAACAGTGCTCATATCAACATCAACACCACAGGCTAGAGGCAGTGGACGCTGGGTGAGGACTGCCTCTCTCCCAGAGCCTGGGCCATAAAGATTCTCTATCAGCAGCTGATCCGAAGGGGCAGAATGCTGTGCCAGGAACTACCCAACGGCCCTCCCCTCGATAGGGAGGTCACTGAAAGCTCCTTCCTCCCCCTCCACAATGAGGAAGAGAAAGCATCCCTCCCCTAGCTTTCCTGGGTCTGATGCCCCTTGATTGGCATTTGACAAAACCCCTTCCAACTCAGTCCCTAACCAAAGCCAGAAGGTGCCCAGAGCTTTTTGGGGAGGGGAAGAGGCTGGTGTGATAGTAAACAGATCTTTATTTGAAGTCATCATTGGTGCCGTTTCTTGCTGTTTATTTGTTTGCTAGCCTGTTCTTCCAGCTGCATGGCCAGGCGCAGGGCCTTGATGACTTCTGTAAAGGGGAGGCGAACACAAAGGGTTACTGAGCATCTTTGAACTACGTTCCCCGACTTCAGACAAAGCTGCCATTGCCTGCTGCTGGCAGAACGAGCAGCAGCAACACCCACCTCGCAGGGATGAGAAGTGCTTAGCCTGCTGTGCCAGGGCAAACTCTGCTTTGTTCACAAAGGTCTCCAAGTCGTAGTCTGGCTGATCAGTCATCTCGGAGAGCTCAAGCCAGCCTGGCCCTTGCTGCAACAACAAGGAGGAGAGCCTGGTCAGCTCACATTCACTGAAACAGTCCAGCAACTCATCCAGAGGGCTCAACTGCCTGCAATACTGATGCATCTGCCAGAGGCCAGACCCATATCTAAACCTGTATTCTGCCTCCCAAAGCCCTTTCCCAGTTCTCGGCCTGGGCCCAGAATGGTGGTGTGTGCCTATAATCTCAGCACTCAAGAGGCAGGAGCACCAGCAGGCAGGGCTGGAGAGTTCAGTTCCCAGGATCCACATGTAGGAGAGGACTGACTCCTACAAGTTGTCCTTTTGAGCCCTACATGTACCCATACCATCCACCCAAACAAGAAAGGGGACAAACAAAACAGAAATGGGCTTCAAGGGCTTTGAGACACCCTGGTTCAAAGCAAACAGCAATAACTGAGACGTGGTGGCACACACCTTTAATCCCAGGGCCGGGGAGGCAGAGGCAGGCAGACCTCTGAGTTCAAGACCAGCCTGGTCTACAGAGTGAGTTCCAGGACAATTTGAGCTGTTACACAGAGAAACCCTATCTTGAAAAAAACAAACAAAACCCAACAATAAAACAAAAGGAAATCCTTGACTTGAACTTAGCATCTTCCTCTCCCAAATCTGTCCCTATGTCAAGTGAGTGACATCAATTGATTCAGAAACTGGGGGGCTGGAGAGATGGCTCAGCAGTTAACAGCAATGGCTGCTCTTCCAGCGGATTTCCAGCAGCCACATGGCGGCTCACAAGTCTCTGTAACTCCAGTTCTGGGGGATCTGACACCCTAACACAGATATACATGCAGGCAAAACATCAAAGCACATGAAATAAATTATTGAAAAAATGTGAGAAATTGGGCCAGGCAGTGGTGACAAACACCTTTGACCTCAGCACAAGGAAAGCAAAGGCAGGTGGATCTCCAAGTTCAAGGCCAGCCTGGCCTACAGAGGAAGTTCCGGGAAACCCAAGGTTACACAGAGACTGGAATGACAACTCTCCCCTCCCTTTCTTTGTGACAGGGCTTCATGTAGCCCAGATTTAAGAGTGACCTTGAGCTTTTGAGCACTGGCATGAGGCATGTCACCACAACTGATGAGCCTCATATGCACTCCAGGCAGACAGCCACTCAGGGCCCTGGATTTGTTTGCGACAGGATCTTACTTTGTAACTGAGGCTGGCTTCCAACTCTTCACCATTCTCCTGCTCAGCCTCTCAAATGCTGGGATTAGAGATGAGTGCCACTACACACGACTCTTTGGTTCTCTTGTTTTCCTCTGACACGAGCTGGGCATGGTGGCACACACCTGGAATCCCAGTACCTGGGAGGCTGCTGCAAGAAGACTAAGAGTCCATGGTCATGTAGAGACTCTGTCTCAAAAGCAAGACCAGGGGCTAGAGAGATGGCTTGGTGGTTAGAACTTGTTTTTGTAGAGGACAATTCCCAGCACACACATCGCAGCTCATAACCAGTTCTAGAGGACCCAGCACCTTCTTCTGACCTCCACGGATATTAGGCACACAAATGATACACATAAATAAATATATGCAGTCGAACACATTGGAAACAAAAACAAACACCAGGGCTAGAGAGATGGCTCAGAGGTTCAGAGCACTGGCTGTTCTTCCAAAGGTCCTGAGTTCAATTCCCAGAAACCACATGGTGGCTCACAACCATCTATAATGGGATCTGGTGCCCTCTTCTGGGCCTGTAAGCATACGTGCAGGCAGAACACTATAAATAATAAATAAAATCTTAAAACAAACAAAAAAACCAAACACCAACCCTTTGCTTTGACTACACTGCCACTTTGCCGAAGGTCCTTTTTTTTTTTTAAATAACTGCTTTAATTTTATGTACATTAGTATGAAGGTGTCAGATCCCTTGGAATTGGAGGTACAGACAGTTGTGAGCTGCCATGTAGGTGCTGGGATTGAACCCAGGTACTTCGGAAGAGCAGACGGTGCTCTTAACCACTGAGCCATCTCTCCAGCCCCTTGCCGAAGGTCTTACTGCATCATAATAAAATCTAAGCCTTTGGCACAAACCAAATGTAAGGCCCTTTGGCATCAGGGGTTCCCTGAGCATCACCTATCTCTTCGTGTTATCTGTTCACAACTTTTGTTTTGAGCACAGTCAACTCTCATGTGTCCTGAAAGGGCCATGTATTGTGTCGCAGTGTCCTGGATGAAGGACATGTCTGCACAGTCGTCACAGCAATGTCACAAGTTCTTTTTGCTTTGCTATCTGCCACTGTCAGGAGACGCTTCCTCACAGCAGGTTTGTAGCAAAAACAGCATCTCCCCTGGCTGGGCATCATGGGGCATGCCTTTATTCCAGCACCCGGGAAAAAAAGCCGGGGCTGTAACCCAGAGAAGGCCTGCCTCGAAAAGCCAAGAGGGAGAACCTCCCACTAACTTGCCAACCAATGCCGGTCCTGTGCTGCAGCTACCGGAGCCCATCGTTTAATCCCCAGAGGCCACACTGTGCCTTGCCCAGTTTAGCGACAAGGAAACTAAGGCTCAGGGAGACCAAATGCCTTTCAGCAGGCAATGAGCTCACACCTACAAGAGTGAGGTGTTGTAGGACCATGTGTCACTACAGAGCTGGAGCATTGACCCAGTGGCAAGTCCCGTATATGCAGGACCCGCTACACGTGTAGTCAGCAGCACTGTTCCATAGGGGAGCCTGTGCAGAGAGACCTTAATCCAGAACACGGCTGCTCTGGCAAGAGAGGACATCCAAAGACTTCCAGGTCTGCGAGAGCCTGCATAATACAGACACAACTTTAACCCCAGGAGACAGAAGCAAGTAGACCTCTGAGTTCAAGGCCAGCCTGGTATAGGGCAAGTTTCAGGTAAAGAAAAGGTTAGGAGCTGGGCAGTTTAGGTGGTGCAGGCCTGTAATCTCAGTACTCAGGAGGCAGAGGCACATGGATCTCTGTGAGTTCTAGGCCAGCCTGGTCTGCAAAGTGAGTCCAGAACAGCCAAGGCTACACAGAGAAATCCTGTCTCGAAAAACCAAAAGAAAAAAAAAAAAAGGTAAAGTTTAGGTTCAGGCATGGTAGTTCACACCTTTAATCCCAGCACTCAGGACACAGAGGCACACAGATCTGAGTTCTGGTCAGTGCTGTCCAGGCAGCTTGGTTGAGTCAGTGAGTTGAGAGGCAGTGAGTGGAGTTGAGTCCATGGCAGTTCAGTTTGCGGAATTCAGAGGCAGTTTTTACCGGGAAAGTTTTACAGAAAGAGGGTAAAGAGAGAACAAGTAAGACACAGGTGAAGACAAAATGAGCCAGAAGATTAAAGTTAGTATGAGGCCAAACAGAGCAATTCAGTCAGAATTGAGAGAAGCCAATTTGAATCAATCAGCTTAGAGAAAAGTTTTGAGCCAGGCAGCTCAGTTGAACCAGACAGCCAGAGTTCAGAAAGAGCGAGAAAGGGTGAGCTTATTCAGCATTAAGTCTCAAAGGCTGAAAACATTCTATGCCTAGATTAGATCACATGGAGGCTAGAAGCTTCCAGGAGGAGGCCTAGGTTGGAAGACAGTAAGCCTCAGAGACAACAATTACATAAGGTGAATAAAAGTTACTTTTACACAGCTGGGAATGGTGGCCTACACCTTTAAACCCAGCACTGGTAGAGGCAGGCAGATCGCTGTGACAGCCAAGGCTGCAGAGAGAAACCCTGCTTCAAATAAACAAAAGAAGTTACTTTTACAAGCCCATTTCCAGGCAAGGTACTCATTCACCTCCCTCCAGGAGCAGGTGGAGAATGAAAGGTGGGTGTAGAAAGCTGTCTTGTCCAACCCCAAAGACCCACAGGAGCAAAGCTCAGACTGTGTTCCAGGAACAGGGCTGAGCTCTGTGGCTGTGGGAAGTGGCCGGCCACCCCTCCCTGGTGGGGCCAGCGTGTACCTGTATGATCTCCCTGAGCTCTTCCATGGCCCTCTCTTCCAGCTCCCTGATCTGAGTCATGGCTTCATTAAAGCTGGACATCTGGGAACACAGCTCCTCCTCCTCTTTGGAGAACTGAAGGTCAAAGGGGAGACGACAGTGTAAAGACTGTGGCCCAGGCTCCGTTTCAAAGGCTGCATTTCATCTTGCCCTCCCATCTTACATTGTCTGCCATCGAGGTCCCGTCAGAGCTGGCTTCCGTGTCTTCTGTTTCCATTTGAATTGGCTGCTCTCCACTGGGCCCACTATGGGGGCTCAGCTCCTTGACTCTGAGGAAAAAAGGTCTTGAATTTCCCAGTAGCTCCCTTGATACTCACTACAGGAGTGTACCACCACTCAGACAACAAGGCTCAAGGATCCAAGGGGCGAGTAGCAGCTAGTCTTCAGCCAAAGAAAAGTGGCATAAACCTGAGGCTGACGTGGTAAGACTCACATGCTGTTGACTGAAAGGGCCTGGGACAGGCCTAGCCTGTGGCTCAGCCCCACACATCAGCTTTACTGTTTCTGGAGGACATTGCAGTGGCCACTGGATGCTGGCCACTCCCCACTCCCTCCATCCCACCTGGCTCTAAGCCCTCATACCTGTCTGCATATCTCAGCGTGTTTAAAGTGTATTCACAGGAGCTTATGCCTGGTGAGATCATGGCGATCTGAGAAAGAGGGAACAAGAGGTTGCAGGTTCAGACTCACACGGTGAGGACACAGGAAAACCACTCCTGGCGTAGCTACCAGGAGTGTCTTCCGACAGGTGAGACTGAAATGGTAAAGCAGGTGCGCTCTGCTATGCGGCTCATTCCTGGGCATGTAACCTAGGCTACTCTAGAGGCCGGCTTCAGGGGAATGGCCGCTTAACAAGTATAAGGCATCTGTTGCTAAAACTGACAACCTAAATTCGACCCCGAGAACCTACACAGTGGAAGAATAGACTCCTGCAAGCTGTCTCCTGATCGCCACATTATACCACGGCAAATGTCTGTACATAAAATATAAAAAAGCAGGTGTGATGGCACATACCTTTAATACCAGCACTAGGGAGGCAGAGGCAGCCAAATTTCTGTGAGTTTGAGGCCAGCCTGGTCAACAGTGAGTTCCAGAACACCCAGGGCTACGTAGTGTAGACACTGTCTGGGTTTAAAAAAAAAAGATAGGACTGGAGAGATAGTTTAGTGGTTGAGGGGGCCTGGTTCAGTTTCCAGAGCCCATATGGCTGTTCACAACCATGAAAACTCCAATTCCAGAAATCAAGCGCTCTCTTTGGAACTCATACATTCATACACATAAATTTTAAAAAAGAAAAAGGAAATAGGTTGCCGGGTGTTATGGTGGCACATGCCTTTAAATTCCAGCACTTGGGAGGCAAAAGCAGGTAGATCTCTGTGAGTTTGAGGCCAGCCTGGTCTACATTAGCAAGTTCTGGGACATCCAGGACTACATAGAGAGACCTTCCCTGGAAAAAAAGAAAAAAAAAAAAAGAAAGAAAGAAAGAAAAGAAAAAAAAGAGGCTTCCCAAACTGGGTATGGTATAGTATAACTATGATCCTTGTACTCAGGATCACTGTGAAATTGAGGCTAGCCTGGGCTACCTAGAAAAAAACATGTTTCCTGCATGTTGCCCAGGTTGGTTTTGAATGGCACTCCAGCTTCAGCCTGCCTAAGTGTCTGTGACTACAGACACCAAGACCAGCTCGGTTCCCTGCTTTCAAAGGCGCACCTGATTATCTTCTGCTTCTTGACCCCTCTATCAAGAACACATCTCAAAGCTTGCTGACTCCTGCTCAGATCACCTGTCCATGAGATGTCTCAGAGAGAAGGCTTTAGGGCTAAGACAGAAGGCTCAGGGGTAAAATACTTGGCTAGGAGGAGTCTGAACTCTGGGATCAATCCTCTACACTGACAAGAGGGGGAAAAAAAAAAAAGGGAACAGCAGTACTAATTAACATTAATCAAAAAATTAGTATTAATTAATACTAATAATACTAATACTAAGAAAGCTCAGACAGCGCAGTCTATCCTTCATGCAAAGGTCCTACTCGTGGGCAGAGGTAAGGTGTGCTCGGGATAGTGGCAGATCTCACTTAGCAGGACCTGGCGACATATAGCAGGGAAGAAAGAAGCCCTTAGAGGCTTGGAAGATGAGGCTGTTGTAGCACAGAGCCATGGAAGCTGAGGGACGCTGTGGAAAAGGGAGAGCTTTCTCCTGCATCTGCTAAGGCTTACGTCTTCAATTCCAGAACCTTTTAGCAGCTAAGGAGTAATGGCTGCACCTACACACCAGAGAGTGGACTCTTTCCTCCTTATCAATAGGCAATGTGGAGGCTGCAGGACGGGGAAGCCTGAGAAGCCAGGCGACGTGGGGTGCTGAGCTCCCTGGCCACAGACACGGCAGTGTCTCCCTGGAGAGCAACAATGGCTCTTGTGCAGCGGCACCCGCAAAGCCGTCCCACTCACCATGCAAGTCCTGGAGTTCTCTCCAATGAAGGAGTCCCTCAGCACCTGTGTCAGCTTGCTCTCTCGGAATGGGGTGTGAGCCTTGTTCTGTCCCAGGGCCCTGATGCACTCCTGTGGGGCAGCAGAAAAAACTGGAAGTCTCTTTTCACTTCTCACGCGGACTACTCTCTCCCTTCCCAACTGCCTTCCAGGCCACCCTTAGCTTGGGCCTGCTACCTTCAGAGCCAGGAGAGACTTGTTAATTTCTGCGCCCTCCATACGGGTCTGCCGGTCAGCACTAGAAGTGTCGGCCCCTCGTTCATTCCCTGCTAGATCCACCAGAGAGAACTTGCCGTGCAATCTCCCTTTGGCTCGAAGAAGGATCTGGAAGCAGGCATGAGAGCGGGAGGAATTGGAGTTGGCAAACGTCTGTCCTGAAGTCCTGTTAAAAGGAGGGGAAAGGCACAGGTTACAAAGTTCTGGGGCCACCCCCGGGAACCCCAGTGTTTCCAGCCTCTCAGGGCACAGCAGTAAAAGCTATGGTAGAGGACGGATACAGCTCAGAGCCTAAGCAGTCCTGGGTCTTCCTGTCTGCAACCTCTGTTTTACCTTCAGGACAGCAGCAATTGACCTAGTGTTTTCCAGGCAGCCAAGTCAGTACTGGGCTCTGTACTGGAGTGTTAGCTCGACCTGGGGCTCATAAAGATGAGGAGGGGCTGACTCTGCCACAGGGGTGATAGAAGAAATCTGAGCCCCACAACCACCCAGCACCCCACGCACCCTGTCAGCACCTTCCTACATTTACAGAGCTGCCATGGTCTCCTTACTCCATGCCCAGAACAGATTCAGGGCCCTTAACTTCTTCACAAGGAAACACAAGCAGAATCTCACCCACCCCAGGCAAGAATGCCTGTTTTGAATAAGGCCTGCCTTTGTTAAGAGTTAAGCTGCTCTGAACTTATTCTTGACAGCCTCTGAGATTATCTGCCCCACTGAGGTTCCTTAAGGCAGAGGCCCTCACGGCTCTTACCCTGCTGTGGTGGCGAGAACTATGGTTTCCTCCTGCTCTCGTGCCTGTGTCTGCATCTGAGACCTCATTACCTGAACTAAGCATTACAAGTGGTCCCCTCCCCTTGCCAGAACTCTGACCTGCAGGCGCTGCCCATGTTGATCATCTTGATGACATCATCAGCGCAGTTCACCAAGTACTCCTGCAGGCCCACAACCTGAACTTGTTGCTTGCTGTCTTCTAGCACACGTAACTTGGCCTTTTTGTTGAGCAGATCAAATACCTGTGCCAGACAAGGAGCATAAACCTAGGACCATAGGTGCTGGGCACCCTGCCTGACTCCTTCCTGGTCAGGGGCCAGGAGCAGGAAAGGCAGGGTGCGTACTGAGAGGTAACAGCCCAGTAGTAAGTTGAACCCATTTCCCTGGTTTACACCAATGTCATTACTTTACTAGCTGAGCAAGTTACTGAACCACTCTAGCCTGTTCCCAGCCTGAAAAGTCAAGACAAAAAGACTAGAAAGCAGCCAGGTGGTGGCAGTGGACGCCTTTAATCCCAGTACTCGGAGGCAGAGGCAAGAGAATTTCATTGAAGAGGTTTGAGCCTAGCCTGGTCAACAGAGTGAGTTCCAGGATAGTCAGGGATACATAGAGAGGCAATATCTCAAAAAACAAAACTAAAACAAACAAAAAGCCTAGAATAGTGAGCACTTAGCACATAATATCTCATTAATGATATTAGGTATTTTTATTATTGAGGTCTTGCTCTATGAATGGCAATTCTAAAAACGTGCAGAAAGTAATATGTGTGTGTGTGAGAGAGAGAAAGAGGCATTGAGGGTATGAACAAGAGAATATACAGGCTAGGAAAGGAGGACAAGAAGGGGGGTCAATGGAGGAGAGCTCACATACAAGGCAGACCTCCCACCTCAGAGGGAGCCTGCAAGAGGACTTCTGCTCTCCTTATTGAGCTTGGCTGCCACCTCACCTTCAGAGGAAAGGGCCACATGCCAGGCAGAAAGGCCTACAGCTAACGGGATGTCCAGCTTCAGTAACTTCTAGCCAGCTAAGGTTTCAGTCAGTTTACCTTCCCATTGTAGATCTCGAAGAATGTCACATAAACCTCCAGGTTTAAGTTCCGGTAGCGAGGCTGATTCTTGAGAAGGAAGACATCCCGGGCTGGAAGGAAGAGCCTGCCTCAGTAAGCAGCTTGCTTTCCATGCCCAATCCCAGTGTGGCTAAATGGGTTTACTCACAAGCCATGGCGTAGATCCCTTTTGATGCATTCTGACTTTTACCAGACAAGTCTCCACCCATCGTCTGCAAAGGGAAATAGCACATGGCACGGCACCAGAGCACAAGTGGCCTCTGCTGCCACAGCGGGCCATGCCAGAGCCAGAAGACTGGGCCTGCTGAAGCTCTTCTCTGCATCTGGCATGGCCAATGCTAGTGATGAGTATCTGTACCAGATGAACTGTCTTCCTTCCCAAGGACTCACTGCTGCACTATAGAAGATTCTCTGACAGACTGAAATACTCACGTGTGTTTTCCCACTGCCTGTCTGTCCATAGGCAAAGCATGTTGCCTTTCCCCCTTCAAAAATCGTCTGCACCAATGGCCTTGCTGTGAACCTAGGAGAAAAAAATAGAGTAGAGGGAAGCGCATTTGTATAGCTATCCCTTAGTACCTGAGAGGGATTGGTTATGGGCCCCACTGAAACTCAGCACATAGCTGATGTTCAAATCACTTTTTTTTTCTCCTGTTGGGGTGGAACCCAGGGCCTAGCACTTGTTAGGCAAACAAATTACCACTGAGTTGACCCTCAGTCAAGTCCTTTATATAAAATGGCATAATGCTTGTGTATTATTTACATATACTGCTACATATCTCTAGATTATTTCTATCCTAATAAAATGTTAACACAATATAGTTCTTACACTGTATTGTTTAGAAAAAAATGAAAGGAACAAAAATCTGAATATGTTCAGTACAGACAAAACAGTTCTTTCAGGATTCTGTCTTTGCTTTTAAATTACATGTATTTATTTGTGTGTTTAGGCTGCGGCACGTGTAGAGGTCGAAGGACAATCTGTGCGAGTCAGTTTTCTTTTTCTGCCACACCTATCTGAGGAGCCAACTCAGGTCATCAGGCTTGGTGCATCAGCTCACCAGCCACTTTTCTGGAAATGTTTTCACTCTGTGGTCAAGTACACAACAACTGAAGAACGCGGGGGGGGGAAAAAACACCGTATCTCTTCCAAAATGTGCTCCCTACAACATGCTCCTAGGCAAAGCCTCAAGTCTTTTTGTTTGGTTTTGTGAGACAAAAACACTTGTGTGTGGCTGCCCCGGAACTCTGTAGGCCAGGCTGGCCTCGAATGAATTCAGAGATCCGCCTACCTCTCCCTCCTGAGTGCTGGGCTTACAAACATGTGCCACCACAGCCGTGAGAGGTATTCCTCTAAGGTCTACCCTGATCCATCCCACTAACCAAGCTGAACAACTAGGTAAATGGAAGGGTGTCCAACTGGCCGGCCAGGAACAAAGCTGGTGACCCAAACGTTAAGACCTCTGACCTCCCTGCTCTGACCTCACTGATAGAATATACTGCAAAGGACAGAGGAAACCAAGACCAAAAATATTTCATCTGTGAACTACACAGGGTCTGTCATAGTTCAGAACCTCACACTATAGCCTAGGCCAGCCTTAAATTCAAAAACCCTCCTGTCTCAGCTTTTCAAGTGCCAGGATTAAAGGCATAAGCTACTAAACTAGAATTCTATGAGGCACTGGCTGGTCTTAAATTCATGACCTTTCTACCTCAGTTTCCCCAGGATCAGAAGCATAAGAATGTACCACTAAACCTTTTTAAAAAGAAAATGCAGGGCTGGAGAGATGGTTCAGAGATTAAGAGCACTATCTGCTCTTCCAGAGGTCCTGAGTTCAAGTCCCAGCAACCACATGGTGGCTCACAACCATCTATGAGATCTGGTGCCCCCTTCTGGCATGTAGGTGCACATGCAGACAGAACATTGTATACACAGAAAAAGAAAGAAGGAAGGAAGGGAAGGAGGAAGGAAAGAAAGAAAATGTGTGACAAACCCAAATCCTTTAAGACTTGGGAGACGGCTTAGCTGATGAAAGTGCTTTCTGCACAAGTCTCCACTCCTGGTGGACGGAGAGAACTGACTTCTCAAAGTCGTCCAATGGCACACCTGTGCGCACACATCTCTCTCTGTGTCACACACACACACACACACACACACACACACACACCACCAGGAGCCCCCTCCCCCAAACTTTTATTATGAATTAAATGTTAAGTGCTCGATTCAGCAGCACATACACTAAAATTGGAAAGATACAAAGGAGATTAGCATGGTCCCTGTGCAAGGGTGACTCACAAATTTGTGAAGTGTTCCATATTAAAAAAAAAAAAAAATAGAAAAAAGAAAACTCTCCATTAATAATTAAATGCTGTGCTGGAGAAGCTAAGCTTACAACCAAAACTCTAAGATTAAACGCTGAGTGGCACAGGGCGATCTCAAGTTCCCAGACCCCTTAATCTTGGTCGGTGACGAGTCAGGTGTGCAAGGCAGTGAAGGTGTGACTCGGCACTGGGGAAATGGAGGCAGCACTGTCATGGCTCAAGACCATCTGAGCAACACAGACAGGTCTAGCCTAGCCTGGGCTACAGAATGAGATCTTGTCCCACCAAAAACACTACTGTGAGAATGGCTGACACCTACTCATCAGCCCCAGTGCAGTGGGCAATATTTCAGTCACGAGTACATAGCAGGCCCCACACCGGACCTTCTGGTTATAGGGCAGAGCTCCTTCAGAGAAAGACAGGCCTGGGGAAGAAGTGGGTCCAAGGAAGAAGAAGATATCAAAGGGACCAACCTATAAACTACTTCGTTGGAAGCTGTTTCATCGAAGGCGAAGTCGAAGCAGAAGGCCTGGTTCTCCAGGTACTTGGTCAGGTCCACCTTTAGCTTGGGTTCATGCACGAGGACGAGACACTTGCTAGGAACAGAGATCACGTCGATTTCTTTCTTGGCCAGCTCTGCAGAAGGAGAGGATTTCAGGGGATGCTCCCTGAACACGGGGTTTCCTCTCAGTCAGCCTGAGGCTTCTGACTGAACATCTCACCTTGTTTGTTCAGTGGACGCTTCCTAACACAGACACAGATCCTGTGCTCTTCGATCTGCAAGGGGATGAGGGACAGCCAAAGGGAGGTCAGAACAGTACGGAGAAAAGATTACCCACATCCCGCTCTTGGCCCTAGCAAGGGACAGATAGATCTGATACAAGACCCCAGCCTTGTTACCCACTCTAGGGCACAAGAAAGCTGTTCGGAATCCCTCTGGTTCTCTTACTCTGCGCCCTTCAAGGTTTCAGCACTATGAGCAGTCTGGGCAGAATAAAGCAGGGCCTCCACCCGAGCCCCACTAAAGTGTTTAGAAACAAAAAACCTAGCTGATGAGCTGGCCCAGTGGGCAAAGGCTCTCCCATCAATCCTGATGATCTGAGCTCCATCCCTGGAAACCACAAGATAGCAGCCCCAACTCCAGCAAGATGTCCTTTGACCTTTTCATGTGTGCCATGTGGTGTGCGCACGTATACGCACGTGCACACAAGAGTAAACACATGCACACACAGGAAGAATTTGTTGTTTTGTTTTGTCTTAAGGCCAAGCCTAACAGCATATACCCGTAACACCAGCATACACTAAGACTCTGTCTAAAGAGTAGAAAAAAGCAGAGTAAAACAAAACAGAAGCCAGCCAGCGAGATGGCTCAGCAGGTAAAGGCATCCACTACACCAAACATGATTACCCAAATTCAATCCCTAGGGTCTAACGTGGCAGAGAGAAGTGACTCCTACAAGCTGGCCTCTGTCTTCCAGGAGGAAACGGATGCACCCCATGGCATGAATGAGCATAATCTAAGGACATGTGTAACTGGGAACAGTGGCCATGTCCTTGGGAAGCAGAGGCAGGCCTATTTGTGTGAGTTTAAGGACAGCTTAGTCTACACAGCAAGTTCCAGGCCAGGCAGATCTACAGAGTGAGATGCTTTGGGTTTTTAATTATGTATGCATTATGTCTGTAACACATGGAGTAGTGAGTAGTGCCCATGGAAGCCAAGGAGAGCTACAGCTGCCTGAGACACCACATGGGTGCTGGGAACCAAAACCAGGTTCTTTGGAAGAACAAGTATTCTTCTCTGCTGAGACATCTCTCTAGCCTTGAAACACTGATGGGTGGGGGGGGGGATGTTGGCGTTGGGGGTGGGACGGGAACTATGTGCTCAGATATATGTTGTACCAGATTCAATCCCCAGAAACACACAAACACATACACCACTGTCCTTCAGTGGTGTACCTGCTTTCTGGTATACTCACAGGGTCAGTCACAGTAAGTGGGTGACATTCCATAGTAACCCGAAATTCTTTAATCATGCGGGCAAATTCCCAGTTTGGAAAACTGCTGTCATATTCCTGTTTGAGGTAAGAGGAACAAGCGCAGACTGTTAAGGTGTGAGTGCTCTTAGACCCAGAGCGACCAGGCAGCAGCGGTTTCTCAGCTAACGAGTGCCTCACTGTAGCTCTGAGAAGCCAGGCACAAGGTCCTATGGGGGAAGGGGGGCAGGAGGGTTGGGGAGCACAGGCACGCACCAGGGACAATAGCATTTTTCACATCTTAGGAGGCAAAGCAGCAGAATGATTTCCTCAGAGCAGTCACACAACTGCCAAGGCTTCCACCCCGTGATACAGGAGACAGACAGGAAAGCAAGCAAGCTTGCCCAGTAACAGCGTTGTATCTCATAAGCATAAGATAGGCTTCCCCACTGGCCAATCAGCATCAGCTACGGCTCATCCGAACATCTCCAGATAATTTTTTAATTAGGCATTTGTTTTCTGCATTCTGATAAGAAGCAATTAAACTTCCTGGATATCAGAACTGGAGCCTTCGACATGCTAGGGTCAGTATGTGTTGGTTGCTTGTCTGTCAGGGGTGCCTGTCCTGAAACTCCCATCATGTCTCCTAAGAATCACCTGAGCTCGCTTTATTCTTATTTCCGAGTTCTGGGCCCTCTTCTCTTCCCGCTTGTTCTTCATTTTCTCCATTTCCTTCACAATACATGATTTCCTCCGAACTAAGAGAGAAAAGAAGTTACTCTTACGGTTCAGTTTAAGACTCTGGCCATTTCACGGAGTACTGGACCTTTCATAAAAACAGATATTCCTTCTTCATACCCTATCTGCTTTTGCTTATTTTGTGTTCGTTTGTTTTTCAAGATAAAGTTTCTCTGTATAGCCCTGGCTATCTTGGCACTCACTCTGTAGATAGATCAGGTTGGCCTAAACTTAGAGATTCACTCTCCCAGGTCTCCCAAGTACTGGGATCAAAGGTGGGAGCCACCGTGCCTGGCCTATCTGTTTTCAAATTAGTGAGTTTCCACGCTCATTGCCACACCACACGCGTGGAAAGCGGTTGTCTCCTTCTACCATGTGGGATCCTGAAACAGAAATCAGGCCATCAGGCTTGGTGGCAAGCATCTTTCATTGCTCAGCCACTTCACCAACCCTCCCCACCCCCTTTCCTAGAATGTTTTTTGTGTGTAAGCTAGTACACGAAAGAAGCAACAAACTTGACTTTGGATGGCGAGTCCATGAAGCACTGGCTGAACTAGTAACGTAAGGACAGAACGATAATCACCCGCTTTGGTTCTGACCTACACTCTCTTTATCCTTATGCAGCTGTTTTCTCCAGAATCAAAATGAGGCAGGGCTGGAGAGATTGCTCAGTGGTTAAGAGCAATCTTGGATCTCGGATATGCAGTGCCCTCTTCTGACCTCCACTGGCAACAGGCATGCACATAATGCAGACACCCATGCAAGTAAAACACTCACACTCAAAAACAAACATGTTTTGTTGTTTTTTCGAGACATTTCTTCTGTGTAGCCTTGGCTGTCCTGGAACTCCATCTGTAGACCAGGCTGGCCTTGAACCTCACAGACATTCAACTAACTGCCTCTGCCTCCCAAGTGCTGAGATTAAAGGAGTTTGCCATTATACCAGGCGAAAAGCAATAAATCTTAAAAAGAAAAAAAAAAAAAAGGCAAAACATTCTCACTATATTTTTACAAGTACTCTGGACTGTTTATCAAGAGCTTAGCGGTGAATACACCTCACGTATATCAAATGGCTTCTGCCTAACTTTTGTGTCTTGTGGAAGACTCAGTCCATAACCATAGGATAACACACCTTCAAGGTAATGGAATGGTTTGAACTCCAGCACCAGGGCAGGCCCAGTGTTAGCCACCTGTCCTGTGCCAGAGCAGAGGAGCACACACTCAGCATGTCTACCTGAATTCCCAGGGTTGGCAGAAGAGGTGCTTCGGGTAGGGTGGACCTGCTCTTCTGCCTCCTCGCTGACCATCGACAACGGTAAATCTGTCACTGCAGAGCAGGAGGGCCTAGGGTGGCCAGCTGTGGGAGAATAAGAGTCATGAGAGAAGCAGGGGTCACAAGGCAGCAGCTCACGGAATGAACTTGGGCTTTTCCTCTTGCCCTCATCTCACATTCAACCACCCTTCCAGCCATGGATTCCAGCTTGGTGCAAAAAATCTTAAACTAGCTGGGTATGCCTTTGATTTAGCACTTGGGAGGCAGAGGCAGGAGGATCTTTGTTTGAAGTTTGAAGCCAGCCTGGTCTACAAAGAGAGTTCCAGGACAGACAGGGCTGGTGCACAGAAAAACAAAAAACCAAAACTAAACAAAACATTAAGCTGAGCATATCCGCTCCCACCTGTAATCCCAGCACTTGGGAGGCTAAGAGAGAATTATTTCTACAAGTTCAAGGCCAGCCTTGAGTACATGGTGAGTTCCAGACTGTCATAGAGTACAGAAGAGAGATCCTGTGTGGAAACAACAAGCAACTGTTTGGAGACAAGGTATCACAGTACTTAGGTTGGCCTCAACTCACCATGACTGAACTGAAGTTGACCTTGAACCTCTACTCATCCTGTCTGGTGTGTGCTAGAATTGCAGGTAGGATCCACTACATCCTTTTATGTGGTGCTAGAGATGGAACCCAGGGTTGTGTGCATGCTGGGCAAGCATTCTAACAACTGAGCTACAACCCCAACCCAACAATAATTTTAAGCAAAGTGTTTTTTCAATGAGGTGTGTAAAGCAGATGAAGATTTTGTGGGGCAGTGAGTCATTACACTTTAGTATTAAATTCATATAAATGAAAGGACCATGACCACAGAAGAGGGTACCAAGGCATGACGGATTATATTTTTCTATGGTATTTTGGTTTGCTGCTGCTTCTTCCTTGAGACAGGGTTTCTCTGTGTAGCCTTGGCTGTTCTGGACTCACTTTGTAGACCAGGCTGGCCTTGAACTCACAGCAATCCACTTGCCTCTGCCTCCCTATGCGCTGGGATTCAGGTATGTACCATCACGCCTGCCTCAAAATGTTATATACTTATTACTTATACAGTGCCCTTATCTACTGAGCCATCTCCTGTCTTTATTTATTGTTGTTTTGTTTTGTTTTTTGAGACAGGATTTCTCTTTGTAACAAGACCTGGCTGTCCTGGACTTTGGCTGACATCCCAAGTGCTGGGATTAAAGATGTGGGCCACCACACCCAGCATGGTGTTCTGTTTTTTCAGTTTGGGTTTTTGTTGTTCTTGGAGTGTGTGTGTGGTAACAGGTCTTCTCTCTGTAGCCCGGGCTGACCTCAAACCATGGCAGTCCTTACATACTGGCATTTTAGTTATGCGCAGCCACAGTCACCTAGCTCAAAGTCAATACAGTTAATTGTTGCCCAAGTAGCCGGTCATCCATGTTCCTTTCTCTTCTCCGTCTTCTTCTGTTAATTGGGGTTTTGGAGAAGAAAGAGGCTGGCATGGCCCAAAAAGCCATGCTTGGCTCAAGCCTGTAGAATCAGGCCTCGGGCTGGGCATGGTGGTGCACGCCCGTAATGCCTATGTAATCCCTGTAATCCCAGCACTCTGGAGGCGGAGGCAGGTGGATCTCTGGTCTAGAAAGTGAGTCCAGGACAACCAGGGCTACAGAGAGAAACCCTGTCTCCAAAATTCAAAATAAATAAATAAAATAAAATAATCAGGCCTCTGAAGGTTTTTTCACCCTTTATAATATAAATCCTATCTGAGGGCTGGAGAGACGGCTCAGTGGTTAAGAGCACTGTCTGCTCTTCCAAAAGGACCCAGGGTTCAATTCCCAGCATCCACAACTGTAATGCCAATTCCAAGGGATCTGACACCTTCCCACTAACGCACATAAAATAAAATTATTTTTAAAAAGATTATTTTATTTTAAAAAATGAAGCCCATTTGAGCTGCGCATGCAGGGACCCTGGGAAAGCCAGCCTGGAGCATAGGAGGTGCCTGAGTGCTTCTCCAGGGGGAACACACTGATTAACTCACTGGAAACGGAAAACTGCTTTCGAGAATTCGTAGGCATAGGCATCTCCACCTCCATGTCATTCTCCTGAGTGGCAATTCGAACCTCTGAGACCATGGACATGCGTGTGGTGCGGCTTCGAAGACCTAGGACCGAGAGGACCAGTGAGCGCTGCAAGAGAGGAGGGCTAAAGCCGCAGACCAGCAGACTCTGCAGATCTCTGCAGGCGAGATCCCACCCACCCGGAAAGGAGCCCCGCAAACATCAGGAAGACAAGTAACACCACCCCTAAACTGACTTGTATGATCTATAAGTCTAGGTGCTCCTGAGGGCAAACATATCTCCCTTAGGAGCACTTGTCCTGGGCTGCTGGCCATATATTCAGAGTGCAAGTCTAGAATACATGTGGCCCTGGGTTCAATCCCCAGAATGGGGTGGGGCAGATATGAATAAATAAATGGAAGGACCTACAGCAAATTTAAAATCATTTCTGGAGAGGAAGACCTATTCTTCTAAGTCTTTTGTTTTGTTTTTGTTTTTTGTTGGTTGATCAAGACAGGGTTTCTCCATGTAGCCTGGCTATCCTGGATTCATGTTGTAGACCTCAAACTCACAGAGATCTGCCTGCCTCTGCCTCCCTGAGTAGAGTGCTGGGGTTACAGATGTGCGCCACCAGGCCTGACTGGGGGAAAAATTTTTTTAATAGGCAGAGAGATGGCTCAGGGGTTATGACCGCTGGCTGCTCTTCCAGAGGACTCGGTTTTAATTCCCAGCACCCACACGGCCGCTCATACCCTTCTGCAGCTCTAGTTCCAAGAAGACTGGTGTCCTCTGTAGGCACTATATGATGCAGTGCACAAACACACACATGCAGGCAAAACAGCCCCCACGCATAAAACCTCAAAAAAAATTTTTGTTAAGAATCACTTTTACTTTTTTTTGTTTTTGTTTTTTGAGACATGTTTTCTCCATGGAGCCTTGGCTATCCTAGACTTCCTGTAGACCAGGCTGGCCTCGAACTCACAGAGATCCGCCTGCGTCTGCCTCCCAGGTGCTGGGATTAAAGGTGTGCGCACCACCACCACCTGGCCACCTTTACTTGTTATGTATGTATATGTGTATATGTCTGTCTTACCACAAGTATGTGTGTATAGGTGCTCAGGAAGGCCAGAAAGGGACATCAGATCTCCTAGAGCTGCAGTTATAGACATTTGTGAGCTGCCAGAAGGTGCTAGGACCCAAACTCTGGTCCTCTGGAAGAAGAGTAAGTACTCTTAACCATTGAGCCATCGCTACAGCCCCCAAAATCTTATCCTTAACAGCAGCAGTACCAACCACTCTACAAGCTTCCTACACCTTCAAACATAAGGTAGTGCCTGGGTGATGTAGCTCAGGGGTAGAGCATCTGCTTAGCATGCGCAAGGTCATGGGTTCATTCCCCAGTGCAGCAACAACAAAAATAATAAGGACTGAGCATGGCAGCATATACCTGTAATCCCAGCACTCAGGAGGCTGAGGCAGATAAAAAACAAAGAAAGAGACCTTACATAGCAAATACCAATATGCTCCTCTCATGGAAGAAAGCATTAACGCCTAGCAAGATTAAGTAACTTGCCCAAAGATCGCAACTCATAAGTGCTAAAGCCAAGCTAGGACAGTCTGACATGACAAAATCTAGGCTTTTCCCACTGCTCTAGGACACGTTAATTGAAGTCCATAGGGCCAGCTATTCTGGTTTCTAGGAATCTTAAGGAATGATTAACTGAGACATTGATAATTTGTTCTTGAATTATTTTTTTTTTTTACTATTTAAAATTATTTATTTATTTTATGTACATTAGTGCTTTGTTGCATATGTCTGTATGAGTGTCAGAGTCCCTGGAACTGGAGTTATAGACAGTTATGAGCTGCTGTATAGGTGCTGGGACTTGAACTTGAGTCCTCTAGAAGAACAGCCAGTGTTCTTAATCGTTGAGCCAACTCTCCAGCCCCAATACCTGAATTCTTGTAGCTATAGTAAGACAGAGACACAATCAGTCGTCTATAAAACACTTCAAGTTAGTGATGCACGCCTTTAATCCAGCACGTGGGAGGCAGAGTTAGGTAGATCTGAGTTGAGGCCAAGGCCGTCTACGGAATGAGTTCTAGTTCAGCCAGGGCTACACAGAGAAACCCTGCCTTGAAAAACCAAACCAACCAAACAAATACATTTTTTTTTCTCTAATCAAGTTAAGTGGGTGGTTCACCCCTATAATCCAAACACTTAGGGAGGGCTGAGATAATAGGACAAATTAGAGGTCAGCCTGGGCTACACAGTGAGTTCCAAGACAGACCCTTTCTCAAAAACCGAAAACCAGGGCTGGAGATGGCTCTGCAGTTAAGAGTATGGGCGGCTTGCGTGGAAGTAGAATGGCCCACAACGGCTTTTTAAGATTTATTTATTCGTTGTTTATATAGTATTCTGCCTACATGTGTGCCTGTAGGCCAGAAGAGGACATCAGGCTTATTATAGATGGTTGTGAGCCACCATGTGTTCTTAACCTCTGAGGCATCTCTCCAGCCCTCACAATGGCTTCTAGAATAATCCAATGCCTCTAGCCTCCTTGGGCACCTGCAGCCACCTGACCCACTCACAAACACGGAATTTAAAATAACAATAATATGAATCTAAAACATCAACAAAAACAAAACAGACAACAGCTCATCAGGTAAAACCCTGATGACCTGAGTTCAATCCCTAGAGCCCAAGGTGGAGGAAGAAAACCGACTTCCAAAAGTTGGGAGCGCTGGGGTAAGCGTCCGAGCACGCACGCTGCAATCAACAAGCCCCAGCCAACCTGTCCCTCTCTCTCCAGGACATGCACCGGGATGGTACCAGTTCCTTTCTTGCAGGGCCCGTGCGTGAAGCGTGCCTATGGGACCTGCATACAGCGACACACATGTGGAGATCAGAGGCCAACTCGTGCACTTGTCTCGTTCTCTTTAAGATTGAACTCAGGTTGTCAGGTCTGCGCCACACGATGCTTTTACCTGCTGAACTATCTTAGTAGCCATTCACTTTTTAAATTTTTATTTATTATTATTAATTGTAGACAGGATCCCACTGCTTAGCTCTGGCTGTCCTAGAACTTGCTATGTAAACCAGGATGGTCTCAAACTTATAAAGACCTCCTGCCTCTGTCTCAACTGCACCATCATACCTGGATTCTTTATTTATGGGGGAGGATAATCTCTTTTTTATAGCCCAGGGCAGCTTAAGCTTTCAATCCTCCTGCTTCAGCCTCCTATAAGGATCAAAGCCACACACCACTGTATTCAGGTCCATCGCTCTTCTAAATGGCCCAAAACGACATTTATGCTTTCTTCACAGCCTCACTTGCAAGGCACATATTTGAGGGAAGAAGCAGCTGATTCCCACTCTCCCCAGCACCAGACTCTGGTCCACGGGATAAGCGTCTAGACCAGAAAGCAAATGTCTGTGACGTACAACTCTCTCAGAGGTTAAGGTGTAGGTTGGATTCTTCCTCACTGAGAAAGTTGCCTGAACAAAGAACAGAACTCAGCTTACACAGCAGTCAGTCACATGCTCAATCAGGGCAAGGAATCTACTCTGGCTTCCACTCTTGAGCCCTAGGAATCTCACACACAGCAAAAACACCATGACAACAGCCAGTCATTTACCTTCTTTTGGAGCTGGAATTTTGGAGTTGACTGATCTGCGTTTTTGCTTCTGAAAAACAGAAAAAATTGCCACAACATATGGCTCTTGTTGGACCTCATAGTCCTAACATGAGCCTATGTACTATGATAAGGCCTCAGGTAGGCCCAGACAAAAATCAGGAAAAACGTAACAAGCTAAGTTCAGGGACAGTATCTGCAGTCAGATTGCAGGCACTTACCGGGACGGTTACATTTTCCTGCAGTGGCAGATTGTCTTTTGGGTGTAAGGGAAGAAGTTGTAAGAGTTCTGGGTTTATTGCAGCCACATCATCAATATTGATCTACAACGACAAGTGAATTCTGGTGAAGCAACATTGCTCGATTTAAATGAATGAATCGCTGTAATCAAGACCGCCCAAGATTCAGGCTTTACCAACCTTAAGTTCCATTAAGCACTGACTACTAAAAAAATAGTTATTCCTTAGCAATCAATAGTTTACCATCTAGATGGAATGGGTTTCCAGTTTCCAAGCCAACGGAAGATTGTGAGTGATGAGAATGAATTGGAGAGGAAAGCAGACAGGTAGGCACCCAGAAGTCCACAGTAGACCTACGCCACTTGGCTCTCCTACTGGTCTGCTGGGCAGCGACGTCCTGCTGGCCACAGACCCCTGAGCACTTCTTGCTGGCTGACACGAAGGAGGAGGAAACAAGTTCTAACTGTGTGGTGATTGTCAAGATGGAGGGGCCCTCAGGATCTTATGAGCAGGAGTGAGTTCCCGAAAGCTGCTACCTAACTCTAAGCCTACCTACATTTTCTACTGGGCCCAGGAACTTCTTCCCAGTCACACCTTCCTGTTAAGGCCTTTCCTAGTTCCTGCTCACACCCACAATGAGGTCACAATTCTGGGTTTACATCACCAGAGTCCTGTCACTCTTTAGGAGCACCTCAAATTTCACCAGCAAAACTCATAGCTTTGAAATGGCAAATTGGGCTAAGGGATATAGCTCAATGGTAGTGTTATCTTTGCTCCTGTGAGGACCCGAATTCACTCTTCAGCACCCCACATGCCCACAGGACACCAAATAGATCCCACTTTGTTTATATTTGAAACTGACAAAGCTTAAGAACACACCTCCCCGGGTTAGGGATTTAGCTCAGTGGTAGAGCACCTGCCTAGTAAGCACAAGGCCCTGGGTTCAGTCCTTAGCATTTTTGGGGGGTGGGAGTGCGGGAATGATCACTTACTGCTTTTGCAAAGGACCTGAATTCAGTTTCTAACACCCATATTAAATGCTTCACTAGTACCTGTAACTCCAGCTATAGGGGTCCAATGCCCTCTCTGACCTTTGCAGGCACCTGCACTCACACGTACATACCCAACATCCACATAATATATAATTTAAAAAACAAAACAGAACACACACACACACACACACACACACACACCTCCCTAAAGTTATCCTGAAATCTTCACACATGACACTTGTAAACACAAATCCACCACGGCACTCATGGCTTCTTCCCGCACTTTTTTTTTCTTCCTTTCTTTTCAAGGCAATTTCTCTGTGTAGCTTTGGCTGTCCTTGAGCAACTGTAGAAACTCACAGCAATCCACCTGCCTCTGCCTCCTAGAGTTCTGGGATCACAGACATGCGCCACTGCGTCCAGCCCTCCTCTTTCCGTCCTTTCACGCACACTTTTTTTTTTTTTTTTTTTGTCTCAATATATAGCTTTAACTGTCCTGGAATTCACTATGTAGATCAGGCTGGTGTGAAACAGCGATCTGCCTGCCTCCCAAGTGCTGGGATTAATGGCGTGTGCCACCACAACAAGCACAAAAATAATAATAATAATTTTTTTTGAGACAGGTTCTCACCGTGTAGCCTTGGCTAGCTTAGAACTATGTGGAACAGGTTAGCCTCGTGCTCCTAGAAACCTGCTCGCCTCTGTCTCCTGAACACTGGGATGACAGCTATGTGCCACCACACCATGTCTACTGTGTCACCCTGTGAAGCTCCATGAGGGAGGGTGCACCTTACTCACCTGTTTCCAGCCCTCAACACTCAATCATTTGGAATCAGTCCAGAAGGACATTATGGTTAAATCCTCACAACATTCTGAAGTAGACATTGCCATCTTCACTTTATAGGTGAAGAGACAGAATTCCTATGGGCAGAGGTGCAAAGACACTAAGAACACAGAGCAGAGGCAGGGAGAGAGTAGGAACCTGAGGGTTTGGGGTTTTTCTAAGATTTATTTATTTATCATTTAAACAGTATTCTGGCTTTGTGTGCTTGCATGCCAGAAGAGGGCACCAGATATCACGAGAGATGGTTACGAGCCATCGAGTGGTTGCTGAGAATTGAACTCAGGACCTTTGGAAGAACAGCAAATATTCTTAACCTCTGAGCCATCTCTATAGTCCCGAAACCCCGGTTTTTATATTCACAGACCAGAGACCTTTTCACAATGCCTTCTCTTCTCTATTTTTTTCACAGTCCATCCAAGTCAGCTCCCTGGAGCTGCTTTAACGCTGCCCATCTGTGCCATCCGTCAGCAGCCGCTTTATGATTTGACATCTCAAAACACACCTTTGTTTCCTTTCTGGGATTAGGGATTTTGTTAACCAAACTGACAAACGCAGTGAGCACTCAGAACCCAGCTGAGGTGAGAATCCTTGGTTAGATTCTCCGCAATTTGCTCTCCACAGACACACCTGAAACTGTTAATTTCTTCAATTTAGAATACACCTGAGGAAGTGGGGCTCGGTAGTGATGGTACACACTTTTAATCCCAGCACTCAGGGAGGCAGAGGCAGGTATAGCTCTGTAAGTTTGAGGCCAGCCTGTTTCAGGACAGCCAGGGCTGTTACACAGAGAAACGTTGTTTAAAGAGAGAGAGAGAGAGAGAGAGAGAGAGAGAGAACACAACTGACTAAATGAAGTCTCAGTGGAGCCAAGGATGACCGTTTCTTAAGACTGGAGAGGACAGCACATCAGTGACTAGGCTGTCACAGGTTCCACAGATGTTCTGCACAGAATCATGTGAAATACCACACAAGCATTCTCATAGGACCTACCTCTTTGCCCTTTGTGTTGCCTCCTTCTATCCATTCCACTGAAACACAGGATTTCTCCAAGTTCACTGTGCTTATATTAGCACTGTGAATTACACCTATGTAAGAAAAGATCAAAGGTTATCCATCTGTCTCCTAAGAACTTAAGTTTTATACCCTACTTTGCTTTTAGGATCCTACAGAGACTTCAAATGTACAATTTACCTGGAAAGGTGTCCCCCCCCCCCTTAAAAATCAACACAAACAGCCAGGCAGTGGTGGTACATTCGTTTAATTCCAACACTCAGGACGAAGAGACAGGAGGATCTCTGTGAGTTTGAGGACAGCCTGGACAGTCAGGGCTACACACGCGCAAAACAAAACAAAACAAACCCTGTGTCAAAAACAAACAAACAAACAAAGCTGGACAGTGGTGGTGCACACCTTTAATCCCAGCGCTTGGGAGGCAGAGGCAGGTAGATCTCTGTGAGTTCAAGGGCAGCCTGGTCTACAGAAGAAAGTCCAGAAGAGCCAGAGCTACACACAGAGAAACCTTGTCTTGATAAACCAAAAGTCAATACAGACACTAACAATCCTAGTGAGGTTCACCCTTAGCCCATCCTACAGTAAGGTGAGTAGGAAACAGGCCTCAAATCCCAACTGCATAGGATAAGAGCTCATCACCTCTCCAGAGAATCTGCAATAAAATGAAGGCTGATTTGAGCCAGAAGTCACTGCAGCCCTTGGAGGAGCTGTTCCTCCAAGTTAGATCTCTCGGGTTTCCCTAACTAATTTTTGGTCGTTGCTGTATGGCTATTCCATGAATGACCCGTGTTATGAGACCTGCAGCAGTTGCTTAATAAACACAGAAGGGCCAGGCGTTGAGGCGCACACTGGTAATCCCAGCACTTGGAGAGGCAGATGCAGGAGGATCTCTAGAGTTTGAGGCCAGCCAAGTCTACTCAGACAAACCCTGTCTCAAAAAGACTAAAAGAGAAATAGTATAGTAACAGGTTGTCTTACTAGCTCCTTAAGAGCAGGAATTCTGCTTTGAATCCCTGTGCCTGACATAATGCAATGTCACTGTATACAGCAAGGAAGCCGTGGGTCCCACAAGGCAGAGCAGTTTCAGATGAAGACTTTGGAAGGAAGCGCATCCACTTGCCCTAACCTATGCACACCAAATGACCACAGAGAAGACCCACCTACACTCAGAAAGCAGTTTAGGGACCCACAACCAAGCCAGTATTTTTTCCCCGTGTCAGGAACGTTAGGATTTTAGGATACAGGTCCAACCGGAGCAAAAGGTATGCTCTCGACCTTTACTGCTGCTCTGAGGCTACTGGCACAAAAGACAAGAGGTCTGCAGTGCCCCATCCCGCTGGGGTATAACCAGAAGTAAGTTCTGCCAGGTGACTATTTCAAATGCAGCCAAAGGGGTCACTGGTCCTGCTGCTGCCTCAACAAGCCACACACTGCCTGCTGGCAGATTGGCCTCTGGAAGTCAAAATGCTCGCATGCAGGTTTGTCCTCTGTGCCCAGCCATGGAGGGCACCAGCACAAGAGCCATAGACACTTCCAGCCTTCTAGCTCTTTGGCCTGGCGAAGGACAAAATATGGCTCCTTGATTCAGCGACCTCCACCACTCTCATCCAGCCCAGAGTAACATTACAGGTCTGTTTTGGCCTCACAATGGGGTCCCACGAACATATTGCCAACTTCTGTGTTGGGAGACTTCAGAGGCCTTCCCAGTTCTCTTCACATGTAGGAGACCAGGCTTTATGCCCAAGTCCTAGAGACGTTATTGTCAGGCCTAGACACAACATGCCTTGTTGCCAGACTAAAAAAAAAACAAAACAAAACAGGCCTAAATGTAACCTTTTAAAGGACCCCCCTCAAAAAAATATTATTTAAGAGTCTAAGAAAGCATCTTAAGATTGATAAATACCACTTATACATGCTTGAGAATCTAAGAAATGCCTTAAGATTGGTAAACGTAAGTTACACATAATTGAGAGTGTAAGAAATTGTCTTAAGGTTGGCAAATGCAAGTTATAAAGATTACGAGGTCTACGGTAATTTAAGGTATCCTAAATAGATAAAACTGCTCAATAGTTCCTCCTGTTCCTAAGCTACTGTTATATTGACTGTCCAGAACTTTTGACCTTTATCAATAGAGCTCTGACTTATTAATCACGTACTATTATGGTTCTAAGCTCAAGATTTTAAATCTCCATAATGTGTGCTTATACTAAAAGTTAAGATCAAGTGAGTTTCCCTTTTATTTCACAAAAGGCTTGTGCCTTTTCAGAGCTCACCTTAAAGAATGCTTGTGCTGTTAATACATATATATGTCTACTGCTTTTTCTACAATGTATATTTCAGTACAGATTACAATTGTGATGCTAACATGTCTAAAGTTTTATCTCCTTAAAACTTAAAAGTAATTCTTGTAGGCTGCAGGAAGTCCACCTGAATCCACCTGAGGTCAATTGGGCTCCAGATAAGTACTGCACTTACTGTCTATCTCAGAAGGTGGGATTTCTCCCCTTTCCCTGGTTTTGGAACTTCCCTTTACTCATTATCAGATTGCTATCTACTGCATGCAACACAGGCTGGATTGGTGAGTTCTCTTCGTTGGCCAGCCACTAGATTGGTGAGTTCACCTCATTTATCAGCATAAAATGCCTCTCTTGGTAGGGGAAGCTTGACTGTTGGATGTCTAGCCACTTCCCACTATCGTTTGAGACAGAGGGACCGCCCCTTAGCCAGTCTTCACTGGCTATGGTTGACCCTCTCTGCTGAACCACATCTAGGGCTTCTTTTCCCTTGGGAGAGCCTCCCACGCACAGTCCCTCCCCACCCCCCTTGATCGAACAGGAAATTCCTAGTGCTAGGTGGTCTGTGCTCTCTCGGGCAACTATGACCTTGGTCTCAGGTCAAAAGCTGAAGAGCTATTGGACCAGGAAGGACCATCTCAAGGAGTCATACCTTGCCTTTGGGAGGCCTCTGGAAGGTCACTGGCTTCTCTGCCTCCCAATGAGAAATGCCCAGACACCCGTTCCTCCAGATTCTCCACTGAAATGTTTTCTGGAGAATTTCAGGTTTCTACACCTAGTGCCTGGAGCACTAGGGCCTCTAAGTCTACACACTTCTGTAAGCAAACCTCACCTCAATTACAGATCTAGAGCAAAGCCTTTTTAATTACTGCCAGTGATTGGGTAAATGAAGGTCCCCCCCAGGTAAATGGAGGTTCCTATGTTCAAGTCTCTTGGATCCAAACCATCCATATCTGTTCGCTCTCCCAAATGTTTTAAATATATACCTAAATGATTTTCTCCATAATCTACTTAATCTTTTGCCGATATGTTTCAGTATCCTGCCAGACACAGATGTTTCCTATAGCCACAACAGTGCCAAAGCAGCTACCACAAGTGTTCCAGTCTGACCTCACAGACTTCCAAAAAGCTGGACCTGCACCTTCCCTCCCAGCCATGGATGTTCTTGCAGACCCTGGACAGCATCAAAGCAGCCTGTTCTTCCTGGACTTGGCCAGCATTTCAGCCTTTTGACCTCCCTACAGCACCCCCAGTGTCAGCAGGAAGTAGCCAGAAGAGAATCTACGCCCATTATTCAATTATTAACAAAAGGCTGGAATGGTGTGCTTCAGGCCCAGGACAAGCAGCTCCAAGTTCTCCCAGCGTTCCTCAGTCTCTACCTGCTGCCTTACGTGGCTGGCAACTCTCTACTGACAACCCTCTAGCCTAAATTTTCCAGGGCAGAGGCTTCCCTTAATCTTGACCATGTAATCTGACAATTTTGTTGCTATAATTTTTCTCTCTCTCTTAACCCCTTGCATGACAACCAAGAGCTGCTTCCAACGAACCTAAATTTATATACTTTAACTTAGCTTACATGAGAAGCAGCCCAAGTTCCTCATTTTTTAATTATAGAAAAAGGGAGGAACGTTAATATTTTGAAACCAAACCTGCTTCTGGGTTACCTAGCAATCTATGATATCATCATGTGTCGCAGGCCAGGTAGCCACACCTGGAAGGCGTGGTTACCTAGCCCCTTAAAGGGACCATGTGGTCCCTCTCTTGATCTCTCTTGCTCCTGGCCTCTTCTTTCTTGGCCTTATCCCCTTTCTCTATCGGGGCGCCCCTTCTCTCTCTTTCCCCCTCTTTCTTTTCGCCCATCATACCCTGCTCTCCCTTCTCTCTCTATATCCGCCTAATAAACCTCTTTCATATAGAAGATCTGTCGTATGCCTAATCATCATTATTTAATTTGTCCCATAACATTACAAGAAACACCGACTGCCAGGGACACAGACCCCCTCAGTGAGGGGTAGGGGAAAGAGTGTCCCAAAGCTTGCCGCTTGGGGGTTCGGGTAACCATCTTGGTAGTCTTACCCCTCTCCCATCCCCTTGGCCTCAGGTCCCTGTCCTCACCATTACTGCGCTGAATGTTGATGGAGAGACCAGGAAACAATCGGGCGTGAAGCGACTCCATGGACTCAGGAACAGCACCGCACAAAACAAATCCAAGAAGCTAGGAAACCAAGACTCTGCTAATTCTGTGCTGTGTTAACGCCCCCTAAACCGCTGCAGTTTAAATCCCGCGCGCCAGCGTCCTTCCGACGTCACCACTGCGCTGCTTCTCAGAGCATTGTGGGATATGTGGTCTCGGCCTCCCGACTTCCGGCGCGTGGGCGGGCTCCAGCGCGCTGCGACTGATGGGAGTATTTCCAGGCCCCTACGGATCTCCCAGATTAGCAGTAGTACTAGGTTGAACCTCTGCCTTTATGTTCAAATGGGAAACTTACGTATAATGTAAGTTTCAGTGAGGACCCTGTGCTTCTGCAGACAAGGGTTCAAATTCTGGCCTTTTTAGTAACTAGCTCGATGACATTAAAGATGTCAGTGCTTGATGCTTGCTTTCTCTTTGACAGGTTTAACATAGCTCTGGGTGTCTGTCACATACTAGTGCTCGGTACAGCGCTAGACTGTAATAGTGGAATGAACAAAATCAATAGTTCCTTCCTTGAGACAATTCTTCTAATTTTTAAAAAAGATTTAAGGTTATGTATACATAATATTCTGTGTTCTGCCTGCATGTGTGCCTTCAGAAAGAGGGCATCAGAGCTCATAGATGGTTGTGAGCCACCAAGTAGTTGCTGGGAATTGAACTCTGAACCTCTGAAAAAGCAACCAATGCTCCTAACAGCCCCCGACAGTTTTTCTTTTAAGAACACGGGGAAACCAGAGCCCAGAGCAGTGGTGGTGGTGGCGGTGCACACCTTTAATCTGACACTAGGGAGACAGAGGCAGACAGGTCTGAGTTCTTCGAGGTCAGCCTGGTCAACAGCATAAGTTCCAAAATAGCCAGGACTACACAGAGAAACCCTGTCTCCAAAAAAAAACCAAACCAACCAACCCAACCCCTCCCCACCCAACCCAACCCAACCCAACCAAAAAGACAAGAGAATCATTTTAGAGCCAACCTCAGCTGTGCTGCAGGTTCAAGGTCAGCCTGGCAGCATGAAACTCTGTCTCAACAAAACAAACAAAAATGGTTGTGGTGATGAACAGCAGCCTCAGCTACCTGGTTTTTGTCATTATAGTGTATATGAAGTCTTTTTCGTTTTTTTTTTTTTTTAATTCTGTGCTACTAGGTATCAACCCAGGACCTTGTGCATTATAGGCAAACATTCTTACACTGAACTACACCGTACTCCCGACTTTTTTTGTGGTTGTGTGTGTGTGAAATGGTGTGTAGCTCTTGTTCTATCTAGGCCTTGCCAAACCTGGACCTACATGGTAGGAAAATGAACTCCCAAAGCCTCCACAGGTGTGCAATGGCATATACCACACACACACACACACAATAAATAAGTAAAACATTGAAATAAAAAGAACAACAACAATGAAAGGAGAAACAGCATTGAGACGGCTCAGTGAGTGAAAGCACTTGCTGCTGCTGTTGACCCTGGAATACACAGAATAGGAGAACTTACTCCTGAAAGTGGTCCTCAGACTTTTACATGTGAGGCCACACATACAAAACAACAACAATAACACTAATACATTAAAATATAAAAGAAAGAAAACCACCTCTTGTCCACAAACTCATCTCATATATCTTAGTAGAGATTATGGCAAACTGTAGTTGAAAATATGGAGATACACAAGGAAAAAGAAGGTGGGAATGTGTGCTAGATTACTCATCAACCTCTGTGTTCAAACAAACAAAATTTTTTTTTATTCTAGAGAGAGACTCTTAAGTATCCTAGACTGGCCTCTAACTTACTGTGTAGCCAAGGATGACCTTTTTTGTTTGTTTGTTTTACTTTTTGAAACAAGGTCTTACTATGTAGCTTTGGCTGTCCTAGAATTCATTATGTAGGTCAGCCTGGCCCTGAAACTCACAGAAATCCACCTGCCTGGTTCCTTTTTTTTTTTTTGAGACAGGATTTCTCTTGTAGTCCTGGCTGTTCTGGACTCAATTTGTAGACCAGGTTGGCCTTGAACTCAGATCCTATAGACCAGGTTGGCCTCAAACCCACAGAGATCTGTCTCCCTCTGCCTCCCCAGTGCTGGGATCAAAGGTGTGGGCCACCACACCTCTCTCTCTCTTTGTGTGTGTGTGTTTTGTTGTCTGTGTACTGAAGCTAACCTTGAACACCTGACCTTCCTGTCCCCCCTCCCAAGTTCTGGAATCATAAGCATGAACCACAGCCTCACGCTCAGCTGTTAAAAAAATTTTAACCTGGTTGAAGAGATGGCTCAGCAGTTAAGATCACTTGGCTGTTCAATTTCAGCCACCACATGGTGGCTCATAACCATCTATAATGAGATCTGGGGCCCCCTTCTGGCGTGTAGTTGTACATTCAGATAAAGCATTCATAGAAATATATGTTTAAATTAAATTTTTAAAAATTAAAGATGTATTTGTTATATATATATATGAACACTCTGTTTTCATGCACATGAGAAGAGGGCATTAAATTCCATTACAGATGGTTGTGAGCCACCATGTGGTTGCTGGGAATTGAACTCAGGACCTCTGAAAGAGCAACCAGTGCTCTTAACTGCTGAGCCATCTCTCCAGTCAGATGTTAAGGGAGAGAGAAGGCTGCATTTCCAGAGGATCTGGGCTGCCAGTACATAACAGACCCTATGGTAATGTCTGGCAAGCAGGAGGCACTGGGTTTCATCCCAGCACCAAGAAACAAATATAAAAATGAATAATCAAACCTTATCACCAATTATCTGGGTACTGTTGTAACCTGCTTACGCTCTATAAGCCCCTCTGTTGAGACCTACTTTAGTTCTTGGCATAACTGTACCTCCTCCATTAACACCTGCTGTCACCGTTAGCATATCAGAAACCATTTTGTCTCCAAGTCTTCAGAAGTGAGCGCTGGCTCTCTCCTTTCAGCCTTCTGGCCTGGTTTGGTGAACACCTTAAATCCCAGCACGAGGAGGCAGAGGCAGGTGGATCTCTGAGTTCCAGGATAGCCAAGCTCAGGTGTCAAGACCCTGTTGAAGGAGGAGAAGAAAAAGGAAGAGGAAGAACAAAGACACACATTATTCTGCTACTGTCTATCTTGGGATGCCCTACCTCTCCTTATGCGCTCTCACATCAAGTCCCTGCTCTTGGTGCCCACGGCTATGACACTGTCTCTCCTAGGAAGGCTCATCTGGCATGTAATTTCACCTCAGCTTTCCTTCTGGTCAATAAGTCATACACAGGTACCTCTCTGCAGTTATCACCTTGCTCCTCTGCATCCTTAGAGCGTGGCCTATGTCAGTAAACATTCTATTATCAGTGTTCTCTAGACACAGTCCTAGAGCAAGCACTGCTGGTTCTCAGTACGTTTTTTGTTATGAGTTCAGGAATAGCTGCACACCTACCAGACTCTGACTGATGTAAGTTTATTTAAAGCTTACATAGCAGGATGTTGCAGTCTAACTCCAACAGAATACACATTCATCTTTTTTACCCAAAGATTTATTTATTTATTAATACAGTATTCTGTCTGCATGTGTGCCAGCAGGCCATAAGAAGACACCAGATCTCATTACAAATGGTTGTGAGCCAGCATGGGAATTGAACTCAGGACCTTAGGAAGAACAGCCAGTGCTCTTAACTTCTGAGTCATCTCTCCAGCTCCATACATTTCATCTTTAACTCAAGTAGAACATGCATTTATCATCTATTGTTTTATTCTAAACAGCAAGTATTAAACTATTGAATTATATCTTGTATCGTGCCTGAGAACTTGAACTTAATTTCACTTTATGATCAAAATGGAGACTTGGAGACAAAATGGCTTCTGATATGCTAACGGTGACAGCAGGTGTTAATGGAGGAGGTACAGTTATGCTAAGAACTAAAGTAGGTCTCAACAGAGGGGCTTATAGAGCGTAAGCCGGTTACAACAGTACCCGGATAATTGGTGATAAGGTTTGATTATTCATTTTTATATTTGTTTCTTGGTGCTGGGATGAAACCCAGTGCCTCCTGCTTGCCAGACAATCCCCCACCCCTATTTATTTTATTTTATTTTAAGAGAACTTTTAAGCTAGGTATGGGGGCACATGCCTGTCACGCCAACATGTAGGAGATAGAGGCAAGATCAGAAGTTCAAGATCTTCCTAGGTGATGCGTTGAGTTCAATGCCAGCCTGGGCTTATAGGAGGTTTAGGCAAAGAAAATTGTGCTCAATTTCCTAGGCCCACTTGGCTACCTATTGAGTTCACCGTCTCAAACTTTCAAAATGCAAAATCAAACTTTCACTACCACCACCCCTCAATAAGAGAAGGAAGTTTTACTTGGTTTAAATTATAAAACCGGATTTTTGTCGTTGGAGGAGGTGTTTATAGTCCCGTGAATCTGGCTTCTACACTGCCCTCTGGCGGCAGCTCAACATCTACTCCGGGAAATGAAAGACCTATTTCTGGCTCCCCGAGATGGGTGAGGCAGCCCTATTTACATACCCACAATGCACTGCACACAGGTCCGTGCGGAATTTTTAAATGGATAAACTCTTTTATTTTTTTTTTCTTTCCCGTTTTGATTTCTTTATAGTGATGCGTATTTTAGAGAATTGCGTGAGAGAAAAGCAGGAGTCATCACTTGTTTTTTTTGTGTGTGTGCGGGTAACTAGCTCCCATGGGTTATGTAGGAGTTACAGTCGACCGAGGACGGTGGACGGAAAGTCGGAAGCATACTCTGGTTTCTCTTCAGATCGTATAAATCTTTCGCCTTTTACTAAAGATTTCCGTGGAGAGGAACAACTCTGAGTCTTAACCCAATTTTTTGAGGTCCTGCTTGTGCAGGGCTACTACTATTGGTATAAAGTCAGAAATTTTGGTACGCGTTCTTCTTTTTTGTGTTAGTGCTTGTGGGGGCTTTGAGTTGAGATTAGCTTTTACTTGTTCTTTCTCTTATAAAAGTTTCTTTTGTCAATTTTTTCAAGCTTTAGTACAGCCTCACCAAGTAAACCAGGCTATCCTGCTTCTGCCTCCCAACTACTGTGTTAAAAGGAGTATGTTGCTAGTGCTTTCTGCCAAGTTACTCTTTCTGAATTCCTTCTGTAAAAACGACAAAGCCAGGATTGGTGTAGGTGGTCCATTCCTGTATTCTCTTTAAGAAGGAATCATACCTAATACTGCTTGAGTGACCAAGGATCAGACACTAGATAGCTTAGAGACCTAGGGTAAACCCAAATTAACTGGTCTTAGAAAAAATAAACACACCAGCTGCAGAAATTGATAAGCAATTACAAATATGTACAGCTACTGGGCATGGTGGCACTTGCTTTTGATACCAGCACTCAGGAGGCAGAGGCAGGCAGATCTCAGTGAGCTCAAGGCTAGCCTCACGTGCATAAGTGAGCCCAGGACAGCCAATGCTCTGTTACACAGAGACACCCTATCTCAAAATACAAACAAGCAAGCAAAACAAAACAAAAAAGCAAAGCAATACCACTCTTGCAAGCTTGATTCCAGTCACCTGTACCTCTACCATCCTTCCCTCTGGCCTCCCAGCCTCTCACAGCACGTGCACACACACGTATTTAAAAATAATGAGGACAAATGACATAAACAACACACAATGCCCCTGGGACTGATGGCAGTCTCTACTCAAGAGGCCGGGACTTGGACCCATAACAAGACAATTTCAAAAGACAAAGCCACCCTCCACTGAAGGTCTGAGGCATATAGCTTGCTGATAGAACAAATATTTGTTCATATCATTAAAAGGTGTATGTCTAGGGACTGGAGTGTTTGTTGTTGTTGTAGACAAAAATAAAAATTCCAACCGTTCTATCTTACCAATAAAGACACAGGAGCCAGATGCTGGGGTGAAAACCTTCTAGCTCAGAGAGGCAGAGAAAGCACCCAGCTGACCTTCCTCCTCAGCTCAGGTCTGTCTGGATGGAAAAAACCCAAAGGGCTCACCAGCTTAACTGATAGCTTAGGAAGAAAAAGCCAAAAATTCCAAGGCCAAAGGCTTGCTAGCTCAAAGCCCCCAAAGCCAGGGAGCTGAGGAGCTGAAGCCTACGCTAAAGCCAGAGCTTGAGCTAAAACCTTTTTCTTCTTCTCCACACTGTCTTAAATACCCTCAACTCAAAATCCCTCCTATTCTTTAATTCTTGTCAGCTGGTTTCTTGATCGACTCTTTACCTAGGGTTAGTTTTATTAAATCCTATGTACAGAAAGCTCTTGGATTAAAGGTGTGTGTTAAGGCTGGGTGAACCACACCATAATCACCTGTTTACAATAAAAAGTTCTTGTATTAAAGGTGTGTGATAGGGCTTAACCAAACCAAACAAGAAACAGGGTTTTGCCGTTCACAATTTTGAGTTTCACAATGGGATCAAATATCCTGCAGCAGTTTGCCGTACAAGCACAGGGACTTGAGTTTGGATCTCAGCACCCATGTGCAAGTGTCTGTAACACCAGCCCTGGAGAGCTGGGCAGACAGGTAGATCCCTGGGGGTTGCTAGCCAGCAACTTGCTCTTAGGAGTAACCCAATAGAACAGAGACAGAGAGGAAGGAGTCAGAGGTGGCCTCAGCTCCAGTGTGTGCCCTGGGAGGGAGGAGGGCAGTTGTTGGTCACAGGTAGGTGAGGAAGGGCTTTGGTTCTACTCTGTCCAGTTGATGCCGTCTGTGGTCATGGGCTAAGGGTGAAGGGTGGGTAGGTGTGTGGAACTCCTGTGCCCCGAAGGCCTTGCTGCAGGCCAAGAAGTCAATTAGGGGCATGCCAGGTAATATCCAGCTTTCAGCTCAGTTTCCTAGTTTTTTTTTCCTCTTGCCCTCCCTCCCTCAGCTTTTAAGGCCTCACTTTCTGTCCATGGCTGGCCTGGAGCTGGTTCCAAACTTGTTCTGGTTTTGTTTGTTTGTTTTTTGAGACAGGGTTTGTCTGAGTAGTCCTGGATGTTCTGGAACTCACTCTACAGACCAGGCTGGCCGTGAACTCAAAAAGATCCACCTGCCGCTGCCTCCTGAGTGCTGGGGTTAAATTGCCGCCACCATCCAGCTAGTCCTAAACTTGTATAGTCACCGGCCTCAGCCTCCCAACTGCTAGGATTATGGATGTAAGCCATCACATTCAGCTTCCTCTTTTAGATCTCATTTTTATTTGCTTTTGAGGCAGAATCTTTCTAGCTGTCTTGGTACTTGCTAAGTAGACCAGTTGGCTTTGGACTCACAGAGATCCACCTGCCTCTGTCTTTCTCTACTGGGAATACAGCCATGTTTTATGGTCTTTTGTAACAGGATCTCATTCTTTAGTCAAGGCTGGTCTCGAACTCACACCAATTGAGAACACCAGTGTGAGCCACTGTGTGTAGCTCTGGTTTCCTGATTTTTCAGTCGTTTCAGCTGTCACAGGGTGAATGCTGAAAAGGTGGAAATGGAAGGAAGGCTGGTTAGCCATTGCTCCAGCCCCTAAAGATTTATTTGATATGTAGGTGTATATCTGTGTGAGTATATGCCACGTGTGTGTGTGTGCCCATGGAGGTTTAGAACAGGATGCCTGACCTCTGGAGCGAGAGTTATGAGTAGGTATGAGTTATCTGATGTGAATTCTGCAACTCAAACTCAGTCAAGTCCTCTGAAAGAGCAACAAGCACTTTTAACCTCTGATTTTTTAGTACCTGTTTAATTCTTGAAGATGCCTGGAAGCGCTTGACTGAGGCCCTAAGCACCAGTAACAGTGGAGACCCCCATTCTACAGAAAAAAACAAAACAGGGCTATCCAGTGTGGTGGCACATGCCACACAGGGGCAGAGGCAGGTGAATCTCTGAGTTCGAGGCCAGGCTGGTCTACAGAGCAAGTTCTGGGGCAGCCAGGGACATGCAAAGAAACCCTGTCTAGAAAAACAGAGAGAGAGAGAGATCAGGGTGGTGGTTCATGTCTGTGAGGCCGACACTCAGGAGGGAGGGGTAAGGGGATTGCTACCGTAGCCAGAGGGATAATAATCCTCTGAATGGTCATTATCAGTTTTCTGAAGCTCTGCTGTTCCTAGAACCCAAGGAGACTTGGTTTAGGGCAACAACTGGATACCTTTAAGCACTTTTGGGGAGTTTAGAACATAACACCGTAAAACAAAACAAACCAACCAACCTGACATCACAGGTGCCTTTGTGCCTTTGGCGTTAAGGAGAACAGCACAGTCCCAGTGCTGGTGAATTCAGATAGACACTATTCCTCGAGGGATTAGTGTACCTAAACACTGAAGCAAGCAGGTGGTCCAAAGCAGAGGAAACAGACTCAAAACGAAGGCAGAGATCCCAGACTTTCCTCCTGCTTTTGTCTTCCTGATTCTCCTCTGGAGCCTCCTCGCTTTTTGGGGAAAAAAAAAGTGCTTGGTATAACCCAGTATCCAAATGAATTCACATTTCTGGTCTGCATAGTGGGTTCCAAACCAGCCTAGCCTGCTCTACACTGAGACCCTAGCCAGCAGTCTACACAGCAACTTCCAGGACAGCCAGGGCTACATAGAAAACCCCTCTGGAATAACAAAATAAAAATTTAAAAATCACATTCTAATTGTACTGGCTAGTTTTATGTCAACTTGACGCAAGCTAGAGTCATCAGAAAGGAGGGAGCCTCAAGTGAGAAAATGTCTCCTTAAAACCCTAAGGTATTTTCTTAGTGATCAGTGCAGGAGGGCATTGTGGGTGATTCCATCCCTGGACAGGTGGTCCTGGGTTTTATAAGAGAGCAGGCTGAGCAGCCCCGGGGGATGGGGGGCTCAAGCCAGTAAGTTGCACCCCACCATGGCCTCTTCATCAGCTCCTGCCTCCAGGTTCTGCCCTGACTGAGTTCCTGCTTTCACCACTTTTGATAATGAACTGTTATATGGAACTGTGAGCGAAATAAACCCTTTCCTCCCCGAGTTGCTTTCAGTCACTGCTTCATCACAGCAGTGTAGTAACCCTAAGACACTAAGGTATTAGAGAGGACCTCAACATGTGAATGGGGAGTAGTCAGTTCATCTGAGAGTATCAGCTGATTTGCCTGCTTTTATTATTTTAAAATTTTAGTTATGTGTATGGTTTTTTGTGTTTTGTTTTGTTTTTTTAGCCATCGTGTGTGCGCACGCGCCTGGTGCCCGTGATGTTCAGAAGATGGCTGTGAGCCACCATGTGTGTTCTGAGCAACGAGAGCTCTTTGCTTTGTTGTTTTGTTTTTTCAATTAGCGCTGCCCAAAGGCGCGTGAGTCTGGAGCCATACTGGGGCAGGAGCAACCTACCACGCTCTCCCTTCCTCAGTAGCCATTCCCGGGCCGTAGCTCCTCCGCTAAGGCTCAGGCTGGGGTTGCGGGGCCCGCTCCGCAGTCAGACTGTGGTTGGTTTGTATATTCCCGTAGGAGGCTTTCCTCCCGCCGCCTAACGGTGGACCGGCGACAGCACAGGGAGAGAGGCCGGCGTTTCGGAAACTGGTTTGGGACCTAGCGTCTTTTACATACCCACAATGCACTGCGCACAGGCCCGCGCTTCCACTTGAAAATGTAAACTCTTTTTTCTTTTTCGCTTCATTTTCCTAGTAGTAACGCGGCTTCAGCAGACTTAACGTAAGACGAAAGCAGGTTATTGGCCATTTGTTTTGTTCGGCTGGCTCCCATCGGTTATGTAGGAGTTACCGTCGGCCGAGGACGCTGGGCGGGAACCCCGACGCATACTCTGGTTTCTCTTCAGATCGTATAAATCTTTCGCCTTTTACTAAAGATTTCCGTGGAGAGGAACAACTCTGAGTCTTAACCCAATTTTTTGAGGTCCTGCTTGTGCAGGACTACTTTTACTTGTACAAAGTTAGAGTTTTTCGGCAAGTGCGGTGGTGTACTCCTTTGATTCCAATATTCTGCAAAACTGGCACCAGATAGGGCTTGTTACGTGGAGAACCGCTGTAGACCAGTTTTGTGTGTGTTCGTGAGCAAGAACCAGACTAGGTCCCGGAAGGCATAGGATCCCCTGGAGCTGACAGACACTTAGGAGCTATCAGGCATCACACTTCTGATTTGTAAAGTTCCCTTTATTTTACTTTGCAGAGTAAGAGGGCGGGAGAAAGCAAGTGAGCAGCTCCGAGGGTGAGGGTGACTCCTATAGTGGACACAAGGGGTGGCTTTCGCGGTTCTCTCCTGGGTCTACTCACCAGTATCGTTCTCTTTCCATTTGTCCCTTATTAGCCAGATGGTAAGTAACTGGTGTCTTCCAGCTTACAGCCCATTAAACTCCCGAAGGTCTGTGTTAGCTCAGAGTTCTCAACCACTACCATCAACATCAACACCTGTCCTCTACCACAGAGGACCTTCTGACCTCTAGGCGACCTCATAGTCTGGCCTCTTGAACTCAGAAACCGCCCCCTTCTCTCTCACGGGGCACGGTGGTACATTCCTGTAATCCCAGCGCTCAGGGAGGTAGAGGCAGGCAGAACTCTGTGAGTCTGAGCCCAGCCTGGTCTACAAAGCTAGTCTGGGAGAAACCCTGTCTGAAAACACAAAAACAATCTCCACAACAAAAATGTGCACCACCACGAGCCAGCCCAGTCACCAATCTCTCATAGTAACCACTCCCTCCCCCGCCTAAAACGCCGCTCAAGCCTTCTGCGCCTCAGAGTTCTATACTGCATGATGAATCAGTGTCAGGCAGGGCTCTGTCTCCATATGAAAGAGCCAGGGTACTGGGGAGGTGGGGGATGGGGATGGGGGTGGGGGATGGGGGTGGGGATGGGGATGGGGGTGGGGGTGGGAGGTAGCTATCTTGGACTTATTCAGTGATTTTGATTTGACCTCGCTGTCCGGGGGGACATGTTGAAACAGAAAGGCCATGGCATCTTACCCTAAACAGCCAAAAAGACAACTGGTGCTGTAAAATGTACTAGTTAACATGGTGAGGTGTCTGTTTAGCCATCCAGATCTGGATCCCACATAAATGACAGAGGAGACAAGACCAAGTAAGTCTCTTGGGTTAAAAAAAAAAAAAAAGCCAGGTCCGATAGCTTGTGCCTGCCTATGATCCCGGCACTCAGGGAGGCAGAGGCAGGCAGATCTCTGTGAGTTCCAGAACAGCCTGGTCTACACAGTGAGTCCAGGACAGCCAGGGATACACAGAGAAATGCTGTCTTTAAAAAACAAATTTAGAGAAATAATTCTCTGTGAACAAATGGTCTCTCCCACTGAGTCTCTGTCTCTCCTGCAAGCATATTTCCCTTTTTAAAAACTTGATTAGTTGTCAGGAGGGGTGGCGCATGCCTTTAATCTCGGTACTCGGGAGGAGAGGCAGGTAGATCCCTGTGAGTCTGAGGTCAACCTGGTCTATGGAATGCAACCTTTTATTAAAAAAACAAAGAAAGCCCTAAAAATTGTGTGTGTGAGCGCGCACGCGCGCGCGCGCGCGCATGTACACGCACTCCTCTGCCCATTTGGAAGTCAGAGGATAACTTGGAGTCAAGTTCCACTTTGTGGATCCCAGGGATTGAATTAGACTAGGCTGCAAGAGTCTTTACGTGCTGAACCACCTCATCTGCCTAACAAATGTTTTATTAAATCTTTGTTTTGGCACAAAAGTGCTGATATTTTGACTAAGCTGCCCTTCAGCTTTAGGCGCTCCTCTTGCCTTTGCCTTTGGCCTCTGCCTCCTCTGTATTGTGGTTACAAGTGTGTGCTACCAGGCCTGGCAACTAAATCTTTTTGTTGTTGAGACAGGGCCTCACATAGCTCAGGCTGGGCTTGAACTCCTGACCCTCCTGAAGGAACTCCAACCAGCCTGAGCATGACAAACATGGCTTTGGCAGGCCTTGCCCTTCTCTTTCATTCCCTTTGCTTTGCTAAAAACTGTTAGATTACATTCCTAAAGCTAGCCACACCAAGTCTATTCCCTTATTTGGCCATTTCCTCCTCCAGAAGCTCCCCGCTTCATTCGAGGTAAATCTGAGGAAAGTTCTGGTGTCTCCCTGCCCTTTCCCACTTGCTTCTTTTCCATTTTTTAGTTTCTGACTCCTGAGGTTATCAGGGCTTGGTGTGCTTTGCTACATTGCTGGGTCTTAGGGCAAGGACCTTGGATGCTACATCGGTTGTGTTAAATGGATATACTAATACAATCATTTCGCTGTTGTTTATTTACTGATTAATGCGGAGGGTGGAACCTCGTCGATAGACTAGGGCTCTATCTTTTTTGGTTTTTTTTTGAAGAGCTGTTCTCATGGCGTGACTTTTTAGATTGCTTAACATTTCGAAAACCTGCTGTTTCCACTGCCCCCTGGTGGTCGGCCCACATCTTTACACGGTGGCGGGTATGAAATGTTTAAGGTCTTTCCAGAGTTTTGAGGGTGGTGACGTGGTCCTTTACATACCCACAATGCATTGCACAGAGGTCATTGCTTAACTTTAAACCAGAAACCGCTGGTTTCTTTTTTCTATCTTGGTTTATTTCATAATGGTACGACTGTAACAGACGTAGATACGAATCACACACAAGTATTATGTGTGTCTCCGAGGAAAAAGTTACCATTGGTGATCTAAGACTTACAGTCAGGTGAGAACTACGTGCAGGCGCACTAGACTATACTCTGGTTTCTCTTCAGAGCGTATAAATCTTTCGCCTTTTACTAAAGATTTCCGTGGAGAGGAACAACTCTGAGTCATAACCAAATTTTTTGAGGCCTTGCAATGCAAGGCTAATAATAGTTACAAAAAAGTAGAATGTCTTGAGCAAGCTTAGAAACAGCAAAGAGGAGTCAGTGACTGAAATCTAAGCTGTATTTTTTTTTTTACAGATAAACTGTCTTGAAGGTACTGTACTTAATATGTATGAAACCTGCTTACCTAAGCCAGGGGATATTCTTCTGTTTCCTCTTCAGAGCACCTCCCACTTTGCTGAGTTCTTTTTCACTTTTCCTGAATCTATATTCTATGCACAGGCCCTTGAGTCCCAGAGGCAGTAGTGATGGTCTACAGATCAAATCCCAAGAAAGCCCGGACTACTTTTAAAGGAAAATCTAAAGGCAACATATAACCCAAACCAAAATGTAAATGTGTGTCTGGAAACAGGAGCTGAAAAGCAAAGCAAAAGGAGGGACAGAAGCAGGTGTGTGTGAGATGGCTCAGGGCAGTGGGTGACAAAGGGGGTGCCCCTTTGTCAGGGGTTGCCTAAGAAGACGGAAAACACAGACATTTACATTATGATTCATAACCGCAACAGAATTAGTTACGAAGTGTCAGTGAAAATAATTTTGTGGTCGAGGGCACCGCGGCATGAGGAACTGTCTTAAAGAGGTGCGGCGGCGTTACGAAGGTGAGGAGCCACTGTCTGAGAGGCTCGCGGGAGGGGGGGCCTCTGTGAGGGCCCGGTGTGCCCTGGAGCAACCCTCCCCTTGGGACCTGCTTGATAAGCAGGAGCACACCCTAACCCTGTTACACAGCTCCCTAGTTCTCCTTTTCATCCACACCACCCAGTACGGAAAGAAAAGACTTTATTAGGCTCCTCTCCGGAGAGGAGAGGAGCTTCCCCTCTCTTCCACTCCCAGCTTCCCGCCAGGGCCTGCCTGACAGGCCTCCCCCAGACACAGCCTCGGCCTTCCTGGTTTGCCACAGGGGCTCTGTCACTCCTGGGATTCTGAATTGGGCTTCTCCAACTGGGTGTGGTCTTCCACCTGATTCGAACCTCCAATGCGCAAGTAAAAGCTGATGGAGTTGTTGCTTTCACTGAGGCATAACGCTGCAGGCAGCAGAAGGCCAGCGTGAGCCTGAGGGCCCGCCCTGCCTGGGCTCTGGGTCCCCTTACCCCTTGCTCACCTTTGGTAACGTTGACTTTGTTGGCTGCCAAGATGTCCGCCTGAACGCTATCGATTTTTGTGTACAAGAGCTCGGCATTGCTCTGAGAATAGAAGCAGGGGGACCGGAGCAGTGTGCTCCTGGAGTTGGGCTAGGGAGGAAGGGTTTCTGCCAGCAGAGCTGCTTAGGCGGAGAGGTCCTGCTCACAGCTTACTAGCTAGGGCAGGTCGGGGACAAAGAAGACAGTGTGCATGTGTGTGTGTGTGTGTGCACGCGCGCGCGTGTGAGTTGGGGGTGTCAGGAGACTAGATTCATTCTGTGCAGAGGGACTACCATTCTGCCCTGGGCAACTGCTGAGCCTGGTGGGGATACTTACAAGGAAGAGCTGGTAGAGTTCCTCCCCCATGGACCTGCGGACATGTTCTTCCACCAATGGGAACATTTGCACAAAGTACTGGGGCAGAGGGGGTGGGATGGCAGGAGAGTGTGGGTATCCACTGACTTGACTGCCCGTGCCCTGCAGTCTGCCACATGTCCACCCCAGACCGCGCACCTCCAGTGCAAGGCTCGCCAGCCTCTGGCTGTTGCTATGGTCGGTGTTGCCCATGGCCGACATCAGGCAGTGAACCACGCGCAAGCGCAGTAGGTCCTCTGCTAGGCTGAAGTCACTGCGTGCCAGGATCCTTGTGAGGAAGGATAAAAAGACAGAAAAGGCTCTGGGGACATAGGAAGAGAAAGGAGGCCCTCACTTCCAAGTTTGGAGTCTCTCTCCAGCTGAGAAACAATTCCAGCTGACCCCGGCTTTGTGGTGCACGCCTTTCCTTTTATCCCAGCACTCAGGAGGCAAAGGCAGGTGGATCTCTGTGAGTTCCAGGCAAGCTTGGTATATGTAGAGGGTTCCAGAACAGCCTTGTCTACATAGACCCTATGCTACAGAGAGACCTTATCTAAAACAAAACAAACAAAAAAACAGCGAGCTGCAATTCTTTCTTGAGAAGGCTGTCGATTTTTGTTTTTGTTTTTTGAGACAGGGTTTTCTTCTGTGTTAGCAGCCCTAGTGGCTGTCCTGGTACTTGCTTTGAAGATCAGGCTGGCCTCGGACTCACAGAAATCTGCCTGCCTGTGCCTCCTGAGTGCTGGGATTAAATTATCTTTTTTTCTATCCTTTTTTCTCTTTCTTCTTTCTTTCTTCCTTTTTCTTCCTTTCTTCTTTCTCTTTCTTTCATTTTTTTCAGACTAGGTCTCACTATGTAGCCCTGGCTGGCCTCCAACTATGCAGACAAGGACAGTCTTGAACTCACAGAGATCCACTGGTCTCTCTCTCCTATGAGCTGGGCATGGTGGCACATGCCTTTAATCCCAGTACTCAGAAGGCACACAAGTGCATATAGGCCTGCAGACAGTGTCCTGCTTGGCTTGCTGCAACCACCCACTCCCTCTGCTGCCCTACCCAATGGTCTTGGCGGCTGCAGCCTGCTGCAGGAACACTGGTAGCTGGTTTGTGATCTGGAGAAGCGAAGAGTCTGAAGAAATGAGGGACCATCAGCCAGGAAGTCTTTCCCTCTTCCAGGGGCGGTCCCATAACAGGAGTCGTACCAGTGAAGGCCTTGGCCTGCAGTTTGGATGTTTCCTTGGCGGATGGGACAAGCAGGGCCACGAGGCCCTTGAGCAGAGGCAGGCGCACATCGTAGTGGATCAGGTCCTTCATTAGCTCGATGGCTGGGGAAGGAGACAGACACACATATATACATGTATAGCATATATAACTGATCCCTTTGGATCAAACTCAGGGCCTCCTACATTCTAGGCAAGCACCCTACCACTTAGCTACATCCTCAGGCCAGGGCTGGGTCTTTTGTTTAGAGACGTCCCCATCTTACATTATTGCCCTGAGACTTACTCCCCAGAGACCAGGTAAAGATAGGAGAGAACCGACTCCACTAAGTTTCCCTCTGACCTTCACAGATGCACCATGTCATACACATTCTTCCTTTTGCCCCAGCATGCTTGTAACCCTAGCACTTGAGATGGAGATACAGAAGAATCAGGAGTTCCAGGCCATTAAAGGAAAAACAAAAGCTGGGCACAGCGGCACACACCTGCAATCCCAGCGTTCAGGGAGGGCGAGGCAGGTGGATGTCTGTGAGTTGGAGGCGGGCATGGTCTACAAAGTGAGGTCAGAGAAACACTGTCTCAAAAAAACCAAATCAAAACAACCAACAACAACAACAAAAAAGAAACAGCCAGAACCGTGGCTACAGTACCTGCTTCCTCCACAAAGCACTTCCTGTAGGGAAACACCTATAGCTCCTGTACTCCAGTAGCTGAAGCAGGAACATGGTGAATTTGAGGAGAGCTGCGTTATGTAGGAAATTCCTGGCAAATCTAGGCTACACAGTCGGACTGTCTCAACCAACCAACCAAGACAAAACAACAGTAACAACAGTCATCAGTTGCCTGACAGCCACTTCTCTGCATTATGTATTTCATGGAGCTCCAGGGCACTGCTCGGCCGTTTACATTTCTAACCTGGAATCACAGATCCAACAATGTTGTACCGGGAGAGGGTGCAGTCCTGACGTGATGCACAGCACTGTGGGCCTCTTTGGCTTCTCCCAAACTGTATGTGGACAGAATAGTAGCCTCTCGGCGCTCGCAGGCTTGTGGTTCTGCTCTCAGCCCCAGCTCTCAAGCGCTTCTTACTCTCCCTGCCGCTGCGCCAGCGCAGCTGAGTCTGGATCTGAGCGCTCTGGCTCCTTCTATCCGACCGTGTGCCATTTTGCCAGCTACAGCACAAGGCTACAGCAGTGCTGTCTGCGCACCGAGAAGTGAAGAGAAGTGACTGGGTGGACGCTCAGAACGGAAGTGTAAGGGGATACGTTTATGATGAATCCTGGACACAAGCAGCATTTTCTGCAATGCACGGTCAAATGTCCCAGGAGGTAAATACCTGCTTCTGCCAACCCACTTCACACTCGGTGCTTCCTCTTCCATTGTTTATGCACGTAAGACACTCCGCAGCTCCGGGGACAAGTGAAGATTTATTCACTGAGTCATTTCTGAGTGCATCTTTAAAGTTCGAAGCTGTCACTGTTTATACCTACAGAGAACCAGCAAGGCCCTGCTCACATGTCTCTCTGAGCAAGTCCTTTACTGAGGTCGCCCCGCCGGCCAATCCAGACGGAACACGCGCCAGCCACAGGACTGGTGCTGAGCGTGCTCCGCAGGGCAGGATGCTGCTCCTCACTCAGCCTCATATCCGCAGAGTAACCGTCGGCTCCACCGCCTGCAGCTGAGTGAGGCAGCACTGCCTGTAGGAACAGTGCGTGCTGGCAGCCGGCGGACGGCTGTTTACCACAAGGTGAGTCTAGGTGGTCTAAGACCCCGTCCAAATGCCGAAGCAAACAAATGGTCCTGTGTGCACCAGACTGCTCGCCAGTCCCTGCTGATCCCTCTTGAATAGATGAAGAGAGTGTGAGAGAGACAGAACAAGTGGCCTTCTCAGGAAACAGTGAGCAGGAAGGCCTTAGCAGCCCCCCTTGGCGGAAGGGCCTTAGAAGTGGCCCAGTTACAAAGCAGAGCAAAAAGCTGGACGAGCTGCACACCGTTAATCCCAGCACTCGGAGGCAGAGGCAGGCGGATCTCTGTGAGTCTGAGGCCAGCCTGGTCTACACAGTGAGTCCAGGACAGCCAGGGGTACACAGAGAAACCCTGTCTCAAAATAAAATAAGTGGCCCAGCACTTTGGAACCTTAGATATTCCATGTGTATGAGAATGCAAAATATCCAACTCCAGGTGTGTGTGTGTGTGTGTGTGTGTGATTGTAGATTTTTTTTTTTTTTTGGTTTTTTTTTTTTGTTGTTGTTTGTTTTTGAGACAGGGTCTCTCTATATAGCCTGGCTAGTCTAGAGCTCACTATGTAGACTATGCTGGCCTTGAACTCTGCTATACTCTACCCCCTGAGTGCTGGGAATAAAGGTGTGTGCCATCATGCCCAGCATTAGAGTTGGTTATTAGAGAAACCGCATGCCTTTTGTGGACGGGAATGGGTCTAGAAGGCCGCCCTTTATAAAACAGGCTGCCATTATGAAGGGAATCTGTATTAGCCAGGCTATAAGCAGGTTTTCTATGACAGACCCTTCTTTTTGCATAGGGAAGATCTTTTTTCAGAAGAGATTGGGATCTGACACTTGCCTAGACAGAGGCATGCACAGGTGACTCTGGCTTTGGGGACTCTGTGTGACCAGAAATCCTTGTTTTGTACCTCCTCCCCTCTACTTCCCGTAATGTGCAGCCGCTTCCTGTCCCCCTACAGCTGGAAGCCTCTATGCCTTTTTTAACCTTACATGAAGTTCAGCTAAGCAGCACCTTCCTTGAGCCGCATACTCGGTACAATCTGTGTTTTAGAAGATTTTTTTGCTAATCTTTCTAGAAATCATTTTATAGATTAAGTTGATAAAGCCTGTGCAGTGAACAGAATGAATGTAAAGCTTGCGTCCACACACAGCCACTTCAAACCCACATGCTTGTCAGAGACCTTAGAGGAATTCTTTGCTTCTAAAGCCTTGGGAAACCGGGTCTCCAATTTACTGTGCACGTCTAGACAAGACTGCCATCTTCTGGCTGCACTGAGGAAGTGCGTGTCAACATAAAGTCTCCTTTCCCGTGGCAAACGCTTGGCGGGCCTTATTTGACAGTCATACGCTCTCTGATTCCTCTGTGTCCTGCTACAATTTTAACTACATCTTATTCAAATACTAATGTTGAAGCACTAAAAATAGATGAACTCACTACATTTTTAACTACATCATGTTCAAAGACCAATGTTGAAACACTAAAAATAGATGATTAATTATTAGACAGAATCTTCACTGCTTTAGTTATATAGATCAAACTGGCCTTAAATTTGTGGCAATCTTACTGATATAGCCTCCTTCATCTGTAATTACAGGGCATATGCCACCATGCCCAGCTAAAAATACTTTTAGAAAATTAATTATTTAAGGGCTGGGGAAAATTGATGGTATGGTTCAGTAGACAAAGGCACTTGAAGCCAAGCCTGATTAACTAAGTAAAATCCCAGGATGCTCCAGGCATGGTGGTGCACATCTTTAATCCTAAAACTCAGGCAGGCAGAGACAGGTGGATTGCTGTGAGTTCAAGGCCAGCCTGGTCTACAAAGTGAATGCAGGACGGCCCAGGCTACACAGAGAAACCCTGTCTCAAAAACTACAAAAAAAAAAAATAATAATAATAATCCAAGGATGCATGATGGAAGGAGAAATGTTCTGCTAGTTGTTCTCTGACCTTCCCATCCCTGTGGCATGCAGTGTCCCCCATAAGTAATAAACAAGTAAATAGTAAACATAATGAAGGGCGGAGAGGTTCCGAGGTTGAGCAGTTAGAGCACCCGGCAAGCCTGAGGACTGGAGGGCGTGTCCCCAGCACTCAGGTAAATACTACGCTGGCACCGTCGCTGGACTCTTGGCACGAGGGTACTAGAGATGGGGGTCCCAGGAGCAAGCCGGTCAGCCCAGCTCAGCACACTGGGGAGCTACCGGTTCAGAGAGAGACCTCAGTATGACATCTGATGTCATCCTCTGATCTCCATACACACCTGTGAGAGAGCCTGGCTAAATAAGTCTGACCAACTCCATGACAGGCCTAAGAGTTACAAGGAAAAACAACAGAAAAAAAGGGCAACCAATCAGAAACAGCCAAGATATCTGGCCTGGGGGAGATAAGGTTGCTTAACTACCCATCGAAAAAGCCACCTAACTCCTGATCGTAGTCAGGTAGCCTCCCCGTGGGCACTGGCCAATTCCAGTGGAGGTCATGTAGCCACAGTAGGAATTTCCCTTTCTGGCTTTAAAAGGGACCTGCTGGAGAGTGGCTCAGAGATTAAGTCCCAGCCCGCACATGGTGGCTCCCAACCATCTATGACACCCTCTTCTGGCATCAGGTGTGCATGCAGATAGGACACTCATACACTAAATAAATCTTAAAAAGAAAATCCTCTCCCTGCTTCTGTCTCCTGTGTGCTGAGACTAAAGGTGTGTGCTCATTATTGTTATTCTTGAACAATAAAGAAAATGAATAAAGTATTACCATGAGCTATGGATGTGGCATGTGTGTTGATGGGTCAGGAGTTATGTTACGGTGACATGTTCTCACTTTCGCTCACTCTCTCCTCCTCAGGTCTCCTGTAGCCAGACTGTAGTCAAGCTTGCCACGTAGCTAATGATAACCTTCAACTATTGATCTTACTAGTTGGTTTGAAGACAAGGTCTTTCTTTGTAGCTCAGGCTGGCCTTGAACTCATGACACTCATCCTGTCTCTACCACTTGAGTAGTGCTGGGTTTGCAGGTGTGAACCCTTATATCATGCTATCTGCTCTTTTAGGCAGATATTCTTTTTTTTGTAGCTTCTTCTTCTGGGCCTGTGCATTGGTGGGGTGAACTCTCCCTAAGAACTGAGTCAAACCTCGAGGTCTCTTAATGGGGAAGAGGTGTCAGGTGCAGGTGGGACACAGATGCCCCGAAGGCCAGGAAGGCGGGGAAATGGGAAACAAGTCTGTCTTCGTGTTTCTATGTAGTTGTACCTAGACAACTACATAGTAAAATTCTTCAAATGCTCTTCAAGAGCTATGGTTTCTTGGCACCCATAACTTGGGTGCACGTAGGTCTTGGAGCCTGTGAGGTGACTCAGGGGCTTGCTGCCAGGCCCCACCTTGGCATTCACTCACATGTGCACACACACACTGCCTAAGTTTAAAAATGTTAAGAATTTTATCACGCTGTTAGTGTGGGGGCATGATAGAGAGGGCGACTCGGGGGAGGTTTTTCTCTGCCTGACAGCTCCTGAGGGTCCTGTCCTGTCCGCTCCTGAGGGTCCTGTCAGCAGGAGCCTTTCGGCCATTAATGTCACCACTGTACTTCCAGGTTGATGCACCAGCCCCACCTTCAACTTCATGATAGGACATCTGGTCATTTAATTAGTACCTCCAGTGAATTCCAGGTAGCAGGTCAATTAGGCAAGATTTTTACTCTCTGAATAACTGTTTTTGCCGAATTCATCAGTTTGTTTTGTTGTTGTTGTTGTTGTTTTCTGAGACAGGGTTTCTCTGTGTGGCCCTGGCTGTCCTGGGCTCACTTTGTAGACCAGGCTGGCCTTGAACTCACAGAGATTCACTTGTCTCTGTCTCCTGAGTGCTGCGATTAAAGGCATGTGCCACTGTGCCCAATTTTTTTATATGTATTTGCTTCTTGTATATGTGTGTGTGTTATGTGTGGGGGTGAGGCACATGAGAAGTCAGTTCTCCCCTCCATCTTTACATGTCTTTGGGGAACTGAACTCAGGTCAAAAGGTTTGGCAGTAAATGCTTTTATCTGCTAAACCATCCTGATGGCTCTAGCATTGTAGTATGTCCCCTCCCCCCCCAACCAAAGAAAAAGTGACTGGCTTCCTGCTGATGGGACCAAGCAGAAGGATGCAGGTACAGCTGCTGTTAGAGCATCTTTCTTTCCTTTCTTTCTTTTGCTTTCTTCTTTCTTTTCTTTTCTTTATTTTATTTTATGTACACTAGTGGTTTTGCCTGCATATATCTGTGTGAGGGTCTGGATCTGGAGTTGTGAGCTGTCATGTGGGTGCTGGGAATTGAACTCAGGACCTCGGGAAGAGCAGCCAGTGTTCTTAACCTCTGAGCCATCTCTCGAGCCCTAGGGTGTCCTTCTTGAATTACTATGTTTATTTATATTTTTATTGCTTTCATCTTTAGTTAGCTATTTTGCATGTGTTTATGCGTATGCATCTGGGCATACTCGTGTGACAGTTTACCTGTGGAGGTCTGAGGACAGTTTGTGGGAGAGGTCTTCCCTTTCACCATGTGGGTCCTAGGGACCAAATTCAGGTCAGATCATCAGACTTGAAGGCAAGCATCTTTATCTGCTAAGCCATTTTGCAGGCTCTTGGATTTCTATCTTTCTCTCTCATCTCACTGTAGTCCTGGCTGCCTTGGAATTTGATTGTTAGACCACGCTGGCCTTGAACTCACAGAAATCCAAGTGTTTCTGCCTCCCAAATATTGGGACTTAGCCATGTGCCACCAGGCTGGGTCTCTCTGAGAGATGCTAGCTGCTATGTTGGGAGGATGCTCAAGCAGCGGGAAGCAAAGGTCCCCATGGTAAAGAACTGAGGCTCCCTGTGCCTTACCACCCTGGTAGGCCTTGGAGTGAGTCATATGACCACAAGGGGAGTCTTGACCTGGAAACCTCACAAAATATCCTGAGTCAAAGCTGGGTTTGGTAGTGCACAGCTGTAATCCAGCATTTAGGAGCCTAAGGCAGGAGGATTTGAAAGCCTGCCCTAGTCACAAAACAAGACTCCAAACACCCCTCAATGGGGGTACAGAAATAAATACCCAGTTAAGCTGTCCTCAGATTCTGGACCCATAAGGGCTATGGTATTACAGATAGTTGTGAGCTGCTATGTGGGTGTTGGGAATTGAACCCAGGTCCATTTGGAAGAGCAGACAGTGCTCTTAACCACTGATCCATCTCTCTAGCCCTTCCATAAGCACTATGGTATAGTAAATGCTTACTAGCCAGATGTGGTGGCATATGCTTGTAATCCCAGCATTCTGGAAGCTGGTGCAGTTAGGACCCAGGATTGTGGTCAGCCTGGGCTATGGTCTCTACTACATTTTAGGGATGATTTTAAATAAAGAAATAGATACCTAATATAGATAGGCAGATGGAACAGCTTTTGCAGGTTTGTGTGAAAATTCAAAACAAACGGCTTTCCCTTCCCCTTTATGGCTACATTTTAAGGGATCATTTGTCTTTGCTTTGTTTGGTGGCCGGGGACAAGGGCAGAGAGAGGTCACCATCTGCACAGCTTTGATTGCCCATTCTTGAGGAGCTGGTGTGAGGGTGGCAGGGCCAAAGACATGGAGGGCCAGCACTGGGCAGAAAGCGGGCCCTGGGGAAGAGGCCCTCAGGATTTGGAGGGTGTGGCTTCTGCCAACTCTCTTGGCCTCACTAATGCCACCAGTATGAATTGCTAAAACTTTTACAAATATTTGAAAGAGACACATCTTCAGTAAATCAGTGATTTGGTGAATTGTCATTCAGCAAGTTAATCATTTGGCCAAATGACTTTTGGCCAGCATGCATCTGACAAAGTAAGTCACTGCAAATGAGTGTGCGCCTAACCAAGTGATATGTTATAATTTTTATGTCCCTGTGGCAATAATTAATAGTTTACATGTAAAAGACACTAATAGCTTTATACTTCCTTCCTTCCTCTTCCTTTTTGTTGTTGTTGTTATTTGTTTTTGTTTTTTTTTTCTGAGACAGGGTTTCTCTGGATAGTTCTGGCTATCCTGGAACTCACTAGGTAGACTATGGCCTCGAACTCAGAGATCCACCTGCCTCTGCCTTCTGAGTGCTAGGGTTAAAGATGTGAATCATGTCCTTTTTTCCCAGAGCTAGGGAACATGCCACCATTGAGTCACACTTCCCATCTTTTAATGTTCCCAACTAAGCTCATTAATTTCCCTTAATTTTTTTTTTTTTTAAATTTAGGTACTGAAGAGATGGTTCAGCTGTTAGGAGCACTGGCTGGCAGCTGGGCATGGTGGCACATGCCTGTAATTCCAGCACTTGGGGAGGCAGAGGCAGGCAGATCACTGAGTTCGAGGCCAACCTGGTCTACAAAGTGAGTCCAGGACAGCAAAGGATGCATGGAGAAATGAAAACTGAAAACCCCAAACCAAACCAAACTAAAACAAACAAACAAAAAAGCACTGACTGCTCTTCCAGAAGACCTGGGTTTGGTTCCCTGAAATCACATGACAGCTCACAACCATCTGTAACTCCAGCTGCAAGGGATTGTTGTCTTCTTCTGACCTCCACAGGCACCAGACACTCATGCAGGCAAAACACTCATATCCATGAAATAAGGATTAATTTTTTTACACGTAGGTAGGCGTGCTGACACCTTTAATCCCAGCACCTGAGAGGCAAAGCAGACTGTGTGAGTTCCAGGCTAGTTTGACTACATGTGAGACACTGTCTCTAACATAAAAACAAAATGAAATAAAAAAATTATTTCTGGGCAATGGTGGCGCACGCCTTTAATCCCAGAACCTGGGAGGCAGAGGCAGGTGGATCTCTGTGAGTTCGAGGCCAGCCCGGTCTACAGAGCAAGTTCCAGGACCGCCAGGGCTACATAGAGAAACCTTGTCTTGAAAAACAAAGACAAAAACAGAGTTATTTTTTTATTTAGCATGTGTGTTTGTGTGCTCCTGTGGAGTCAAAGGGCATCTTGTGGGAGTTGGGAATCTCTTCTTCCCTTCCATGTGCACACTGGGGACTGAACTCAGGTTGACAAGCTTGGTGGCATGCCCTTACTTCGAGTCACCTCACCAGCCCTGGTTTTTTGTTTTTTGTTTTGAGACAGGGGCTCACTTTAGCTCAAGAGGTTGGCCTCAAGCTTGTTGGCCTTCGCCTCCCTAGTTTCTTTGCTCTAGGGAAGGGACACAATGAATGACTGTTTTGTCACTTTAAACTGCTAGTTCTGATAAGTCCCCACCTGCCACCAATTCCTGGAATGGCGATCTCTCCTGAGAGTAAAGTGCCATTTTTCACTGCAAAGCAGTTATGAGTGGAGATAAATTCCAGGCAGGACCCCTTTGGAGAAATCCTCTCTTAGCCGATTCTGGCTTAGCTTAAATGGGCCGGTCACTAAAAAAGACTCTGAAGTCCGAAGGGTAGCAGAAGGCCTAAGATGGCATGGGTCGTTGGCCTGGGCACCCTGCCTTGCTTGTTTATCCTTCAGAGTGAAAGGGGCAGGGACAGGTGCCTGGAGCTCCTGGAGTGGGCTAAGAAGGCCCTGGCCACAGCACTGTTCTCTCTCCCATCCCCTGTGGGCATCACACCAGTGAAGACATCATCACACAGACTTTGCACCCTTCAGGACACATTAACTTAATGGGAAGCCAAGGGCTGCTGGATGGCTCGGCAGTTAAGAGCTCTTGTTGCTCTTGCAGAAAACTGGAGTTCAGTTTCAGCCCCCACATTGGCTGGCTCAAAATTGCCCATATCTCCAGCTCGAGGGGATCCAATGTTCATTGTGGCCTCTGTGGGCACCCAAACCTGCAGGAATATGCATATACCTGCGGACATGCACACACACACATACACATACAGAGGTAATAAATTTTTTTCTGAGACAAGGTTTCTCTGTGTGTAGCCCTGGCTGTCCTGGAACTCACTCTGTAGACAGGCTGGCTTTGAACTCACAAAGATCTGCCTGCCTCTGCCTCCTGTGTGCTGGGATTAAAGGCATGAGCCACCTCCACCCTGCTCATGTCCTGTGAATTGTAACAGGACACAATGTTATGCTATTTAGGAGGCTTTGGCCACAAAAGGCCAGGCAGCTTCACACTAGATGCTCTTGGATGTTCACAAAGACCAAGGTCCTCACAGAGGCCGCTAAGTGCTGCCGTTGGTGGTCCTGGCTGAGCACTTCCCAAGTACTTCAGCCTCTTGAATTAGCCCCAAGACCAAGACTTTCTTCAGATATAAAAGTCAAGTAGTGAAGGCAAAAAACTTAGAAATCAGAATAATTATTATTTTGAAACAGTATTTAGCTGGGCATGGTAGCACACGCCTTTAATTCCAGCACTGGGGTACGCAGAGGCAGATGGATCTCTGTGAGTTTGAGGCTAGCCTGGCCTACAAATCAAGTCCAGGACATCCCAAACTACACACAGAGAAACCTTGTCTTGGATAAATAAATAAATAAATAAATAAATAAATAAATAAATAAAACCTCTCCGATATTTGCCAAAAGGAAAATTAAAGGAAAACCCTTTCATGATGAATAACATACCCAAACATGATGCACGAACAGGGTGAGGACGAGTGCCAGCGTCATGTGGGCGGAGCTGACTCCACGTGGGCGGAGCTGACTCCACGTGGGCGGAGCTGACTCCACGTGGGCGGAGCTGACTCCTGGACTAGATGCTAAGATCACAGCGGCAAGCTAGATGTGGAGGCGGAGGCAGGAGGATCAAGAGTCCCAGCCAAGGCTGGGTTAGTTTTCAAGATCAGGGAACACTAAAGCAAAACAAAACAAAACTAGGCGAAACTAAACAAAAACCAACCAACCAGCCAACAAACCAAACCAGGGTCCAGCCCAGCATGATGGAGTGTGGGGAACAAATGAAGTCCAGAGTGAATGTGTGTCTCTGAAGCGAGCACAGCCATGTCAAGGACCCCAGTGCCTCAGAGCTGTGGAAATGGCCACGTCTTCTCCGGGTGACGCTTGGAGGATGGCAAAGGCTTCCCCAGGACCAAGTACAGGTGCGGAGGAGTGACAGGTCTTTAGCTAAAACTCCTGTATCCACAGACTACAAACCTTGGCTTCCCCCTCCCAGCGGCTTACAGCCGGAGACTGCCTCTGGGGAGAGCGCAGCTGCCTCCAGGATTCAGTGTGAATGCATGAAATAAGTGCTGTCCTCAGAGGAGACAGCCCACCAGATTCCAGCCTCTCCCCTTCCTCTGCCCCTCTTCCCTGTCTCCGCCTCTTCCCCCTTCCCCTTTCTGTATGTGTTCCCATCTGCTGTCTGTTCTTTATTCATTCCCTCATCGCCCAAGTCAGGTTTCTAGGGACCAGCCACTGAGGTCACAGCAGTAGAATGTGCTCATAATCCTAAAGTAGGGTGGTAGAGTTGAGAGAATCATGAGTTCAAGACCAGACTTGGCCGAGTGTGGTGCTGCATGCCTGTAATCCCAGGACTTGGGAAGCCAACGGAGGATGGAGTTCAAGACCAGCCTACAGTGCATAACGGACACAGTCTCAAACAGCTCCCCGCCAAAGAGAGAGAGAGAGAGAGAGAGAGAGAGAGAAGAAAAAAGGCCATCACCACATGCTTTCACCATTTGTTCCCTCAAACCATCTGACAACCTGGTAGGTTGCAGGCTTTGTATCCTTAGGATTATTTTGAGAAATAAATGAAATGACCTATGGAAGGTCAATAAATGAAAACTATGGATGCCATCAGTGTTCAAATCAGTTTTTTGTTTTTGTTTTTTTTCCCAAGAAAGACATTCCCTAGCGTATTTTTGGTTTGTTTTGTTATGAGACAGTTGTGTTACAGGGCTCAGGCTGGCCTGGAATTTGAGCTCCTGTCTCAGCCTCCCAAGTGCTGGGCACAGAGGTGAGCACCGCTGTGCTGGGCACAGAGGTGAGCACCGCTGTGCTGGGGACAGAGGTGAGCACCGCTGTGCTGGGGACAGAGGTGAGCACCGCTGTGCTGGGCTTCCCTTTCCTTTCTCTTAGTGCTGACGTCCAACCCAGGCCTGTGCAGCGGCCAAGCTGCAGCCGAGTTGCAGCCTTAGCTCAGTCAGGGGCTTCAGTGCAGATGGCAAGAACCACATGACAGACAGCTCTGGCCCTAGCTGGTTGTAACATATACAAATGAAAGACGACACCGTTACCTGAGTAACTTGCTGACTGAGAGGAAACTGGCCTCTTCCCTCCACGAGGTTAGTTTGGACACCCAGCAACAGGCTCTTTGGAGGCAGACTTTGGAGAGCCACCTCTCCATGCCACTGTTGGTGACCTGGGGGCCTCCTTACCTTCATACTGGACTTCCAGGTGCACTGTGTTCAGAATCTTCAGCACATGGTCTACGATGCTGGGGTGCGTCGCTCTAACGATTGACTGACAGGGCAGACAAGAGGGTAACAGGGTTGACTCTTTAGGCTTAGAAGTAAAATGAGGACCCCTGGGCAGCAAGGCTGTGGGGGTGAATGGACTCTGCAGTCTTTAATTTCAAGACGCCTTGAGCCAAACCTCTTGGCTGCCTGTTAGGACAAGCAGGACCAAGGTCTGTGACCGTGGCTTGGGGAGGGAAGACGCACGAGAGAGAACTGCTCATCCCAGATCCTAAATCTTCTTTCTCTGGAACCTCATCTTTCAGTTAACTTTTTTTTTACCTCCTTAAACTTTACCTACCACCTTCACCAACCAGTGAGAAGACAGAGAGTCATGCCTATCATGCCTTCCAAGGGCCTACCAAAGTAGGAGGCACAGGGTGGGAACTGTGGGGTCCTCAGGTGTGATCAAAGCCTCTCCTCCCACTGGCTCTCTGCGTAGCCTTGGCCGTCCTGAAACTCACTCTGTAGATCGGGCTGCCTCCTGCCTCTGCCTCCCCAGCGCTAGGTTTAAAGGTGTGCGCCACCACTGCAGGGCCCCTTGGGAACTTAAAAGGCCAAAGCATTACCGAGGGGCACGAGAGCCCCTGGAGTCCAAACCTAAGTTTTCCCACATGAACCTGACTTTTCTTTTCCAGTTCTCTCTCAGTGCTGTATAGCTCACCCTATAGGCAAAGCCCAAACCTAGGTGGCGTCTTTGATGTCTGTTTTTGGTTCCACACCTTCCATCTCAGAAAAGTCTACCCAGCTCGGTCACCTCTGCAGCCACTCTATTCAGGCCTTGCTGTTGTCTGTCTCCCCCCAACCCAACCTCTGGAGCACTTGTGAGAGCTTTCACCATTCATGTCAAAGCCACGTTCCCCTCCTTACTAGGCACACTGCCATCAGGCCCCACGTCTGACTTCATTCACATTCTAGGGAAGAAGCCCAGAAAAACAAAAGTGCTTTCCAATCAGTGAGATCCGGCCTCTTCCCTTACACCTGCCTCCAGAAAGGCCATGCTGCTTTCCCTGCCAAAGGGACGCCTTTAATCTTTCCTCCTTGTGGCTTGTCTCAACCGCTTTGAAGTCTGCCAATATCTTTCTGATCCTTAAATAAACAGGACAAATCACTCTGCCAGGAGACATGAAGTCCTTGCCCCTCCATGGCCTTCGGAAGTGACGCTGATTGAATAGCAGGCAGGGAGCTCTGCCTCTCAGGTCCGTGGGAAGTGCTGCCAGGAGCATTGCTCACCTGGGCAGTCTTGAGAGTCTGCAGGGCCAGCTGCTGCGCTTTCGGCGACGAACAGGGCAGCAGAGCTATCAGACCTTTGTACACCTGGTTCTGGTACTTGGGATTGCCATGAACCAAGGCATCCAGCAGGACCTGCACTTCCTCCTGGGTCTCTTCTGACTTAGACCTTGCCAGAAACTCTGCTATGGCTCTCACTCCTGGGCAAGGAAGAGAAAGCGGACAGGATTTAAGAAAACAGTTCCCACTCAAGATTGCATGATGGCAATTGCTTTAAGAGTTTTTCAACCAAGCTTGCTTAACCGAAGAGGCTCAGTTTTCATGTTGTATTACTGTCCTGTTTACTTCCAGCTATGAGAGTAGTTTTCTGCACCACAAGTGTGCATGTGTGCTTGCGGGCATGTGTGTAGCTTAGAAGGAAAATTTCTTGCCCAGAACTCATGAGGCCATGAGTTTGCTCACCAGTAAAGGAACAACATAAAAAGGATTCCATCTATACATTTTGTAGGTTCGTTAAAAACTTCAAAGCACAGTTTTATTTTGTGCTGGTCATAGAAGTCCTTTTTTCCAGACTGTAACCTTTTTAAATTTACTTTTCATTTTTTTTTAGAGTCTTATTATGTAGCCCTGGCTGTCCTGGAACTCACCATGCAAACCAGGTTGAACTCAAGCTCACAAAGATCTGTTTGTCTCCCTCCTAAGTATTGGAGTTAAAGGCAGGAACCACCAGAGTCAGCTGACTGTAATCTTTTTAAGGACAGTGCTTTAAAAAATAAATAAATATATATTTTTTATTCTTTATAAAGTTTAGCCTATGAGTATGTGTTTTCCCTGCATGGATGCCTGTGTACCACTTTGGAGTCTGGTGCCTGCAGAGGTCAGAATTGGGTGTCAGATTTCCTGGAAGTAAACTTACAGACATTGGTGAACCACTGTGTGAGTGCTGGCAAAGAAGCACTCGATAGGAAGGGCAGCCAGTGCTGTGAACCACCTCTCCAGCCAGAGATGGATTTATCTGTTTTTGGTTTTCGAGACAGGGCCTCTCTAGTATCCCTGGATGTCTTGGAACTCCTACGTAGTCCAGGCTGACTTCACACTCACAGAGATCACCCTGCCTCTGTCTCTCCAGTATTGGGATTAAAGGCATGCGCCACCATCCCTGGAAAGATATTCTTAATTTTATGTGTTTGGGTGTTTGCCTATATGTTTATGTGTACATCACATGTGCACCTGGTGTCCACTGAGACCGGAAGGGACTGTTGGATCCCCTGGAATTGGAGTCACAGTTTTGAGCCACCATGTGGGTGCTGGGAATGGAGGAGCCTGGGTCATCTGCAAGACTAGTAAATGCTTTTAACAGCTGAGCCATCTCTTCAGTCCCTTGGCTTTCAATAATTTTAGCTCAGTTTTGTTGCTAGCATTAGTCATAATGATTTTACATAGAATTTTAGATAGCAGCTAAATGTGACTGTGTGTGTGGCAAAGGATACATTTAAATGGAGGACTGAAGGCTGGACAGTGGTGACACACCCTTGGAACCCCAGCATTTGGAAAGCAGAGGTAGGCGGGTCTCTGAGCTTGAGGCCAGCCTGATTTACAGAGTGAGTTCCAGGATAGCCAGGTCTCCACAGAGAACACGCACACACACACACACACAAAGATTGTGGATGTGATTTGGTTGTGAGAGTACCTGTTTAGCACTTGCCAAGCCCTGAGTTTGATGCTCAATGCTGAACAAACCAAGTGTGGTGCTGAATGATTATAGTCCTAGCTCTCAGGAGGTAGAAACAAGAAGATCAGAAGTTCAGGGGCAACCCTGGCTATTGTGGTGGTTTGAGTAAAATGTCCTCTATATCTGGCATTTCCACACTTGGTTCCTCCTTATTTGGGGGAGGATTAACAAGATGTGGCAACAGCTAATAAAACTAATTCTTTGCTAGAGGGGATGGGTTGCTGGGACAGGCTTTGAGGGTTCACGAGACTGGCCATTTCAAGTGAGGTCTATCTGCTTCCAGTTTGCAGTTTAAGATGCCTCAGTCAACACATCTGTTGCTTGCTGCCATCTTGCCCACCATGATAAACTCTTAAGGACCCTCAGGACCCATAAGTCCAAAACGAACTCTTCCTTCTCTGAGTGGTCTTGGTCATGGCATTTTATCACAGCAATAGAAAAGTAACTAAGATACTACATAGAGAGTAAGGGTCCAGTCTGGGCTCAATGGGACCTTGTCTCAAAACCAGACAAGGGCTAGAGATGGCTCAGTGGTTAAGAGCACTTGCTCTGTAGTCTTGAGGACCTGAGTTCACATTCCAGCACTGAGTTTTGAGCCAAGCACCCTTGTAACATGCTTGGCATCCTTCATATGCCTATAACCCAGCTCCAAAATGGGTGGGACAGGGGGCTTGGCAGCTTCTAACCTAGCCAAGAAAACTCAATCCCCAGTTCCAGGGAGAGAGCCTGCTTCAAAGAGAGGAGAATGAAAGAGGTGGGCACTCAGACCTTCTTCTGGTTTCTGCAATGCACACACACACACATATCATAAGTAAACTAAGAGCTAGAGAAGTATGTCTGAAACTATCTTTCTTTGAGCAAATGACAGTTGGGGAAGCCACAAATCTGGTCTTGAGGCTGGATGCGGACAGAGAAGCTCCCTGAGGGATTCCTGTGCACTGAGCTGTTCTATGATAGCTTTTCCCCATGGCAGTGTGGGCGCTGCCCGCTCCACCCAGGCACTGGGAGATGAGTCCACAGGCTGGTACACCCAGGACCTACCGTAGCTCTCACAGATGAGCTCCTTGTACTTCCTGCCAGTATTTGCAATGATCTGAAGTAGTCTGATGGATTCCTTCTTGTCCTCTTCCTTGATCTTCTCTAGGCCAAGTATTTCCAGCAGAGTTAGGACACCTCCAATCTCAAGAAATTCTATCAGGTATCGATTGCTGTCCAGGGGGTAGACCACACAAACAGGACGCTTGAGCAGTTCCTCAGCACCGAACTGAAGGCCCCCAAGGCCAGCATACTGTCTTCACACACTTGCCTCTGACCCAGGAGATGTCCACAGACATACACAGGATTGTTTGGATTTTAAATTTTATATATACCATATAAAAGATTATAACACACATATATATGTTTAGGTTACATCTCATCATGCTGCCTTGAACTTGCTATCCTGCTACAGCTTCTGAGACACTGAGATTACAGGCAGGTGCCCAGCCAAAAAGAAACACTAGACCTAAACCCAGCAGTCATGTGTCTCTTTCTAGTCTCTGTGTCTGCTCTCTGCTTTTTTTTTTCTTTCTTTCTTCCTTTTTTTGGACAGGGTCTTACTCTGTAGACTGCTACATGGGTGAGGCTGGCTTTGAACTTGCTGTGATCTCTTGCCTCAGCTTCCTGACTACTGGGATTACAGGTGTGAGTCCCACAGCTAGTCAACTCTGATCCCTTTCCTTCCCTCCCTTTCCTTCTCTCCCCTCCTCCCCTCCCTTTTTGTAGTCCCCTTCTTTCTATAATGACACTTTGTCCTTTGGTTAACCATACTTCCTCCACTCGAGGGCCAGGAGGATTTGGTGGGACAAACATGTGACCAGGGATGTTATGTCATTCTTCTGACTGCAGAAGGCTGGTTTGGGCCAGGTAAGTAACCTACGCTGGCTCACCTAGAGGACCCCATAGGAACAGACACACTCTCTTGCTCTTGTGGTTAAGCTACAAGGATGGACTCTTGTAGCCTGAGGACCAGTACACAAGGGCCTTTGAATACAGGGACCGAAGGTGAAATCACATTGGGGGAAAGCCCTGGTCACGTTAGTGAAGCCCCTGGGTCTGATCAGGCCTGATATATGGATGTTCACCCTCGGGGCTTTTCCAGCTAAGTGAGCTAATAAATCCTCCCTTCCCAAGGCTAGTATAGATGGATTTTTATTTTTATTCTTTTGCTTTGATACCCCGGTGGCACCCAGAACCTATGGCTCCACGTGGCCTGAATGCCAAGGACACTGTGAGCCTGACCTGCCACTGAGACCCAGAGTCTCTCTGGGGTGAGACTCACCTGCTCACAGCTGACAAGAAGATGCCAATGGACCTCAGGATCTTTTCCAAGTCCAAGCCAGTCATATAGCTGCAGCAGAGTTAAAGAACGCTTCCGGGAGGTTTCCCGCTTAGCACTGCCTGGGACCATGATGAGGGTGGGGGTGACCTGTGTGCCCTTTACCCCAGAGGAACCAGGGGCAGAGCTGGCGTGTGTGTGTGTGTGTGTGTGAGTGTGTGAGTGTGTGTGAGTGTGTGCGTGCTGTTACCTCCTTCCCTGCTCTTTAAGAGAGCAAGGCAGTCCAGCCATCTGGACTCTTCATGCTCCTTAGTCAGCAAAGAGGTTCCCATAAATGCAAATGTTTAGAGAAAACTGACTGATGTCAGTTTCCCGAGTTTCCCAGAGCCACTGTCTGTGTACCCTTGGGTCTCAGCACGTAATTATTATTATCATTATTATTATTATCATTATTTTGGGCTTCAGCCGAGTGTGGTGAATCCCAGCACCCGGGGTGGGGGGGAGGGGAAGAGGCAGGGGGATCTCTGTGAATTCGAGGCCAGCCTGGTCTACAAAGTGAGTTTCAGGACAGTCAGGGTTGTTATACAGAGAAACCCTGTCTCAGAAAACAGAAATGAAAACAAAGCAAACAACAACAAAAGAATTAGCATCATCATTAATTCTCCATTCTGTCTTTGCTCAAAGTTTTACACTGGAGGTCACTATCCTTATGAAGAATTGCATTACTTCTTAATAAGAATAACAGGAAATGGAGGAAAAATTAAACTCTGATTTAAAACAACCTCAGTATTTAATGTTATTTTTTAATGCAAGTCTTTGCAAAAAGCTTCACTGTAATAAAGCATCCTGAGCGCACTTCAGCTCAAACACAAGGTAGGAAATCAAGCTACAGCGAAAAGGGAACCAGTCAACAATTACTAGGCTCATAACACATCACAGGCTCTTAGAACACTTAAGAAATTAGCTGGAATTATTGCAGTCCATGAGGATGACGGAGAGCTTCCAGGACTGATAAAGGCTAATGTAATGTGCTGGAGGTAATGGTGCTTTGTTGGGGGGTGGGGTGAGGCAAATTATCTCTGCTGCACCCCAGTTCCCAGGATGCCAATAGAAGGAGAGACAGATTGGCTCATTAGGAAAGGCTCTTTACTGCAAAAACAGTGTTTGCTCTGGAGCCAGGCTTCCCTGCCTGTTGCCATCATAACCTGAGCCAGGCGATTAGCCCACAGTTGCTGCGGTGTTCCTCTCTGGTCCTAATCCCTGCCCTGCTCCGGCCTCTTTTTAAGTTACTAGCTAGGCTGACCAGCTTCCATCATCTTCTTTTCCCTTTGCCCCAGGCTAATCTTAATTTCAGTCACTTATTATAAACGATTTTCCTCTTTCCTGCCTTCCTTTCCCATCTTTCTCCTCCTTTCCCAGCTCTCTTTCTTTCCATTACTCCCTCCCCCATCTCTCTCTTCGCCCACCCTTTCTTCTCCCCCTCTTTCTTGAAAGGATCTTCCTATGGAGCCCAGGCTAGTCTGGAACGCAAGATGCTCCTCCTTCAATATCCTGAATGCTGGGATGTCCACCACCACACCCAGCTGCACTCAACCTTTCAAGGCTCATTTTTCTCATCTATGAGATGAGAATCTTAGGAATCACCTATCAGGCTAAATGTTAGGCTCAAAGGACATAATATATGAATGGTACAGAGCTCAGGGCCTAGAACATAAAAAGACTGTAAATGGCAGCCTAGAGTGTCACCATCATTGTATAAATCGTTGGTTGTACTGATGTGTTATAAAAGTTTGAGAATGACAGATGATTTAGGCTTATGCGATCAGTTTTGCAAAGGATAACGATGTTATATTGGTGTCTTTTCCTCCCAGGTGAACACTGGAGGACTTGGTGGGAAGGATTTCTAACTCACTACACTTGTCACTTCCACTGGGCTACTCCTAATGGCAGGATCACAAAAAAAGGTAAGTTGCAGATAACTCTAGATGTGGAAATGGGGTCTACAGCCATAGATGAACAGCACGGTTCACAGAGTCACCCTGTCAGCTCTGGCTCCCAGACACATGACATACGGAGAAGGCGCAATGCCCAGTGTATGAAATGCACTAAGTACAAAAGAAAAGAGGTGAGCAGAGCACACACTCCTGGGAAGCATGAGCACTTCAGGGGGGTAAGACAGACCCTGCAGCAGGGTGAGAGAAGTACGTGGTGATAGCATGGGGACAAGGAGGAGAGCCTTTCGGAAGCGGTGGTGGACAGTAACAGCACATCCTGAAGCCCCAGCACCCGGGAGGCTGAGAGGGGAGGATCACGAGCTCGAGGGTAGCCTGGGGTTCATAGCAAGATCCTGTCTGAGGAAAGGAAAATGGGGTAGAGGTTGCTGTGTAAGGGCTGAAACTAGGCAAGGTGAGGGACACACTTGTTTTAGGTCAGAAACTTAAAAAGGCGCAAACACCAATTCCCTAATCAAATCCGTCACGCTTCTTTCTTCTTTTCTCCTTCTTTCAGATAGGCGGGGGTTCTTGTAGCCTCGATTGAACTCTTGAACTTTTTCTACAGCTGAAGATGACCCTGCATTCCTGATCCTCCTTCCTCCATTTCCCAAGTTCTAGGATTACAAGCATCTGGCTTGCCTTGCTCTCCTTCCTTTGGCCTCTCGTTAAAGCCAGGCGAGGCTCACATCTGTAATCCCAGCACTCGGTGGCAAAGGCAGGGAGAAGGAATGAAGATGAAGGGGCTTACAGAGGACAGAGGGCTCAGACTAGGAGGACACACAGAAGGTCTGAGGTGGGCTGGAGGGCCAGCGCTGAACTCAGTGACGGGAACTTGCCTAGCGTGTGTAGAGCAGGAGCGCTGTATGACCACAGGCAGCTCAACAGCTTCGGTCCACTTACCGTCTGCAGAAACCGAAACTTCCTTCAGTCCTGATCTGCCTCCGGGACCCTAAACCACACAGGCAATGCAAATTTGTTCCCAAACACTTTTTTTTTTTACAAGTTTATTTATATATATGTTTTGAGGTTTGTTTATATAGTTATATACATATATATATATTTAAAGGTTTGTTTATATTTTTTAAAGATATATATAAATAAGCCTTTAAACATCTATAGATATATACACCTATATAAACATGTGTATATACATATACACACACACACATATATGAATGAGTGCTTTGCCTGAGTGTGCACTCACACACCAGAAGAGGGCATCGGATCCCATTATAGATAGTTGCAAGCCTCCAAGTGGTTACTGAACATTGAACTCAGGACCTCTAGAAGAGCAGCCAGTGCTTTTAACCAAATTTGCTCCTCTTTTTATGTTCTCTTCCCACTCACCTAGTTTCATAAACCAAATGTGTAAGAGGCCAGCTGAGGCCAGTAGTTGGATGTCTGTAGGCAAAAAGCTCAGATTCCAGAAGGAAACTGCAGATCCTTCCAGCTGGGGTGATGCTGGCATCATAAAAATGGATTTGCTTATTCAGAAACAGAAGGGATTGAGCAGAGAAAAGGCAGGGGTTATTTGCCTGACACCAAGAGTTAAGGGAAGGAAGGCCAAGGAGGAGATGGGTCAGCCAGAAGGAATGAGGAAATCTAAGAGCCGCATAACAGGATTGAAGGGAAATGTTTGGAAGTGGGAGGGGTTGCCATCAAGAGGGCAAATATAAGGAATGAGGATGTGGCCATTGGGCTTTGCAGTTAGAAGCTCCTGGAAGCCCTGCACTGGAAGAGCGGGCAAGCAGAAGTGAGAGTGCCGTGGGCAGGACAAACAGCAGAAGGGCAGACAGCCAGACACAGTGACCTTTTCAGCAAGTTTCATCGTGAAGGGGAAGGGCTGGCTGAGCGCAGGGTCGAAACTAGGATCTAATTTTAATTTTTAGAGTAAATGCCAGACACAGTGACACGTCTGTGATCCCAGCGCATGGAAGGCGGAAGCAGAAGGGTCAGGACATCTTTGGTAATGCAGTCTTTGAGGCTGTCCTGGGCTATATAAGACTCCCCCCCCCCCCCCAACAACAACAACAACAAGGAAGGGCGGAGCTGGAGAGATGGCTCAACGGTCAAGAGCACCGGCTGCTCTTCCAGAGGACCCAGGTTCGATTCCCAGCACCTACATGGTGGCTCACAATCATCTGTGACTCCAGTTCCAGATGATCTGATGGTCTCTTCTGGCCTCCAAGGCACCAGGTACACATATGGTGCAAAGACATGCATGCAGCCAGGATACACACACACATAAACAAATAATAAAAGATGATTAAAAAAGTTGATAGTATGGAAAATGCAAAAGATGTAAGACTGAAAACAAAGTCCCCGAGGAAGAGCCAAGTGCAGAACAGCCATAAATCCGACCTAGAAGGAGTGCTAGCTTCCCCAGGCCTCATGAGTCAGAGGCCAGAGGGAAGAATAAGGACGCACTTGGAGTCAGGAGGACGGGAAGTCAATAGAGTTTTTATCACCATACTTTCAGTTCTAAAATGTCGGAATGGTGAGAAAAACCTCCCTCAGCTCTACTTTTTCCCTCTCTTTTGATGACTCTCCACTTCCCACCAGTTCAGCAAAGGATACATGATTCGAAGCCAGGTGGTCAGTCGTATGAGGAACAAGCTAGCTCCCTGGGAGAACTCCAGCTCCAGCTCGGGGCCAGTCTTGCCCTCGTTGGTTTCGATGAACCTGGTGAGGATGTGGATCCGCAGGCTCTTGCCGGCATTGTCCCACTCCTGCAGAAAGCTCAGGAGCCTGCTGATTGCTGCCTGCTCCTTTATGGTGCTCATGATCAGCTAGTCCCAGGGTTAACTACAAGGTACAGAAAATGGGGTACCATAATCTTTAGAACCACGCGAACTCATAACTTCCGGGGCTGTGTTTTTCTACTGATAAACTGCAGGCCCTTGTGCCTATGGGGCTGGGGGCGTGGCTCAGTAGCAGCACTTGCAAGGGCCTCTGAGTTCCATCCCAAGCACTGCACAAAACACAACGAGTGGATGAACGATGGCTGGGTATGTAGCTCACGGGTAGGGTATCAGCCTAGTATGTGCAGGTCTGGGGGTTGATCCCAACACTGGCGAGAAGATCCACTCTAGGAATGGCTGCCTGCTGCTTGAGCAGGGAGGCTTCAGCCAGGCTGTGATGGAGTGAAAAGTATCATGATCCAGCAGTGATATAAACCGTCAGTCCTGGTATTTCCAGACACCACAGCAGCAGGAGGAGGAGCTCAAAGTCAGCTTTCTGAGGCCGAGAAAGATGCTGTTTCAATGACAATTGACATCGGGCTTGCCTTGAATATGGAGGTTTTGCCTGCCTGTCCCAGGCATTAGGATTGTACCATGGCGGTTTTATCTTTTTTGTTTTTTGAGACATAGTCTTGCTATGTAGCTCAGGCTGGCCTTGAACTCACGATGAACCTCCTTGAATGCTGGATTAGAGAAGTTCAGTTGAATAGGATGTTTTCCCTCCCGTCTGTGTAGAATGTGTGTGTTAGTATGTATACGTGTGTGGACATGCATGTGGAGGTCAGAGGTTGATGTCTGGTATCTTTCTTAACTGCTCTTTACCTTATCATTTATTTTTTTAAAGTAGTATCTCATTACGTAGGCTTGGCCGTCCTAGAACTCCATTTGTAGACCAGGCTAGCTTTGAACTTATAGAGATCCTCCTTTCCCTGCACCCTGAGTGCTGTGATAAAAGGTATGTGCCACCACGCCTGACCCGGCCACCTTATTTTTTGAGATAAGGTCTTTCATTGACCCGCCAGTTCGGCTAGACTGGCTGGCCATGGAGTTCTAGCTTTGGCAACCACCCAGCACTGCTGTGCCTGGCATCTCTGTGAAGGCCAGAAATGAGGAAACACAAGACCCAGGGTAGAAAGAGAGCAGGTGCTTTCTAAAAGCCTCAGGGGCTCTCGGCGTGCTTCAGGCAGGATAGGGGACTGGGGGCTTCTGAGACCCTGCCCTGTTTCTGCTGCCCAGTTTTGGCAAAGTTCATTTTAACCTTGTGCCTGGGGCATTTGTTCTAACTCTTTAAAACAACTCAAAGTAAAGTTAGTGGGAGGAACTCCTTCCTATTCCATAGCTGGATTAATGGGCTGTGGTTTGTAGGAGCCTGTGTCCTTGGGAGAGGGTTTTCAGAGGGGGGGAGGGGAGGCTTAAAATAAACCCGTTTCCCAAAAATAGTTGTGATTGAAAGTGTTATTATCCATAACAAATGTTAGCGCTGATGGGAGGGAGGCACGTGCAATTCTTTTGTCTGACAGACAAGTGAAAGTCATATTTCACATTATCATGGGGTTTTCTGTGATTTACAGAATATTTGTGAAACATTACTTGCAGTGGCCATGATTGATATGGAGGGAACAGCTTGTGTGTAGGGAGATGTGTATTTCACAAAGCCTGTTCAACATGAAATTTACAGTCCCATAAAGTGCTCCTACATCTTTGCCAGAGATCTAGTTAAAAGGACTTTACAGTCTGAAACATCCTAAAATTGATTCTAAATTAACGTTTCCTCACATGTATTTGAGATATTGATGGGGCCCTGCTATCAGACTTTTATTAGGAAGCGATAATCTGAGGCATGCTGAGGCAGATGTACATACATACACCAGCCTCCCCTGCTCCCTGGAGGACACCGGGTCTGTGCTCCCGGGAAGGGTGCCCACACAGCTTTCAGGAAGACACCACAAGGGCCAATCAGCCTCTAGAACTGGGTGGTGGCGGAGAGTGGAAACGAGTGTGGACCAACCTAAATGCAAAAAAGGGCCAAACCGTCACGGGGTGTCATCAATTATGGCAAACTCTATTGCAGTCAAAGACATAAAAATAACCATTATAGGCTATAGAACACCTTCAACACTTAGAAAAAGATGACCAGCTACGCGCAGTGGTAGCACGCACTTATGATCCCAGGACCAGGGAGGCGGGCAGATCTCTGTAGATTTCAGACCATCTTGATCTACAGAATGAGTTCCAGGACAGCCAGGGCTACACAAAGAAACCCTGTCTCGAAACAAACAAGAACAAACAAAAGCAAAGGAAGAAAGAAAGACAGACAGACAGACAGAAAGAGGACAAGTGGCTGTTTTAGACCACGGAGAAGGAGATAAGACACCAGCATTAGCCTTCTCAGATGCATTCTTCCTGGGGCTGGAACTATCGGAGAAGCCCCCCCCCCCCAACCCTGGGATAGGAAACTCCAGGCAGGATGCTCTGTGTGACAGTCCCTCAGAGTCTTTGGAGCTCACTATTCCCTTATGTTCTGTTTTTCTCTTTGCTTTTTCTTCCCGTGAGACAGGGTCTCGCTATGTAGCCTGGCCTCAAACACGATCTTCTTTCAGCCTCTTGAGTACTGGGTTACTGGCTGCCTGTGCCAGGCACCACACCTAGCTTTAACTCTTAAATGTGCAGGGAATGCCCATCGGGTAGTTCTCTCCAAGGTGCTGTGGGAGACAAGAGTACATGTGGCCTTGCCAGGGCCCTGGAGTCACTCCTCGGGGAGGAGTGTGGCCTTTGGGATCAGCTAGGCACAAAGCCATGAAATCAAAGTACCAGCCCCTGCCGGGCCGCCTCCCTCCACCGGCACTCACTTTCTGCTCCTCTGGTGTTTATTTCCACATTTCCAAAGAACAAATGCACATCCAACTTGTTATGGGCTGGACTGTGTTTCCCCCAGTTTCGTATGTTGAAATCCTCAGTGCCTTAGACAATGACTACACTCTGAGGTAGGGTCCGTGTGTGTACACATGTGCATGTCAAAATGCAACATGTCTGCAGGTGAGGTTAACCTCAGCTCTTACTCCTTGTTCTTTGAGACTGGGTCGCTCACTCTTCTGGGTCTCACCAACCCTATGGGCTGTGCTGACTGGTTGGTTAGCACCAGGGGTCCACTTATCTCTGCTGGAATGAGAGAATGACAGCATTGCCTGGCTTGCTCTTCCTCCTCCTCTTCAAGTATGGCACCAGGGATAGAACTCATGCTTGTAAGGCAAATCCTTTACCAACAGAGCTATTTCTTTGGCCCTGATATGGTCTTCAAAACTGCAACTAGGATAGAGTGGGGTCATTAAGATGCACTTTTGTTAATTATGAAGGTAATTTAACGAGAGATCGGGGTGGGTGGGTAGTGCACACAGGTCTTTGATTCCAATGCTCGAGAGGGAGAGACAGGCAGGTGTCTGTGAGTCCAAGCCAGCCTGCCTTCTGCACGGTGAAATGGAGGCAGCAAGAGGGACGCCAGGGCCTAGTACTGCGTCCCTAAAGCCGCAGCCGTGCAGGTTGTGATTTGGCCTATTGGTAATGAGCTGGGGACGCTTAGAGTGGACCCTGTGTGGGCCCAGGGCAGAGGAGCCTCCAGGCATTCTTGCAAGTTATCTTCTGACTTCCACACACACGCCATGGCATATACACAGCCCACTTTCCAATAGTAATGCTGTATTTTTAACAATTAAGAAAGAAGGCATTAGGACACAGACAATCAAAATGAAGGTACAGGGAAAGATGGCCATCTGTAAAGGAAGCAGAGAGGCCCAGGGGCCAGCTGCCCAGAAGCACTCTGAGATCAGTTTTCAACCTGCAGACCAGGGAGGGTTCCCCTTTTTCTTTTAAAGATGTGTGTCTGCCATGTGCCTGCAGTGTCCACCAAGGCCAGAAGAGGGCGGACACCCTGGAACTGTGTTGATCAGACGTGGGTCTCAGGAATGAAGCCTGGGTCCTCTGCAAGAGCAGCCGGTGCTTGTAACCTCTGAGCCAGGGCTCCAGCTCCATTCCTGGGGTTTAAGCCACCCAGTCAGGGGCTGGAGAGACGGCTCAGAGGTTAGGAATACTGGCTGAGCCGGGCGTGGTGGCACAAACCTGGAAACCCAGCACTCAGGGAGGCAGATGCAGGTGGATCACTGTGAGTTCAAGGCCTGCCTGGTCTCCAAAGCGAGTCCAGGACAACCAAGGCTACACAGAGAAACTTTGTCTCAGAAAAAACAAACCAAAACAAAAATACCTCACACTGGCTGTTCTTCCAAAAGTCCTGAGTTCAATTCCCAGTAATCACAGGGTGGCTCACAACCATCTATAGTGAGATCTGATGCCCTCTTCTGGTGTGCAGGCACACATGCAGGCAGAGCACTATATAAATAAAAAATAAATCTTAAAAAAAAAAGCCACCTAGTCTGTGGTTCTTTGTCATGGTAGCCTCAGCAAACTGATATGCTACTATTACTTGATTTATCAATTTGGACAAAATTTATTATTTATTATTCTGGCAGCTGAAGAATTAGTTCTCTTGAAACGTTCTAACCCTCCCTTTCCTCCTCCTTATCCTCACAATAATTTCCCACAATTTACAGTTAAATCAATAGTGTTTACATTATTGACCAAGTAAATAAACTCGCCAGTCAAGCAATAGAATACTATTATGTTTTCTTTTCTTACGGTTGGTTTTTACCTAGAGTCAATCACGGCCATTTCTCTTCAGCCATTTAGTTCTAATTATCTGCAGTGATTTACCTCACAAATGTTCCATATGCAGCAGCATTTTCTTCTAAATGTTCAAGCCACGTCTAACTAGTCCCTTTTCTCCACAGACCTGTGTCCATGGACCACTTTCTTCTTCAGGTGGGGTTCGTTACAAATGCCGCCTTGTGGTTTCCTTTCGATGCTCTTCATCATTGCATTGCACATCTTGTTTCTGGGCTTACTCCTCGTTCTCTTGGGGTGTAGTCTGTAGGTGCGTCCTGGATAACATCTTCCCTGCGATCAAAGCTCCCCTTTGCGTCTGCTGGTGCGTCTGAGGTCATTCTGAGTCCTGCCTGTGCCTTGGCACCTCGCCTCTGCTGACGACTTTAAAACCTTTTCTGAAGCTGGACTGGGATGTAGCACCACAGCGGAACACGGGCGAGCATGCGTGAGCCCTGTCTGAGTAACCATCACTCGGGAGACGGGGCACCGATCATGTTCTTGATGGGCACAAACTATGGGGGTGCCACGGAGTCTTTTATCGTATTTTTAAAAACCGTAAAGCTACATTTATTTATTTGTGCATGTGCCACAACGTGTGTGTGGAGGTCAGAGGGCAACTTGCAGAAAGGCTCTCTTCTTCTATCGTATGGGTTTCAGAATGGAACTTAGTTCATCAGGGTTGATGAGGAGCCTTGCCCACTGAGCCATCCTTCCTGCCTAACATCCTCCCCCTTTTGTTTTAAAAATTGATTTATTTTTATTGTGTGTGTGTGTGTATGTTCATCTGCACATATGTCTGTGCACCACAGTGTGCCTGGTGCCTCTGGAGAGCCAGAGGAGGGCATCGGATTCTTTGGGATTGGAGTTACAGGTAGTTGTGAGTCACCATGTGGGATTGAGAACTGAACACAAGGCCTCTGCAAGCACTACTGACCTCTAAACACCTCCCCTGCCCTACACAGTGCCTCGTAAGTAAATCATTACGGTTCAAGCGCTATGTTCTGATGGGGCAAGCACAGGACACTTGCTTTGGTGAGACACAGGGAAAGCGCATTCCAGGCAGACAGGAATAAAACATGTGACTGGCTCAGAGGTAAGTAGAGGCATGAAGAATGTCAAGAAAGTAGGTAGTACCGTACAGTGGTTAGGGCTGTGGATTATGGCGCTTTGTGACCTTAGGCTGCTTAACTTGTCTGGGCTTCAGTTCTATTACCCATCATGAGGTGATGATAATATCTCATGAGATTCAGTATAAACTCTGCAACATTAGAAAGAAATCCTCAGTTGAAGCTAGCTCTTGGTCTTGGCCTATAGCTCAGGTGGTAGGGTGCATGATTATTATGTATGAAGCCATGGCTTTTGTTCCGTCTTACCTACACACTCGGAGTGGCAGACGGTCTGTAATCCCACGCCTTAGGCAGAGGCAGGGCCTTCTTTTTTCTTTTCTTCCTAACTTCTTTCTTTCCTTTCTTTCTCCTTCCTCTTTCCTTCCTTCCTTCCTCTCTGTCTTCCTCCCCTCTCTCTCTCCCTTTCTTTCTTTCTCCTTCCTTCCTTCCTTCCTTCCTTCCTTCCTTCCTTCCTTCCTTCCTTCCTTCCTTCCTTCCTTCCTTTCTTCCAAGACATGGTTTCTCTGTGTAGCCCTGGCTGGCCTGGAACTCACAAGCCTCAAGTGCCTGGCTAAAGGCTTGAGCCACCATGCCTGGCCTGACTTCGTTTTGGAAATCCCTTGATTTTTGCTTACAGTAATGGAAGATGGGACTGGAGAGAGGGCTCCATGGTTAAAAGCATGTTCTTCCAGAGGACGTGAGCGCAGTTCCCGCACCTATGTCTGACAGCTTGTAACTGCTTGTAACTCCAGCTCCGGGTTATAACACCCTCCTCTGGCCTCCATAGGCACCCGTACACACATATCATAATCCACACAAACATACACATTACAAAAAAAAAAGATGGGGCTGGAGACATAGCTCAGCAGGTTCCGAGCACAGGCTGCTCTTGTGGAGGAGCTGGGCGTGACTCCTAGTAACCGCATAGTGACTCACAACCTTCTGTAACTCTAGTTCCAGGGGATCTGACACCCTCCTCCGGCCTCCACAGGCACCAGGCATGCACCTGTGCACAGACATACATGGGCCAATGTAGGCAAGACTTGGGGGGTGGGCAGCTCAGAAGCCATTTCTGTAACCTGGCAAAGATGCTCAAGGCTCCAAGGGGAATATCAAATCAGGAATGCCTCTCAGGAATAAACAACGGGACCCAGGGCCTGTGTGGCTGTGGAGGATGAAAGAAAGGGAAGAACCAAGCAGGTTCACGGGGAATGACGGGCCTGTAAGATGTTCCCCAACTACTTCTCCTTTTTTTTTTTTTTTTTTTGCAGTGCTGGGGATAGAACCTAGGGCCACCTACATGGTAGGCAAACACTGTGCCAATGAGATATATTCCATGTAGCCCAGGCTGGCTTCAACTTATGCAGCCAAGGATGATCCTAAACATGCCCACACACACCATAATAAAATTATTAAAAAAGGTCCCTACCTGAAAAGCTGGAGAGATGGCCCAGTGGTTAAGAGCACTGGCTGCTTGCTCTTCCAGAGGACCCAGGTTCGATTTTCAGTACCCACATGGCAGCTCACAATTGTTTGGAATCCCAGTTCCAGGGGATCTGGTACCCTTACATAGACATACATGCAGGCAAAACATCAGTGCATATAAAAACAATTCTGAAAAAAAAAATAAGGTCCCTACCTAACACTGTCTCCAGTCACTTTCATATGACTAGATCTCTCCTTTTCAATCCCTCAGGCTCTTCAAAGGCTCTCTCAATGCCCTGCCACCAGAAGTGGCCAGCTTCCTTTTTGTCCTTTGGCAAATCCCCTGAGGCACTTCAGGGCTCTTGCCTCTGTAGCTCTTCCGTCACCTTTCTTTCTCCCTGTGCTGTCAAAAGGACCCTCTCATTGGAGGCTGAGCTCAAGGGCGGGGTGGCATAAAATAGATGTTTAGTAGATGCCTGTCGGCTGATGAGAAATCTGCCAGCTCTTGTTCTGACGTGCACGATATGTAGATACATAAGACTACTGCCTTCCCAACGCTGCCACGTGCGAGTGTCCATCCAAGGAGGCCGGTGTGAGGTCTATGAGGCATTTTACAACCAGGACAAGGATGGCCCTGTTGGATACTAAGGACAGGGATTTGGTGCCATGAATGGTCAGTTAAATTGTAATTAGAGAGAGCTGTTCTTCTGAAAACCATAATGTTCTTTAGCTGTAGCCAAATGGCATCCAAGAAGGAGAGAAAATTTTTTTGAAATGTCAAAGAAATGATTTCCAATTTGGTGCTCACCAGCAGAGACTCTAATGATCAGCAGAAATGAGAAGCAAACAAATTAGCACTAATGGAAAATGGCTTTTGGAAAAGAGGATTTAATTTATAGTCAGCCGATCATGGCATGCAGAGGGCAATAAAAGTCAGTTTCACCAGCTTGATCAGAACTGGAGCTCACACGGAATGCCAGAGAAAACTGTCCATCGCCATCATGCTCACTGGAGTCGCTTCTGTAAGTGGCAGCCAATTCCGATTGTCATTATTTTACCACGGAGAGATGATGGTGTGAAAAATCATAGTACATGAAATTAAATCCAGATTAGAGACCTTCATCCAAATTGTTTGTGGCCTTCTCGCCTTGGCAGAGTCTTCTGCAAGAATGACCAGCACACTGTCTTCTGCCCAGAATGGACTCTTTGATCACCTCTCCATCATCAGAGGTGATTAATAAGTGGGGTCCACAAATCACTGCTACAGTGGCCAAAAGATCCTTCAAGCAAGTGAACCAAAATCATAAAACTTCAAAACCGCAGCCCATGCGAAGTCAAAGGTCTTTAGCAATACTCAAAAGGAAGCTATCAATTATTAACAATTAAGAGAAGGCAGGCATGTAAACCCAGCACTAGGGAAACTGAGGCAGAGGAACCACCATAAATTCAAGGCTACTCTGAGCTATGTAGCAAGCATCAGACTACCCAGAGCAAATGTAGCAAGACCCTGTCTCAAAAACAAAACAAAACAAAACCAAGCCAAATAAACAAATAAAAAACCAAAAAAGACCTCAATATGTCTTGTCTTAGACAAAATTTCCCAGCGAGACCTCCTTGCCAACTCCCTCCCCTAAATTCATAACAAAACACATCTATAAAAACAAGAAACCCAGATCCCCAGATCTCCTCACAGACAAAGCCACCGGAAGGTTCCTTGGGGTTTCACTGGGCAGATTCAAACAAGGCCTTCTCCTTGGAGTCTTGCTTTTATTTCTCACTCTCACCCCTCCTTTTTTTTTTTTTTTTTTTTTTTTTTCTGAGACAGGGTTTCTCTGTGTAGCCCTGGCTGTTCTGGAACTCACTCTGTAGACAGGCTGCCTCTGCCTGTGGGTTAGAGGTGTGCACGGCCACTGCTTTGCTCTCGGGCCTCTTCTTAAATTACTTAAGCGCCTACATTTTCATCACGTGGGCGTTGGTTTAGCTCTGAAGCCAGGTGCAGTGCTCACGCTGGTAGCCTTCACGAGGCTGAGATGACAAGGTCACCACCAAGGGCAGCCTGAGGCACGCTCAAAGTTCCAGGATAGCCTGGGTTACAGGAAGCAACACTGTCTCCAAACATAAAATCAAAAAACACCAAAAATGAGAAGATTTCAGTTCTCTTAGGACCTTATAGAATCACTGTGTACATGCACAATCAAGCATTGCTAGCGTAGGGCACCCCACGCTTGCAGCCCAGCAAAGCGCATGCTGTCTTTGCCTTTAAGCCCACTCCAGGGACACTCCAGGGACACGGGCACTCCAGTCTGCACTTCCTCATAGACGTCTGCTCCCACTCACACCCTCTTCACAGGCCCTCCCTGCTGCCAACCTCTTCACAACTGATTCTACCAGCCTCCTCCTCTGCCCTCTCCCTCTATTTCCCCACACACCTCTCTCTTTTCCTGTATCCCCTTCCATAGCCTCATTCACCACTCACAAACTCCGCTTTCTTCTCCACAGACTCACTCTGCCCTTAACTCTGTTCCCCAGGCCTACTCTCCAGCTTTCCTGCAAAACAACTCAGATCTTGAAACTCTTCCCACTCTCCTCATTCCTCCCAAGGCTCCTCAGCCCCACCCCCAACTCCTCTCCCCTCCCAAGGCCCCCACAGCCACTCCCCCAGCAACTCACCCCTCCAAGCTTCCTCTTCATTTTCTGTCTTTTTCTTCCCATTCTCCTCACTCTGCCCTTGACAGCTCTTCCTCCATGCTCAGCTTTCAACCACAGCCACTCTGCCCAGCTCCAAAGCTGTGTCCTGGGCTCTGGTTCTGTAAGCCTTTCTTGGTGGTGGCCTCTTATACCCTCACATCCCAGGGATTTTGAGGGCACCAGTGTCTCCTCACCAAGGCCCAACCAAGTTTCTTATCCTACTTCCTTATTTAAAACCCTGGAGACTTTAAAGTCAGGCCATTCAGCTGTATGTACCTTTGCCCTTCATGCTAACATCTAGAGACACCAGAAAAACCCGTTTATTCATCAAAGATAAATGTCCAAGGGGCCATGGGATGGCTCAGTGGGTAAAGGGGTTTGTTGACAAGCCTAGTGACGTGGGTTTGATCCCCAGGACCCACAGAGTGGAAGGAAAGAACTGACTTTTAAAGTTGGCTTCTGAACTCCACACATGAGCTGGGACACATGCACTCAAATGAAGTGTAATTTTTTTGTTATTTTGAAATGTAGCCTTAGCTGACCTGGGACTAATTATGTAGACCAGAATGACCTTGAACTTACAGAGTTCCATCTGCCAAAGGCGTGCCACAACATTGGTTAAAATATAAATTTTAAAAAGACTTAAGGCAGGCACACCTTTGATCACAGCACGTGGGAGGCAGAGGCAGGCAGATCTCTGTGAGCTAGAAGCTGGCCTGGTCTACAGGGCAGCCAGGGCTCTGTTACAGAGAGAAACCCTATCTTGAAAAACCAAAACCACAACCAAACCAAACCAAAACAAAAGGATTAAGCCTGGTTATGCCAGGCTTAATGCGAAGTCAAAGGTCTTTAGCAACACTCAAAAGGAAGCTATCAATTATTAACAATTAAGAGAAGGCAGGCATGTAAACCCAGCACTAGGGAAACTGAGGCAGAGGAACCACCATAAATTCCTGGTGTCGATGGTGCATAAAATAAATAAAGAAACAACAAAAGGCTTACTACTTTGCTGGAGGGAGTATCTTCCCATCTCCTCAAGGTTTACTACTGACCGGTGTCAGCATCCTGACTGGGCCCTGGTCTCCACGTTGGCCACACCCAAGGAGCTTGTCATCACCCAGAATTACTTAAACCACATTACTCTTTTGCCATCTGTTTCTAAGACGTGTGTGCAGGGGGCTTACTTCACTGGGACATCCAGTCCACAGTGCCCTCTCTCTCTCCTAATCACTCAATCATTGTCTTGCCAGAATCCTCAAGTTCCTGTCCTTTGTCCTCGCTGCAGATAAAACTCAGACCTGGATCAATTCCCTAACCTCTCTGTGCCCGACATTATTGTGATATTGTGGGGGCTGAGGTTAGTACTCGGCCATTCAGACTGGGGCTGCTGCTCATGGACCACAACAGGAGCACGACAGGGCAGAAGTCTCTAGCCGCCCTAAGTCTCTTTTGCTCCTTCACTGTTGCTATCTATTCTTTCCGACTCTTACTGGCTAACAGGTCCCTCCCTACTTCACAGAAAGAGTATGCCACTTGGGATGGCTATGTCCCATTGTCAACTATATCTGGAATTGACTAAAACCCTAGCAGCTGGATACACTTTTCAGGGATTTTTTTTTTTCCTTGAGTTATTTAAAGTAGCAGGACCCACCATATATTGGGATTTTGTTTTGTTTTTCCAGCCCGTTTCTCTGTGTAGCCCTTACTATCCTGAAACTTGTCCTCATTCTTCTTCTTCTTTTTTTTTTTTTTACCCAGACAGGGTTTCTCCGTGTAGCCTTGGCTGTCCTGTTTTGTAGACCAGACTGTCCTCGAACTCACGGTGATCCGCCTGCCTCTGCCTCCCGGAGTGCTGGGATTACAGGCGTGAGCTGCGGCACCCAGCTTGCCCCCCCTCTCGAGTCACTAATGTTAGTGCCCACGCCTTTGGAATTCTGGCATTTACTGAAGACAAGCTGAGACAGTCAAGCCCACAAACTGAACAACTACTGGACTCATGGACCTTCCGTTGGTAGGCAGCCATTGTTGGACTAGCTGTACCACAGCCTGTAATAAATCTAATAAAACTAACAAATCCCGTATATGTTCATCCTATCGGTTCTGTTCCTCGAGAACCCTCTCTAACACACCATTAACAAGAATTTTCTCAGTTTCCCATTACCAATGACCAATGTCCTAATCTCAAAATGTATGCTTTCTTTTTGTCATGTTCCAAATGTTCCTTCCTCTGTGTGTGTGTGTATGTGTGCAAGTTCACACAGTGTGTGCATGTATATGGAAGTCAGAGGCTGATGTGGGTGTCTTAGTCACTGTTCTATTGCTGTGAAGAGACACCATGACTACACCACTCTTATGAAGAAAAACATTTAATTGGGGCTTGTTTATAGTTTCAAAGCTTTAGCATGGTGGGATGCAGGCAGATACAGTGCTAGAGAAGGAGCTGAGAGTTCTACATCTGGATCCACAGACAGCCGGAAGAAAAAAGCTTTGGGCTTGGTATAGGCTTCTGCAACCTCAAAGCCCACCACATTTCCTCCACACCTTCTTCCAAAACCACCAACCAGTGGTGGCACATGCCTTTAATATTCACACTCGGAAGGCAGAGGAGATGGATCTCTGTGAGTTCAAGGCCAGCCTGGTCTATGGTCTAGGAAGTGAGTTCAAGGATAACCAGGGCTGTACAGAGAAACCCTGTCTCAAAAAAAAGCCAAAACAAAACAAAAAAACCCAACAACAACAAAACAATGCCACTCCCTGGTAAGCAAACACTGAAGTCTGTGAGCCCACGGGCCATTCTTATTCACGGCACACTTCTCTCTCTGGCTGGTTCTGCTTGCTCTTAGCAGCTCTCCTTGGCGGGTTTCCTCAGCTCAGGCATCTCCACCACAATCCAGGCCTCACTTTCACAGTTTCAGGTGATGGGTGTCTGACCTCAGTGCCTTTTTTTTTTTTTTTCCTACCAGAGCTCCAAGTCCACAGCCACTTTCTTGTATCCTGGATTCTAAAGCCAGAAACACGTTCCTGAAGCTGCTAAGTTCTGATGCAGGGGCTGGGGCATGGCCCCTTTGTTCAAGTACATTTTAATCGGCTTTCTGTTTTTGATGGGTCCCTTCACTGCTTAAGCTCTTCTGGAATTCTTTTTTTTACAAGTTGGAAGCTTAGCTGGGAGGGTGTTGCCCTGAAGTCACCGGTCCCTTTTATTCCATTTAGCACCTGGTTTTTCTTTCATCTTTTAATCTTCTTCAGTACTGGAATTAGCTCTGTACACTGCCCCCCCGGGGGGGGCTTTCCTTCTCAAGTTGTACAGTTTGTATTTTTCCTTGTTCAGTTCGCTCGTTGTCATTACAGATCTGTGTAAGAGTAGCCACTGATAACCACGTGACACAGTCTAGAGTAGGGATGCCTTGATTGTTGTTTTGTTTTGTTTTTGAGACAGGGTTTCTCTGTGTAGCCCTGGCTGTCCTGGACTCACTTTGTAGGCCAGGCTGGCCTTGAACTCACAGAGATCTGCCTGCCCCAAGCGCTGGGATCACAGGTGTGCGCCACTGTGCCCGGCACAGTAGGCTGGCTTGAAATCTCCTCTGCCAAGATCATTAATCCAAAACTTTCAGTTTAGCTTTAGGCAGATTTGTTTTTATTTTTATTTTTTTTAGGACAAGGGCAGAAAGCAGATACTTTTTTTTTTTTTTTTTTGCCAAAATATCACAAGGATGGGCTCTAATATTCTTCCCTTCTGAAACAACTTGAGCTGGGCTGCCATGATCCACATGGCTCTGAGCACGACTGTTTTCCATACTCCATGTCCATTAAGCCTGCTTAAAATATTCAGCAGCTTTCCTAATACGTAGCCCCAAAGTCCACATTCTACCAATAAGCAGCATGGGCAAACTTGTCACAGTGATTCCCCTGCTCTCTGATAACACCTGCTGTCTTAGCATTTTACTACTGTGAGGAGACACCATGACATGGCAACTATCATAAAGAAAAGCATTTAATTGGGGTGTGCATACAGTTTCAGACAGTTTGTCCATTATCAACAGAGTAGGGAGCACAGTGAGATTTGGTGCTCAGCACCAGGGAGACTTGGTGCTGTTGATGTAGCTGCGAGTTCTAAATCTAGATCCCATCACACCAAGTGTCTTTCTCTCTCTCCACCTTTTTATTCTTTTTAAACAATAATATTTATTGCTACTGTGTGGCTGATCATGTATGTGTGTGTGTGAAACAATACAAGTGTAGAGGGTCGGAGGATAACAGTGTGGAATTGGCATTCTCCTTCCTCCTCTGTGTGGGTTCGGGGATGGGGCACAGGCCACCAGACTTGCTCAAGCAAGCACCTCGGTCCACTGAGCATCTCACCATCTTACCACAGAGCCTGGAGTTTGCTGATACGGCTAGACTGGCTGGCCAGCAAGTCTCTGGCCTCTGCCTGCCTCTGCCTGCCCAGCTCTGGGGTCACAGATGTGTGCCACCTGTGTGCCCAGCTTTTATGTGGGTCCTGGGCCTCTAAGCTGGCTCCTCACGCTTCCTCAGGAAACACTGTACTGGCTGAGCCATCTCCCAGCGGCTCCTCAACTGTTTAAAGTGAGATTTTCCACTTTTTTGGGGGGGGGGCAAACTCTTTCACTCACCTTCTTTCCCCTGTAATTTTTTTTTTTAACCTCTTTGCTGGATCTCTCTCATCTGAACAAAAGCTTATACCTTCCTGGCAGCTGTCAATAACTGTCAAAATGTCTTGAAAGTATTCCATCTACTCCCTCCCTCCCTCCCTTTTTAAGACAAGTCTCTGTGTAGCTCAGGCTAGTCTGGAGGATGTCCTCGAAGCCCTGAGCCTCCTGGCCCTACCTCTCAGATGCTGGGATTACAGGGGTATGCCGTGCTGCTAACCTCCCACCAAGTTCTCCAGCCACTGAAGCTCACTGAAAATGGCACTTGCAAAGGTTACTAAAAACTTCCTTGTTTGTGAATCCAGTGTCATCTTTGAGATTTTATTTACCTTACTAACCATCAGCCCTCAACGCTTTCCTCCTTGGCGTCCATCTCCTAGGCATCATACATAAGCTTTCCCCATCACTCAAACAACTTTTTTATTGTTTGTTTGTTTTGTTTCTCAAGATAGGGTTTCTCTGTGTAGCCCTGGATCCTCAAACCCGCAGAGATCCGCCTGCCTCTCCTCCGGAGTAGTGGGATTAAAGATATGCCTCACCACCGCCAGGCCGCTCAAAACAATTTCTTAACTGCCCTCTCTTCTCCCAATCCTCTATCCAGGATCTGTTTCGTACCTTAGTGTACCCTAGCCCAGTTCTCCCCCTGCTTAAAGCCCTAGAACAAACTCCCTGCTGTCCTCATGGTAAATCTCACAGGCATAAGACACACTGGAAAACATATTACCGTCAGCATCATCTATCCATAAATTCCAGGATGAGCTTGGAATCAAACGCTGCCGCGGGCCTGGCCTTCCAGTGTTTCTTTTCCGTTAGGCTACCCTCTGGTCAGAGGATACTTCAATGCCTTTTTGTTTTTGTATTTCGAGATAGGGTCTCACTATGTATCTCTGAAACTCGCTCTGTAGACCAAGCTGGCCTGGAACTCACAGACACCCACCTGCCTCTGCCTGGGATTAGGCGTGAACGCCACTTGGTAAATATTTCAGTAAATATTTACTAAATGCGAGCTACCTGTACTCCTCTAAACTATTTGGACTCACCCACGAAAGGGGACTCCTTAAGTGATTACCTGACGACCCCTCCCAGCCAGGCAGCCAGTCCCAACCCCACGTGGGGAAGGACCGGTTGGCACGCGCCGCCTTACACTGTTCCGTTCGTTTTTCTGCCTCCAGCTGGGGAGCTGCGGCTGGAGCTAGGTAGTTAGAAGTGCTAGGTCCAAGTTTCCTACCAGGTGCCGAGCAGACAAAGTTTTGAGACGTCCTCTGCAGACCCACAATACCTCAGCTCTCCCACCCACTCCTACCTTCCCGGGAGGACGAGGACGCTCCAAGAGCGCTGCCCCACTGACCAATACTCGATCCCGAGCCAGAGAGTCAGCCAATTGCTGGGGCCCAAAGACAGGAGGGGCGGGGCGTGGTTGCTAGGGCCGGGCTAGCGAGTGCGGCGGGAGGCGCGGAGAGACTCGGCGGTTGCTAGGCAGGGAGGTCACAGAGAGCGGCTCGGGGATTGGGCAGCGCGGGCGTGGGCGGGGAGGGGGGCGTGGCCCGGCGGCCTCCCGCACCGCCGAGGTGAAGCTGCTGGAGTTCCGGCGGATGGCCGGCGCTGACGGCCCGCACCTTCACCATGGCCTCGGCCGAGCTGGATTACAGCATCGAGATCCCGGATCAGCCCTGCTGGAGCCAGAGTACGGAGAGGGGTTGGGGAGGTGGCCCAGTAGCGACGCCCCGCCCGCCCCGCGGCCCCGCCCTCCCGCGGCCCGCCCCCTCCGGGGTCCCGCAGCGCTGGATGGAGCTTGCGGGGCGCGGAGAGCCCCGCCCCCGCGCCCCGCCCCGCAGTCAATTGAGCTTTCTGTGGTTCCGCGCCGGGTTCTCAGGGCCCGTGTTCTGCTTCCCTTTGTAACTGGAGGCCCCGCGAGGCTCACTCTTAATTCTTTTGTTTTGGATGGAGCTTCCCACTTCCCGCCCCTCATCTGCAAGTGTGGCTAGGCCCACCCTTCATTTTCCCTGCGGGAGCCTCTCGTCCTCGGAAAAGCCCAGGGACTCAGCGATTCCAGTCCTCCCCTTCTCCTTTCTTCTTGGGAATAGTTAACCGAACATTTGTTAGGAGGGGTTGAAGTATGTTGAAATCCTATCTCTTCCCTTTGGTAATTGGATGACCTTGGGTAAACTTTCAACTCCGAATGTTAGTTTCCCCCCAGCAAACATGAGGAAAAGTTGCTGGTTGCACAATTGCAGAGATTATTTGTGTAAAGGACTTGGCATGGGTCCTGATGGAATTGAATTTAGTTGCTGGCATTTAGAATGAACGCTTTTTTAACTCCCTACAGCCATATCATTAAAATACATGTGGGGGAGGCTTAGCAAGATTAGTAGCTTGGAAAGCCGTGTAAGAGAATGGAAAGTTGTTCCTGTCGGAAACTGTGGCAGAGGAGGCTTGGAGTCCGGGTCAGCCTCTGCTTCTGCTCTTTGGTCTGTTTGGAATACTGTATCCAGCCCCCTGCCCTTCACTTGTCCAGCTCATCACAAAGCTTAGCTGGGGGTTGTTTCTTTCAAAAGCCTTGCCAGGCCCTTATGTCCACTGTGTGTTCGCTGCTTGGAGTCTAGGACGGGGCAGCGGCCTCTCATCTCCCAAAGCACTAATGGCTGCCACTGTCTGTTTCTCCCTGGAGCTGGATCATTGGGCTTATAGGTGTGAAGGGACTTTTGAAGAGTTTTGACACTGGTGTGAGATGAAGTCAGTTGCTATCCTTGTAGAGCCACAGTCTGCAAAGGTTACTCTCTTCTGCATGGCCAGGGGTATAGGGATCCTCTCCAGGTGGAGAGAGAAATATTTATTTTGTCAGGACTGGGGGATTGAACCCAGGGCCTCACGCATGCCAAGGCAAGTGCTTTACCGCTATGCCACCATACTGGGTCCTCATTAAAGTTTATTATGTATTTATTTATTTGTGTGTGCATGCACACCATAGTGTGTGTGTGTGTAGGTGAGAGGCACTTGGTAGCAGATCTCTTTTTCTACCCTGTGGGGCTGGAGTTCTCATTCAGATCAATGTGGCTTGGCAGTGAGTGCTTTTACCTGGTCAGCCCTCCTTTTATGACAGTCTCTCTGGTCTAGAATGGCCTTGAATTTACTGTATAGTCCAAATAAGCTTGCGATTGCAAATACTGTTTTAATCTTTCCCAGGAGCTAGCATTCCAGGCACGTGCCATTGGAATTGGCTTTGGCAGGTGATAATTATTATTCTTTTATTGTTGAAATAGGGTCTCTCTATGTAGTTCTGGCTGTCTTGGAATTCACTGTGTAGACCAGGCTGGCCTCCAACTCACCGAGATCTGCCTGCCTTTGCCTCCCAAGTGCTGGGATTAAAGGTATCTGTTGTTACTCTGGCCTTAGCAGACTGTTAAATCTTTCTGAGCTGCGTATTTCTCCTGTATCAGATAGAAATAATAACAACCTGTGAAGACTGTGAAGGTCAACGGAGTAGATGCTGGATGTGCGCCCGGAACTGAGTGGCTGCTCTGTTCGAGGGTCTCCTCCCCTGTGTGTGTGGTTCCTGTTGTTGCTTTAGGAGGCTGCAGCTCAGAACTGGAAGGTATCCAAGAGACCCTGGGCAGGACATTGTTGTTGGCAGGGTGCTTTCTCCCAGACTTCTGAGTATTAGAGGAATTGTTAGAAAGCGTTTCCTACTCTCGAACCACATTGGCCTCCGTGTTCTTCTTGCTCAGTTCAGCATTTGCTGTGTCCCTGCCACGGGTTGTTGGTGCCTCAAGTGGTTCATGTACAGCACCCTTCAGAGAGCTGTGGTTTTCTGGAGGGAAGGAATGTGGAAGCACGTGGTTTTACAATTACACGGATACTATCTAGAAAGGAAGCCCTCTTCCTCTCTAAGGCTTGGCCTTTCTGCTTCCTTGAATCTTTCCTCCAGGAGGAAGTACCTCCAAGGCTTTCAGTTCTGCTTCCCTCTTATGGTGCATGCCGCTGAGGTAAGCCGGAGGTCACGGAATATTTCCCTAACCCTAACTGTAAGCCTGTGTACTGTGGTCTCCGTAACCTCTGGCTTCTCCTCAGCAGAGGGCTCCTAGGCAGCTAGGCTGGCCTAGCTGCACAGAATGACTGTCATCAGAAGGCACAGGGCAGCGATCACCCTTCCTTTGTGGCTACTGTTTAGTGAGGAAGTGTGCAGGATGGTCAGTCATACTTAGTTTTGGGAATTGCCTCCCTCCCCACCCCAATAGGAAATCAAAGTCACAGAACCAAGCACTGCAGTGAGTTGACAGGTGGTAAGCAGCCAGTGCCAACTGTGGATTGGTGGGCTGGGGTCATTCGGAGCTCTGAGCTTCGTGGGGCAGGCTGGGCAGACTGTCTTTCAACGCCACGCCCACCCTACAAAATTCATAGACAGTTTCAAGACAGGGCTTCCACAAGGCCTCAAGGCAATCACCACAGGTGGCTTGAGGGGTTTCAGATTTTGTTGTCAGCCTTCTCTTTTGTCTGCCACTGGCTAGGGTAGAAAGAAATGTAGCCATCCCTATCCTTAAGCTCAGGAAGCTTTTGCTGGCACTAGGGAGCTGTACAGGGTCCCCCACCATCATGAGGGACCTGTGCTGAGGGAGTGTATCTTCCAGAGGGTTGACAGGTCTGTGGTGAACAGCAGAAAGTGCTAAAGTAAAGGCATCGGGGAAGAACTAAGAGGGAAGTGGCTACAGAGAGCAGGAGTCTAAGGCAGGCTGGGCCGAGCTTTGGATAGTTTATGTTTGTCCCTTTCCTCACCTGTAGGACCCCAAAGGCTGCCTCAACTGCCACCTTCTTCCAAAGTGTTCTGTTCATTTATTTTAAAAACCACTGAACAGCTGGGCAGTGGTGACACACATCTTTAATCCCAGAACTTTGGAGGCAGAGGCAGGTGGGGCTCTGTGAGTTTGAGGCTAACCTGGTCTACAAAGCGAGGGTTACACAGAGAAACCCTGTCTCAAAAAGCAAAACAAAAACCAAACAGCCAAATAAAAATAACCAGACGTGATGGCGTACACCTTTAATCCCAGCACTCAGGAGACAGAAGTAGGGGGATCTCTCAGCTAGAGGCCAGCCTGGTCTACAGGGAGAGTTCCAGGATAGCCTACAGAGGCTACAGAGAGAAACCCTGTCGCAAAACATCAACAAACAAACAAAAACCGAGTGCTTCATGTATTTCCTGTCATCGTTGTGCATGGGGCCTCGCTGATCTCTAATTGTTCCAGTTTCAGGGTGTTGTTGAAGCACAAATTTTATTTATTTTCAAACTCTCATGCCTTCTCTTTCATCCATTTACAAGCCGATTAAAACCTCTTCTTAGCTGGGCAATAGTGGTGCATGCCTTTCATCCCAGCACTCTGGAGGCAGAAGCCGGCAGGTCTCTTAAGAATTTGAGGCCAGCCTGGTTCACAAAGTGAGTTCCAGGACAACCAGGACTATTCAGGGAAACCCTGTCTCAAAAAAGAAAACAAATTCCCCCCCCCAAACAAAACAAAAGAACCTTTTCCCAAGGGCCTGTTCCATGCCGGTTTCTGTTTGGGGCCTTGCATTTGAAGTCTAGACTCACTGTGCCCTTCACACTTGTCTTCTCCCGCTGAGGGCGTTTGCTCCATCCACATGCCAGCCCTCTGGGACCTCCTCACAGTGTCTTTCATCTTCACCGTCACCCAGGAGGAGGGGCACCGTTAGTCATGTTAAACAGATGAGGCATGGGTGTATGGAGTATGCTGCTCCAGGTGATGCTTGGCTCCAGAACTTGGGCATGTGAAGATTTTGGCTGGTATGAGGAAGGACTGTGGGAATGCAGTGCCACAGCGGGGGCTGTACCCAGAAAAAGGGTGTCTGTTGAAGTATTTTCATTGTAGCCTCAAACTGGGAACAACATCATGTCCAATAACAGGAGATTGGTCGCCATAAATTATGAAAACATTCTACAGCTGCTCTGCAGCCACTGGAAATAATGGTGTAAAAATATATAAACTGACAGGGAGAGGCGGTCACAATATATTGCTGAACGGAAGAAAGCAGGCAACAAAGAGTATGAGTCCCGTTTACTTGACGTTCGTTTTCTATTTTTTCTGCAGTGGGCGTGAAACGAGGTAATAATGGTTTCTGTTACTGAGCTTTTGGAGCCGGGTACGCTGTTGAGCCCCCCTTTGTCATGATCTTGCTCAGTTCTCTTCCGTATTCGCCCCATTTCACAGATGGAGGAGCTGGGAGTGGAGGTCTGTTTCATGGTCCCAGAGCTAAGAGGTGGACCGACGTGGCTGTGTGCAGGGTGGGTTCTTAGAGGGAATGCAGGTCTACTGTGTCCTTTCAAAATTTAAGTGAAAAATAGTTTGGTTAAATATAGCAGCAGTGAGGCTCTAGAAAGGATTTCTGGGGAGTAGGGGAAATGGGCAATAATTTTCCTGCTTGCATTTTGAAAACACATTAGGTTCCTTGTGTTTTGATTCCAGCTTCCCATTAAAAAGAGCCGGTGTCGGGTGTCTTTTCTACACGCCCCTGGGATGTACACAATCTAATTTATGCCTCAGTTTATGACTTGAGCTGCTTGTTGTACAGCATGCATATTTGTAATTCTTGTGTTTCCAATGTCCTGTTATTCCGTGACAGATGACAGGCAGCCTGGAAGACTGAGTTATTTTGTAGCCTGCCCAAGAAGTGTCAGGGTAGAAAAAAATGCTTCTTAGTTCCCGAGGGCTATCCTTGACCACACTGGCTTGGATGCTTTGATAGAACCACCTTCCCTGTTGTAGTTTTGAAATAGTGTTGTAGCTTTCCATATACAGTTGATACTCTGCTTTGAAATCTTTTTTTTGTTGTTGTTGTTTTTTGCAGTATCCCAGGATCTTACATACGATAGGCAAGTTCTAGCCCTGAGCTGCACCCATGCTCCATATCTGTCTTAGAAAATGAGTCAAAAAATAAAGTCAGCTGTGACGGTACACACCGTAATCCCTCGCTTAGGAACGAGGAGCGAGAGGGCCAGGAGTTCAAGTCCACCTCAGCTGTGCCATTAATTTCAGAAAGATTTACCGTTAATATTGGATGGTTTTACCATGGATAAAATGGTCGTTGTATGTTTAAAGAATATTATTCTGTGAGAGCATTTTGCAGCTTGCTTTTTCCATTACTAGTTTTGAAAATTATATTGAGATATAATTCACATATCATAAAATTTATTTTAAAAAAATGTACAATTCATTGTTGTTTTTTTTTTTTAGTATATTCACATAATTAAGAAAACCTCAATAGGATCCAATTCTGGAAATTTTCACTCTGAAAAAGAAATCTTGGACTCACCAGTGGTCACTCCCTGCCCCTTTCCGTCTAGCTGTTGACAGCCATGTGTCTGCCTTCTGTCTCTATTGCTTTGCCTTTTCTGGCTATTTAATATAAATGGAATTACACAATACGTGACCTTTCAGGCCTAGCTTCTTTCACTTAGCATGGTGATTTTAAGGCTCATCTATACTACAGGACAGGCACTTGTGACTGAATAGCTTTCCATTGTATGGATGTCTATTTTTCACATAGTGTGAATAATATGACTATGAAAACTGAAATCCAAGTTTTTTGTGGACCCTTCTTTTCAGTTCCTATGAGCATATTTTAGGAGTGAATAATTGGGTCACAAGTAACTCAGTGATTAGTTTTTGTTGTTTTGCCATAGTCTTTGTCTTATTAGGGTTACTGTTAGTGTGATGAAACAATATGTCCAAAGCAATTTGGGGAGGAACGGGTTTATTTGGCTTACACTTCCACATCACTGTTCATCACTGAAGGAAGCCAGGCAGGAACTCAAACAGGGCAGGATCCTGGAGGCAGGAGCTGATGCAGAGGCCATGGAGGGTGCTGCTTACTGGCTTGCTCAGCCTGCTTTCTTATGGACCCCAGGACCACCCGTCCAGGGATGGCACCACCCACTGTGGGCTGGGCCCTCCCCTATTGATCGTTAATTGAGGAGATGCCCTACAGCTGGATATTATGAAGGCGTTGTCTCCGTTGAGGTTCCTGTCTTACAGATGGCTCTAGCTTGTGTCAAGGTGACATAAAAGAGCCAACACAGTATTGCTGTGTGTGCCAGGCTGACCTAAACGCCGCTTGGGCAGCCCATGTGCTTGAACTCACAGGTCTCCTGTTTCCACCTGGAAACTGCTGGGGTTATAGTGTTTCAGTTCTGTGTGGAATCACCACATTGTTGTCTAGAGTAGTGGTACAATTCTCCCTTTCTACTGGGTGTAAGCAGCCTTTGGTTTCTCCTGTGAGGGTTGGTGATCCTCTGAATTTTGAGTTGTAGCTCTTTTCATAAGCATGAAGTGGTTTCATTGTAGTTTCGACTCTCATGTCTTTAATGACTACGAAGCTAAACGTCTTCTCACGTACTCATCACCAGGGGATGAGCACTCTTGGTACGTAGGCTTGATGACTGAGCATGATGTCAGCACCCAGCATGGGGGAGTGGTGGAGACAGGAGGATCAGGGGGACCTCTGGCTGCCACCTCCTCTCCCAGCTCAGTGAGAGGCCCTTCCTCAAGGGAATTCAGTGGAGAGTGACAGAGGACGACTCTGGTTTCCATATACATGTACGGATGCCCATGCCCATAGCCCTGTGCATACCACACATACATATACAATAATCACTCATATATACATAAACTTTCTCTTTCTCTCTTCTCCCTCCCACCTTGAAAACACAAACACACACACACACACACATATACATGCAGGGGAAAACACACAGACACATTAAAAAAAGTACAAAAGTTGCAACTCTAGCTTATCTTTTTTGTTTGTTGTCTGTGCTGTTGACGTCATGGCCCCAAATCACTGCTTAGTCATGAAGATGTGTTCCTTTAAAAAAAAAAATACTTCTTTACTTTATGTGTATTGGTGTGTTGCCTTCGTGTTTGTCTGTGCACCACTTGTGTGCCTGGTGCCCACAGAGGTCAGAAAAGGGCACTGGATCCCCTGGGACTGGAGTGACAGGTGGTTGGGAGCTGCCATGTGGGTGCTGGGAATTGAACCCAAGTCCTCTGCGAGAGCAGCCGTCCCTCTTAACTGCTGAGCTGTCTCTTCAGCCCCTCGTTTTTAATTCTTCTATTGAGATTCGTGACGTACTGAAACTTAACATGTTTCAGTGTCCCTGTGCGCTGATGTCTCTCTCTCTTGCTGTGTAGACCAGGCTGCCCTAGAACGCTCGCAGCCTGTGTACTAGGGTTAGAGGCGTGTACTGCCACTCCTGGTGACTGTCTTCTCCCAGCCGTCCCCTCTCGTTCTTGTTTTCCTTCGGCCCTCGTCCAGGCCTTTGCTACCTCTGGCCTTGGAGTAGTAGCCTAGCTTGTCCAACAGATGCTGTCAATGCCTTATGAGGAGAGCAGGTGGTGTTGGGCGCACCTGACTAGTCTGACGATTGCAGTAGGGTGTGATAATCATATAAGTGCTGAGTTCCTGTCCAGGCCAGCCATGGTGCTGTCCACTGGGCCTGTGGTGATAAACTTCCTGCATGGCCAAACCTGCTGGTTAAGGGGAAAGAGACAGACATTTAACAGTTGTATAAGTCTACAGTAATCAGTAACAGATTGAATCATGCCACTTTCCCATTCCAGACTTTTCCTTTGCTCTTTTTTTAATTACATTTTTATTTTTTTATATTAATTACAGTTTATTCTCTTTGTATCCCAACTGTAGCCTCCTCCCAATCCTACCCTCCCCCTCTCCTATGCTCCTCTCATTCACTCTTTATTGCTATGGACTAAAACCCCAACTCCGTGGAATCATATCCCAGCCCTACTCTCGGCTGCGCTTCTGCCCATTGCTCTCCGTCCTCCAGGGTCCCGGCCCGAGGACTGCCTACTGTGGCCCAGACGGCCTATCCTACCTATCCCCTCTGTCCAGCCCCCACTGGGCCTTTGAGGCCACTGGATCGAACATGACTTCCTCTGCCAGACCTTTTTTGGTCACTGTCATTTTCCAAATCATATTTCAAAATTAAAAATAATAACAAAGACCTTGTAGAATTTTCAGACTCCACAAGGACAGCCACAGGTAAAAGTTAGTGGCAAAATGCTTGCCTGGTGTGCCCATGGCGCTGGATTCCATTCCCAGGATTATAGAGAAGCGGTAGCAAATGTTACTACAGAGAAGCTGTGTGCACCCTCCACCCCCGTGAGGAGCGTGTTAGGTACGGGAGCTGGAGAGCAGAGAGACTGGTTCTTCCTCTGTAAGAGGGGAAGGCGGGGAGAGCTTAGGCTCTGGGAACAGGCAGGCTGTCCAGGGCGCCAGTGATGTCATAGAGGTGGTTCTCTTGAGGATCGTCCTGCCTAGAGAGCTAACAGATACCCACCCCAGAGCTGAGCGGAGTTAGAGGTCCCAGGGTTGGAAGGACCTTTCTGAAGCCACGCAGAACCTGCTCCGACCTCTGTTTAGAAATGCCCTCACTGTGCTCGTGAGGGTCTGGCCTTGTCTGGCCGGCACTGGTGGATATGAAACTACAGTGCCTAGGCCTCAGGGATTCATCTGGTGGGAACAGGGAGCTGTTGGTTAACCCGGAAGCCAGCATCTGCCCGAGCTTGGTGGAGGAGAAGATTGGGCTGGTGCCACCCATAGAGTTTAGGTCTTTCGGTGCTGCCCAGGCAGAAGATGGAGGGGGTGCAGGGATAAGACTGGAGCCCTCTGAGACATTAGAGCCTGGAAGGGATGGCAGGCGGCAGAAGGAGCCGAGGGTCTGGCAGCCTCTGTTCCCATCTGGCCCAGAGCCCTGCGGGTGCGGGCAGTTAATCTCCGAAGGCCACAGTTGCCGCTACTAGAGAGCAGGAACATTGAACTTTTCAATCACATTAATTTCCACAGGAAATTGTTGTCTTCCTTTTGTCCAAAGGTTAGTGATTTATGTTTACCATCTTCTTAACTAGCCTTGAAATTTACTGTTGCCAGGTCACCACCAGCATCCATAAATTTCGGGTGTCGGCTAAGCATAGCCAAGTGTGGCTTGGTCCTTGGAAGGGCACATACTGGTCCCTTTTAGAGGTTGGTTGTCTAGCTACAGTCCTTGGGCAAATGCCCCACGGAGGGGCCCACCTTGCAGGGGAAACAAGGTAGGTGGGCATGGTTTTAGGGAGGCCTCTTCAGATGGGCACGGTGCAGGTGGCTGGCTTGGCCTTCTGAGGGCATCACTGAAGGAGGCATGAATGGAGCTATGAATGGGGCTGACCTCAGAGGCGCTCAGCGTGGGGAGCAGGGATCACACAACACACCTGCCTCATGGTGCTACGGGGGTTAAATGCCCACAAGTACAGGCTGCAGTCTTCTCTTGACAGCACAGGGGGGAGGTGGTCAGAGTCAGTCAGCCTCCTGCCCCTGCTTAAGTTCTTTTATTTTCTTGGGGGGGGGTCATGTCTCATGTACCCCAGGCTGGCCTTGAACCTTACTTTACTTTGTAGCTGAGGACAACCTTCAACTTCTGATCCTCCTGCCTCCGTCTCTGGAGAGCTAGGATTATAGGTGGGCTCCGCCATGCTTAGTTTATGCTTTTTGCCCCTGTGGATCTAACCCAGGTCCAGGAGCATGCTGGGCCAGCCAGCGCTCCGTCAGCTGAGCTATGCCCTAAGTCCTTCCAGTTTTCCTCTTAAGAGCTCCTCCTCCATCTGTCATAGATTAGATCAGAGGCTAGCAAACTTTTTCTGTAAAGAGACAGTAATATTTTAGGCTTTGCGAGCCATCCATCTCTCTTGTAGCCACTCATCTGTGCTGTTTTCATCTGGAGGTAGCCATAGACAACAGACAAATTGGGTGAGAATGGTGATGTTCCAGTGTAACTCATTTATTTATTTATTTTGAGACAGGGTCTTATGTCACAAAGGCTAGTCTCCAACTCACTGTGTAGGCAAAGATGACCTTGAACTCTGATGATTTTTGATTCACTTCCCAAGCGCTGAGATATCAGGCATCTACTACCATGTTGGGTGTGTAGTGCTGGGAACTGAACCCACAGTTTTACAAATGCTAAGCCAGCACTCTTCTGAATGAGCTACATTCTCAGACGTGTGTGTGTGTGTGTGTGTGCCGTCTCTGTGCTCGTGAGGGTCTGGCCTTGTCTGGCCGGCACTGGTGGATATGAAACCACCCGTGCCTAGGCCTCAGGGATTCATCTGGTGGGAATAGGGACCCATGCCGCATGCTCATGAGCTACAGATTGAACCCACAGCTCTATTTGTGCCAGGCAATGTGTTTGTCACTGGTCTACAGTTCCAGACACCAAATGAGACTTTTTGTGAGTTTACAGATAATCTGGCTGTGGTGGCTCAGGCAGAAGCAAGCAGATCTGAGTTCAAGGTCAGCCTGGTCTACAAAGTGAGTTCCAGGACAGCCAAGGCCACACAGAGAAACCATGTCTCAGAAACAACAACAAAACAGTAAATTCACAGCTATTCACTTACTTATAGATAGGGTCTGTATGTAAGCTCTGGCTGTCCTGGAGCCTCAAACTCCCAAAGATCCATTCCTTTTGTCTTCTGAGTGCTGGGATTAAAGGCATATACCACCATGCCCAGCTATATACACAAAGATTTAAACTTCATATAATTGTGATTTTTTTTTTTTTGAGAAATGATTTCTCTGTGTGACCTTGACTGCCCTAGACTGGCTTTGTAGACCAGGCTGGCCTCAAACTCACAGCCTGCACTGCCTCCCTGAGCGCCGGGATTAGAGGCGTGCACCACCACACCTGGCTAATTGTGATTTTTTTTAAGACTGTGGTATTACCGGCTGTTCTCTCTATTCAGTCCTTCTGCCTCAGTTTCTGAGTGCCACATGACAGGTGTGTGTTACCACACCCAATTTGATTTTTTTCTATTTTAACACGAAAAAGTGTGGGGACTGAGCATGGTGGTGCAGACTTTTAATATCAGCGCTCAGGAGGCAGAGGCACATGGATTTCTATCACTTTGAGGCCAGCCTGGTCTCCAGAGTGAGCTCTAGGCCAGCCAGGGCTATAGTAAGACCCTGTTTCATGTTTCAGAGAGAGAGGAGGAGCAAAGGAGGATAAGGAGGAAGAGAAAAAGCCTGGGCTTGAGGTAGCTCATCGCTAGCGCTCCGTAGGGCCCTCAGGTTGATCCCCAGCAATGTAAAAAGAAAAGATTAAAGACAGTTTTGGAACTGCAGAGGTAGCTCGTGGGTAGAGTGCCTGCTATGGAAGCATGGGCACCCGGATTCACATCCCCTGTATCCCCATCAAAGCTGGGCGGGGCAGCACACAGCTGTAAGCCCAGTGCTGAGGGGAGGCAAGGACAGTGGATCCCTGGAGCTCACTGGCTCAGCCCAGATGAATCAGTGGGCTCCAAGTTTACTGAAAGGCTGTCTCCCCGAACAAGGTGGAGAGTGATTGAGAAAGACACCCAGAGTTGGTCTCTAGCCTCCAAAGGGTGTACACGTCACACAGACAGGTGCGCATGCCACGTGCACACATGCATCATTTTAGCTCATAGACCATGACAAACTGGGATGGCAAGGTGGCTCAGCGGGGTAAGGCATTTGCTGCCAAGCCTGATGACCTGGGGTTAGTCCCTAGGATGCACATGGTAGGTGAGCCAACTCTGGTGGGTTGTCCTCTCCACACACCTCAGCACCCACATCCCTTCCCACATAAAGAAAAAAAAGATACTTTTTTCTTTTTTTAATAAGACATTTATTTTAAAGTACATGTGATTGCTGGGAATTGAACTCAGAATCTCTAGAAGACCAGACAGTGCCCTTAACCACGGACCCATCTCCCCAGCCCCATGTAATTTTTTAAATAAAACCAGTCTGATTTAGGGCCATGGTTCCCTGGGCTGGATGATGAATTGTCTGGAAAGGGCATTTACTTTATTGTCTTGAGATTTGAGTTCCTAAAATGTGGTGTCTTCATGTGGGGTTTATTCAGTGATGCCATGGTACCTCCTCAGAGCCCTGCCGACAGGCAGTTGGCTGGAAGGACACCAGCAGTAACCACGTGGGAACTGGAGCCTGTTGATTTGCTGCCCGCAGCTCTAGATTGGCCCAAACCTCTGTCCTGCCTCTGGTGTTGACAGTCCCCATCTGTGTTTCAGAGAACAGCCCCAGCGAAGGTGGGAAGGAGGCCGGGAAGCAACAGCCTGTTGTGATTCTCTTGGGCTGGGGTGGATGCAGGGACAAGAACCTGGCCAAGTATAGCGCCATCTACCACAAAAGGGTGAGTACTGTGGGCAAGTGCTTGCCCAGGGTGTGGGCCTCTGCTACCTCTGGCTGCTTTGTGGGGAACTTTAAGCTTGCTTGCTTCACCTTTGTGCTGGGGCAAAGGTTGACCAGCCACATGGCAGCCCTAGAGCCATGCCAAAGATCGCCTGTGGGGAAGACAGAGGGCTCTTGGGACTTTGGCAGGATTATATATATGCGTGAGTGTCCTCATGCAGCTGCTTCAGCCCCCTCACCTGTTCCTTCTTCCCCCAAGGCCTGGATGTGTTCCCTAATTTTGAGGTAAGCCCAGACCCCACATCCTGGGCAATGCCTCTTTGAATAGTAGGAGCCAGGGCAGGATGCTCTGATGTATAGTTTTCTAGGACATTCTCTCTTTCTGGCCAGATGAGTTTAGGACTGACTCTTTCCCTCTCCTGTTCTTGGAATCAGAGGGTCTCTGAGAGAAGAGTCACACTCCTTAGGCCGCTCTGAAACTGGGATGTAGAGGTGTGATAACTCACAAGAGCCCTAGGAGGGCCTGAGTACATTGTGGAAAACCCCGTTTTCCTTGTTTGGCCAGATCCAGTGTAAGCCGCCTTCAGCAGGGGCACACACTGAGAAGCAGCCTTCAGCAGGGCACACACTGCGGAGACAAAGTGTACATGTTAAAGACAGCACCTGGGCCTCAGAGCCCTGATAGGGATTGTGAAGCTAGGTTTGCCATTAAGAAAGCTGCTGGATGATGGTGGAACACACTTTTAATCCCAGCACTTGGGGAGGCAGATGCAGATGGATCTCTGTGAGTTCGAGGCCAACCTGGACTACAAAGGGAGTTTCAGGACAGCTAGGCATACATAGAGAAACCCTGTCTCAAAAAAACCCAAAAAACAAAAAACAAAAAAACAAAAAATAAAAAACACACAGAAAGAAAGAAAGAAAAAAGGAAGGAAGGAAAGAGACAAAAGGAGAAGGAAAGGAAAGAAAGTCCACACTGCAGAGGGAGGGGAGGAGGGTTGGAGGCCCTGGGACTGGAGGCCAGACCTGGATTAGAAGGGTTTTGGTGGCTCAGGTGCAGAGCAGCACCCTGACGGAGGCAGGTGCAGCTGATGGATTCTGGAGCTAGTAGGAGGGAGACCGGTAGGTACCCAGTAGATCAGGAGTGGGATGGGGAGGCATCCAGGGTCATGGCAGGGTTCCAGCTGGGCACTTTCTGGGTAAAGAGGTGCGGCTTTGAGACAGGAACATTAAAGAGAATTCATAGGTTCTAGGGTGATGATATACTAGTTTGAGGAAATAGTGAGGAGAGTTTAGGAAAGTCACAAGGAACAGACTTAGTGAGGAGACTTCTACAGGGAAAGGGGATAAGAAAACCCAGGAGGGCTTGCTAGTGCACAGAGGGAAAGTGCTTGGGAGGTTGGCTTTTGTAGAGTGAGGCTATTATGTGGGCAGAAGATGTGAGGAAGAAAGTGGGGGGAAGGTCCCAGGGAAGACAGAGGCGCTAAGGTCAAAGGTACAGGGACAGCGTCCAAGAGGAAGGGTTGCCTTTACCCCTGGCAAAGAGAAGGTGGGGGTGAAGAAAAAGTTTTCCAATCTAAAACTCCACTTTTTTATTTGAAAGAAACACCACCACCCTATCCTCCCGTCTAGAGGTTGCCTCTTCGTATACTATAAGGGCTGTGTCCATATAGGTTTCTGTGCATCTTTTGTTGAAATATGATCTAGTTCATTACTGTGTGCAGCCTGCTTATTTTAGACCTTGTCATGTCAGTAAGTCTTCATTGCATGCCATTTATAGTCCACGTCAGGATGCCCAAGTCACATATGTCCCTAAAGCACCTTACACAGCTGATATGTCCAACTCCGGAGTCCAATCCTGGCAGCTAATTCTTTTGTTCCTCAAACCCCTATATCCTTTGTGGTTTAAAAAGTCCTTACTTCTGGCTACTATGAGACTGTATGTAAAGGAACATATGTAAGAGTCTGTGATCGGCTGCTGGGGGAAACAGGAATGGGGCTTAAAGGCCTCTTTCGGGTGTAACCGTTTGGGGATGTGGATGGCTTTCAGCCGCCCTCAGCAGACTTTTTAGTGCTTCTTTGGCTGGAAGCTCAGGGGTCCTCCAGCTGATGACCCTGGCTGGCCTTTCCTGTTTGGCCGGTGGGTCTTCTGAGAGCCATGCCCACACGTCTCCCCTGGTTGTTCCTATGAGGATTTACTTCTTGTCACGTGCTGTTTCTGTCACTTGAGATTTGTTTTTTAAACTTCTACCATAAGCTTTTGAGGTGGGTGTCACCCCAGTTATGGATGGGGACACGGACAGGAGGAGGAACCAAGTTACTCTTTGTCCAGACAGTTAATAAGTGGCGGGGCTAGGAATTAAGCCCAGACCTCGTGACCGCAGAGCGTGCCCATGCAGGTGCCCCTGACAGAGAGGCTCTGTCTCTAGACCATATTAGTCAGAGGGATTAAGACCCCGCAGGGTGGTGCCTGGGGCCTTCATAACTTGCCTTGATTCAGGGGGCCTGTCCAGAGGGCTAAAGGTGCACTTGAAGCAGGCAGTAGGTAAGCAGTGTGGGAGTGGAGAGTCAACTTGGGTCTAGATTTCAGGATTTGAGAACAGTATTTTCTGTATTTGGAATTTCTTTCTCCCTTTCTTCCTCCCTCCGTTCCTCTCTCGTTCTAGTTTGGAATTTCAAGGTGAGTGTGAGGAGTGTTCCTAAGTCCAGGAACAAGATATAATTAAGGGTCAGACCCCAAAGTCCAGACAGTGTGGACTGTTTTCAGGGCCCTGTAACAGGGAAGGGGACCGCGACGCGGATCTGGATCAGATGTGCCCTCTGGTGGTCAAGGCTGGGCCTGCATGCCATCTCTCCGTCTCAAGGGGTGCAAAGAACATGGTGTCCAGCCGAGTCCCAGGGCCTTAACTGTGTAAGGAGGACAGGCTTCAAATACCGTCCCAGGTTGAAGAGGCAGGGACAGCATGAAGCAGGGTATCCAAAAACAGGCCCTGAGTGCACTTCCTCTTCTGGGAGGCTGCAACAGAACTCTGTGCAAATCAAGTGCCCACCACCCCACCGTGTCCCCGGGACTGACCTTGACCTCTCATCTCTCCAGGGCTGCATTGTGATCCGATATACGGCCCCCTGGCACATGGTCTTCTTCTCGGAGTCCCTGGGCATCCCCTCACTTCGTGTGATCGCTCGGAAGCTGCTCGAGCTCCTCTTTGACTATGAGATTGAGCGGGAGCCCCTGCTCTTCCACGTCTTCAGCAACGCCGGCGTCATGCTCTACCGCTACGTGCTGGAGCTCCTTCAGACCCAGCAGCGCTTCCGCCACCTGCACGTGGTGGGCACCGTCTTTGACAGCGGTCCTGGCGACAGCAACCTGGTCGGGGCCCTGAGGGCCCTGGCCACCATCCTGGAGCACCGGCCCGCTGTGCTGCGCCTGTCGCTCCTGGCGGCGTTTGCCCTGGTGATCGTCCTGTTCCACTTCCTGTTCGCTCCGTTCACTGCCCTCTTCCACACCCACTTCTACGACAGGCTGCAGGACTCAGGCTCCCGCTGGCCTGAGCTCTACCTGTATTCCAAAGCTGACGAGGTGGTCTCAGCCCGGGACGTGGAACGGATGGTAGAGGCGCGCCTGGCTCACCAGGTCCTGGTGCGCTCAGTGGACTTTGTGTCTTCCGCCCACGTCAGCCACCTCCGTGACTACCCTACTTACTATACAAGTCTGTGTGTTGACTTCATGCATAATTGTGTCCAGTGATGAGGTCCTGCTCCAGAAATAAACGCCGACACCTCCCTTTAACCCACATCTGTCCTGGCGCTGCTGGCAATGTTCCCTTCAGTCCTGGGATGAGAGGGCCAGGGCAGGGGTCTGTGGGCAGTCGGACTTGGACGAGTTCGATAGGATTCTGATCCTGGTGTTTGGGGCTGTAAAGTGTGTGCTGGGTAGATGGCTTTGAGGCTAAACCCCAGAGTTGCTTTGAAGAAAATGTGGGGCTGAGGAGCCAGCTGAGGGAAAGTGCTGACTGTGCAATCATGAGCTCTATCCCAGAATTCACATTAAAAAAAAAAAAAAAAAAAGCCAGGCCTGGCTTAAAATCCCCTCTATCGGGAGGAAGACACAGGCAGGGGCTTACTGGCCAACCGGCCTAGCCTAACTGATGCGCCTGAGGCCAGTGGGAAGACTTGTCTCAAGAAGCAAGACGACAGTGCCTGAGGACTTCCACCCTCGGTGGGCCTCTGACCTCCGCATGCATTTGAACACAGGTGTGCCTGCACACACTGTTCGTATGCGCTCGTGCACACAAACACCCACCCAGACTCTGGTAAGAACCCTCACAAATGCCACACGTCCAGTCAGTGACTGAGTATTAACTGCAGGTGATCTATGTACACAGCTTGTTCAGCAGATCTCTAGTTCTAGTTTGCATGAGCTAGCACTTAATCATCTTGGAAGTTTTTGTAGATCAGGCTAGCCTCGAACTGCCTCTGCCTCCCGGTGCTCCGATCCCAGGCATGCACTCCCCCTCCGCACTGAAAATCTATACTTTTCTCAGAATTGAGTTTAGGTGTGTATCTGTGCGGGTGTATGGGGGGGGGGGTCATGTAGCCCAGGCTGCCTCAATCTCACTATGTAGCTGAGGATGACTTTGACCCCCCCATCCTCCCGTCTCTGCTTCCCAGGTACAGTGATTACAGGCATATCCCACCTTGCCTGGCTTGAATGTGGGTTTCTTGAATGGAGGTGCTGAAGAGTAACAGAGGACAGTAACAGCCTGGGAGCAGGCTGTGACCTTTCTCTGGAAGGTCAAAGCTTCAACATAAAGAATTGTCCCCCTAGGCTGTCTCTGAGCTTGTGGTCTGGGAATCTGAGGCGGACACCAGAAACACCAGACGAGATCTGGGGATTTGAGTATTTGGGGCCTGCCTGGTGCCAAAGCACTTCGTTAGGGAGCCACTGAATCTGAGGAATTTGATGGCTGTGTATTTAAGACAAAGTAGGGAGCAGAAAGGCTGCCATGCTCAACAGGAGGCGGCTGTTAACACTCTTGGGGACCAGAGCAGGGTTAAGAGGATTCAGGTTGAAACGCCACCTTCCCAAGATAGTTCCACTCAGTGCCCTCCAGCAGGAAAGATGGCTGCACCGTCTACTGAGCCGTAGGGCACAAAATAGGTTAGCTATTCAATATTTGTTGACTGAACTTTCTGTGACCAAGGGACTTGGGTATGAGAGGGATTTCAAAGTTTGGCTAGAAGGTTGAAATCTGTGGGTGGGAGGAGACTCCTCATATACTCTGGGTGATAGACCCCCCCAAAGTCTCTAGAGGCCAGCTGTATCTGCAGGGAATCAAACCTCTGGGGGTTCTCTGCTGATTCCTTGGAGATGTGGGTACATTCCTCGCCATGGCCAACAGGTGGCGGTGTTGCCTGCACCATGAGACAGCTTAAAGCATGCTTGGTGCTTTGTGGAATGGCCACCCTGTTAAATGTGGCCTATTAGTGTGTGTGGCCCCTGGGGTGGAGTAAGCAGCTGTCAAGGACCCAGAGTCCAAGGCAGGGGAAGGGGACAGTAGAGGCGGGAAAGAAGTCTGGCTGCCTAGAACGCACCACTGAACCTCTTCCCCGGCATCATCTGGGCTGCGCCACCCCACAGTGGAAGCCATGTAGCCTGGATTTCAAGCCCTAGGAGCTCTGTGCTCAGGATATCTGATGCCACAAAAAGCAGGGCATCAGGCCATGGAGGGCCTTTGTTGGGTTCCAAAAAGGAGTCCTCACAAAGGGAGGCAGGAGCTGCCAGCTGATTTCTGTAGTTCTGCGGGCATCCAGAAGTGGGTATCTAAGGCGTGAGGCGGGGGAAGGTAAACCTGGCTGTAAAGATGTGTCAAGGAGTTTGGCTCCTGGCCCTGGAGTCGGAGCAGCCATCTTTTTCTCCTCTCTCTGGTGGAGGCTCACCTGGAGGCGCGCTCTCTGCAGTCCTCACTGCCTTTACCTAAACATCTAGGCAGGAGTTATGCCAGGTTCCGGGGGACCGGGAAGAGCCAGGAAGTTCAAGCAGGTGATCCATGGCACATTTCAGGGGATTGAGGCTCAGAGCTTGACTTGTCTGTAGCCGCTTCTGCCCTAGGTTGGGGACTAGAGCTTGTACCCCAAGCTCTGACCTCTCTTGTGATTAATGAGCTGACGATTCTACATCGATAAGGAATTAACCTAGAGCCCCTTACCCATCAATAGCCCGGAGCCCAGATCCCGAGCCCCACCCCCACGCACCTGCTGGGATGCTCCCGGGGAGCATCCTGCATGGCTTCACAGAGCAGCGTCCAGTCATGCTACACAGGATGAGCCTCTTAACTGCTCCAGGCACCACCTCCCTGCGAGCCCCTTCACACACAGACGGCAGCTGGTTTATACTGGTTTAATCCATGTCAAATGTAGTTTACAAAGGGAAAGGACAAGTACCTTTGTATAGAATATACAGACACAGCATCACATCACAGGGCCCTCCCGGGGGAGGGGCGGGAGGCAGCAAAGCCACTCCCCAGAGTTCTCCACAGCGGGCCGGGCAGCCGCACCCTCAGCCAGCCCAACTGCAGCCTGCCCGACTGCTCCTGCTCGGTCCCATTTTCCACCCTACCCCCAGCTCCTCATAATGAGCCCCATGAGCTAAGACTAAGGAGAGGATCATATCCCTTGGGGCAGAAGCCCCATGTCTGGGAGAAGAAATATACACCACTGAACACCGAGCACATGGGAAAGGGAAGGGACGCCAAGGGAAGAGGGAAAGGCAGGCACCTTACGAGGCGGCTGGGCCGAGCCCCCAGCCAGCCCTGAAGGGGGCACTGCTTCCAGGAGTCATTAAAAAAAAGAAGAAAATCATACAACCAAAGGGGAGGTGGTAGAGGGCAAAGTGTCCCATTTATACACAACATTGTAAACATACACAGTCTATATTACATGTGCTTCAGTCTGGTGTTTGCATGTCTGTCTGTCTAGGGAACAGATCTCAGGAGCCTTGCCCTGCTACTCCCCAACCCACCCTGCCCCTCCCTGGAAACAGCCAAAAGAGGCATGGTCCCCAAGTTCAGAAGGAACAAGCGGGCAGGGCTGTTCCTCTCTGGCTCCCGAGTCCTCTATGTGTGTTTGGGTGTGTATGTGCATGTATGTACATGGGGAACCTGTGTGCAAGTATGTACAAAGGGAGAGAGGGGGTCACTGTCACAGAGGCCAGGGCAGGAGGGCTGCTCGAGGCAAGGCCTGCCTGGACGGCTAGCTCACAAGTAGATCCTCCGCAGGTCCCCGGGCGCGGTGATGGTGTTGCACTGAGGGCAGAGCTTCTTGGCACCCTGGAGAGAGGAAAAGGGAGGGCTCAGTTCCACGGCAGGGCCTGTGTCTGTACACATGAGCACTGGGCCTGCAGCCACGTCTGCACCAGTTTATGCTGGGACCTCATTCTTGTCAGCCAGGCTGGGGATGCATGGGCTGCCTCTGAGCAGGCAGACGTGCTCCTGTGTTGGGGAGACGCCAGGATCAAACCGCCTGGCTAGCCCCACAGCAGGAGCCCCGGTAATGAGAACAAGGCTGGGTCCAGCTGTGGCTGCCTCGGCCCTAACGAGATTACACGCGGCCTTTGATCAGGACACAGAGCCCACGTCCGGGCCTTTTATTGCTGTCTCCAGGCGACATTTTAATGGCTGCTCCCGAGCTAAGAACAGGGCAGGAGCAGAAGGAGCTTAGTAATGGGAGGGGGAGGGGCAGAGGCCCTGGTCTGGCTTAGCCAGCACCAGCCTCTTTCTGACCTGGGGTCTCACCAATGCATGTGATGCACCCGGGCCTTCCTGGGGTGGGAAGAAGGAGCGTGCTGTGAGTGCATGGAGGGAGAACTGAATAAACCCAGAGTGGGGGGGGTGCAGACACTTGGGAGAGAATTCCTGACTTCAGGCTCCTCCCTGCCTCCCCCAAGCAGGTGCAATCGTGGATGCGAACATCTGGACAGTGCCTCTAACAGCTGCCCGCCCACTCCTCAGTTTCATGCCGCCTCACCAGAGTCCGCAGCCAGCACTCTTCACAGTGCACATGCCAACACTGGATCGACGTCAGGGGCATCGAGTAGGAGTCCTAGGGCATAGAAGGGGTCGCTGAAGTAGGCTCGCCCTCTGAGAGACCCTCCTAACCCCCACCAGGCGCTGACACCTGACCAAGAGCATTCCTTGATTCCTTCCTGCTCACCATGCAGATGAGGCATTTGTATCGGTCCCCCCGAGATAGCTGCCGTTCGAGCTCCCTGACCCGAGCCTTCAGGGCCTCAAATGTAGTTACAGCTGAATCTTCAGTGATTCTGTAAAGACAATGCACAGTGGGAAAGCAAGGTGGTACCTTCGACCCAGAACCACACGAAGAACCTCTTCTCAACATCTCCACCTGCCAAGTGCTCCCCACAAAGCCAGACTAAGTACCCCTGCCTGTCCACATGATCAGTGGCAACCTCCAGCAAACCCGTACTCGTCCTCAATCACCCTCCGCTTTCTAAGTCTGTCACGTCTTCCTAGCATCTCTGCAGTCCCCACACAGCACCATGCTGTAGCCCTGATGGGTTTCTGTCTGTCTGCTTTCAATGGTCTCTCCAGATATGGTGGCACATGTCTTTAATCCCAGCACTTGGAAGGCAAAAGTAGGCAGGTATCTCTGAGTTTTGAAGTCACTCTTCTGGTCTACAAAGTGAGTTCAGGACAGCCAGGGTTACATAAGAGACCCTGTCTCAACATAAACCAAACAAAAAGTCTCAGGTAGCCCAGGCTGCCTGCCCTCAAGTCCTGTATATAACTGAGAATAACCTTGAAATTTTAAAACTAAATCTCAAAATTTATTAAAAATTTTTACTAAAAAAAAATTGGAGCTATGGTGGTGCACAGCTTCAATCCCAGCACCCGGGAGGCAGAGGCAGGCAGATCTCCGTGAGTTGGAGGCCAGCCTGGTCTACAGGGCAAGTTCCAGGACAGCCAGGGCTCCACAGAGAAGCCTTGTCTCAAAAACCAAAAAAATTTATTTTCCATGCTGTGCCTTGTAGAGGACAGAGGACAGCATCAGGTCCCCTGGAACTGGAGTGACAGACAGTTGTGAGCTGCTGTGTGGGTGCAGGAACTGAACCCGAGTTCTCCACTAGAGTAGCCAGTGCTCTTAACTGCTGGGCCACCTCTGGCCCCTTTTTATTTTTTAAATTAACAAACAAAGTATGACATTTCATTGTGACATTTTAAAAAGTACTTCCTGCCCTTCTGAGTGTTGGCATTATATCTAGGCTTTTAACACGCTAGGAAAGCATTCTAACAATTGAGCTATACCCTCAGCCCTTCAACTTATGTTTCTAAGGATCACTTTATTAACCCAAACTCAGCAAGGCCCAGTTCCGTGAAGGCAGAGGGTCACTTGCCAAAAAACATTACTAGTGACAATTTACTAGTGGCATATCCCTGCTTGGGACATGTGAGCATGAGAGAAAGTTGCCAGTCCAAGCTTCAGGTTAGAGATGAGAGATTCGGGACCTAACTGTTCTAGGTAGTCTTAAATCTGTGATCCAAGATGAAACAAAACCAGCAGCATCGAAAAACAAGGAATAGTTAGGATAATCTCCCACCCCTCTGAAGAGCAACAGCACCAACGAACACTCGAAGCAGAGAAATGGGATCGGGAATTTGCCTTAAAGAATAACAATACTAAACAAAACAGCTAAAATTTATTAAGTACCTATTAGCTGCCTGGGATTTTTACCCAGGAACTGATAATTATTTATGCCTCATAAAGCCTCTGTGAGAAAATGCTCATTTTACATGTGAAGATACAGGTGGCCTGCCCAGACTGCGGCAGAGCCAGAACATACTGCTTCCAAGGAGGAGCCTCTAAGCCAAGGAATAGTAGTGACAAAAGCTAAGCATCCCATGAGCCCATGCAGGCTGGAAGGCAAACAGGCACAAAGTGAGAAAGGAGACTGCTCCAGCCAGCAGCAGCGCTGGTTAGGAGCGCCCTGGGGTAGGAGAGGGATATGACAGAGAGGAGGTTAAACGGTACACTCCATCAGGACTACACTGAGGTCGGGGGCTGCAGGTGGGGGCACACAGTAACGGTGTGGGGATGCACAGTATTCAGAAGGAGGCTATCCCCATGGGGGACAATGCGTTCACAAAGCTGCAGAACTTACAGGTGGTCTGACTACGGATACAACGATCAGAAGGCACTATACGGAAGATCATGGGAACATGTTCATTTTATGTTTTTGAGATGATGTCTCTACATATCTCTGGTTAACCTCAAATTGCATATGTAGTTTAGGTTACCCTCAAACCCATAATCCTTTCTCAGCCTCTGGAGTATAGCGATTATAGGAATGTACTACCATGCCCAGCTGGTAGTAGTAATATTTAACGTACAACAAATTTCAATGTCTATTTTTTTTTTAAGGACATCAGCAGCAATAGGCAATGTGACTCCCTAGGGGTTATACACGATGGGCCCATAATTATCTACCCCACTTCTCTAGGGACACTGAAAAGGCTTGTGCCAATTCCTTTTAGTGCTGGCAGGTTCCCTGACGCTCCTTGCTCAATCTCAAGACTCCGGGAAGCCTTCACTCTCCTCTTCTTCATTAGCTTCTTCTTTGGCATTTTGCTCAATGCTATATGTACCATCCCTGTGTGGAATGTCAGTAAATTTTCAACATGGATAGGGAGCCATGCTCTCCTACCTTTCTAAGGACCACATTCTAAGGTTAGCATCAAGAACTCCAAAGCCAGAGGGCCAGAATGAACTGCTCAGTCCAAATAGCATCTCTAATTTGACTGGTGCAATACCAAGGCTGGCATGACAGCTCTTTCTGAGCCCCTTTAGGGCACAGATGTTGTAGACAGATTCGTGGGAAGCCCCGGCACCCTTCCTTTCCCCTTCCCTGGGTATAAGATAGACCTAGGGCTGGAACCTGCACTTTGTGAACTAGGCCATCATGGGGACTGAAGAGCATCAGTCCTGGTGCATCTAGACCCAATGGAGACCTCAGCAAGGCGGGCAAGCATCAGTCCCACCTTGTCCTAGAGTACCCCACCCACTGGAGCCCATGCTCACACAGGTGGGAGAGAAATGTTGGCTTCCCCCTGCCTTGGGTGGGTAGCACCTTCATGGATGGCCACTGCCTCTGGCCCCTGCCTCCCCCTCGGGCGGCATCCTTGATTAATGATCTTGTCTTTCTGATTTATGAGCAGCCCCTCCAGACGAGGGTGGGCGCCCCTTACAGCCCCGCCCGCCCTGCTCAGCTGGAGTAGAAGAGAATTATTAAATAAACATCCATACGTCACCCCCCCCCCCCAAGCTGGTTGCACCGAATCCGTATGGCCCGCTCCGGCGATGACACGGAGCAGCTGCGGTGATTCATGGGCAGCCGGGCCCTGCGCTGCGGCCCATACATCATGCCAGCAGCACTTGCGGCCCCGGCCGAGATAAACTGATCAAGCACAACGGGCTGGAATGAATTTATGACAACACAAAATGGAGGGAAACAAATGGGAGGTGACCCAGGCCGCCGACCCAGCCCGGCACTGGCCTGCAAGCCACTCTTCTGGCAGGAGGCAAGATGGGACACTGGCTCTAGAATGAAGAGGCTACCTTTTAACCCCAGGCAACCCAGCCTCCAGCTGGAGGGAGGGGTAGGTTCAGAGAAAGAATCAATGGCCAATGGCAGCCATTCCAGGCAGCCCAGACTGGACAACTGCACCTCCTGGGGCCAGCACTGGTCTTTCTTGGGCTTCTGGAAAGGTGGCAGGATGGCCGGTTGATCTTGAATCCTGTGGTGCTGTCTAGCAGCCCTGGGTAAAATAACAATGGATCTCCTTTTCCTCTGCTGGAGAACCCTGGCCAAAAATTCCTACTGGAAGTGATGAGCCCCAATGTTCCTGACTAAAACCTGCTGCAAGCGCCACCCGGGACAAGAAAAATGAAACCAATTTAGCTCCCGATTAAGAAACAGAAACTGGAGATGAATCAAGTGCACTGGCTGGGCTGGGCGGCCATACATCACCTTCCACGGCGGGGGCAGCTGCAGCGGGCAGGGAAGGACTGCTCCTCTCCACCAAGGCTCCCAGGGCCATGGCTCAGTCATCAATTCACAGAGTCATGCTTAGCACCAGCTGGGCTCCACAGTCGGCTGTGTGCCCAGGGCAGCAGGACTGAGCTGTACTCAGAGGGCCTGAGGCCCTGGCAGCAGGCCTTCCTGCTCGCAAAGGGGTCCCTTTCCCGGCCAACCATACTTACTTCTCAATGTCGCTGTTCTTGCAGGTCTTCTGCATGGCCTCCTGCTTGCTGCTTTCACCATTGCTGGTGGATGGCATCTCTGCAGGGACACAAAAGTTCAACTCATACTCTGGCTAGGTGAGCAGCACAGTTGAGGGCTTGGGACTGAGACAGTCAACACCATCTAAAGATGTCCTCTGCCAACTTCAATCCTGCTAAATCTGGGTCAGGACTTACCATCACTGGCCCATTTGGAGAACTCAGGTGTGATGCGGGTGCTCGGGGGGCCGCCACTAGAGGAAAGGAAGGAGAGAAAACTGAGTGAGGCCTGCAGGTCAGCTAAGCCCTGCCTCCAGGGATCCTTCCAAAGGATGCCCACGCCTCTGCCCACACTTGCTTTAGGACTGCGCCCCGGAGTGCCTCTCTCTCCTTGGCTTCACCAGGCTCTTCTCCTGTGCAAGGGATGACATCGGCCTCCGTGTATCTGGCATGGTGGTCAAGGACAATAGATCCAAGGCTGCAGCAGGACAAAAGGGTTCTGAATCCTGTGGAGCACCCCTGACCCCAAAGCTGAGACTGGCTCCAGGAGTATGATTACGTTTTAGAGGCAGCAGCTACTTTTGCTATTGTTGGTCTGTCCCACTTTGCCCAAGGATACTGTGGTTTCCCGTACTCCAGAGTGTCGTCCCCATCCACATCCAGGTCAGCATCACTGTCTGGGTTCTCTTTGCCACTGCACATGACGAAGCCGGAGCCTGTGGGAAGCAAAGTGTAAGAAGGGCCAGAGGCCAAGAACTAGGGCCAAGGGTGCCCTTTCTGCTGCTCCCAGATAGCAATTAGGTTCGAGACTAGACAGAAATACATACAAGCAGACATTCAGGTACTTCTGTCTCCTTTCTCTGTATCCCTCTCTAACCTTTAAACATACTCATGTAGCTCCAGGTTGCCTCTGCTTCTAAACTGGCACGTTCACACACTATGTCAGGTCTTTAGAGGACACTGTGACAGGCCTCCTATACACCTGCCTTCCAGTTCCAGGAAGAGCAGAAAGAGGGTAGAGAAACTCAGGTCCAAAGGGTTACTCCCAGCTATTACCTGAGCCTCCCCGTCTCAATGTCCAGCCTGACCCATCAGGAGGAGAAAAGGCTGTTTAAGGCCAATCAGAGCCACAGAGTAGGACCCCCAGCCAACATTCTGATTTGGGCCACCAGGTCCTTTGCCAGCAAAAACACCAGGCAGCTGTTCAAATATTTGGTGTCTGAAGCCTGACATTAATTATTCATCTCCACCTCACACAGCCCAGATTCCTGGACAAGTGTAGTCAAAAAGGGATTAGAAGGGGACAGACAAGGAGGGTGGGCATGCACACCTGCCTCTCAGAGCAGTCACGAAGGCAACTAGCTGGGGCAGGGAGGCTAGGCCAGACAGGCTGCTGAGTCCCAGAGGGCATTTGTCCCAACCAAAGGCAGACTCTTGGCTAATGTGAAGGGTGAGCTACCAAGGCTTCAGCAAGCCCACTTCATATGCCAGGTGGCCTCTGACCCCAGAACCACATTTCCTGACAGGCCAAGGTCAGAGACGAAAGAGCTGTTCCCACATCTTTGTCCTTGTGGGTCTCACGTGACATCTTACTAGCCAGGTCAGCAGCTCTGCCAGGGACAAAGGAGAATGAAGGATTCTGCCCTAAAGGTTCAGAAGAGGAATCTTTTGTATCAAAGAGGAAGCATAGAGCTTTGCCCACTCTGCGATCTCAGAAATGTCTGCTTCCTGCCTCAGTCCACTCAACCACGGTCCAACTTTCTCCTGCTCCATAACCATCGAAAGTTGTCCACTGCACACCCAAGTCCAGGCGCCAGCCTGATCCCTCACTCCAAAACTATGTGTGCAGACACAGAGACTGCATGTCATGCTCTACACATATCTAACCATTTGCCTTCATCAGGTTTGCTTTATCAGGCTGTGCTTTCAGGAGTACCTCTTCCCTGACTCATCCCTTTTACCCTTCAGTCTATGCTGAGATTCATTCCATATATCCACCTCAGAGGCTGGTCAGTGCCTAGGCCCTACCTTCCTGACAGTCCTCATTTGGCACCTACCCAGAGGGACTGACACACTTGAGGCAGCAGGCAGGTCAGCAGCAGAGCCATTAAGCTGAGAAAACACTGAGTTACAGCTCTGTCTCCTATTCACAGCCAGGTGTCCTGACAAGCAATTCCCACCCCGCGGGTGAGTGGCACCTCTATAAACCCTCTGACAGTTTGGGAGACAAACTCCGCCATCAATCAGAATGTAGCTATCAGGTTCATTTACAGCCCACACCCCACAAGCCCCGCCCAACCCTGCCAGCCTCAGCTCCCAAGTTCAGTGGCGGCCTCACATTCCCTGCTCAGCCCAGCCTAGTTCTGCCTCATGGGTGGAAAAAATGAGAGCAAGCTTTGGTACCACCTGAGACCAATGTGGCTCCCTTGGCTGGACAGAGAAACCAAAGCTGCCTGGAAGCCTTACTGTCAAACAGCCCAGCCTGAAGCACTTTCTTCTTGCTGACAGAAATGACCTTTTGCCTCCTATATCCTTTCAACCTTTTGGAGGTCACCCAGTGTGGCCTGGTATGAAGTTTCAAGATCTGGTCCCCCATCCTAAAGGTGATCTGAGCGCTTATTCATACCTGTCCCTTCCTTGATGTCCATCCCAACTCTTGGATCATATGTACTGTACCAATCTGTTCCTCACCAGACTGCAAACATCTCACTCTCAGCATCAGGCACACCACACATGTCTTATAGACTCTGCGCCAGAAGGAAGGCCAGGCCTGGTTGGTTAGTGCCCAGAGAAACCTACCAAGAATCTTGCCTAGTTTAGCAGCAACCTTCCCCTCTTCTGATTGGGGAGGAAAGAAGGTGGGCACGATATATCTTGCTAGCTAAGATAAAAAGGCCTTTCGGCCTCTGGCCTGAGTAGTCCTCTACTCTGACGCTCATCCCATCCCCCACACTGAGACAGATGTGGAGAAACTCTCTCTATACCCACAGGTGTTCCACGCAGGCTGCCACCACCAATTTCACTCTGGTACTCGCCCCAACATGCTCCAACCTCCCTTCCCAGCACATTAAACTTTATTTTCTTAATGAAATGTCACTTGCTGACTTCTGGCAGAATCATAATAAAAAGAAACGGCCATAAAGCCGTTTTATGCAGAAAGCACCCCTGCCAGCTTGCCCCCCTCCTCAATCTTGGAGAGGAAGGCTCCACAGTCATTTTATGTTCTCAGCTGCTTGGAATATCCCAAGCCAGTACTCAGAGGCAAGATGGCACAGAGCTCCTTTCCAAGTCTTTGGCCCCTCTTCCCTGCAGCTCTGGGAGGAGCCAGGCAAGCTGCTGCTCCTGCTGCTGCTGTGCCGGGAACAACTTGGTCCTAGGACCTCCAAGACAGCTCCCGGTCACCAGGGAGGCCCTCTGCTGTGGTTCTGCTTCAGATGAAAAGGACAAAGTGGCTAGCAAACTAGGTCGATGGCCAACAGTGCCCAGCAGAGTTCCCTTCCCTTGAGTGAATGCTTGGAATGGAATGGGAGAGGGTTAAGTGCCGAAATGATATGTAAGTCTAAATTTTATGAAAATGACCTTTCTCCCATAAACTCATTTCTTCCTGGGCCACTGAGGGGGGAGGGAAATCAGTGTTAATTTAATCAATTGATCAAACGATCGATTGAGAAACTGGAGATGCCCGTTTACTGGGGGCAGTAACATCCTGGAACCTGAAACCACTGATTCCCTCACCTGCTGCTCCCAACCAAACCAGAGCCTGGGCAGAGTCAAGTCTCGGGGCCTCCTAGAGCCCAGTGCTCGCCTACAGGGAGGGCAGGGGCAGCAGCTTCCGGGGAGTTTTACACTGGAATTAGTTACAGATGCAGTTACGGTGTCTTGTGTAAACGCCATCGATTGGGGAGCTGACAGTCTGGGGAGCTGCGATGCGGGACAATCAATCGGCCTGCAGTGTCACCTGCCACCTCGCTGAACAGTTGACAATGCAATTATCCAGTGTGGAGGCAGGGAGTTGGCGTGTGTCAAACGCACTTAGCCACTTTCCGGGCCTTCTCGATAACGCGTTTCACTGCCTCACGTCAGGAGAGTCACACAGAGACAGACGCCGTTTAAACCATTGATACTTGCTCTTTCTGCCTGCACTCCCTCTGTTCTGGCCTAACAATTGTGTTCCAAAAGGTGATTAAATCCTGTCCACTGCCACAGGGGACAGAAGAAGCCTTGCTCCTCACCACACCCCTCCCAATAGGCAGCCATCAAAACTGAACATGGAGAGTCAGAAGGCAGCACCTTTACCTTCTGTTCCAAACCTGCTTCCAGTGGGACACTGTTCCAACATACGTCACCGACAAGACTAGGGAGCACAGTGGCAATCAGGGACATTTTTAGCAACCGGAGCTCCAATCTTGGTCCATGCTGGTAGATTACCAACTTTCACACTCTTGCCTCACAATCTGTTAAGTTCTGTCCACAGTTAGGGCAGCAGCCCTCCATTACCACTGTCGTAGCGCCCTCCCCTGCCTACGTTATCTTCCTCCTCATCACACACACAGACCAGGCAGCTCTAGCTGGTCTAGAACTCACTATGTAGACCAAGCTGGCCTCAAAGTTAGACACCTACCTGCCTCTGCCTCAGGAAATGTGGGGACTAAAAAAGTGCACCACTGTATCAGAATACTCCCTGTCTGACAGGGGCTTTGTGCTGCATTCCTTCACGGCTTCAGCCAGTGCTCAAAGACAAAGGTGCAGACAGAAACTTTCCATTCCATGAACATGACCACTTCCTGGAAAATGCCTCTTCTTGCCACATCACAGCCACCTTATTTAAAATCAATCTTTCCCATGTTCTTTATCCAGACTGACCCTTCTAGATGTACCAAGCTCTGGTTTCCCCAAATCCAGACAAGTGAATTATCACTGGCCACCAGCACACGGGAGGACTTACAGCCCAGCACCCACACCTCTTTCTAAGACACAGAGGAGGTAGGAAATGAGAGGAAAAAGAGAGCCCTGACTCATTGGTCACATGTCTCCTTGACTACGGAGGGCACAGTAAAGTTTCTCCTAAGGGTGCTTCCCTTATGGACTGTTTCTCTATCGTGGAGACAACTGCTATGCCTCCATTTGGCAGAGTACCTCAGAAAGGCATTTCCACCCTGACTGCTGGTTATCTTTAGGTAAAGCACTGGGCCTTGCGTACTCCACCAGCAGTTAGACCTCAGGTTTTATGCGTGAAACCAGTAGCTGAGATGCACAGCCCAAAGAGCGCTCCCCAACTTAGGCAGCAGGTAAATTACTCTCTAGAAGCCTTTATGTATTTCCTCAGTTTTGTTTTGTTTGTTTTTATTTCTTAATCTGTTTGTACTGGGAGGCAGAGGCAGGTGAAGCTCTGTTGAGTCTGAGGGCAGTGTGGTCTACACGGTGAGTTCCAGGCCAGCTGGGGCTACATGGTGAGATCTTGTCTCTAAATAAATTAAATAAATATCAATCTATTTGTTGATGGATGTCCCTTGATGTTCTCTTCCTTTGGTCCTGAGACATTAATTCCAAGCATTCTCAGGACTGAGACATCTGAACCTCTTTGTCATTTATCCTAAGCTCCCATGTGCACAGCCTGTTCTTCTACGCCAAGTGTCTTCACCAAGATTCTTGCTTGACCACTGCCTCCCACAGTAGATTACACTAAAGGCAGCTGATCTGACCCATGTAGGAAGCTTTGTCGAGGGACCCTAGTCTGGGAGGAGGGACAGGGGAAAGAAGGGATACAGGGACTTATCCCAGTTCTTCAATTCTTTCATATCTAACAAGGACAGCAATCTCTGTTCTGTCAGCACGCACAGTGCAGCTTAAACGGCCTCACTGTCCCCCTGCTCATCCTGCCTCTGCCTCCCTCTCTCTCTGAAGTCGGCCGGGCAGCTTCTTCAGCTGGCGTTATCACTCCCTCTAACCGGTCTTGGCAGGCAATCTAATTCCTCCTGAAAAGGTCACCGCCATTTTAACTGCCTTTCAATCACATTAAGCAGGAGCTGCCCAGCTTGCGGCCCGGCCCGCCCGGCGGGCGATCAATGCACTGCACCGACACCAGCAGCCTGGCAGGGCCACACCCAACCCCCCAAGAGTTGGGTCTATTGGTCCTGGCCAAGGAGGGTAGGCTGACAGATGGCCAGCTTTTGCAGAGGGGCTTCAGGGGCAGAGGCAGTCAGCATCAGCCAGGGCCTCTCTTTGATAGCCCCCTCCCACTGAGGAGGCTCAGCCTCCATCGCTCCACTCTGCATCGTGGCCCCTGCTGATCTCGCTGTAAAACAGCCTTTCAAGTCAGCCTGTCTTTTGACTGCACTAAGCTGTTTAAGAGGCGGCAGCAGCTTCTATCAGGAAAGCTGGAGCAATTCTCTGCAGATAAAGGCACCTCCGGCCCCATTCCCTCTTCAAGTCTCACTCTTATTCTCGCTCTCCAAATCGCTCAAAGAAAAGCCCTCTTTGAACTCTCCTCAGGAATTCTTGAAAGGAACAACCTCACAGTGTAAACACACCCGGAAAAATGATACCCACCCGAGGCCTAAGAGCTTTTCACACCCATCTGCTGGTGCATCCCCATGTAAAAACGCTTCCCTGCAGCAGCAGGCCCTGTGCAGCTTGACCCATTCAGGCACTCCAGGAGTGCCCAAGAGCTATCAGGTCCCATTCTGTGCCAAGAAACCTGAGCAACTGCCATTGCAACTGGTGTGTATAGCTGCACTGAGAGCAGAGCCAATCCAGAACAGCCTTCCAGAACTGACTCAGCAAGGACCACCTTCAACACTTGTAACACACACCCCAGCGCCTATGTCCAGGGCTGATGGGCTCTACTGTTCATTATTGCAAGGGTTCAGACCTGCTAGAGCCCAAGCACAGAACTGCTCTGTGCGATGACCACTAAGGCTGTCCGGCTCAGGGGGAAACACTTTGGTTTAGCCCTCCTGGCTTGTCTTAAGACCGGTGGGAAACACGGAAGAAGCCCAGAGGCACAAAGACCCATCTGCACTGGATGGCACTGAAGGGACCTGATCTCAGCATGAGCCCAGGTACTGTGGCTCTGAGGGGGCAAAGACTCTCTTCAAGACTGCTGTGAGATTCCCGGGGGAGCACGCTCTGTGGCACTCCCAAGGGTGTCGGCAGAAACAGGAGGCAGACGGGAGGCAGCCTGGCTCCTTAATGACCGCAAACAGAGAGCCGGAAGCCAAGCGGAAGCGACCTCTTTCCCTTTTCTGTGGCAGAGAGTTTGACGAAGCACACTGACCCTGGGTACCCAACCAATTCTTCTGTCTCATCTAGGGGGCCAACCCTTGTCTCAGGAACTAGGAAGGCAGCAGAGATGAGCAGGGTCCTGCAGACTCTTCTGCAGCAACTTGGGGGAGCCCAAGGGAAGCAGGGAGCAGCTGAGCCCAGGCCCCTCTTGCTTCAGGGCAGAGGGCGCCCTGGGAGAAGAGATGGGATCAGAACTAAAATTAGATTCACCAATGAAGCTCATGGGAGGTCAAATTTTGCCATAACTCACTCTCTCCTCTGTAACTGATTTCCCTGACATAGAGCTGAGGAGGAGGAGGAAAATCCAATGTGTTTGCCTGGAAGCCCTGAGGGCCCCGAGTGCTGGAGGTGTACAGCAGGTTGCTGGATTCTCATTTATCAGCCTTAAGAGGGATGGAGTGATAAATGCATAACCGTCCCTTTAATATTTTATGCAGGTGCTAACGCGGCTTGGCTGTCACCTTCAATGCATCACCCGAGGCTGAGAGCCCCCCTCGTCATTGCTAGCTTGCAGCCTCACAATTCCATTTCCCCACCCAAATACATCCACTTTAATATGCACATCACAGGCAGGCAGCACGGTCACAAAGCCCCACCAGTAGCAATTCCCACGTGGTGGAAATGACGACCAGCTACCAGCAGTAACCTGGTCACCACAGTGCCACTGCCCAAGTCCAGCTGCTTTATACCTCGGAAGCCACCTTCCAGGAGTGTGGTGGCCCGTATCCGCTTCTGCCCACACCATTCATACTCCTCGAAGCGGTTGCTGTTCTCATGCTCGATGTCCACGGCCTCATCCTCAGCCATGCAGGAGCCTTCCCTCTGTGAAGAGCAGAGCAAGATCATGCAGAGCCCAGGTCATGCCTACCTGCTCCCGAAGCCTGCAAGAAAGGCACAGCCCTAGCCCTTGCTTCGGGATGCCAAATGGGCTCCCTTGAAATACAACCAATATGGGAATCAAAGACCTGTGCCTCTTCCCCAAAATTTTCCACGGGAGCCCAATCAGGGAATGAGTGGAAATGAAAGCGAAGAGCAGAAGGGAAGAAGCTGCTGAGAGCACAGGGAGACCCCAAGAGCCCAGAGATCAGAAGCGTCAGCAGCAAGTGTCAGGGAAGGGAGGAGGGAGGGGGGTGGGCGGCCACAGCCCCTCTACCTTGGAAAGGCAATGCTCCACATGCCTACTCATCTCCTGCTCCGATCCTGCCAGGGGGCGGCTGCACAGGGGACATACCTGCCCTTCATCTTGCTTCCTCCGTTTCATTTTCCCAATCCGAGCTGCATGGAGAAACAGAAAATAAAGCGCAAAATAAGCTGATAGTCACTGTAGTTCTATAGCTCAGTGTCCCAGGGTTGCTGACATATCCTGTCCTGCTGCCAGCCATTACCCTTTTTACTCAGGGCCTCCTGCTCCTCAGGGGCCCAGGCTTGATCCTTGGTGGGCCAGGGAAGTGTCAACTCTTGGACCACAGATGCCTCAAGGGCAACCACCCTCCCCTAGCTGCAGTGCTCAATGAGTCCAGTAGGCGGAGATAGTCTCTATGGTGGTAGGCATGGTCCCCGAAGACCAAAGACTTACTCATTGGTGTTTGGAAATACAACCCTAAAGAACACTTTCTTGTTTAGAATCCCAGGCTATTTTAAGGCATGATTTGATTTACTATTTACTCACCCTTTAGAAACTTCCTTTGTTCCAGGGCCAGGTGCCCCAAAGTATGGCACCTAGCATACCTCTTAAGATCATGCCAAGAGCAGTATCTCTGATATCTCTTCTGATACCATTTTATAGGAAAAAAGAGACTGAGGCCCAGTTATAAAAGCATACAGTGTCTGGGTTAGATTTTGGGCAGCCAGGTCAGTGGACCCAGGGCCTTATAGTGCTTACCCAAACCTGCTCCATCACCTCTAATCAGTAGAGAGGGCTGGCAGGCCCCAGAGGCAGAGGCCTGCTTGCCATGCTGTCCCAAAGGGGGCTCAGTTCCAAAGTGCACACTGCAAGCCCACAGCACTGCTAATTAATGCTGAGAGATGCAATCATTTCTAATTAGCTCACTAATCCTTCTCTGCAGTCCTCCTGTCACTGAAGCAAGAAGGGGTCAAAGCAAGAGGTTCTCTCCCTTTTGCCCCTCCCAGAATGCAACAGTGGGGTAAGTGATGGCCACTTTGATACCACAGTAATGGCAAAAGGGTTAGGGAGCTGGTCAAGGAAGCAAAGGTTTTCTACTGAAGGGCCAGGAAGAACTTTCTTAGGTAGACTGACCCTGATGGGATATTCATGCATACACTTAGGGTGGGGAAACACAGGTGAGTTCGTATGTTACACGTTAAGAGTGTCTACTGTATGGACCTCATATAAAGAGGCTCATTTATATCTACATCTTGAAGCAAAGGTTGTCTTCCACATCTTAACAGGTAAAGACACCTTATCAAGGAACATGCCTAAGCACTCAACAAGTATCAAAAGCAAGACAAGAAACTAGGCCCCACTCTACAGCCTAGGAGGCTCCCTTATACCAAGAGCCCTCCTACCTAAGCCTTATCAGTGAGACTATCCCACGAGGGTTCCAGCCTCTCACCTGTTGAAGTAGGGAGTTTCTCTAACTGCAGAACAGTGGCCCTAGAAAGAGCCAAGACAAAGGGAAATTTACCAGCCCGTAAGACCTGCATGTGGAATTTCAGAACCTAGGTTGACAGTCTAATTCATCTCTCAATTCCCTGTGTCTCCACTACAGAGATGTACTATACTGTGGGCCTTCTGTACATATAAATCCAGATCCCTGCTTGCTTGAAATTTTAGGCTTAAGCAGTCTTGACACTGTAGAGCTACAGACAAAGAAAGCAAGCAGAACATAAGAAAGGCACTGGGCAAAGGCTCCTTGAAGTCTCTGGAAATGCAGTGTGGAGTGGCGTGCCTACAGGCTCACCAAGCCTGAAGGTACCAAAAACTGAATGAGGGCATTGTAGCCCAATGCCTGTGGATCCTAGAACTTGGGAGGCTAAGGTTGAAAAATTGTTCTAAGTTCCAGGCTAGCCTGGACTACATGGTGGGCCCTCACCTCAAAACCCAAATAGGACAAAAAGATCTTATCACTGAATAAAGAAATGATTGAACACAATACTGTCAGATGTTCTCTTTGCCCAGGACACCTAAGGCCAGCAGAGGAATCCTTGCAGCTCCAGAAAGCTATCCTGACGGGCTAGGCTTCACTTGGAAATTCCCAGGCAAGCAAGGCAGGTTTGGCTCTCTCCTTGCCATTCTTGTAAATCCTGAACAAGCTTCCTACAATGTGGTAGGGAGGTTAGTTCAGTCCTTGAAGCTGCCTCTGAGTCAAAGCATTTGACATGGCTGCAGCAGCAAAGATTTCAGGAATCAGGAAACTTTAATCACGGCTCAGCTACACCAACTCAGTGATATCAAACCAATGGCCTTCAACTACCACTGCCTCCATTTCCTTCTTTATAAAACACCTGTAGTATTTTCCTCTCGCAGGTGTGGCGAGAATGGCGCCAGCCCACAGTGAGTGCTCTTCTCTTTCTCCCACTGGGCTAAGCCTGGAGGTGGCAATCACCTGGTAAGGGCTGGGGATCACGGTCTTACTCACCAGCTGGCCCAGAGACCCTAAGCCCTTTACACTGAACCCCAACTTACACCACACCTCAGTCAGCACAAAGAGCGGAACCATTCAATTGTGTTCAGCAAACAGGAATGCTCCAGAGGTTTGAATCCAAAAGGGGGACCGCCAGGTAGTGCAAACACGGCCTGCTTTCAGAAAAGGCCTCTAAGAGCTGTCGAGCCCACGCTGATCACCTTTGTGAAATGTGGGCCGACTGATAACTCAAAGAGCCCTGGGACGAGTTAGTTCCTGTTGCCGTGGGAACTCCAGATCTCATTGCATTGTCAAGTCTCAGCAGAGAGGCTGCATTCACACTACTGGGCACTGATTAAAAACTAGAAGAAAAACATTCTCAGCGCCCTGCCGACTTGTATAGTGAGGTCCCAGCAGTCTGCAAATTCAAAGCTGAGCTCCCGAGTGGAATTGTGTAGCTCATTCCTCATTCTCCGACACTTATTGTCCCCCAGGGTTCTTTTCGGGCCTTTAGAGAGGCTTGGGCACGAGCTGAGTACCGTAACCCTCCATTAGACAGACGGGGAAACTGAGGGCGGCAGCCTTGGTTTGCACTTTCAGACGTTGTGACTGCCAAGTAGTCAGCTGGCCCGATGATGAAGAGACCCAGGCAAGCCAGGAGCTGCGGGCAGTGAAGGAGGGAGGAGGCCGGGGGTGGGGCGGAGGGAGGGGCCGGACCGGACTCACCATTCAATCGGGTTTGCCGGTTGGCTCGCACTCGCAGGAAGGTCTGGGAGAAAATCCCCGGCAGATGAAAAAACAGAGAACAGAGCGTCAGACGCGGCCTGGGATCCCGGCCCCTACCCTAGGCGCCGACCCTTACCCAGGTCCGCCCCGCCCCAAACAGCCCGTAAACAAACCTACTTCCTCCCTCCCGCCGGCCCCCCTGGTCCTCCGGCCGCTCCGGGCCCTCGGCATAGCCGCCGGGGGTGCTCTAACGGGACCCCGCGGCCGCCGCGCGGTGCCGCCCCAGCCCCAGCCTCCGGCGCTGTGGGCCCCGCGGCAGCCCGGCCGGCGAGGGCGGCGATGCGGGCGGATTCCCCCTGGCTGCCCGGCGGTGGCGGCACCTCAGCTCCCAGCAGCGGCGGCGGCCATGTTGGCCCTGATCACGTGATCCGTCGCCGTAACGCGCTGGAGGTGAAAGTTCACGGGGCTGGGGGGCGGGCAGACCCGGGCCGGGAAATTGCGGCTCGCCGTGGGGTAACTACCTGCTGCGGCCGCCCCCTCCAGCCCCTCCCACAGCCCCTAAGGACTCTGTGCCCCAGCCTGGGCGGCCCAGTGGTGCTTCCCGCCACGCCACGCTCCTTCGGTCCCCGAGGTCGGCTCGGGCTTCTGCTTTCAGCGCACGGGCCTAGGGCAGCACCTCCAAAAAAGTGCTTTTCTAGGGAGAAGGCATAGAATTCCAGGTCATCTGCAAGGCCTATCTCCACCAATGCCCAACAGGAAGATTTCCTCATGTCTCCAGCCCATCGCTGGGTAACCCAACATTTTATCTCCTGCAGGCCATTCCTGAAGCTACCATAGGCATCACGTGACCACCAGGCCAACAGGGACCCAGAATAGGCACCATCTTCCTGGGTTCTCAGTACCACATGATGCCCCTCCCCTCACACTGAATTTTCTGGATCTTGGATATCCACCTTTAAGTATTTCACTTTTCTTATCTGCACCTCTGGTCTCTCCTACACAACTTTAAGCTTTGCTTCTGTAAGATTACATCCATCTATCCTCATTTCCGCATGTATAACTTTGCATTGGGTGTGCTGATCACTCTCAGAGCTGAAGTTGGTATGAGCCATTTGGGCAAACCCAGAGCCCAGCATGTCTCCTAGCTGGGAAGATACTCCTCAGGATTTCCTCAGTGACTACCTTGTTTTCACAGCGCTTAGTTCAGATTAGCTCTTAAGTTGCAGGTGCTTCCCTGCTCATTTCTTGATCTCCAGTTTCTCTCCCTAAAAACCAATCCTCCACGCTTTCCACATGATCTTTCTGTTGTGCAAAATTAACGTGTTTCTTCTTTAAATCTTTCAGGGATTGACCACAGAGTCAGCAACCTGACTCACACCTGCCCTGCCCTGCCTTGCCTGCTTCTCTAGTCTGTTGTACCACACCTATTCCATCCTTTGACCCCCTGACAGCTTTGCAAAGCTACCTAGAGATCTTTTGAACACCCTGTGCTCTGGTTCAGACAGCTCCATGCTCTGTGAGAGCCACTGCTGTGCATCCGTCAGGACTCTGGCAAGGCTCCATTTTTTTTCCTACCCCATTACTGGGTTTGTTATCTCTGAGTTTTCTCAGTTCCTTAGCTTTCTTCTGATCATGTGTATTTTCACTATCTAAATGTTTCTTTTCTTAGAGGGCAGCTCATCTCTGTCTAGTCACCAAGCATAGGTCTGGCATGAAGGAGATATCAGTAGGACAGAGACAAGCCCTGGGCCAATAAAGAGCTGGGGGATTGCTGTGCTTTGAATATAGAATTATCCCCTAAAGGCCCCATGTTAAAGGCTTGATGTCTGTCTCAGTTCTGTCAGGGGTGGTAGAACCCGGAAGAGGTAAGGCTAGTGAGAAGTCTTCTACACTAGCACATACCCAAAGCAACAAGGCCAACCACAGACTAAAATCACGAGCCAAAATAAGCTGTTCACATCTAGCATAGGTTACAACAATGGAAATCTTGACTAACACAGGAACAATCTAGGATACAGGGACATAGAGATTCTGTTTCAAATTTTAACTTGTTTCTCAAGAGTTATATTATTAGAAAAGTCTGGAGACCATGAATTCTAGCTTGTACAGTTGCCATGATGGTAAAGTGACGTCATGGTTGAAGTGGGTTAGACACTCAGCAGGGGTTAAGTCAATAGGAATACAAACCAGAAACCAGGCCTAGTTCAGTGATTTGATTTTTTTTCCCCCAGTGTTGGGGACTGAACCAAAATGGGACCTCAATTATGCTAAGCAAGTGTTCCACTGCTGAGTCACACCTCTGTCACCGCTTATTATTTTAATTTCAAACAGGGTCTAGCTAGGTTGAATCTTGAACCTGAGCCCAACCTGGCTTCAGCTTGCAGTTTGTCCCACTGCAGCCTTCTGGGTAGCTGGGAATGCCCACTGATTTTAAAGTCCAGCATATTTGCCTGGCATGGCCCAGAAAGAACAGGATATGCCCAGCTAGTTTCCAGTTTCATGTCTTGCCAATTTCAACTTTCCAAAAACACATCCAGGGAGTGTTTTAGCTTTAATTCTGCGAGCATAGTTCTTTTCAATGAAACTGAACAGTAACAGGTCCCTCAATACACCATCCCATATTATTCCATTATGCTCTCTGCACACAGTATTGCCTTTATCTAGAATATCTTTTCTTTCTTGTTCACCAAGGGGAACTTCTACTCCTTTTCTGAAATCCAGGTCGGTCATTTCTCCCTCTGTGAGACTTGTTATGATTTTTGTTTCATTGTGTTTAGAAACTTATGTATTCCCTTTTCATCACATTTAAGCACAGCCACCGTGAAGGCAAAGACACTGGGCTGGGCAGGAGTAGTACCAGATAAATGTTTGAGCAAAGGAAGGCAAGGTCTTTGCTTTGGAGAAACTCCAAGGCTAGTCAGGTTCATTGTGATAGATTAAACGTGGCCACTGTTCTCTGCGGATTTTCTCCAGAACAGAATTTCCTCACCCCTTAATTAAGGGCTGACTTTGGGTCTTGCTTCACCCAGTAGAAAGTGACAGACATGATGCCGTGTAACTCCCAGATTCTGGTTTCCAGAAGCCTTGCAGCTTTGGCCGCTGTTTTAGTGGGACATGTCCTAGCATCTGCTAAAAACAGAAGGTGAGAGGCAGGCTGGAAATGTAGCTCAGTTGCTAGAGTGGTTGCCTAGCATGTGTGCGATTCTGGGTTCAATCCCCATTGTCCCTCTGTTTCAAAGAAAGGGGTGTGTGTAATATGGACAGGACAGGAACCAGGGACAGTATAACTGAACACGTGTGAGTTCTGAATGAGCAGCACAAGTGAGGGAATGGCTAGTCAACAGGACTCTATGTCCTACTGCAGAGACACTTCCACATCCATGTTTATTACTGCATTATTTACAGTAACAAAGAAATGGAACCAGCCTAGCTGTCCAACAACAAGAATGGATAATGAAGGGCTGGGTGTGTGTGTGGCTCAGCAGTTAAAAGGAATTGTTTTTATAGAGGATCCAAGTTCAGTTCCCAGCACCCACATGGTGGCTCACAACCATCCGTAACTCCAGTTTCAGGGGATCTGACTCTCCTCTGACCTCTGAGGACACCAGGCAGTCACATGGTGCACAAACATATATGAAGGCAAAACCACACATATACATAAAGGGAAAATGAAAATGTACTATATATACACTATTGAATTGTGTTTGTGTGTGTATAGGCCAAAAGTCAATGTTGAGTATGACTTCTAACGCTCCACTTTATTTTTTAAGATGGTCTCTCACAGACCTGAAAGTTCATCTCTGATTGCTGGCTGAAAAGCAAGACCTTGGAATCCTCCTGCCTCTGCCCCCGGCCATGGAGCTATAGGCACATGCCTGTGCTCTCTGTCTTCTTAAGGATGCTGGGGATCTGAACTCAGGTCCTCCTGTTTACATAGTAAACGTTTTACTCAGTGAGTTGTCTCCCCAGCCCTACACAATGAAATTTTATTCAGTTTGTAGAGAAAAATTAAATCATGAAACTTGCAGGCGAATCGGTGGATCCAGAAAGTATTATATTAAGTAAAATAACCCAGACTCAGAAAAACACTTCATGTTCTCTCTTACATGTGGATCTTAGCATATGTCCATATGTTATGTATAGTTTAAAAACTAGTAACAAGAAGGGAAAAGGAAGTGTTGAGAAGCTGAAGATGGCAACAGGACATGTGTGACATGCGGAAAGGGGGTATGGGCACAGGGTGGAAGGCCATGTAGGGAGGACCAGGGAGAAGGTAGGGGAGGAAAAGCAACAGAACACATTGTATGTGAAATGCCACCATGAAACCAAATAATACATATAATAACTTAAAATTTTTGAGAGAGAAAAAAGGGAAATATTAATTTGTGCTAAGCCGACAAGTTTTGGGGTGGCATGTTGTATCTAAGTTTATAATGGACACATATTGGAACAGGTGATCACGATATATGGTGACTGTGCCAAAACCTGTGACACACAGTGTCATGGGAAGAGGCAGATAATCTGGGAAGGCTTCTTGGAGGAGACAGTGTTTCAGCAGGATGTTGAGGGGCAAGTAGAAATTTGTGGGGTGAAAGAGCCCTGTCAAAAGTAGCTTGTCTAAAGAGAGGGAAGGAAGAGTATGTGTGTTCAGGGTGTGGGTAGCAGTAGTTCAGTAGGCTGAGGCCAAGGCATTGTGGAAGGGAATCTCACAAATGGCAGCTGGGAATACAACTTAGATCCAAATCACAGAATGCCTTGGTGCCATGTAGGGAGCTTGGACATTGGCTTATAAATTGCTTAATCTGATTTGTTATTTAAGAAGGTACTTGGAAATCTTTGAATGTGGGAGGCTGAGGCCAAAGGATTGCATTAAGTATGAGGTCTGAGTTATAAAATGAGATTCTGTACCAACACTTCCCCTGCCCCCCCCAAAAGAAACCTGAAATGTTAATACATAGTAGCACATAACTATAATACTAGCACTTGGAAGGCAGAGGCAGGAGATTCATCCTGAGTTTGGGACCAGACTGGGCAACATGGTGAGAACCTATCTCAAAATAGGAAAGGCTGCTTGGGATCTAGAAGGGGAACTCTCTGAGGGGTACCCAAATGGGCTCTAGAGGTTTCCACATCTCCCTAAATTGACTGCAAATAAATACCAGCTAGGAATGCGTGAGCACAGTCTTTTAGGCAGAGGCTCTCTTCAGATTCCACGGAGAATCAAACATTTTGAGGCCAGGAATGGGTCAGGGAGTTGAGCCAGTTTCTGTGTGGTGGTCATTTCCCCTCCTTAGCAGGTGCTGTGAGTTCAGGGTGGAGGGCTGGGCTCAGGGCAGGCCTCTCTGCCTATCTTTGGAAGGGAACTCTCTGGGACCGAGTCTGTCTCTTACACCAAAAGTCCCTAGAGTCAGGTCATGTTTCCACCTCCAGCCTGGTTGTCTGATCAGTGCAGTGTCTCAGGGGCTGACTGGGTATCTCTCTCAAAACAAGGTTCATGGGTCTGGAGAGATGGCTTAGCAGAGAAGAGCTCTTCCTGAGGACCCACATTTGGTTCCTAGCATCCATGTTGGACTTCTCACAACCACCACCTCTAACTACACCTACGGGAGGTTCAACACCTTTGGCCTCCTCCATGGGAACCTGTACTGATGTGCATGTACGCGCACACACACACACACACACACAGACACACACGCACGCCACAATTTTAAAACCAGTGTTCATGTATGCTGGATTTCTCCCCAGCCCTGGCATTTTGAGCTATACATTTTATTATTTTTTGTTTATTTGTTCATTTGTTTGTTTGTTTTTGAGACAGCCCTGGATGTCCTGGAACTCACTCTGTAGACCAGGCTGGCCTTTCAAGCCCTGGGATTAAAGGTGTGTGCCGCCACCACACAGCTTTATTTTTTTTTAAATTATTCCCTTTTTATGTGTATTGGTATTTTACCTGTATGTATGCATGAATATATGCATGTATGTATGTATATATGTATGTTCACCATGTATGTGGTGCCCACAGGGGCCAGGAGAGGATATCAGATCTTTTGGGACTGGGATTCTAGGCGGTTGGGAGCCCAGGGACCTCTGGAAAAGCAGCCAGTGCTCTTAACCACTGAGCCATCTCTCCAGCCCCTTGGTTTATGCATTTTTAAGCCCATACTGAGGAGATGCCAGTTCAGGCTGGGGGTCTAGCCTACTCTTAGACTTAGAAAATTGTGTTTTCCTTTTCTGAATGGTGTTAGGATAGACCCGCACTAGGCAGGTGCTCTATCGGTGAGTCACATTCCCAGCCTCTAGCTGGGCTTGGTGCTCCACTTTGGGAGTTTAGCATCCCAGTGCCGGGCTGTCCGCTGGGAAGACATCTCTAGTTCCAGCCAAAGTTGTCTGGCTGCCAGCAGGGACCCTGGCTGTACACCCGCTATCAGTCCCTGCCGTTCTACCCTTCCACAGCAGATCAGGGTTCTTTTCCCTTTGAGGCTGGTGTTCCCTGGGAGGACTGCTGCCATTTACACATATGGTCCTGGGGCAGGCTCTTGTTTTCTGCCACCTGAGCGGGTTCTCAAAAGCAGGGATCTCTCTTCCAGACCAAGGCTTCTGGAGGAAGAGCCTTCTCCTTTATCTCAGAGAAAGCCCATGTAGTTACATTGGTACCTTTGGGTTGCCTTCCTATTCTGATCTTTTAGGACATCAGACTTATTTCCTTCCTGTTTGGCTAAGACACCCACAGGCAATATATGCCTGCTTCTCTCCCTGGCCCCCCCCCCCATATTTGTCAGGTTTGGCGGGAACACATGCTTTTTTGGCACTAGCAATCTGGTTCTAGTGGTCAGAAATCTCCAGTGAACCTGAGTTATGCTTCCAGGCCCTTCACAAGACATGAATCTCCTAAGCTACTCCTTGATGGATAGGATGCTTCAGAGGTGCTCAGAACCCAGCAGAGCCCCAGAAAACTTGGCATCTCACCCTAAAATCCATCTGCTTAATAAGGCCCATTCCTGATGCCTGTGCATTCTAACTTGACTTGGGGGCACTGGATACAAAGGCGCCAAACACAGCTCCCGCCTCTTGAGGAGGAGTTAGCACCACACTTAGGCTTGACTCTCTCACTAGATGAGATTACTTCCGGCCTCCTGCCACACCTTCCTCACCTGGTATCTGTCTGAGTGGTGCAGGTCATCGGTAGCAGAAGAGTGTGGTGAAGCTGTTGGAGAGTCTCCTTCCCTCTTGATGGAAGCGGACAATAGGAGGGACTGAAAGAAGAAAAGGACACATGGCCCCAGGCCAAGTGAGACCCACCTTCGGTTGCCCAGGGGTTCCCAGTCCTCAGGGAGTTTTAAAAGCAAAACAGAGGAAGAGCACAGGGACAGAGGACTACTCTGAAAACTGGAAGTGACGCGGTCATACACAGAAGTCTGGTTGTGAGAGAGGATGGATGATCTCTCTATGTATAGACCCTCGCTTGTGTATTTTGTTTGAGACAGTGTCTCACTCTTAGCCCAGGCTGGCCTGGAACTCCCAGTGATCCTCCTATTATAGCCTCCCAATTGCTGAGGTTACAGGTATGGACCAGAATACCTGGCTAGACCCTTGCTTCTGCTAAGCTCTACCTCAGTGGGAGGGATTGCTGACCTACTCTCCGTAGACTGAACGAGACATGCTTTGTTCTTCCTTCAAAAGCAGATATCTGGGACCCACATGAAGGGTTGGGGGTAAAGCCACATACCTGCCACCTTGCCTGCCCCTAATACAGGCCGATGGCAGCCCCACTATGGAGACAGTAAATTAAATAGTATGTATGAGTTTCCAGCATGTTGCTGAGGATGTTCGCTGGGTCCATTTAGTCCTGCCCTGTGGTGATGACCCCAGCAGAAAACCCCAGCAAAACTAATCCCCCTCCGTCAATCCCGGATGGCCTCTTCTACATACGCCTACAGTTTAGATTAATAAACTGTCTGCTTTAAATTGTGTGAGAGCACCGCAATTCTAAATACCACATGGCATGTTCAGCCTAAGAGCCAGCTCTTGCCAAGGCCTGTTCAGCTGCAAATGGGGACTCAGGGGCTTGAAAATAATCTATTCCCCCTCCCTTCTGCAGCTTGCACAGCTCTGAGCCGGAAGCTCACAATTCTCTAGAAGTCCCCCCCAGCCTGGGAAAGCCATGCCAAATCGCCAGTGACAGCCCAAAGAAAGCAATTTGGGAAAGACAGAGCGGTCATTTATCCTTCATCTCTGACTGAACCTTAGGATGTGACCCGCATGCAGTGGCCAGGCTATACATTCCTTGGGCAAGGACCCCAGGAAGTGAGGGGGTCTGGTCCCCCAGCTGCTGCTTCTGTGCCAGGACACCCGGGAGCATCCACAGCTCAGGAGCCAAAGGAGGGAGGAGGCTGCAGAGGGCCTGGGGGATGGGGTTGCCTCCAAACGGGACTTCTTCACTGACCTAAGCCTCATGGAGGGCCTGGTGGGTGACAGCCCCAGCCAGAAAGATGTCAGGCCATGTTCTTCTCCTTTCTCCAGTCCCAAGAAAGGTGTTGAGAAAAGAGAACAGTGCGCCACAGTGTGTAGGGGCCCAACAGTAACAAAGCTTTTTCTCTGTCTCTCTCTCTAGGTTAGAAGCCCTGAGAGGCCTCAGCATTACACCTGGGGCATGCAGAATAAAAAAAGGTCACTGGCGCTTTTTAAACATGGACCAAAAAGCAGTAAAATGTGTTTTGAAAAAAAAAATCCTGGCATTAAATCATGACTTTTTGCCTGGCTCTTCGCCTCATTAAAAGTGGCCTTTTGGAAGGTAAAATTATCATTGTAAGCGATAAGATCTTTAAGAAAATAATTCACGGCTTCTTCACCCTTTAATATGATAGCCGCCATCGGCTAATTTTTTTCTTAATGGCAACGAGGCCATCAATCTTGTCTAAGGGCCCCTCGCCCTCTCCTCCTTCTCCCTCCCTCCCTCTCTCCCTTCGTCTCAGATTCTTGCTTCAACCTTCTGCTTCCTACCTCTTTTTCACATGACCTGCTTCCCTAAAGCTGAGGTCAAGGCCAAGGGGAAGCCAAAGACTGCTCAGCTTTGGGGCATTTATCTGGAAGTAGGTGAGCAGTGGTCCTTTTTTTTTTTTTTTCCCTGCATCTAACGATGCATGCCAATGTCCAAGCTTGCAGGAATATGTCCATGCTTAAGACTTCCTGGGTACACATTCTAACCTACGGGTCATATATGTGAGAGGTGAGTATGGATGAAGAGTGTGCCAGCAAGGGTTGGTCATTAGAACATAAGCCCCTCTGGTTCCCAGTGTCTCAGTCATACTCAGGTAGCGGCTGTGCTAGAATTGTATCATGACCTTCAGTTACTTCACCATCAAATATTGGAGTCTGGGCCAAGCAAGGCCTGTGTGGCTTCCTGCCTCCTCCATCTAGTCCACAGCTGCCTGATTTCTCCATCCCTTTCTCGTTCAGACCTTCGCCAGGGTGGAGACAAATCCCAGGCCAGGTTGGGATCTCTGTTCCTCCTTCCGATGTTAGCTGTGACTTAGCAAGTTTTGAATGAGGGTGAATAGTTTACCTTCTCCCCTTTTAAAAGCCTGAGGGATGGTTGGCCAAAGTCATGGAGGTGATATTTGTCACTGGCTCCTCTTCCCAAAATTACCCTCTCAGAGGTCACTGATCACTTTAGGCCTTTCAAATATACGGACCTCCTCATGCCCCTTTCCCTACTAGACTGCTAACTGCACAGATATTTTGAAACAGTTTTTTCTTAGGGAACTGGGAAGCATCCTCTCCTGTGACCCTCCTACTAACTTCCTCACTTTTTATTGATCAGGGGTCTCCGAGGGTTTTTTTTCCCTTGACATCTGTTCTTATCTTCCCCATACTCCAACTCACTGAAAAATTCGTTCCCCAAAGTTTAACACATACTTCTCACTTGACATGACACACATCAGGGGAGTAGCGTGGGGACTTCCAAGAAAGGGGCCAGCCTTATGCAGAGGGGCACCTCTTCCTCTCCAGGTCTCCATTCCCTCACAATCATCACCTCTGAGGAAACAGTACCACCTGTCAGGGGCCCAAGAGGAGACATTTGCCCTTCATCTTTCTCCATCTGATACATTCAAGGTTCTCTTACAATTTCCGTTCAGAGGGGCCAACTCTTTCCTCAGACAGACCCAGCACCGTCTCTGGTTCTCTCTCACATGTGCAAGCGTGTGCTCACACACTCACACACTCACACAGGGAGACTGAGGTGTGCGGGGGAGGACACACACACACACACTTGGCTTCTATTTGTACTAAATTTCTATACTTTCTTTTACTGCTTACAGCTCGCCTTCCTCCTTTAAGTCTCCCCAACCTTAGTGTCTGTGTTGCCCACAGCTCAGGCCACTTTTGACTCTCACCCCTCTCCTAGCCAGAAAAAGAGACCGTCAGGAAATTGTTTTATACAGATGGGTTCTGCACCCCTAGCCACACCCCAACACATCAAGTAGCCCTAGGCATCAGGCTGATGTCCAGACACTGAGGGCAGCCGAGTCCAAAGAGAGTGCCCTTTTCTCAGGAGAAGCCACATCCTGGTAGGCCTAGGTTGGAATGGGCAAGAGGGAAAACATAATTGGCCACCTACCTTGGGGGTGCCTGGAGCCATGGCATCCTTCAGAAGGGAATTTTTGCTGCCAAGAAAGAAGAGAACAAGATGACCATTCTACCTGGTGCCCGGCTCATGTGAAGGAGGGTAGCTTAGCAAGCTAAGCCCAAGAGAAGGCATTTGCAAGCGTGACACAGTCCATTCAGCCCAGCCTAGCGCCACCCAGTACACTCAACCCCTGTCCTAGGACCTAGCTCAGCTTCTACCAGGTGCCAAGGACCATCCTGGCCCCTGGGAGGGGACACAGACACCAGGCAGAGTATCAAAGAAAGGGGCTTTACCTAGAGTCAGCCCTGAAGGTTCTGTCTGTTCTGGAGGCTCCCTTCCCACACTCTCTGTTCCTAGCCTGCTCTTAGTTCCTATGGGACTGGGGTGATGGGCTGACATGACTCTTGTCAATTCTTCCTCCAACACGCTGCAAACTGTGTTAGGCTAGGAATGATCTTCCCCTGATTCAATTTGTCAGCCCCAGGCCCTCCGGCATCGGGTGGCAGGCAGGAGGGAGCTGGACCCTGAAATATGGTGGGCAGTTCAGAGCAGGCGGGGGCTGGGGTGGGAGGTGATGGATGGGTTGTGGGGGAGGCAAGGACTGTGTTTAATAACAAAATTGGTATGCAAGGCCACATCCCACGCTAAGCATGAGTGATCCAGAGCCACAGAGTATTACAAATCCCGCTAAACAGATGCTGACAATGGGACAAGACGTATCAAATCAGATCCACTTCAGAAACATTAATATCCCTGTTCCTGCCCCCTCCTGCCTGCCGCCCCCACCACACTGCTGCATCTGTGCTCACACACTGGTGTGTATGCATGCACAGACACATGCACACACACAAACACATGCACAGAAGCAGACATGGCCCATTTTTATGGGCTGTCCACACAGACACACATACGAAGCACACATGTAGACTACATCCGCAGACATGCAGCCAGAAAGCATGAAAGGACACAGACATAATACATGGGCCCGATATGGACTTAGTGAGTGTGTACACAAGGAACACCTGCAGATGTAATGCACTCAGGCACCCATTAGCCAAACAGAGAAATGCATGATGTGCAAGCAAAAGCTGAGGCAGAAATGGCTAAAGTACTGACTGTCAGTGGAATAAGGGGTACATGCACACCCAGGGAACGCTTGGCAGGGTCTGAATATACATACATGTCTATACATAAATACGTACATACATGCATACACACCTAACATACGAGAGACAAATGTCCCACCATTGAGCAACATTCTAAGCCCCTAGAGATAGTTTTGATTGATTTCTGATTGTTCAAACTGGGTGTGGAAAGGGGATTGCTACTGGCATCTAGTGGGTAGATGGTGTTTAACAACCTATACTATCCCAGACAGCCCCCTCTCAGAGAATTATCGGACCCAAAATGTCAATAGCGCTGAGGTGGAGAAGCCCTGGTCTCAAGGCACATACACAGACTATCATCCTTACCAACAGGAACACAGAGGCAGGCAGTCACACTCAGAGACGCAGACATGCATACAGATGCGCAAGGCCACAGGGTCACTCCCAGAGACATGGCCATAAAGACAAATTCACAACAGACTGGGTAAAGAGCTGCTCTCAGACACAAGTCCACATAACCGCATGCAGAGATGGAGAGGCCTATGAGCACCGACCACACTCAGACACATGCATCCCTACAGATGTGGGCACTTAAGGGATCACGGCCACACCCACACATGCACAGGACGGTGCAGAGGCCACCAGTCTCCACAGCAGGAGAAGGCCCACGCCTGGGTGTCAGAATGGAGCTGCCAGTCTGTCTACACAGCAGGAACAGCACAGAACAGAAGGGACTGCCAGTCAAGGTTCTGTTCCATTACAGTTCATAGTTAGCGGTCTATGCCTGGCCCTAACCAAGGCACTGGGCCTAAGGGGGGGAAGCCGAGCTGCCCTTGGAGAGAAACTGGCTTGTTAGCTCACAACTCGGATCACTTCTTACCCTCTTCCTTCACTCGGCGGACAAACGTGAACATCACTATTCTGGCTACAAAGTGAGCTATCTGCTACCCACACCTTCGCCATTCTTGACCCTGGACTGGCGCTCAGGCTATTACTTGTTGTGGCTGTATTACATGAGATCAGCAACTGAAGTCATGAAGATGCTATCATGCACCTACTGTATATGATGGAGGCAGGCCTTGTAAATGTAATTGCACTGAATTTCTACCGAACTTCACAACGTTGACTAACAGCCTAGGTGGCACCCCTGTGGCCACACAGTCCATGAGGGTTTGGAGTTTGAAGTTTGGTTTTGTTTTTAATGGCCGCCTCTCTAAAGTTATGTAGGACTTAGGCTCTAGTGCCAAACACTGAGTTTCTTTTCTTCTCTGCTTGCTGTGCAGCTTTGGGCAGGGGCTTGCTGATCCTGGACTCATCTCCTTGGCTGGTAGGTGGAATGGGGTCCCTCGGGGTCGGGATGTCCAGCCTGTGCCCTGGCAAGCCCATCTTTCCATCCTTCTTAGCAAAGCTCTTCTCTTTGCTTACAGGGAGCCAGCTCAGCCTCAGCTTCCCACCCTGGCTCTAAGCAATGCTCCCTCCTTCCCTTCCTTCTATCAACCCCTTTAACACCAATTTTTCTTGGTTTCTTGGAGAGCCTGAAAGCCTGGTGAGTGGCTTGCTTTGGAGGAGAGAGATCTAAGTCCTGAGCTGTAAGCAGCCTGGCTCTCGCCCAGCCCATCAGCTCTGCCTTCTTGTCCCCTCCCTGTTTCCACAGCCCGCCCCCAACAATTTCCTTCCTTGCTCAGTCACTCGCTGCCTAGTGATCCATGGGTTTTAAATTATAACTGGGACCCAGGAAACGCGTTCCTAAGTACAATATTCATGGGCTGGGCTGACACTTTTAATTAAGGTGATTTACACTGAATTATCCTTGGAAATAAAGAAATGGTGCACTGCCCGGGAATAAACCATCATCACCAGCCGCCTTTGTAAGTTACACTTCGTTTTAATCTATTTGGGGAATTGTTTATCTAGTTCATTACCCAACCAAACACCGAGGCCGGCCTTAAATAAGGCTTAAGCAGGGGTGGGGGCTGCCATCCCTACACCCCGCCTCTCCTTGAGAGCTACCCAGTCTCCCTTTAGTGCCCCTTTAAAGCACTTCCCAGAGAAGGCTGTTTCCCAGCCCAGAGGCCGGCTTTCATAGAGGATTTCTCTGAGTTCAGATCCCACCAGCCCCATTTTCAGCTCTGTGAATGTTCCATGCCCAAGGCTGTTTCTTCCTCATGGGTGGAAACTCCTTTTAGGGGACACAGAGAGGTCTCAGAGCCAGCTCTTTCATCTGCCCTGCTGTCTTCAGCCCTATCTAGCCCCTAGCTCAACACCATCTCAGAGGTACCCTGGCCTCAGCTCACCCAGAACCCTACCTGTTGCTTCCCTGCTCTGTGGACATCATCTCTACCACACTTCCAACCATCCAAGTCAGAGTGTCTTCTCCTAGTAAGTACGCTAGGGAGTTGCTTGGCCTCTCCTTCCTGCATCCTCTTAATTCCTTCTGCATCCTCCACTTCAGCCACAGTCCTAGGGCAGCCTGGACCCTTGATTTGCCTCCCTGCTTCTGCTCCCAGCCCACTCTTCAGACCAGTACATAATGTCTCACTAGCATGCAGGCTATCCTCTAGTGTGGGAGGCCCTTCTGACTCTGGGTTTGACCCAGTGTTACTCTCTTTGTTCTAGGGAGCCAAGTCCTTGGGTCTAAGGGAGCCCTTGTTAAGGTTCTAGGTGGGGAAAAACACAATCGGGTGAGGTAAAGGAGGGGTGTGGGTGTGACCTGGAAAAGGGTAGTGTTGAGCCAGTGAGAACTTTGACTGTTCTTCATGTGGGGACTTGGTTGTTCATGGTACCTGGGAATGCTCATCTCTGGGAAGGTGGTTCTTTCAGGGTGTGTGTTATGTGCATCCAGCTGTGCAGGAATGGGGTGTATGCGTGCATGCACACATGTGTGTCAAGCCTATGCTCATGAAAACCTTTGCTTAGAAGCTGGAAGGTCCCTACTTCTCTTGGAAGGGCCCAGGTGTGTAGAAATAGCCTCCATAAGACCTGCCCTAGGTTGCTGGGCACTTGGAGGCAGAAGAGCCCCACCTGGAAAGTTCCAGAAGTAGAACCACCTGGGAGGCTAGCCTGGCAGCAGCACCCACAGGCACAGGAAGGGGCAGAGAGGAGAAGGGAGGCAAAGGCAGGGTAATAAGATGAAAGGGGGAGAAGGTGGAGGAGCCAGCACAGGAAACAAAGGGAGGGGCTGAGAGGAGAAGGAGGAAGCCACAGGGCTGGAGAGCTGGGGAGGAGGACTCGGCCACAGGTCACAAATGGGGGAGTCCACAATTGGGCTCCCGCCTCCTGTGGGACTCAGTTTCCTCATCCGTAAACCGGTCCATCTGTCCAGGATGCTGACTGTGGGGAGAAGGAAGGTGGGTGGAGCTCAGGCGCTAAGGTGCTCCTGTCTTTCCCCAACTTCCTTTGCCCTTCCTTGGGCTCGTCCCACAGCCAGCACAGGGCCGGGGCAAGGGCAGCCAAGCTGGGGACCCTCCACCCACACCGCCCATCAGCCCGGAGGGGGCTGACACACTCCTTGGGAATTTATCACGCACCCAATTACAATGTTAATTGGCAAGTTCCTGAAATCAATTAATTCGCAAATTTTTTCCAATTAAAAATCCAGATAAATCACAAGGGCGGCGGCGGGGCTGGTCCAGCCCGCAGTCCGGTGGGCGCAGCGGCCGCGAGGAGGGGGCGCGCGTGGGGAGGGGGCGGCGGGCGCGGCTGCCCTTGAACGCCTTTGCCGGCCGGTCGGACTGTCAGCGCGCCGGGCGCGGCGGGGCCGAGACAGATAAAACCATCGACCCGTCGCCGCCAGCGCTTCGGCTTTATCGATCCGACGGGAATTTCACTTGCTGTGCAGATCCCGCTGTCCGGCTGTCAGACACCGGGTGGGGAGGAGGGCGTGCCAGGGGCGCAGGGCGTGCACGTGCTGAGGGCGGGCATGGGCATTGGGGGGTTCAGGGATAGGCCCGGACGTGAGCCGACAGCCGCGAGGTGTGGGTGCTCTGAGAAACCTGGACGATGAGGGATTTATGCAGGGTCACGAGCAGGGGTAGAACAAGAAAGGAATGAGAGATGCCCTGGGCAGTGCGGACCTGGGGAGGGGGAGCGTCGTCGCCGAGGAGGCAAAAAGAGCGGTTTCCCAGAGGGGGAGGCACACTGCCCAAATGGGCTCTGCAGGTCCCTGGGTTTTCTGTTCCTGGCTGAGGACCCCTTCGTTGGAAGCAAATTACCCAGAAATCCTGGGACAGCCTGCCGGATGTTTGTTTCACTCTCTGCCCCCGACAGGTCAATCCCAGGTGTGTGAGTGATGGGAGAAGGCCAGCACTGGTGTCAAGACTGCTTGGGCAGAAGTCTTATCTCTACCGCTTAGTTGGCAGCCTTAAGTGACTTAGGGAAGTCCCTTAACATGTCTGTGCCTCCGTCTCCTCATCTGTAAAATGGGAGTTAAATCTACAGACATACACCACCATTAGCAACAGGCCGGCCACCCATCTGAAAGTGGTCCCATGAGGTTGCATTGCCTAGTGACAGTATACGTTTGTATAAGTACGCTCTATGATGCTCACATGACAAAAAACAAAGTCTAAGGATGCATTTCTCAGAATGTATACCCGTCATTAAGCAATGCATCACCCACCTCAGAGCGAAGAATAAATAAAGCGCTTGTCAGATAGCGAGTGTCCCGAGAGGTTCCTTATTATTACCACAGTATAGCTTCTGCGGGGCTTTTAAAGTGCGACCACAGATTCTTTTCATGTTTTTGTCTTTTAAGAGTGAGAGCTTATAGAGCATATTTCTCCTCCCTTGAGTATAGGCTGGGCCGGACTGGAGAGGTGGGTCAGCCAATAAAGGCTAGGCTCACAATCAAAACTGTGAGTGTGTGCTGTGCTTGGTGATTCACTCGCCTCTTTCCTTCCCCCCTTGTCCCTCTCTCCATCCATTCCTTCCTGGCTCTTTTCCCTCTCTGCCTGCCTTTCTTCCTGTCTAGAGATAGGATCTCATTCTACAGCTCAGGCTCGACTCAAATCCCAGGTACTTCCGCTTCTGGAATTACAGGTGTGCACCACCACACTCAGCAATGACCTGGGGATAGAACAGTCTAGAGCAGAAGTGCTACTGTGCAGACTTTAGGGGAAGGCACAGGGGAACTTCCCTTGGTCTCTTTCTTGGAATGCTTGTGGGCAGTCAGCTGCCTCATTGGAGGGAAACTCAAGCAGCCTTTGGAGAGATGCTGAAACTGAGGTTTCCTGCTGACCGCTCATCAAAGTGAGCTATCCTGGAAGCATCCTGCAGTCCAGTCAGACATCAGAGGAATGTAACCTCAGGTGACACTTTCTAGCCTCAGGAGAGAACCAGAGCTAGTGGCCACAGCTACCCAAGATCACATAGCTAAGCTATGTTGTTCTGGAACTGGTGACCCATAGAAACAGACACATTTTTTTCAGTGCGTGTGTGTGCGCGCATGCGTGTGTGAAGAAAACTTTAAGTTGGTTATCTCCTTCCACCTTCACCTGGGTACTAGAGTGGAATTCAAGTCCTACAGCTTTTGTGGCAAAAGCCTTCACCTGCTGAACCTTCTCACTGGTCCTAATAAATGTCTTACGCCATTAAGTTTTGGGGTAATTTTTAACAGCCAGTAAGTGACTAGTACTTCCTTCAAAATCCCTCCCTCAGGAAGCCTTCCTCGCTCTGGGTGGGGCTTGGGCCTCACACAGCTCAGGTTCCTCCCAGGCAGTAGTCTCTAGCCTTGAGGGTTTGTGTCTCCTCACCTTCCTTCAATCCTTCCTCATTCCAGTTTCCCAGGGCAGAGGACATTTTGGGACCCCTGTGCCTTGCATTGGTCAGGTCTAATGACTTGAAATGAGCCACGGGTAGGAATGGAAGGCTGTCCTCTGCAGGGTCCGTCCTGGTTTTCCAGGATGGTTTAAGTCCCCTCTCTATCCCCTGTGCTGAGTACTGAGTACTGGAAGTGACAGTGAATGACTTCCAAGGGCTCAGGATGAAAAGGTGATTTGGGCTGAGATAGAGCTCAGTGGTAGAGAAAGGCTCCAAGTTTGATCTTTAGCTGCACCCTCTCACCTCTGTGTTCCATTTGTTGGTTAGAACATTTTGTTTTGGAGACCTAAGCTGCCATGTAAGAAGTCAAAGTACCCCAAGGCTACTGAGTGATGAGGAGGCCCAGGCCATGTAGAGAACCACATGCAAATGCTTTAGACCCTATCTGCAGGTCTAGCTGACAGCCAGCATCCATCACCAGACATGTGAGTGAAGGAGCTCTAGATGGTCCCGGCTCCCAGCTGAGCACCCAACATCTGGAGCAGGCGCAGCCAACCCTTCTGTGCCCTGCTGGAATTCCTGACCCCAAAGATTGTTCGAACAAAATGCAACAGCTGCTTCATACTGCTCAGATTTGAGGTAATTAGTTACTTCTCATTTGCCCTCTGGATGATCTGGCTCCTCCCCAAAGATCTGGAAAGGGTTCAGCCGGGTCCTCAGGCGAGGACAGAGGAGGGCTTCGGCGAGCTAGGGAGAGGACACATGAGTACCTTCCCAAGACTGCTACCTCTCAGTCCTTGAGGCTTATGGAGAAAGTGCTGCTTTTCCCCCTGAGTAACAGGGCTGGGCCAGACCTCTGATAGAGCTGCCAGGCCCTGGACCTGCTTTTTGCCCACCCCAAGGCCCCACATGGTAGTTCTGGGCCCCAGCTGGCCTCCCTCTTGTCCAGCTTCCCTTATTCTGAGGCTGGAGTCTGAGGATTCACTTTCCTCCATCTCCGAAATCCCTCCAAATAAAGTGAGAAACAGCACTGGAAACACAGAAAGGTACCAGGGGGCTCCGGCTTCTGCCCCTGAGGCTGACATGAGACCGAGCAGCTAGCAGGCGCGGCGGAACCCCCCAGCAGGCAGACTTCCTAGAGTGGCTTACCTGGCAGGCAGTTGGGCCAGCTGCTCCAGTTCCTGCTCCATATGCTCCTGCAACTCGCTGGGCCGCAACAGGACTTGGCAGATGGGGCAGATCGGGGCCTGACTGTCAAACAACGCTACTGCTTTCTTCTTACCTGGCCAGGGAAGGAGAACAGACACTATGAGCAGAGCTAGTCTCTAGAAGGAAATCCAGTGTCCCAGGCCTTCAGAGCAAGCTTCTGCTGCCTTTGAGGGGTTCTGGACCTAGAAGAGGGGTGAGAAACATGTTGACAGCTTCAGGGACCATGGCCGCAAATGATGTGTTCTCGGCTGACCGCCCCTCTTGGAAATCTACTGGGACACAATCAATGCTCTGTTCAGTCAAGCCTTGATCACTCCATTAACCCGTGTGTAATCATACCATCACCCAGAATGCTGTATGCCCCTTGTCTCTCTCTTCTTCTTGCTTTCATATTCTCCAGATTTGGAGAAGAGAGGGGAAAGGCAAGTTCACTCCTGCAGTCATTTAACAAACATTCCCTCATTTTTTCCCCTTCTAACCCAGTACTGGCAAGGCAATGAGGGGCCCCAGCATGGAATCGGGTTCTATCTTTAGCTCCTGCTCTCTTCATTCTGTGTGGTAGATGAGCTTGCTTGTCCTATGATTCTAACTCCCACCTCCTGTTGGCTGTGACTTGCCATCCCTCTGTGCCCCTATTATCCAATATCTAATGGACATCAATAACTGAATGTCTAAGAATTTAAATCTCAACAACTCAAACTGGAGGCCTTCTACCTTATAACTCCTTACAAACCTCTTACTCCTCCATCTCTCTGGTAGGACACCTTCACCCAGGGAGTCACCCGCTCTAGTCGCCTCAGCCTTACTGTGTGCTCATTCCTTGTCCTACTTCACATAGCCATCAAGTCTTGCCCATTCTGCTACTTTTATATCTGTTTTTTTAAAGATTTATTTATTTATTGTGTATACAATGTTGTCTGCATATACACCTGCACGCCAGAAGAGGGCGCCGGATCTCATTATATATGGTTGTGAGCCACCATGTGGTTGCTGGGAATTGAACTCAGGACCGCTGGAAGAACAGCCAGTGCTCTTAACCTCTGAGCCACCTCTCCAGCTCCCTATACCTGGTTTTTGTTTGTTTGTTTGTTTGTTTGTTTAAATTTATGAGCTGGGTGTGGTGTGCACACCTTTAATCCTAGCACTTGGGAGCCAAAGGCAGGCGGATGTATGAGTTCAAGGCTAGCCTGGTCTACAAAGTGAGTCTGAGGACAGCCAGGGCTACACAGAAAAACTGTCTCAAAGTAAAATAAAATTAAAATAATAAAAAAGCATTTATACATGCATGCGTGTATTTATGCATGAGTGTCTGAGTGTGGACATGTGTGTATCAGGGTACACATGTGGAGGCTGGGGGACAACTTTAGGAATTCCACCTGTTGAGGCAGGGTCTTTCTTCTTTTTAAAAGTTTTTACCCGTTCTTTATTATATTTTATTAAGTTTGTTATATGTATGCTGTTTTCACATGTATATATGTGCACCACATGCATGTCTAGTGCCCACAAAGGCAGGAAGAACACTGGATCCCCTGGAACTGGAGTTAGAAATAGTTTGTAGGGCTGGAGAGATGGCTCAGTGGTTAAGAGCACTGTCTGCTCTTCCAAAGGACCTGGGTTCAATTCCCAGCACCCACATGGCAGCTCACAACTGTCTGTAAGACCAGTTCCAGGGGATCTGACACCTTCACCCTAATGCACATGAAATAAAAATTAAATAAAATATAAAAATATAAAAAGAAATCGTTTGTAAGCTGTGTGGTGCTGGGAATTGAACCTGGATCTACAAGTGTTCTTAGCCTCTGGGCCATCTCTCTTGCCCCAAGTATCTCTCTTCTTGTTTCTGCTGCTGTGATGCATATTCCAGGCTGTCTGGCTCCCAAGATTCCAGGGCATTCTCTTGTCTCTCCTTCCCATTTTGCTGTAGGAATTCTGGTATCACAGCATTTGCCTTTTTACGTGTGTTCCAGGGACTGAACTTAGGTTCATTAGGCTTGTACAGCAAGAAGTTTTACCTGCTGAGGCATCTTCCTGGTCTCTCTTCTACACTCCTGAAATTCACATTCTCCCTATTGAGGCCTCATTACTTTAAGAAATCTTTTTTGAGATTTTATTCTTCAAAAAATTTTTTATTTGTATCATCGGTATTGGCCTCAGTGTATGTCTGCACTCTGTGTGCAGTTCCCACTGAGGCCAGAAGAGGGCATCAGATCCCCTGGAACTGGAATCACAGAGGGTTGTGTGCTTCCACGTGGGTGCTAGGGATGGAACTTTTCCTGCTGAGCTTTTCAGTCCCTCCAGTTCCCTGGAACCTCTCTAGTCCCAGTAGGTCTCCCTGCTTCTTCTGGGTAACCTCACAGGTCTCTTATCAATCTGATTCTGAGTTTCCTCCTTCTAGGATATCCTTCAAACTGAGTGTGATGGATCATGCCTGGAATCGCAGTGCTAACAAGGTCAAGGCAGGAGGATTGCTGTAAGGCTAAGGCCAACCTGGGCTACAAAATGAGTTCCAGGCCAGTGAAACCCTGTCTCAAAACAAACAAACAAACAAACAACAGCAACAATTCCCATGTCCCCATCCCCCCACAAAACCACCAATCAACCAACCAACCAACCAACCAACCAACCATTTCTTCAGTACTTGTGCTTGTGGAGGGCTGGCTGGAAGCTGGAACTCTCTTTCCCGGCTGTTTCTAATAGTGACCAGAATAAAGCATTCCAGGAAGAACACTTTGGGTTCTCGCTCATTCTCCTCTCGACTCCTGAGTCCCTTCTTTTCTCACCTCCAGTGCTCCCCAGGTTGCTTACAGGCATGGCGTTGAGGCTGTGACTGTAGGAAAACATTTGTGTGTGTGTGTGTGTGTGTGTGTGTGTAGTACTAGAGATAGGATCAGGGCTTTGTGTGTACCAGGCAAGTAGTCTTCCAGCAAACCACATCCCAGTAAAGACTTCCTTAGCTGGAGTATGTATGTTCTTCCTTGCTTGTCCCTCTGGTGCCTGGAGAGGGTCACAATCAGCTTTCAGACAGATAAAGACCATGTCAGTGATGACCAAGGTAGATAGGTGAGTAGGGTTGCCAGATTCGATGCAGAATGCCCAGTGAAATAGATAAACAATGAGTTCTTGAAAAATATAATTATGTCCCAAATATTGCAAAGGATATATTGTTACCAGAGCGTCTACAGTCAAGTTTACCTGTATGTCTGGTATTTTTATTTGCTAAATCTAGCAACCCTATGCCTGAGGGAAGGCCCAGGTCAGCCTGAGCATGAAAGGCTACCTCCCCTTGACACAGACTGAAGAAAATTAAGGCTCCCCAGATCCCTGGATTGAGTCATCTGCAGGCTCTAAGGGCAGAGCAATTGATTATGTGTGTTCTGGGGGGTGGGGTAAGAAAAGGGAGGCCTTAACCAAAGCCATGTACTTGAAACATCCTAGCCTTCACAGAGCTGGATATCAGGTGTGAAGGTTTCAAGTGTGCCACGATCGGGTAGGAGGGGCTCCAGCCTGTGCGACTAGGTCTTTAAAGTAGGGAAATGGTCTTTCTGTGTGTGGTTGGTCCCACTGTCTGCCACCTGCCTTGGGTGTTTAGGTGACAGCTAGAAGTTAGTGTTGAGTAAAAGAAGCAGATACGGCCCTATTCTAGGAGGGCTCTGGTCTCAGTTATGCCTCTCAGGCAACCTCAGAGGTGGGTGAGGCCCTAGGAATCCTCCAGGCTACTGTCTTCAACAGATGGGGAAATGGGGGCACAGATAGGATAGGGACTTTGAATTTGGCTTTTTGGTTTTGAGGCCTCATTTATTTATTCAACAAGCCCTTATAAAAGAGTTATTTCATTTTAGTATTATTCTAGGGAAAACTGGGGCTCTGAGATAAGTTAAAAAAAAAAAGTCTTGATCTCCAAGAAATCCCAAATTAGTGGTAAAGCCAAGAGAGAAAGCCAGGTAGTGTAGGTGAGACCTAGGAGGGGGACAGGGGCTCTGAGGGGCACTATGAGAGGGCTGGGCGGTCCCCGGGAAAAGGGATGGGTGCCCGTGGGAAGCAGAAAGGATGAGTAAGGTAGTTAAACAGGGCGCTGCCTGGGATCTGGGGTGTAAAGGGTGGGAGTGATGACAGAACAGGAGAGAGACCCCGACATGCGGGCAAAGTGTCAGGAGCTCAGCCCTTTTGTGGCTGGGACATCAAGTTCAGTCCTATGGGTTTTCTAGAGTCCGGATCCTGCTCTGCATCTTGGGTCAGAGGGTGGCATTCTCACACATTTGCTCTCATTCTCTTGCCTTGCTGACATGTGCTTTTCTAAATGTGGACCTTAGTTTCTTTGCTGAGGGCACTGGCCCTCTTTTTTGGCTTCCAGCTTTGGGAAGAGCCCTGCAGGAATGAGCTGGGGGTCAGCTTGTGGCCTATGCCCTCTATGTCACCTTTATTTCTCAGAGGTTCAAGTGGCAGGTGTCAGTGCAAGTCATGCACCCCCACCTCGCTTCCCCTCCCCCGCTGTGTTCCCTATAATTTTATATTGAGACCTGTGGTCATGACGTGGATTTTACTGCACTAACGACATGGCCTGCCCAGGTTTAATGACAAAATCCATACCCTGGCCCTGGGCCTGCTCCTCGTTTGCATAATTCCCAGAATACAGCTCCCTGAAGCTTTTGACCTGGACCATTACAGTGGCCATAAAATGAGCCATAAAACCACTGGGGATGGCCAAGAGGAGGGGTCCCATGGTCTTGCCGGGGTGGGAATGAAGCCTTTATCCCCTGACCTGTCCTAGGCTTAGGCAGAGTCAGCCCTTGGCACTTCCTTTCCATGGTTCCCAGAATCTGGGAGTCCATTTCAGGCTGTTGGGGAGTAAGGAGCCCTCGGGCAGGCATCCGACGCTTGTTTGTCTGACACAGGGCTCCCTTCTCCAACACTGTGGTTTGTGTCACAGGTCCTGGAGTCACCAGAGGCAGCCTGTCAAAGGACACGGGCTCGGTGAGTAGCCCTCACGCCAGCCCTTCACAGAACCTCTCAACAGCCAGGCCAGGCCTTTTGCCACAGGTGGGGTTTAGGTTTCCAGTCTGGCTTGCACCCTACCACTCCTGTAGAAGGACTAGCTTCCTGCGAGGTCAAGAGCCAGGCTGAGCACGGTGGGGAGCCGAGGGGATGGGGACAAGGACTGGGCTGAGCTGTCAGTGCTAAAGATGATGAATGTGGGAGGTGAGACGGGAGGCCCAGTGTTATCGGCAGTGGATGGCGGCGTGAGCGCTCCCCGCTTCTGCTAATCCCCGGGCGCTGCCTCAGCCCTTGCACTGATAACGAGGAAATGGGACTGACAACAATTTTTAGCTGAGAGATTCTTCACCAAAATGCCAGGCGGCCGGAGGTCTGACAGCGCCTGATTGAGTGTGTGAGTGTGTGGGGGGGAACGCCCGCCGCCCCCTCTCCACCCATGCAAAGATGGATCGCTCATTCCGCCTCCCGTCCACATTCATTACTGCCTCCCTCCCCACCACCCCTGCCACAGTCGGGGGTGGAGGGGGCTGCCATCTCTGCATCTCCGCTTGCCATTGGTATCTTCCAGGCAGGAGAAGGGCAGGGAGGGAAGCTGGCCCCCTGACCTCAGCCTCACACAGGGCAACTCTGCAGGGCCTGAGTCTATCGGGGCCTTACTGCGGAGGCCCCTTAGTTGTGTGACCGCTAGAGGGGTCCTGGCCCTTGATAAGCGGCTGGGCTAACTTTACCCCCAGACAGCATGGAACCCACTAAGAAGGGTGTTGATTAGGTTGAGAAAAGGTTAAACTAGGGCCTAACTCCTCCGGCCCAAGTAAGGGGGTGGGTGGGTGGGTGGGGGCTAGCTCAGCCCTCTGCTGCCCTCCTCTGTTGGAAATTCCTGCTCCTTCCCCATCTGGGAGGACTGGTGGAGCCTGTACATGAGGAGCTCATGGGGCCACACTGAGCCCTTAACCTTGTTGCCCCTCTGACTGGCCTGTTTGCTTTGTCACGGCTCTGTAGCCGAAGAGTTCCGATTCTTCCTTCCTATTTGTTCTAGCAGGAATTCCCATCTTCGCTCTGCAGGCCATGTAAGGCTTGGCTGGACAGGGAGTGGTTGGTCGAACCTGACATCTGAAGCTGAGGCAGGAGGAATAGAATTGGCATGCTCTAAATAGTGAGTTCCAGGCCAGCCTGACAGTGTGAGATCTTGTCTTTAAAAGTGTAGTTTGCCTGCTTAGGACAGGGAGCATTAGATGAGGGTACTCTAATGACAGATGACAACGAAGCAGGATCTCTTTTAGCCCAGGCTAGCTTCAAACTTACTGCATATTGAGGATGACCTTGAACTTTTGATCCTACTACCTCTATCTTTGGAATGCTGGGATCATAGGCAAACACCACCAAACTCAAGATGCCTTGTGCTGGGGAATCAAACTTGATCAGCCCCAGCCTGACACTGGGGCTTTTAAGACTGTGCACTCAGGCAAAAGTGTGTCCTGCCTTCCCTCTCCCCATTCCACCCTCCCAAGGAGGGCTTCCACTTCCTAGTGACCAAGACACAGAGCAGAACAGCAAGCAAAATCCTACAGAGTTGCCTCTTCCTAGCTGTGCTGAACCTGGGCCAGTCACTTGCTCATCCTGAGCTTAGCTTCTCCTTGTATGAAACAGGGATGATTTCTAACTCCTAGGACTTTTGTGGGGCTGTAATGAAATCAGAGCTGTGTGCAAGGGAGGGCTCAGTCACTGTCTTTTGGCTCAGGTTTGTTGTGCCCACATCTACCCTATACCAGCACCCAGCCTTCACCTGCCTTCCCACCGGGACAGACAGAGATCAGTGACCCTTCAGCAGGTGGCTGGCCTTGCCCTTCATGCCCCTGTGGAATTTCTCCTGTCCATCCACACTCATATACCTGCTTATTGGCTTACCTATCAGGTTTTTATAGGAGGGCAATGAGTTCAGTTTGGGATGTATTTACTTGCAGGAACTGGGGAAATGCTGAATGATAGGTCTGGAGGACTCACAGTTAAGACCTGAAGCTCATCACTGTGGGCTCCGTGCCTAGAACCTGGTCTGGCCTATCAACGAGGAGACACTATCACGTGAAAGGATGAAGAGCAGTGAGATCATCTATGGGCGCCCACAGTAAGAGGAGTCTGGAACAGAGCCTCAGCTAACTCTACAGGTGAAGGATGCTTAAGTCATCAGGGTTCTGGAAGGAATGGTAGAGGAGGAACGAGAACAAGGAATGTGAAAAGAAGTTCCACAGAGCAAGGGATGCCATCCTTGCAGTGAAATGTGCTAAGAGGCCAAGACATCAGCCAGGAATGGTCCCAGCCACTCATCTTACCCAGAGCACACCACCTCCCTCTCTCTTCACCCATCCATCATGGACCCAAGCCACCTAATCACTGGTCCCCTCTGCTCCTCCCACTCACCCCTTCTTCCTTCTCTTCTTCCTAGAAACCCTTTGATCGGTGCCTCTGTTGAGTATGGGACATGAAGAGTTAATGTGCTGACAGACGGCATTTTTTACCTTCAGTCAATATGAACAAGGCCCCAAGACTATGATTCCAAACATCTGGATTTCATCAATATGTGATCTGTCATCGTATATTGGCATCCCCCAGTCCCTGCGCCAGAGGAATGCGGCTGGTTTTATTAATACGTCAAATACATTATCCGTGTAATACACTTGTCTGGCTGGGGCCTCCCGCTGGGGCGGGGCGGCGGATTTGAATGTATGATGAATCAGTTTGCATTACATGTTCGTAAGTCATCATTTGTCAGGATTAATAGGCATCCCTGGTCGAGGAGGTGGGGGTAGGGCAGGCAGCTATGTGTATTTAGCAGTGGCCCATACTCATCTGCAGGTGCCCAAGGGTGCCCTGAAGCAGCTGTGCACCCACTTACCCAGACCCCAGGGTAGCAGCTGGCACTCGAAAGACAGAGGTGACATTTTCAGCTGCCCTGGTGTCACTTGGAACCAAATAAGCCTATTTGTCTCTGCTTTGGGCTTGCCAAACAACCACAAAGATGTAGCAAGGGCCGTTGCCACAAGCCAGCTCTCTCTCACTCATCCCGTAGGGCTCAGCCTAGAAGGCTTTCTCCCTTCCCTGACTCCCCCAGACCACATCCGGTGCCTCCTCTGCACCCCCAGAGCCTCTTGTGCTGCTACTTTCACAGTACACGGTACCATCTTCAGAATGTGACTTTCTTGAGGGCAAAAAAATTCAACATGTCCACCGCTACAGCCTCGGCATCTAACAGGGCAGAGCGCCAAGTAATAGCAATAGTGAGAGAACAAATCAATACATATTCCCGAATTAACAAATAAAGGATTACTGACCGTGCCAAATCCCCACAGATACAGGCATTACCCTGGAGACCAGGGCTTTCTCTGACTCTAGTCTAGTGTGGTCATGCTTTTATTCATGTTCTTCCTTATCTAGTCCTCCTCTTTCCCCAAGGGCTTCCACACATCCCTCTGCACAGTGTCAGGTCAGGTTCCACACATGTGAAGTATTTACCTGGGTTGAAACCACAAGAATGACAATTCAAGCTCATGTACCCTTGCTCACTTCCTCCTTCCTCTTTTCTGCTTGCAGAAGCTTGGATTGGTATTCACTACCCATTCTGTGTGGTCTCCTTTGAGCTCCAGACACAGGAGCCTGGTTGGTGTCCTGACTCGCATTGAGATGGATGCAAGTAACTGTCTTTAGCAATACAGGGCTGTGTGTGTGTTTGCGTGCGCCAGGCTAAACTCCTGGGTGGCCAAACTGCAGGGCTGACAGGTGGAGGGCAGCCTGTGGAAAGGTTTAGGCTCAAGCTGGAGCTAAGGGCTCAGGGCCAAAGCACAATTAAACTCACCAAGTTCTGGTCACGGAACCATGAAACTTTGGTTCCATGAGCCTTTGCTAATCTGCTGGGGGCTGGTGGTGTTCAGGGGCCGCAGCTGTTTCCTACTCCTGACCATGGCTATTCAGATCATAACCATGGCTCCTCTCCTTCTGCAGAACTACAATTCGCTTTCCCTACTCCTCTAGCTAATACCTTCTAGATAGTTCCTGTGTTCACATGGCGCATCGGTGCTTGGGGCAGGTGGAGCCTCCCAAGTGGTCCCCAGGATTAGGCTCTGGAAACTGCAGTAAAAGGCAGGATTCAGAAAATCCACCTATGAACAACACACACCCCTAAGCACACATTCAAGTGCAGCTTGAGCATCCCTGAGCATTTTTCCCAGCATGTGGACCACTGCCTGCCTTGTCATACAGCCCCAATGCTAAGACCGTACTGTTTCGAGAAAAAGACTTCAAGTATGCTTTACCCACTGCTGGCTCTGGCTACGGGCTTATAAAAATAAAATGGAGCCTCCGCAGCTGCGGGCTATAAATCCTGAATGGCTGAGGGAGGCAGTGTTACCTGCGTTCTAGGCAGATGGGTGGAGCGCCGGGCAATGATGACAAGTGCCTGTTGGTCTGGACCCACAGTGGGCCAGATGCTTTGCCTCAGGCATTGCCTGTTGGCCCAGCCCAGGCTGGCTGCTTCTCTCAGACACGTGCAGTCAAAGAGGCCTCTAGAGCCCTAGGGAGAAAGCAAGGACTTGCTCAGGGGAGGGAGGTAGAGGAAGAGAGGGCCCCGGGTGTGGGGTGTGGGGGAGGGAACAAGGCAGCCACGCGCTCTGCTAAGGCTAAGGGGAGCCCTCGCATCTGGAGATCAATTAGCATCAATTACTGACTTCATTTAATTGTCGTCCAAGATGAATTTGTCATTTTTAGCTGGGAATTAATGGGAGACCTTCACCTCTCCCTGGCAGCAGCAGAGGCACCCAACAACGGTCACCTCAGCCTTCTAGCAGCTCAGCATCCAACTTAGGGCAGGGGCAGGCAGCTAGCGGGTCTTCTGTTTCTGGGCAAGCTCTAGCCTAGTCTGCTAGAGCCCAGGGCCAAGGTGGAGGCCGTAGGTAGCCGTCTTTCGCTGCCTCTGGCTTCAGCTAGAAATTAATTTGCTGGGCTGAGCATGTTTACTTTTTCCCAGCAAAGGCGAGTCGGTAAACAGCAGCCCGGCGGCTGAAATTGAATTGATAACTGCATCAACGTGCCAGATAACGCCTAAAATAATACGCCGATAAGGAAATTCGATTTGATTTGCTGCTTCGCATCAGATTGGCCCCATCTGTAGCTGCCTGTAATCATTTTCAATTGCGTTGGGAAACCTTATTTGTCCTTAAATATTTCTGTCATTTTTCATTGCTGGCGACAGGTCCTTAGGCAGGTGGCAGGGACGCAACTGCTTCTGTGGGCGCAGGGCGGTGGCCCCGAGGAGGAGGGGTGGTGGACTAGGAGGAAAAGGAGGCAGGGAGCGGGCAGCCGGGTGGTGACAGCTGTTCCTCCAATCAATCAGGCTGTCGACAGGAAGGGACGACTGGCTGGCAGAAATTGAGTTTGCCTCACAGGGGACGATTGAGCAAATTAATAGCCCATTAGCCAAGCAGTGACCTGAGAAATGAAGGTGCAAGGGTTCCTGCTCACTCAGGCCGGCTGGGGTGGGGCAGGGCAGGGGAAGGGTCCGGGGAGGGGACGGCCAGGGAGGGAGTGTGTGAGGAGGAGAGATGGAGGGATGGGTGAGATGGAGAACGTGTGTGGAGGGGGGAGGGGAGGGGAGGTTGGATGGAGAGATGATGATGCAGGAGGAGAACATCAAGACTGGAGGTTCAGAGAGTCTACCCTCAATTCCGGAGACTCCCTTTGCTTTCTCTTCTCAGGGTTCCGGAACACTGGCTAGTCCGGGAATCACCACTCTCTTGCAGACCTCCCCAGGGCAGACTTTTCCTCTCCTGCCTCCATGTTCTTGGGCCAGGAGGTGGGGCCAGTGTCTAGCAGGCCTCGCTTCACCCTGTGGGCTCTTGCAGGTCAAGTGCCACTCCCCACTGTCACAGAGGGCTCTGACCTGTACCTAAGACCATCATCAGTGCCTCCATTGTTTTCCTTCCTCCTGAAGGAGCTTGTCAACAATTGAAAGCACCAGGTGATAGGACTCCCAGCCTCACAGCCCTCTGGTGGCCTCATCGCCATCATGCTTTCTTCTCCTTCTAGCTGTCTCCATCTCCCACCACTATGGACATTCGCCTGGACCCCACAATGCATCATGTCAATACCCTCTGGCTAACATACTCAACTTCTTTACTCCCTCTATCTTCCTCATTGTCTGATTGCCCTCCTGTTGGTCTCAGACATATGGACAGCCAAGCGCAGCTGGGGAAATCACAAAACCATGTAGATATGTGCCAATAAAGATTCTGTTTCCACTCTCAGCACCACTAAACAATCCATTTACACCCTTTGTCAGCTGTCTCCCCTTCCCCACAGAGACAATTCCATAATATTTTACCACTTTGAGCCCCATCTCCTTCTGCTTCCCCTTCCTGTGTCTTTGCTTCCCACTAGAATCCGGAATCAGGAGTTCTTGGGCGTGGATTCCTTTAACCATCTCAACTCTAATCCTCCTTTCCTTTTCAGCTTCCTGTTTCATCCTCTTGGGGCTCAGAATCTCACGCCTGAGATGCCCTCTCCTCTGCACCCTTTGCTCCCCCCCAGAAGCACGACTTACATTCCCAGTAGCTCCCTTGGTATGGTCACATCAACAACCCACCTGTCCTCTTACAATGAGTATCCTTTCCTTACCACCCCATCTCACCACAGACACTTCAAAGACTTGCTTGCTGTTTACCCACTATTTCCTACTTGCCTCTTTGTGTGTTTGTGTGTGCGCGTGCATGCACACAAGTGCACATGAATGTCAGAGGTCAACCTCAGGTGTCATTCCTCAGGAGCCAATCACCTTGGGGTTTTTGTTTGTTTGGAGATAGAGTCTCACTCACTATGGAGCCTTGGCTTGCTGGTACTCCTATTGACTAGGCTGGCCTCGAACTCAGGGCTGCTTGCTAGGATTAAAGGTGTGTATCATGTGCACCACCAGGCCCAGCTCTCCCCCTTGTTTCTTGAGACAGGTGAGGATAGGTTGGCTTGCCACCAAGTCCTAGAGATCTACTTGTCTCTGCCTGCTCAGTGCTGGGGGTACAAGCATGCACTACCACATCCCACCTTCTTATTGTTGTCTGAGACAAGGTTTCTCGGTGTATCTTGGCTGTCCTGGACTCACTCTGTAGAACAGGCTGGCCTCGAACTCACAGAGATCCTCCTGCCTCTGCCTCCCATAGTGCTAGGATTACAAGCATGAGCCACCATACCCGACTCTTGGCATTCTGATTTCTTAATGTAGGTTCTAAGGGTGTACTCAGACTTAACTGATTGAGCTGTCTCCTCAGGTTCCCTACCCAATTCTTAACTCACTACATCAATTTCCATCCCTACCATTCTATGGAAACTGTTCTCAATCATCTGTCAATTATAATGGATACTCTAGGTAACAGATGTTAATTCAGTAAACACAGAGTCTTGCATACATTAGATACTTTACACAGATCTTGCAGTACAACAGCCATGTCCTAAAATGGAACATGGAGTTTAAAGAGAGAACAGATACAATCAAATACCCAAGAATCCTAAAAGAGCAATTGTGCCAAAGAGAGGTAAACAGTTCTATGGAGCCAATAATGTGGACATTTCTCTTGGTCAGGGAAGTCCACGTCAGTGTCCCTGAGGGACAACTCTGAGATGCACTAGCTGAGGAGGAGTTTACGAGGCCGGGGGGGGGGCAGCAATAATACCACATGCTTGTTTTGCACCCAGCACTGTGTAACGCACCCCTGTCCTGCGGATGAGAAGACAGGGGCATACAAAGTTCTGTAACCTGTCCCTGCTTACAAGGTGAGTGGCTGTGTTAGCTCTTCAATCCGGGCAATGCAGCTCCAGAGTCTGTGCTCTCCACAACTCTACTGCCCTGGCACTCCCTGGTGTCCTCGTCTTCATTCACGTCTCCCCCCATGCTTGCTGAGTCCCTCCTCTGGTACCACCCTCCCCAGTTCCTACCTCAGATCCTCCACTTACAGGTCCCACAGGCTCTTCAAACTCAGCATGCCTGGGATAGGTGCATCTTTCTCTAGCTCTGATTTCTCTGTTCCAGCACGTACCACCATCCACTGCCCTGCCTGAAGACACACTCTTAATGCTTAATCTTTCTTCAGGCTCCTGCACCGAGTAGATCACCTTCTTAGCTGTTTTATCCTGTAAGGACCCAGCACAGCATCTCTTTGCTGTCATCATCCTGTCCAGACGCTACCACTGTATCTTTGCTGTTAAGTCTGGCTATCCCATCGCTACCTCTGCAGAGAGAAGGAGCTTCCTAAAACACAACTCAGGTCCCATCATCCAACCACTATGATACTTTCCTGCCTCCATAGCCCACAGCGTAAGCTCAGAACTTGTTTTTTTCTAAGTCCCTCTGCAACCTCACATCCCCTCCAGCAACACTGTGTGCTATGGGCGGGCAAGAGTTAGCTCTTCCCATAATTCTCACTGCCAACAAAACCCATGACACTTCTCTCTCCATGGGCAACTCTAACCCTTGTCCTGTAAGAAACACCCTCCAATGACACTGCTTCTTGGAAGGCCTCCCCGATACTCATTCTCTTTCTTTTCTTTTGAGTTAGGGTCTCGCTGTGGATCTCTGGCTGTCCTGGAACTCACTCTGTAGACCAGGCTAGCCTGAAACTCACAGAGATCTGCCTGCCTCTGCCTTCTGAGCGCTGAGATCAAAAGCGTGTGCCACCATGTCTGGCTTTACTCATTCTCTTCCTCATGCCATGCCCATCACCTCCCTTTTGTACATATGTTGAACTGCAGTTCTGTGTTTATCTCCTTCCCTTCCTTGTTCTGAGCTCCATGAGAGTGTCAGGTGTCTGATTCATCTGGCATATTCAGGACCTGGCCTAGGGTTTGGTATACAACAGGTATCAAGAAATGTTGAGTAATCCAATGACCAAGGGAGGGTATGAAGGGCAGAAGGTGAGTCTACAGAAAGAGAGGAATGAGGGCAAGAGAGGAGGGACCAGGTGAAGGAAGGCCACCTGGGGTCATGCTGAGGCCTTCTTTTGCTTACATGAAGCTTGTTTATAGTCAAGAAAAGTGAAATGTCCCAAGGGGTTCAAAAAATGGAGGCTCTCAAAGGACAGAACCTCCATAATTGTTCTGGCCTCTAAATCAAATGTTCGTAGACCTAATGGACACTGGACAGTGGACAGTGGCTCCATGACCACAGCCAGAGAGTAAAGCTCACGGCGGGAAACATGGACAGGCAGATGCGCGTATCAGAACAAATATCCCACATGTCCCTGGCAACCTCCCCCATCACAGAACCTTCTCCAGGCCTGTGCACTGGCCCACCACCCCACCCGGAACCCCTGGGCTGCGCTCTCGCTCAGCAATTTCCCTACCAAGAAAGCTCTAAGGGTTTCAATTACCGGCGCGTGGGATTTAGTGCCCTGGGCTTCTCTGACTGGAGGAGATTTATTTGAAGGTTTAGTGTCGTGGAGAATTCACGTCTTCACTCCCAGGAGCCCAGCTTCCGTCCCAAGCCCCTAAATCAGGAACCAAGATGGGCTATTGTCACTTACCGCATTAGCCTCGTTAGCGGACCAGGAGGGGTGATTAATAGCGATGCACACACAGCCATCCTGCTCATTGCTGCTCTTGCTGCTACTCCTGACCTGGGAGGGGGCGGGGAGAGGCTAAGCCTTCTCCAGGATGACAACCCTGTCCCCAGAACCAGGCAGGGAAGTCCACACCAACCTTCTAGACCTGGGGTTGGGGCAGTTTCAGGTTAGCAAGCCCCAGCCTTTGAAGCCTGACTGTTGGGGTGGGGGGCAGGGGAGATAGCATAGAGGTAGGAGCTGGATAGGAGTGTTTGTTTCATTTCCCACACACTCTTTGAGTGGCATTATGGGTCAGGGACAATCTAAGAACTGAAGATAATGTACCAGGGGAGACCAACAGGGCCCTGAAGAGGCTCTACATCAGTGTAAGGGAGGAAAAGAGGTTCACATCAGGAGGTCAGGGTGGCAGAGAGAGAAACCGAAGTGCTGGAGAAGTGTGAATGGGTGAGGGTATAGAGCAGGAAAAATGGGTATCAGACACAGGATTTTAAGGGTGAGCAGGAGAGAGGAGACAGGAAGCTATGTTAGGGAGCTTTGTGTGGGATGGGATGCCGGAAGGACACAGACTATTGTGTGTGAAGGACGTGAGGTGAGGGGCGTGGCTGGGAGAAGGGTACAGCATGAGTTTGGAATCAGGCTAACCTGGGCTTTCAGTTCTGGCTACTTCATACGTCTGTATTTCTTCACTCAACAAATTGTTACTGAGCATCAAGCAGCTTTTATATGCCCATACCTCATTTTTCTTGGCTACAGATCGGAGATAATAATGATATTGCCTAAGAAGAGGGTGTGATTTATGGGAGCAGAGTTCGGGGCAGAGGCGCCCTAGCACGGCCGTACCAATGCAGGTCAAGAAACGGTAGCTGTGGAGCTGGGGCTCATCTGTCAGTCTGGGTTTCGTGTCTCTTTTCTTGTCTCTTTTCCCCTCCCTTTCTCAATCACACTTGAACCACAGTATTAATTATTAGAACCAATTGACTGTTTAGACTCTGATGTTTTAACTAATCACCACTAATGGCAAGCAGTGTGGGCAATCACATTCATTTACTTCCCAGGCAAACCTCTTTACACAGCGGAAAGAGGCTAGAGGGAGGGGATCCAGCAATAGCTTGGGATTTGGAAATGACAGGGCTAGTCTCGGCTGCCCAGAAATAAGTCTTTTCCCTGACAGCCCCGGTGATCCAGGTCCCCTGGGGGCAGGTCAGGTGAGACTTGCCTCAGAAGTGGGTTGGCTTCCTTCCTTAGACTTTTTAGCCCTTTGGCCTCAGCGTCCCCTTTGACTTAGAATTCTGTCATGAAAATGAGCAACGGCTGACCACCACCCCGGATCGTAAATATCTGCCTTGCTCCCCTTTGCCAAGCTGCTTTTTAGCCAGTGACTCCTCTGAAAGTCCACCTTCAGGAGACAGGCTCTTAGATGCTTATCTAAATCCCAGCTTCTCACAGGGCATCAGTTGATGCCGGTTGGAGTGCAACACTGCACACTGGCCATCTGGACCTGGACTTCAGTTGACGCTAGTAGATGAGTGTGCCCAGTGCTGCTGAGTCTTGGCCAGGACGGGGTCTGTTGTTCTAAGCATTGTGTGCCTAAGAAGACACCTGCTGCTAGCATGTCCTGCCTTCGTCACGCCAAGGCCCCCAGTCCCCAGCCTACACACTGAACCAAGGACCATCCTGTACCCACTCCAAATTCACTGGGGAGCCGGATCCCCAGAACTCAGGAATGCCAGTTTTAGTTCGGGGGTGAAGGTGGGGGTGGGGGTTCAAGCCAGGAAAGGCAGGGCCATACATAAAGCACGAATGTCCTGGAGGAGGCGCCCCTAGATGTTCATGGCCAGTAGGTGTCGCTGTGGCTCCAGCACGGGGAGGGGGTGCTAGGCAGGGGCCCTGATGCTGTGGGTGCCCCCTGGCTTCCTGCCCCTGCTTCAGGCCTGCCAGCAGAGCTTTCACACAGGCCTCTCAAACTAAGTGTACTCTGGACACTTGGGGGTCATGTGAAGCTGTAGATTTGATTCACCAGCTCTGGAGTAGGGCCCAGGTGGCGTTTCTAAGAAGCTCCTAGGTGATGCCCATACAGCTGGCCACCGGTTACACTTTTGAGTATCAGGGATCCCCCCTGGAGAAGCCACAGGCTCTGCTGTCCTCCAAAGACAGCCCCTACCCTCACTCTTATTTTGCTACATTAAGTTCCAAATCAAAGGCCCATGGTAGCTAAGACTCGAATCCCCCTTTTTTGGGAGGCCGGGGAGAGCTGGACTTAGCTAGACCAACATCAAGTTTAGAGGTGAACTGAAACCTGGCTTCAGGTTTTGGAACTGACCGACCCCTACCTCCTAGCCTACTAAACCCGCATCTGATCCCCAGTTCTCCAAGTTAGCTCCAGATCCCAGTGGGTTCCCACTGTTTCCCTGTTCTCCCTTCATCCCCCACCATACCCTTCCTGGTCCTCTGTTTCACTTTCCTCTGGATGCCAGCCTACGCCAGAGCAAAGGGCAGTGGGGTCTGAGGCCACAGGCCTGAATGGGGCTTGTTTTGGATTCACCACAGCAGCCATTGCTGCAGGCCAAGGAGATAGGCAGTCCGGCCATCTAGAAATCAGGCTTGCTCCAGACCTCCACTGGGTGAAAGGGAATCTTTGCCCTTGCCACTCTGTTTTGTCTTGGGATGTGGGAAGACCGAGCCCTGGCTGAGGGAGGCAGTGCAGCTCTGTGGGGAAGCCCCCTTCAAGGGTTTCTCTCCAAAGCCACGTTTCTCTTGAGGGCCTTCCTCCTTTCTAATTTTGTCCACTCTCTGGCCTTGCTGGGCAGTGAAGCAGCAGATGCCTCAGCACAGTCTACACGTGCTGGCTATTTCCATGTCTGACATCCTGGTGATTTTTGTTTTTTCTAAGGTGGGAATGCAATTGAATTGATTAACTAATTTATAATCGGTTCGTTAACTAATTTGTAGAAGACCAATTGTAAGTGGGAGCATTTTGGCCTTGTGCTACCTAAAAGGCTACCTGCTGGACCCACTCTTCAGATACAGAATACAGGAGAATATACCCAGAAACGGCCGCTGTCAAATGTACCGCCCCCTTTCCAATTCTAAACCTGAGCCAGGTATGGTGGCTAACCCTGTAATCCCAGCATCTAGGAGGCTGAGGCAGAAGGCTTGCTGGGAGTTCAAGTCTAGCTTGGGTACCAGGCCAGCCTGAACACACAACAAAAGACTTTCTCTATCCTCCCACTAAAGTAAAATAAATGGCCAAGCCCCTTTACCTGGGAAGACCACTCCTGCAGTTAAAAAACACCTCTACATGTACATTTTTATGTAGTCCCTGCATTTTTATGAGTCATTTTTCACCCTCTTGAATGCCTTGGAAAAGTTTCTTAATTCTTCTTTGCTGTGAAGTGGGAAGAGTCAGTCCCCACTTTACAGGGCTATGGATAAAAACATTTTAATAGTGTCTTAAGTCCTTTTGTTGAATGTTTGCTATTATTATAAGTCTTATTATTAGTATCTTTGGATATTTAACTCTTTAGGTAGGTAAATTTTCCTTTAATAGGACGGGCAAAAATCACTGTCCAAAGATCATGTAGGACCCAGATTTGTTTCCCAGCATCCACTTGGCAGTTCACAGATGTTCGTCGCTCCAGTTCTAGGGGAGCTGATGACCTCTTCTGATCTCTGAGGGCATGGGGCATGCACAGGATGCACAAACATTCATGCATACACATACAATTAAACATTTACACATACATGTATACACATACAATTATACATTTACACATACATGCGTACACATACATATACATATACATTTACATATAAATTTTGTTTTGCTTTGTTTTTCAAGACTGTTTCTCTCTGTAGCCCTGGCTATCCTGAAATTCACACTGTAGACCAGGTTGGCCTTGAACTCACAGATATCCACCTGCCTCTGCCTCCCAAGTGCTGGGATTAAAGGCGTGTGCCGCCACCCCCCACATAAACATTTTTTAAAAGAATAAAATGTCGGTGCTGCTCTAGCCTGGCGTCATGGGCAGCAGCACCCTTCTCAGGAAGCCCAGGCTAACCGGGCAGAAGAGGAGGTCTATTCTTCCCCGGTTTCTGCCTTGTCTGGGCCATGAGCCGGAACGGGGAAGAAGGGAGCTCCGCTTAGCTGAGCCTAAGGCAGGTGACAGGCCCCAGTGGGCTGGCATCTGCTCTGCCCAGTGAAGGGGGAAGAGGTCAGCAGTACTCTGTGTCTGGATGTGTTCCGGGAGCTGACCACATGGCAGCCTGGACTCAAGCAGCAGCAACACTCCCCCCCGACACCCAGCAAGAGACAGGTCTCGTCTAGCTTTCCCCCTTTTGGCATTCCCTCTGCATTCATTCCTGCATTCTGTACTCATGCTCAGTCCTAGGCATGATCCAGGGTCAGAGCTGGCCTGAAACAGGGAACAAGACTTAGGCAAGAAGCCTGAGATGGCAGAATATGGGTTTTGGAGTCGGGGAGACCTGGTCTTGAACCCTTCCTCAGTATTGCTAGTCATATCCCGTTTCTCAGCAAGGACCACCACCCATACGGGCTTCTCCTCACTCCGAGGTTCAGGACAACAATGCTGGCGCCTCCGGGCACTTTTACAATGATCCACGTCACCTGAAGTCAGGGTCTTGCACGCTGTGAGGGTCTTAACATTGCTGTCCTGTTGGAGAAACCATGGAGTGGCTATGGCCTGCCAGTGCAGAGCTATCTGCTTGGCCCTTTCCCACACATGGTGGTCAGTGGTCAACAACAACAGGACAACACAGGCTATGTCATGAAGAGGGCAGCTGCTTGGGCGTGGTGGGGGAGTTGTATGCAAAGAGGGCCAGAGACAGAGAGGCAGCTGAGGGAGAGGGGAAGGCCGGCCAGGCAGCGCCTGTTACCAGCTGCGCAATGGGTTTCTCAGCTACCAGTGACTCCCTCTGGGTGCTGCCTAGCTTTGACACTTCTGTCCCCAGCTCTCCTCGCAGGGCAAGGCAGTGAGGAGGCAGCGTGGCCCCAGGGAATGGGCCCCTGCAAGTTCTCTCTGTCGCTGAGTGAAAGAGAGAGAGGACAACTTTCGGCAGGTGATTCTCTCCTCACACCGTAGAGGTTCTGGGAATCAAGCTCAGGTTATCGGTACCTATTCCCTGAGCAACCTTGCTGGTCCCTTCCTTCTTTCCTTTCATTTTTATCATGACCCATTCGGAACTCCTAAAACACTTCAACATTTGGGGCCATACTTCCGGGGGCTATAGAGGAATGAGGACCAGACTCAGAGGCTCCCTGGCCGGGGACAGAGGGCCCCCAGGATACTGCTGTGGGCCAATGAGAGAAGCATTGCAGAGGAAAGAGGCCAGGGCTGTGACACACAGAGCTTCCTAGAGGAGAGAGAAGCGGAGGGTAGAATGGCAAGAGAAGAAAAAGCGGAGCAAAAATCAAGGCTGAGAGGTGCCCTGCGGGGACCAGACAGAGATTAGGGGGTAGAAAGAGCAGAAGGTCCCTTTGGAAGGTCAGCGGGGCCACCCTGGGGCCTTTGTTCTGAAGGCGGTTTGGAGCCAGGAGGACATAAGGCCCATGCTGCTGAGCTCCTGCAATATTTAACCCAGGGAACTGAGGCTTGTGCCTGGCACAGTTCTTTGCAGAAATCACAGAACTGGCCACATCTTTTACTGGACCCAATTATGCCAGGTACTGGCCCAGCACGAAGCATGTCAGAGGCAGCTGGGATTACCGCCCTCATTTGACTGAGGTGAGAACAGAGCCCAGACCCGGGGAAGTCAAGCAAGGGGCCCTGTGCTCCGTTCCTAGAAGGTGTGCAGCTGGAACCTGAAGGGTCCTGGGTCCTCAAGCAGAGCCTGCAAATTTCCATGGGCCACTGCTGAATTGGCCAGCTGGCCTGGCCTCTGACTGCTTCTTCCCCCATGCAGCTGGTCCCACTGAACTCTTTCCATTTCTCAAATGGGCCGTATTCTCTCACCTTTCGGCCTTCAACGAGATCTTTCCCTTTGACGGGGCAGCAACCGTTCCGAGCTCAGCTGCTGGGTCCACTCTTTCAGAAGTGGCCTTTTTAAGCTCTCAGCTAGACAACGCTCCCTGAAGCTCCCCGCTAAGCTTCAGCTCTGCCTACTTGGTAGTAAACTTACTCGGTTACTTTCAACAAGGCTTGGTACCGTGAGTGAGTGAGTGACCATGCACCGATGACTGCAGAGCTGATTTGTCCCAGTCACCAGCTCTGGGGGCCGCAGCAGCATTCTCCACGGGCCTCATGAATAAGGAGCAGTGGAGGAGGACTAGCCACAAAGAACTGGAGCACACTTAGCCAAGCTGAAACTCAATGCAAGACCTGACCCAAAGCAGAGGATACTCAGGGCCCTGCAGGGAAGGTTGGGGTGTGTCGGCCCTGGGGAAGCTCCCTGGAGGACAGATGATGCGTTTCAATGGAGAGATGGTTATAAGCTTAGGAAAGGAGGGATACGGTGGAGGCAAAGGAGGAGAGCAGGAGCAGCCAGCCTTCAGCTAGCTTCCTCTTGTCCAGCAGAGCCTGGGCCCCCCACCCCCACCCCAGGCTTCCGGTGGGTGACTGCCGAGAAGCCTGTCCCTTCTAACATGCTGGGCAGGTGATCAAGCCTGTGAATCCCAGCCTTGGGTGCCTGCTCCCCAGCTCTTGTTTACCACAGAAAATGTGTTCTCTAAAGAGCGTATCTGGGCCAGCCCTTCTGCCACGGAGCCACGGTACCCCAGTGGGCTGGGTCCATCTTTTGCAGTGCCATTTCTCCTCATTGGTACCAGGACCCACAGCCTACATACCTTCTCCTGGTAATCTCAAACCAGGGAGTGACAGGACACATCTCCTTCCCCTGCACCCTCCAGACCCACATGTGCAATCTAACCCTGAGGTTTTAGAATCACCCATTCCCAGGAGATGTTGGCTAGGTGGTTCCCAGCCTAGATACTATTTATAAATGTTAAATTTAGCTACTAGAAAAGACTAAACATAAAACATTGAAAGAGAGCTTTATATTTTTGTTTCTGTCATTGTTTTGGGACAGGGTTTCTCATGTAGCCTTGGCTATCCTGGACTCACTCTGTAGACCAGGCTGGCCTCAAATTTACAGAGATCTGCCTGCCTCTGCCTCCCAGACTGCTGGGATTACAGGCGTGAGCCACCTTGCAAGGAGCTTTGCATTTCTAAGCCTGTTTTGTTTGTTTGTTTGTTTGGTTGGTTGTTTTAGTGTGCTGCTGGGAAGGGAACCCAGGGCTTGTGCATCACAGGCAAGCACTGTTCCAACTGAGCCACATCACATGCCGGGAGACAGGGGTTATCATTGCCTAGGATTCTCGTGCTGTATCAGGCAGGTCGAGCAGACGTTCCACTTTGGAGGCAGCTATTCCTGCTGTCCTTATTTCACAGAGGAGGACACTAGGGCTCAGAGAAGCTTGATGACTGAATGTCAGTGGAGAAGCTGAGGGAGGACCTGGGATTCAAGTGAGTTCTCCCTGCACTACACTGCTCCTGGGGAGGGCGTGGGCAGCCGGAAAGTGCAAGTCTTATCTGAGGAACAGTTAAGGCCCCTCCTCTGACCAACAGTGTTTTGAATTCAGCTTGGGCCACCCAGTAGGAGTTGGGAAAGAGCGGAGGAAGGAACACCCAAAGCCCAGCACAGTATCGTCCTGGGAAGCTGGAGGCCGCACAGGAAAGCAATGAGGTTGGTGGATAGGTAGATGGGATGGTAAAGGAGGCCGGCCACCACAGGGCCTGAAAGTGGGAGGGTCACTGGTACTGTACTGTCCCCTTGGTGGGGGCTGGGGATTGGCCAGCTGCCACACGCCTCACACCTGGGCTGGAGCCCTGCTCAGAGCAGCCCTGGCTCCGGCCACCCCTGCCCCCTGGCCTAGCAAGCAGGCCCAGCTGGCTCACCTTCTCAATCAATACTGCGCTCTTAATGGGCCCAGCCACCAGCACCAACCAGGGGCATTAAATGTTAATTATATCTATTTGGATTTGAAAAATTTTATTACTCGAGTTAATTATGGCTGGAGTCATAAAAAGGTTTCAGAGCAAAAGGGCTGCCTTGTTGGGGCCACTTTCCCTAAGACAGATTGCAAAGGCAAAGAAGAAATAAAAGCATCAGGCTCGGAGGGCAGCCGCCCACATCTACCCAGCTGTGGCTATGGGTTCTCCATCTCACCCCCATCCTCCCATCCCCACTAAGAGGAAGGCATGAAATAGCCTGCCCCCTAATGCCCCCCACCAGCTGTGCTGGCACCTATAAGTGAGGCCTGAATCAGAATGGACGGCCTCCTAGCCAAGCTCCTGAGATGAGGATTGCCAAGATTAGCTCAGGACTCTGCTCCAAGTAGTCCAAATGCTGAGACTACCTCGAGCTCAGCTCCACCCAGCCCTGCCTGATTGCTTCCTGCCAGCCCCTCTCTTGATTCATGGGCCTGACCTTGAGCTATAAAGTGCTCACTCTAGCGGGCATAGAGGCAGGATTTACAGCCTTGGGGTCAGCTGTAGGCAATGACACACACAATAGCTGACTCACAGGGTGCCCCATTCCCAGCCCACACATAACTCTTGCACATATAGCGCCCTCGCGTGCGCACACACACACACACACAATCTTGACAGAGACAGAAATGCACATTCATGCCCGGGAGCAGCTATCAGACTTAACACACCCAGGAAGGAGAGAGCCATTTGCAGAGCAAGAGCCGGGTCTCGATGCTTTACAGGCATTTGTCTAATCCTGGGAGGTCAGCTGAAGTCGGCGACGCTTGTTTTATAGAAGAGGCAGTGAATGGAGGCCTGGGCCGTTTGTTATTCCAACATCTCTGAGTACAAGAGGACCAGCTCTCTGAGAACTCTTATGGACGGCCTCCTCTAGAGCCGGTCGCCTTGCTCTCCCACAGCGGCCCTGTCCATTCTTTTTTCTCTTGAGGATTTTGCTCTCCTCTCTTCAAAGCAGCGTGTAACTTCTAAAGCGGCCAGGCTTTCCCTTGACTTTGCTGCTCTCTTTCCTCCTTGCCACTGGCCAGCTACCCGAAGGGATAGGGGTCAGCAACTGTGTGTGCATATCCCTTCACCTTCCAGGATGGAGCTTCCGCTATGGCTGCCCATTCTGGCGGGTCTCCTGACGCCAGTACCTCTCTCCAGGCCTCTGTGCAGCGACCTTCGCTCTCAGAGAGCTTCTTAGCCCCTTAGACTTCAACTGTATGACCTTCCGCATGACCCCCCCACTTGCCCCAGGTGAACGTCAGTCCTGAACCCCCATCCTGATTTGTCCACCACCCAACAGATGCAGCCATTTGAATTTTCTACTGTTTCCCTCAGATGAGACACTGAAGTTGGAAATAATTGTCTTTTCTTTAAAATGCCTTCCCATACCACCTTTCTTTCTTTTTTGGTATTTCCAGACAGGGTTTCTCTGTGTAACCCTGGCTGTCCTGGAACTTGCTCTGTAGGTCAGGCTGCCTCTCAGAGATCCGCCTGCCTCTGCTTCCTGTGCACTGGGATTAAAGGCCTGTGCCCACACCTTACTTCTATCTACAAAAAACATGTGTGTGTGTGTGTGTGTGTGTGTAGTTGTCTGTTCTCCCTTTAACCCACGGCCTAGTACATGCTACAGCACATTCTACTTCTGAATTCCTAGTCCAGTAACAACCATATGCAAAGCCCAGGTTCCCAGGTCAGTGGGGGTGGGGGTGGGGTGAGAGGCTGGCAGAGCAGGGAAACTTTGTGATGCATCAGAGAGCAGCAGCTGTGGATCAGGTCGGTTTGAGTCTACAGCTGGCCCTGTGTGTCAAGTTACCTGAAGTGCCACCAGAGTTCCCGCTAAGTGTCTTCCTATGCCCCGGTCTAACCATCATTTCACCCTCATGGCGACCTGTACGGTACTACAGCTGCCTCATCTTAGCCAAAAACCAGAGAGGGTTTAAAAAATGCCTTCAAGTCACAAAGCTTATCTGATGGCAGAGCCGAGGTTTGTGCCCAGGTGGGCTGGCGGGGTATGCTCCCGACTACCTGTTTTTCCACCTTACCAACATCTGGGAATACATAGGGTGTCTGCTGCATGAAGGTGTGGAAAAGTAAACCGCCTCCAGTGGACTTCAGAGTTTGGGAGCAGTTGCTAACCTTGGCAAAAGCAGAGGTCAAGGGTCAGGTGGAATCTCCAGGATTCTGGAGCAGTTTCTGGAGTGAAAGGGAGAGGTGGGTATGGGCAGGTATCACGCATGAACCGCCTATCTCTGACCCTGAAGAGAGAAGAGAGGGTTGCCTGAGGAAGCACAAGCTTGGGATGGCTGTTAAAGAGCAATTTCCATTTGTTGGTATGGAAGAAAAACACTCCAGGAGAGAGGGCCTCTGCAGGAACCCAAGCCCAGGAGAGGCAAGGACTCTAGCCCTATCTGTTGGAAAGATGGAGAGGACACTTCTCCCTATCAAAGAGCTGAACTGGGCGGAGGCTCCCAGGGATGAGGGCAATGAAGACGCCGGCCAGGAAAGTGGAATGACCTTCCTGGCAGTCATCCGAGCTTTTCTTCTCTGTAGCCCCCTCAAGGCCCAGGCCATCTCTGAAAGAGGAGTTAGGGGGTTTAGTGGAAGGGCTGCTTCTGGTGCTGAGGAGACCTGAGCTGCAAGCAGCCCCATCCTGTCTGTCCTGGAGACTGACCACTCCAGCTGGGATTTCCCCAGCACTCAGACAAGCTTGGGGAGCTACCCCCTATTTCCAGAGCTGAAGCAATAAAAGGGGAAAAATCAACATCCCAATGATCTTGTTTATGGTGCTAAGTAAGCTGTTCAGCTTAATCCCTGCGAGGTTAATGAATTTACAACTTGCTTTGGAATTTGACAAGGGCTGTAAAAAAGGAATGAACCACTCTCTGCTCCTTCCCCATGGCTGCTGATGTTGGACTAGCCTGGCTTAGTTGCTTGGATGAAGGAGGGGAGAGGCTTCAAGTGGTGGGTTCACGGCCAGTGGTCTGGGTTTTGAGCTGATTGGATGAAACGAAGGATAACGCAAGGCCCTGTGCACACTTCCAGTAACTCTCTGGCTAGCTTTGAGTGTCTAGCTTCTGGTGTCGTTATGAGAAAGAAGTGAGGTAATGTAAAAGAGCTTAGCATTAGGGGCTGGAGTGATGGCTCAGAGGTTAAGAGCACTGGCTGCTCTTCCAAAGGTCCTGAGTTCAATTCTCAGCAACTACCTGATGGCTCAATACTGGGATCTGATGCTCTCTTCTGACATGCAGGTGTACATGCAGATAGAGCACTCATATACATAAAATAAACAATAAATCTTAAAAAAATTAAAAAGGGGCATAGGAGAAGAAGAGGGAGGGAGGGTAGGATTGGGAGGGTTGCCGGGTGGGGCTACAGCTGGGATACAAAGTGAATAAACCGTAATTAATAAAATAAAATAAATTTTAACAATAAAATAAAAAGGTTACCATCAGATTTTGCACATAGCGACAATGACAGTAATTATCATTTCATTCAGTCTTAAATCAAAATTTGCTATTTGCTTGTCTATGGTCCACCACCATTTATCCATTCATTCAGAGATTCAATAAATCACTGTTGAGAAATTAGACTGCATGCCAGGGCCTATGTCAGGTACAATTCAGAGCGAGATGCACACCTCAAAACGTGTTAAAATTAAAGAGAGGAAGGCAGGCTAGGTCAATAAAGCCTGTTAAAAAACAAACAACCAACCAAAAAGCAAAACACAACAGAACTTCATGTGCCCACAAAGCATTATAATACGTGAAAACCTTTGGAATGGGCAGGGCTCAAGAAAAATGCAACATTCTGAGTTTCAAAAACAGACAAGGCAGAGCTTTGGAATAGTGCTGTCAGAACAGCGGGGAACCGAAGCCAAGATCGTCAGCACGAGAAAGAGGCTTCCTCTCATTTATTCTCAATCACTTGGCGAGGGGTCAAGGACAAGAGCCACGGCCACTCACTTTGGGTGTTCAGCACCTGACACAGACCCTCCCGGAGATTAGGGTCTCTCACCTGTTTCTCAAGGTGAATAAACGGTCCTTTGCATAAATGTATATACCTGCTTCTGAGAACAAAGCTCCACAAAAGAGACATCGATTTTCATCCTTTTCTCCTTCCTCCCGCCTGTTCTCTCTTGAAAGCACTCTTGCCAGGATTGCCAGTTCTGAGGGGAAATTCTCAGATCCTCTCATAGCACAGGCAGAAATTTTAGCTTGGTGACTCACCCCCTCTTCTTGGACCTTTATTTTGCTTGGCTTCTGGAACACAACATTCTCCTCTTTCCTCCTGTCTCGTGAGACACTCCTAGTTCTCTCCCCCCATTGCAAGAGCAGAGACATGTTAAGAAGGGACTTGAGAGAAGATGGGTGGGTGAGCACCACAGCTCAGGACCCCTTCTGAGCTTGCCGACTACTCACTTCTGAGGCTTGCTCATAGGGTGCAACTCTTTCCAGTTTCCCTCTTCTGAGCACACTTTACTGCCCTGGTCCCCAGCGCTAGTCTTTCTGAAGTTTCCTCTTTCACTGCATCTTTATCCTTGTATTCTGCAGCCAGATTTCTTGGTGGCCTATTGATGACTCCCACCCAACAAAGACATGCCAGGCACCAAGAGAAGCAGCTCTCATTGAGCTGGTAAGGAGAGGGTCACGTCCCAAGGCAAGCACTGGGTGTTTCATGCAGATGCCGTACCAACAGAGATTATACACCTTGGCCTCACTAACACTGGGTAACACCTATGCCCAGCGCCCTGCACACCCCGGGGAGGAACCCAAGTGTCTCAAGATGAGGAGAGGAAGACAGCTGGACTTGAGCCCCAGTTTAGGCCAGAGGAAACAGCGGAGATCCTGGGTTGTAGTCGGGCTCCCCAGGCAGGCCTAGGATTTTGCCTTAGTGTTCTCCAGGGCCTCTGTCTGTCCATGTTCTTGGCCTTCTCATGGAATCCACATTTGGCCTGTCAACTCTTCCGACAGAGTTCCAAATCTCCTTGCCTTTGCCCATAGGATGATCGGAGGAGAAATAGGAAGGCTGAGGTCTGTCCTTCCCCTCCTGTGCACTCCGACCCGAGAGCCAGGGCTGCCTAGCCAGGGGCTGATTTTCTGCAGATTCCACCTCTTCCTAATCCTCAGGCACGTGCGGGAAAGAATCTGGCCAAAGCAGATTCTCTTGTCAGAACCCTGGGGGAGCCCTTTGCTCTCAGGGGAAAGTCCCTGTGGGCTCCACCTGTCCAGCTGGCCCCACTGTAGGGGACAAGCAGCTGGGACCCGTCCTACTGGCATAGAGGCTGAAACAGGCTAATGAATCCTGATGGGAGAAGTGACCTTTTCCAAATGCCACATGTCATTGGATTTTATATCACACAAGGACAATGTGCCATGGGTATTAAAATCGTTTTTCCAATAGTTATATATGTGTGTGAGTGCGGCATGGTCTGTATGACGAGAGGAAAATCCTAATGAAGATGTCATCAAATGAACCCTCTCTCCCCAATACCAGACAGGCACTCCTTCAGGACACTCCTGTGCTCAGCAGGCTCTGGCCCTAGAGTTCTGCTTGTGTTTCTCCTGTGAGGCCTGCCCGGGCTTGATTCCAGTGTCCTACCCTAGGAAGATATTTCCAACATCAAGGGGAAGGCAAGATGTGGAGAAGACAGCCGCTCAGCAATAAAGGCCCAGCTAGACATGAGCACTAGGCATGCCCGGGAAAGACAGAGGGTACCTGAGAAGGGCAACCACAGAGAGCAGGCCAGTTGGTACATGTGGGGCTCAGAGGAGAAGAGAGCTCAGAAATCTGAGAGATGCTCTCCTTGCAGCCTAGAGCCCTGGATTAGGACTTGAACTTTTTGAGGTTTGGTTTCTTTAACCTAACCTCAGATGGAAGGATAACCTTCTCCTATGAAGGTACAGCCTGTCTCAGAGTCTCTCAGACAGGCTTCCACAAGAACTGCCATACTGAGACTCCAGACTTTACTAGGTGGCATTGCTGTTCCAGAGAGCTGTGGTTGTTTAGGAAGCTCACGTACAGCTGGCGTTGATGCCTGTTTCCTGAAGTTCTGCCCACTGGCCTATGTTTTCATTCTCTGGGCTCGGGTGACAAGGCACATCAGTGCTTCACAACAGCCTGATGAGAAGCTGAAAGCAGAATGTTCTCTAGTCTTTTCTCTGTGTTAAGAATTTCTTGTCCAGTAGGTCTCTGTGTGGCCTGATTTCTAATATCTTGACCTATACCTGCCAAGTTCTGGTCCACTGAGAACATCATTTCCTATTGTGATGGAGAGGACGGGGTAAAGCAGAAATGGCCCAAAGCCCTAGGGAATGGCCTCAAGAATGTGCATGTTTGTGCCTCTTTACAAGCTCACGTGGAGGGGGTGCTGGCTCAATGATGGAGACACTCCTTACTGCGCTCCATGGTACCAGAACTTGGTGACTAAGGTCACAGCGGGACTCCTCAAGTCTAGGGAAGATGATGCAGGCAGCAGTTCTTGCTGAAGCAGCTTGTACCAAGACCGCAAAGGCTTTCATTGAATTTGCTTGCTCAGGTTCCTTAGCAATCCAGGTATGAACCTTGGTTTTTACCATTCAATAATTGTGTGATCTTGGTCAAGTCATTGCACCTTTTTAAAAAAAATTTGAAATACACAGATAATTTGCCTTCCTGCAGGTTAATAGGAAAATTTCGTGATTTTACACATGTAAAATGCTTAGAACAATGTTGTTCATTTGCCATTATTATCAGACCTACCTCAAGGCCATCTGTGCAGGTCATGGATGCTAAATAATAGGAATACTTCTTTGTTGTTTCTGGCTGCTATGATAAAATACCCTGACAAAAGCAACCAAAGGGGTAAAAGGTCTATTTTAGCTCACAGTCCCATGTCCCAGTCTATCATAACATGGAAGTCTCAGAGGAGCTCGAGGGGCCGGCCACATCACGTTCACATCAGGGACAAAGGAAACATTTCTGGTGCTCAGCTCCTTTTCTCCTTTAGCCCAGCACTCAACCTGTAATGCTGCCCACACTCAGGTGCCCAGTTAGCCCATGTAAGAAAATCCTTTGCAGGCCCGCCCACAGGCCAACCTAATCTATTTCCTCACTGAGACCCCCTTCCTGGATGATTCCAGATTGTGCTGAGTTGACAAAACTAACCACCACAGAGTCATTTCTGGCAAATTATCAAGATTCATGCTCTACAGGGGTAATTTGGAGTTGTTCAGTCCCCAATCTTCCAACTCGGACAACAGTCTTCTAGTCTGAACACGCTCTCACTATGTAGTCTTGGCTGGCTTGGAGCTTGGTAAGTAGACCAAGCAAGCCTCCAACTCACAGAGATGCCCTTGCACCTGCTGTGTGAGTGCCAGGGATGCGGACACGAGCCGCTGTGCCAGCTTAGTTTTCTGGATGCAGATTGGGGGGTGGAGTTACATGTTCCCTCACATGTTCTGTGCCCTGGGTGACTCCAGATGCACAGGACTAGTCACAGTGTTTCCTGGCTTCTTCAGAACTTATCACAAATAGTCCTTAGAAATTCACTTCAGCCTAGTTTTCCTTTCCCCAGCAGCTACTCAGATCTGTGTCTGTCTGTCTACCTATAATTACATATATCACGTATAACACACTAACATGTACACATATGTTGTATTCAACTGGTTGGAAGAATTTACCCATTGTTTGTACCAATCAGGATCTTTTAATATCCTGAGTCCATTACTTTCCTTCCTAGAATTGTGTGTGCTGCAGGTCTCATCAACAAAGTTCTAAGCTGTTTGTAAGAATTCCCTGCTTAAGACCCAGAAAAAGAAAACACTTCCGCTCCCCCTGCCTGGCAGCCAGCTGCCTCAGGCCTTCCTTGTTCAGCAGGCAAATTCATTCTTCTCACTCAAGACCTAATTCTACACTAGTGAGTAAAGGTGCTTGCCACCATGCCTGATAACCTGAGTTCAGTCCTCAGGATTCCCATGGTAGAAGGAGAAAACCAACTGCCATGAGTTGTCCTCTGACCTAAACACACACACACATACACACACACACACACACTTTAAAAAGGCCTAATTCTAACGCCACTCTTCTTTGCGAACTACTGGGTTTACAAAGGACATTTATCAGACTACTTCAGACTGACTTAGATGGCCATAGTTAGACAAATGTTAACAATGTTAACGAAGATATAGAAAAACTGAAACTTTGCTTGTTAGTGGGGATACCTAATGGTAGAACATGGCATGGTGTTCAGAAAGGTAATTTACAGAATAAAGGGGAGAATGCAGGAAGAGAGATCACACACAGAAAGGCTTCAGGACAGAAGTTTGGAGAAGCCCGGCTCTTTACCAAAATGAAGTATCCCTCTGGGAAATAGGGGGGAATGGAGGGTCCAGATGGAGTTGAAGAGAAGAGGCTCAAGTTGAGGGATGCCTGGTTTTCTAGATGAAGTAGAAAGAAAGAACATAAGGACAGAAGAGGGGCTGCCATGGCACTGGGGGTGTGGACAGGAGTGAGGCTGGATTGCAGATGTGTGGCTTCTGTCTAACATCTCCTAGCTGTGAGCACTGACGGTGCTCATAGCTATGCCCGAGCCTGGCTATGCAGTACCAACACAGAGGAGAAGGGAACTGCTGAGAAACTAGTTCAGACCCAACCACCACGGGGCTGATTCTAAATAAAGAAGTAAGTGAGGGCTGGAGAGATAGCCTAGAGATGGAGGGCTGGTTCTTCCAGAGGACCTAGGTTCGAGTCCCAGCACTCACATGGCAGTGAACAACTATCTGTTACTCCAGTTCCAGAAGATCTGACACCTTCTTCTGGCCTCTGAATGCACAGCACAAACGTGGTACACAGACATACATGCAGGCAAAACACTCATACACATTAATACACAATACATACACACACACACATGTGTATGTGTGTACGTGTGTGTGCTTAAGATAGGGTTTCTCTGTGTAGCCTTGGCAGTCCTAGACCTCGATTTGTAGTGTAGGCCAGGCTGGCCTCGAACTCACAAAGATATACCTATCTCTGCCTCCCTGAATGCTGGGATTACAGGTGTGCACCACCACGCCTGGCTAATATTTTTTTTTTAAGGAAGAAAAAATAATTAAGTGAGCAGGATGTGCCAATACTTCAGGAGAAAATGTTAGGTTTTAGCACTGTAGGTCTAGACAAAAGCAAAAAGAAGCTAACCCAGATGAATTTATTTGATACCCTTATAAAAACAACATTCTCTGGATACTAATCATAGACTAGTATACAGATAGAAAATATGACACTTGCTGTCCATGTCCCTGTGCTGGCCAGGATGGGAAGCATTGTGGGAAGGTGGGTGGCCAGATGGGAGTGGACTATATCATCAAGGAGGCAGGTTTTTTTAAAAATTTGTTTGTTTGTTTGTTTGTTTTTAAACCCCGAGTTCCTGCATCTGCCAGGGTTTGGGTCTCTTTTGTTTGTTTGTTGGTTGGTTGGCTTTTCAAGACAACATTTCTCTATGTAGTCCTGGCTGTCCTGGACTCGCTTTGTAGACCAGGCTGGCCTTGAACTCACAGAGATATGCCTGCCTCTGCCTCCCAGAGTGCTGGGATTACAGGCAGGCACCACCATGCCCAACTGAGGAGGCAGTTTTTAATCAGTGACCTACACGGTACTCAGAGTGCTCTCTCACTATTTTTTTTTTTAAGACAGGGTTTCTCTGTGTAGCCTGGCTGTCCTGGAATCACTCTGTAGACCAGGCTGGCCTTGAATCCTGAGATCCACCTGCCTCTGCTTCCTCAGTGCTGGGATTACAGGCCTGTGGCACCGCCTGGCGCTTTCTCACTTCTTACGGGCCTTTAGTCTTCTGGGTCTTTCCTGCCTCTGCCTCCATCTTCTTCTGCCCTCTCCTCACTAATTAGTAATTCTAACAATTCTGTCCTCTCTAGCAGTTCTTGATTATTGCCCAAGTTTTCCTATCTGGAGACTCTCCTTCGTACACTTCACTCCATATCATCTATAAGTGCTTAATTTAAAATATAATGTCAGAGTCTCTCTCCTGATTGGCTTGTGTAAAGACCCTCTTGCCATGACTCTAGCTCAGAATGCAGTTTCTTTCTAACCTCTCTTCAATATCTTGCCCTTTTTCCATGGTCTGTCTTCCCCCTCTTCTACAAGCTCCTTCTGTTAGTTCTGCTCACTACTCTCCCCAGGGCTGAGAACCCAGAAGCCGAGCTGAAGTCTGTAGAAAATGTGTGAAGTAAATGGATGTAATAGGGTTAGGTGTGCAAAAACAACGGGTCCCCGAGGCTGAAGGGACCAAGAACACAGAATGGAAGGAACTGGACAGGTCGCCATGGCGTGGGTCCTGAAATCCCCCAAGATGGTGGAGGGAAATGGGATGGATACAGGCTGACACACAGACTGATACACAACCAAGAAGAAGCCTGGGAATGACACAGACAGGAAGCGTTAAGTGATGGTCCAGCAGAATGGTAAGAACTTAAAGAGGAAGCAATTTTCTTCTTTATTTGAGGGTTGAGGCCTGTCAGCCTGAATGTAGCATAGGACAGAATGGATCTTCCGGCCTGAGTGGCCTCTTCTACAGAGAGCTACAGACGGAAGAGAGAATTTTTCAAGGAGCTAAAATTGAGTTAAGTTGAGAATATAGGTCTAGAAGCCGAGTCTACAGAATGGATGTGTGGGTGCTGACGGTAGAAGGGGAAGCTAGGTACAGGTCTGAGATGGTTAGGGTTGCCAACTTAACACTCCGCTGTAGTCCTCTGGGCATATTTGAAAGACTGTGTAGAAGGTTCTCATCCTTCCCAGTACTGCGACCCTTTCTTAGGTGGTGACCCCTAACCAGAAAATTATTTTTGTTGCCAATTCCCAACTGTACTTTTACTACTGTTATGGACCATAATGTAAACATCTGTGTTTTCCGATGGTCTTGGGCAGCTCCCGTGAAAGGGTCATTTGGCTCCCAAAGAGCTCTCGACTCCTATGCTGAGAACCACTGGTCTAGATTAAGGTGAGCCTCTGAGAAAGCGTGTGAATCATTGTCTAGGTTAAATTCACCCACGTGAGAAGGCTCTTCTTAGTTGTGGATAGAATTATCTGAGCAGAGGATCCTGGACTGTAGAAACGCAGAGGGCATGCTGAGTGCAAGGATGTGTGCTGCTCTCCACGGTCGATGGACTGCTCCAACTTCCGCCACTGTGACTTCCCTGCCATGACGAACCATGCGGCCCAGAACTGTGAGCCAAACAAACCCTTTCTCTCTTAAGCTGCTTTTGTCAGAGTGTTTTACTATCACAGAAATGCAACTAAAACAGAACAGATAGTAGTTTGGGGATGAAAATAATGTAGGACCCTGGAGACTTGAACATGACCAAGGGTTATTGGGCTCTGAAGCCTGAAGCTGAGGTTCCAAGTGGGGCTTGGGGACCCAGATTGTTCCAAGGTTAGAGTGGCCAGGATGGCCTTGCTTTGCAGAGTGGAGATGTCTGAGGCAGCCTTGTCAACTGCCGTGGCCACTTGATCCTCGGGCTCGCCTGCTCTGTGTTCTCATAAGCCCTCGGCTACCGTCTGCATAAGCACAGAAACTTGGCAAATGTCCAATTCCTTACCCTCCCATCAGCTCCTGGAGCCCAACTTACTTGTCAGAAGTCCCTACTTAAGCCTAGAGTTGAGGTGAGTGAGGTTATAATAGGGTAAGAGAGGCGAGGAAGAACTTTGAGACTTTAGCCCCTCCAGTTCAACCAAGCTAGCCGGCCTGGCCCCAGGGCCAGTACACCAACAGTCTAGTCCGGCTGAAATAACAAGTCAGAGAATCAAAAACTGGCCATTCTTTCTTGTTTACTCAGCTTTTACCCCCCTTTTTCTTTGGACAATGCCCCGCTGAGCTGGGGATGTCCTGCTGGGCTGTTGCTGGGGCTCTCCTGCCAAGATGGAGGCCAGCTGCTCAGCTGTTTACAAGGCAAATCCGGTTTACACTGAGGCCCATCCTGCCGGGCTTGGCTGTAGAGCTCCAGTTAGAGCCAGGCTGGTAGTAGCCACTCCTGGTTCAGAGCAACCGAAAGCTTAAAGTGGGGGCTGGGAGCAATAGCATCTTATTCACCAAAGGCCGGGATAGATGAGGAGGCAGTGTAAGGAGCCGGTATAAGCCCACCCCTGACTACTTTGCTGGTAGCACCCCCAAGAAGGAACAGCTTGACTCCCATGGCTTCCATATATCCTCTCCTTCAAGCAGTGAACTTGTGAAAACAAAGATGTCAGCCTCTCTCCACTGCATTCTTCCTGATAGCTAAGGTCTGCGAACTGGTCTGTCTTTCCTGCTGCCCCTCAAAGCCACTGTAAAGATCAAGGGAAATGATGTACTCGGAAAACACTTGCTTCCGTTATGAAACCATCTGTGGTGATCCACCCATGTCCAAGGATGATGATCAAGTCCATACATAGACTGTGTTGACCAGGACAAGGCCCATGTTCCACTCAGCTCGGTAGCTCTAGGAACCATCTATGGGGCACAATTATCTCATTTATTAAACAAATATTTCTCAAGCTGGCAAGCTGGTGAGAGGGCAGGTAATCAAAACACAGCGAGAGTAGTGATCCCCAGGGGTGTTCCCACAGGGGGCTGCACAAGCATAAGGAAGGAACCTCACCTGGTCCAGGGCAGGGGAAGGCTTGCCAGAGCTGATGACTTCTAAGATAGAGCAGACAGATGTGTTTACACAGTGGAGGAAGAACAGGCAGACTCCGGGACGTGTAGAACCCCTAAGGCAGGCAGAGCTGCGCCTCTCTCTGCCCATCCATGTCCTTACAGCACTGAAGGCTGAGTGAGGCCCTCGGATCTTGAGCACCAGGCTAGCGAATTTATTAAGGAATCCCAGTGAAATCCCAAGGGTTTTTTTTTTCTTTTCTCTTAACAACTGTGTTGTTCTCTTTCTTTTCACCCTTTCTCTCTGGCCCCCACCTCCTCTTCTGAGACAGGGTATCATGTACCCCAGGGTGGCCTTGAACTTCTGATCATCTTGCCCCTCCACCTCCATAGCACAATTACAGGTGTGTGCTGCCTCATCTGGTTTTATATAATGTTGGGGATCAAACCCAGGACTCTGCATGTGCCAGGTAAGGACTCTACTGAGCTAAGTCAACCTCTTTCTCTTCCATCTCTCCTTTTGTTTCCCCCTTTTGTTCCAGCTGGCCTTGAACTCATGATCCTCCTGCCTCAGCCTCTTGGATGTACCATTTTAGGAGTATGTCACCTCAGTCTTCTTAAACAGGAACTGGGATGGCTGTGGTGTGCTTGTGGGCTGCAAGAGACACATCGCAATTGCACACAAATGGAAGCTTGAGCTTTAAACACAATCTGGTGAGCCAGTAGAGACCAGCTGTGAAGTGGAGCAGGACAAAGGAAGTTCTAAGCAGGGTGGAGGAGAAACACAGGCGATTCGACAGAGGTAGCAAGGGTTACACTTACGAGGTCCAAGCGGAGCACATCCTCATGGAACCTGCGTACCGTCACCTATACTGTTGACTCTCAGCATCCTATCTGTACTTTTTGCTCCCCTGAGATTGTCGGGTACTGTTAATGGATGAAAATCCCGTGGCTCCAATTATCCAAGATGGACTCTGTTGCCCTCCTTCCAGACTTGCTTGTGATCTTGGATCACACAATTTCCAAAATGCCCAACATTTAGTCTCCTTCTGTGGGTTCTGGTCACTTCTTTTTCCTGTGTCTCCACAGACTAGAATCTAAGCGGTGGCTGGGTTTAGGCGCCTCCTTGATTGTCCTGATCCTGCCATCTCCTTTTTCTTGTCACAGAACTCCACTTATAGGACCGATGCAAATCTGACCATACAGCCTGACTCCTTCCAAGCCTTCAGTGGCTTCCACAGGTCTCCAGATAAGCAAGAGGAAGTATGAACTCCTGGCACCTGACTTGTGGGTTTGTAGTGAGCAGTAAAAGAGGGAATGCACACAGCACACTCAATTAATAACACTCACCACTGCACGTTACAATACGATTTATGACACATTGCAAACTCTCCTGTAAACTCTCCCCTTATGTGCTGGAGTGAGCCTTTCTTTTCAGACATTTTTCATGCTGCTTTGCCCCTGCCCATACTCCTCTGAGAGTATGGAGTGTCCCTGTTCATCCTACCCAATATGGTTTCCACTGGCAGGGCCTTTGCTACCTTTGTCTGATTGCTCCTCATTTTTCCTCAGGAGCATTTTTCCCCAGCAGGGTAACAGAGGGAAGGTCCACAGAGAAATGTTGTTCTTTGACTGAAGACAAAGTGTTGTAGAGAATGAGGGGAACCCAGATCTTTACAGGAAGCATCGGATGCACAAACAGAAAGCCAACCTTGGGGCACAGACACCAGGAGGGTTGAGGAGTGCTTGGATCAGAGATCATTCTGGAAGAACAGCTGGTTTTGCTCTTGGAGAGGCTCACAGGCTAGGAAGAGAGAAAAGGACTACAAAGAGAAGCCATGCATGGTGGTGCACACCTTTAATCTCAGCATTCAGGAGGAAGAGGTAGCTGGATCTTTGTGAGTCCGAGGCCAGGGCTACACAGGGAAACCCTGTCTAGAACCCTCCCACCCCCATCCTCACCCCCACCCCAAAAGTAGCAATAAAACAAATCAGGGATAAATTTTAAAAATCCAAGTCTTGTTAATAAACCTTATTAGTGATGCCATCACTATATTACTTGAGGCAGTGATTCATGTATCCCAGGCTAGCTAAAGATGACCTTGACATCTGCTATTCCTGCCTCTACTTCCCCAATGCTAAGCTTACAGGTAAGCACTGCCATATTTGGATAGGACCCAGGGCTGAGTGTATGACAGGCAAGTACTCTACCAACTGACTTAACGTCCACAGCTCCAACAAACACACTGAGCATCTACTTCAGACCGACAATTTCGTACACATGGGTAGTGAGAGGGTTAGAAAAGCAGCAATTACAGTCCAGGCTGGTAGGCACTGTAGCAGTGGGGGTGCCAAGGCCCAGGTTTCTAGAACAATCACTTCCCTCCTGAATTTCAAGGGAGTACCGCAAGCACCTCTGGGGCACCTGCCCTGTGCCAGGCACCGTCCTGGCTGCCGAGGACTTCCAGTGCAAAGGCGACCGAGATGATTTCTGCCACCTAGTGGGAGGAGACAGCTATGTTTGAAAATGCCACAAAGGCAGTCAAATGTCACATGTCCCCAGACTGCCTCCTCTTCCATTTAATGTGATAGGAGTCATTATCATCTAATTCCTCAAGCCAGAAGCCTGGATATTATCTACGATGCCAAGATTTATGCTTCAGACAAACCATAAAACATCTGGCAGAGGATGGGTTGGAGGGAAAGGAGGCAGGAAGACCAGCTGGGGGCCCGGGCAGTAATTTGGTGATGATGGTGGCATGGATTAGGAGGGAGCCCTGGGAGAGCGGAGAGGTGGGCTGAGTGGGCTGAAGGAGTGCCGATTAGCCAGGGAGATGAAGAAAGAAAGAGCTGAAAAGTAATCCCAGGCTTCCGTTTGGGTGCCTGAGACTACGGTACCATTGAAAGCCGTAAAAGAGGGAGATAAGAGGAGTGTGAATGTGTGTGTGCGCCTGCGCATGTGTGTATACATGTGTAGGTGTGTGTGTGTGTGTGTTGTATGTGCTTCTGTGTGTGTCTATGTGGAGGCCAGGCATCTTCCTCAGTTATTCTTTATGTACTTTTCATTTATTATTTATTTTTCTAAGGGTGAGATTAAATAGTTTTTACTATATTTACTGTGTGTATATGTGTAAATGTCTGTATGTACCATGGTGTGTGCGTGAGAGTCACCGATAACTTCTGAAATACAGTTCTCTCCTTCCACCCTGTGGGTTCTGGGGATCAGACTCTGGCGATCAGGCTTGGCAGCAAGCTCCCTTATTTACTGAGCTGTCTCACTGGTCACTCTTACTTCCTGTGAGATAGGGTCTTTCACTGAACCTAGAACTCACTGGTCAGCGGGATTCTAAAGATCTTCCTGTCTCTGTCTCCCCAGCCCTGAGGCTGGAGACATGAGCACATGGCTTTATGTAGGTGCAAAGGACCCAGGCTCGGGTCTTTATGCTCTTGCAAGATCTTTAGTGACTGGGCTTAAGAGAAGGCTCAGCAGTTGAGAGCACTGTCTGCTCTTCCAGAGGTCCTGAGTTCAAGTCCTGACAACTACATGGTGGCTCACAATGATCTGATGCCCTCTTCTGGCGTGCAGGTGTACATGCAGACAGAGTACTCATACATAAAATCAATAAATAAATCTTAAAAAAAAATCTTTTATGACTGTGCCATCTCTCTAGCCTGAGTACGTGCTCTGTTCTATGTCCAGTGTCTTGGATATCTCTATGGCGAGATGTCAGGAGGCTGATTTGGTTGAAGCTAAATCATAAATCTCTAGCATATTAGCGTATCACTTATATAGAAAATGAGGTCACTCAGGGACAGTGTGGGCAGAGAAAGGCGGAACAAAAATATTCATTCTTCCAATACATTTATTGAGTAGGTACTATGCTTCAGCTCCTATTCCAGGTGCTGCAAATATCAGTGGAAACAGAATGTTACCTTCTGCTGAAGGCAGATGGCTAATAAATAAGTAGAGTAGCATGTCAGAGGGACGAGGGAGAAGGAGAAAGTAACGCAGAGCCTGAAGGCTGGATGCTGTGAAAAAGAAAATCATGTGAGGGGTGATTGTTTGAGCAAGAGTTAGCATGTCAAAGCTGGGTGCTACGCACCCCTTTAATCCCAACACTTGGGAGAGGCTGAGGTCTGATCTCTGTGAGTTCGAGGACAGCCTGGTCTACAAAGCGAGTAAAGGACAGCCAGGGCTACACAGAGAAACACCCCCCCCCCCACACACACACACTCACACAAGATAGCATGTACAAAATCCTGTGTATTCAAACAGAAAATGGTCAGGACATGTGGGATGGAAGCAGGAAACAGGGCGAGATGCTCAGGAAAGGCGAGGGGCCAGACCAAAGGGTGCTGGACCAAAGTAAGAACACTGGACTTTATGCTATGGTTATAGGAAGGGCCAGAAAAGTCTAGATCAAAAGAGCTGAAGAATTTGTTTCATGCCGTCAGAGTGTAGGACGGCAGGGAAGGAAGAAGGGAGGCTAGCTCAGCGAGGGATGCAGCCGGCATCACCCTCCAAGCAGGGAAGGTCGGAGATGTCTGAACACTTTCCCCATTTGCTGACAGATCTGGTCAGTGAGACAAACAGAGGCACCAGACCCAGAGGTGAGTTAGAAAGGAGACTTCGGCTTTAGTTTCTGTTCTGTTTAATCACATGGGCGCAGGAACATTGCCTGACCACCCTGTCCTTCACTTCCATTAAGGAAGCTAATATATATGGAGTGCCTCCTGTGTTCAGGCCTCCTCTACCTGCTGAGCAGTCAGGGTTGCATGTGACAGAGAGCTTCAATTCTAGTAGGGAGGAAAACAAGAGTATTCTTTGTGTGTGCATGTGTGTTACTGAGAATAAAACCACTTTACCACTGAGCTTACACCCCTATCCTGAAAACAAGCAATTTTAATAAGTGATGAATGCTATGAAAAATAATCTGTCAAGCAACAAGGGAAGTGGCTACACCAGATCAGGGTATTTTAAAAAGCCTCTGGACAGGTAGCATTTGGGATGAGTTCGGATACAGACTTGGACCCTTTCTAGACCGGATCCCTCAGCTTTGCAAGGAGTCCAGTGAGACAATAGGTGGAAAAGCATATTGACAACAATGGTGACAAATGACATCACAATTGTATTCCACTTTCTCCCCCATGAACCCAAACAATCCCATTGGTTCCATCAGGGCCTAGGAAACTTCAGCACTTCCTTTCTTTTAGCTAGAAGGCCCCAGGGACAACCTTCTTCAGCATGTGTCTCCAAAGGCCTTAACAAAAAAAGATTATTCCCAGGATTCTTGGTATGGAGCATGTGCTTGAAGGACGGACATGTCTAGTCCATCCTGGTACGAGCACCCTTTTAGAACTATGAACTTCCCTGGGGGTCCAGGGCAGGCACAAGGCAGCGCAGGGCTTACAGGAGTTAACGGCCTAGAAAGGTGCAACCTTGTTTCTCCTCTCCGCTTCCCATGGCCTCCCTTCTCCCCCTTTCTCTCCTCCTCTCAGGATCTCCAGAACCACCTTACCAGCAGCTGCTGTCTCAGCAGCAGGAGGGAAGAGCCCAGGCCCTGCAGGGCAGGGTCCTGGCTAGCCAGCACCTAAGTCAGCAAGCTTTGCCTTAGGCCCCGCCCCGGCAGGCGGTGCCTCTGGCAGCAAAGTCATGGCCCTGATTCCACTGTCTCCACGTTTAAGAACATCTCTAACTGCTCCTTGGATAGCTCAATTAGTAAAGTGAATATATTATATAAAGTCTAAAAGATTAAACTATCATCGTCAGCCCATAATTTCATGAAGAAGTCAGGGGACCGTATCCCTCTTATTAAGTCTATAACAAATGTGATGAAAATGTTCAAATAGAATGTTAATGCAATGTTACGTGTAATTTTCCCAGGCGATTTTCTGCTGAAATATTTCTTTATTAATAGTAATTGAGGGTATAAATTATGAATGAGGCGATTTTCTCCTTTCAGTAGGAAAGACGTACTAATGGCAATAATTCTTTATAATAATTTTTGGGGATCGTGGGGCGGGGAGACAGGCTGGTCTAAAAACAGACAAAAGCCCCTTTCCAGAGTCTCCCTTGCGGAGCTGACACCTTTACCTTACCACAGCCAACCTTTCTCCTGCTCTGCACAGCTTAGCCGGCCAGCAAACCAAGTCTTTGTTCTTCATCAATTTTCTAGAAGCCTCAAGATCTGTTTGGAGACCTGGAGGGAACTTTTCGCACCTACTTCATCATCTAAGTTCTGAAGCTAAACTTTTCTGCTTAGAAACACAGCTGCCTAGTGTCACCACTGCTGAGTGTTTTCAGACCTAGCTGGGGACCTCAACTGTCTTTTTGTACCACTCTAGAATACTCAAGTGGGAGTGGCCCTCAGAAATCTTCCCCTCCATCCCACCCAGCCCATAAATGAAGCAGAGGGGAGGTGAGTTACCCTGAGCTGTCCCATTTGTCTGTGGGAGGGCTGGGCCTCGGTCTAGCAGCCTACCAAACACCCTGGAGTTGGACTGCCTCCAAACTGCTCCTCGACAGGCATGGCTCTCCTACCCTGTGTGCGTGTGTGCATGTGCATTCACACAGGTCAATGTCAGATGCCTTCCTCTATCCCTCTCCACATTATAATACTATCATCAGCATCATCAGCATCGAGACAGGTCTCACCACGTAGTCTTGGCTGGCCTGGAACTCACTGAGTAGCCCACACTGGCTTCAAACTCAGAGAATCATGTGTACCACACCTGGCCATTTATCCAGTTTTTAAGTCCTGGCACGTTTGTGGAGGTCAGAGGAAAACTTGAAAGAGTTGGATTTTTGGTACCATGCGAATCCTGCAACTAGAACTCAGGTTGTTGGGCAGCACGTGTCCTTACCACCGAGCTATCTTTTCCATGGCAGCCTCTGGGTTCCTCTGGGGTTCTGCACTCTGGGTTTCGCCACCTGTTCATAGCCTGTTTCTTGGCATTAGACCTGAGCTCCTCAAAGGTAGAGTCTGGGCCTCACTAAGCTCCCAGCCTCCACCAGCCAGCGCCGGGCAGGCTACATACTGGGTAACGGCGAGAAAGGCCTGATAGGCAAGGGATTTATTTCCACTTATGTTCTGTAAGGCCACCTCTGGATTTGGGGCGCTGCCTCAAAAATCTCAGGATTGCTTCCAAAAAAAAGCTACTCTTCTCAAACCACTCCAACTCCCCAGGTCTCCTCAAAGATCTATGCACTTTCCGTTTCATTCTCAGGGTCTCTAGGTCTGTCACTGCTATGAGTGACCAGCCTCCCCTGCAGCAGGAGAAAAGGTCCCTTTTAGTTTCAAGACTGGCTGAGGTTATCCTGCCAAATCATCATCAGTGCCCTAGTATTCCACGCAGCTGGGATCTCATCCTGAACATTTTCTGGAACCTTCTCGCTTTGCCCTAATAAGTATAACAGCGTCACTGAAATACCAAGTCTCAGTTTGCTCAAAATAACCCTCACCCAAGCCTTTTGTTTGGCCTCTTCCTGGTTCCCAATCAAGAACATCCTACCTCCCTGGCCCGGCAAGGGGACTCTGACCCACCTACTCCATCCATTCCAAGAGCCAGGGTTTCAGGAAAGAAGCCTGGATGAGGTCCAAGAATAATTCCATCAGCTTCTCTCTGCCCTTAGCCTCCTCTGGCTTTTCCTTCTCTTTAGATACAAGCCCTTTGGAAAGAATATTCTGGGAGGCCTTGGCAGGAGCCAGGCCTGGGTCTGTGCGGCTGGGCTGGCTATGTTTCTGCCCTCTGAAAACAAAGAACAAGAACAGCGAAGGATGACCTCCAAATGACCATACTGACCTTTTGACCAGAGGTCACTTGGGTGGCCTCCAAGGGCATTACTGTGTCTCCCCTAGCTGGGGCCAGTTTTCACAAGCTTTGCCCCTCTCCCTCAGGGAAGTCTATACATTAACAGCCGCCTTCCGAATGAGGGTAATGTCCGGGACTCCTGTACCAGATCCCTTGTACATAACAGCTGGCCCATGGCTCCTCAGCTTGTTTCACAGAATCCGGATGGTTTGTCTGGAGAAACCCAACCCTAGAGTCCCATCCCGTTCAATGCCACGCCATTTCTAGAGAAACAAGGAATGTGATGAATTCTGCTGGTTGGTTGGGATGACTCCCGACCACAGACCCTGTCTTCTCGGGTTTTCCAAGCCCTACAGGCTGGAGCCTTCAAGCAAGCAGGCTTAGCTTAGGAGGAGCTGAGTACTCACCCCCTCTACACTTAGCCTGGCTCCCCCGGGTGCAAGCCTCCCACCTAGGTCACTTTCCTTGTTGAGCCAACAGCTCGATCTTGATCTCTTGAACTCCAGCGGGGGCCTTCTCTGAAAGCCAATGCTAATCTGGTTAGGGCCTAGCTGGGCCCTGAGCTCCCTCTGTAGGACCAAGTGCAAGTGAAAAAATGCCAATTACCAGATGACAAAAAGGGTCCCTGCCCCTGGGGAAGGGCAAGCCACAGGGAGGGGAGGGAGGGGCGCAGTAACCGAACACCTTGCCGGAAATAGCTCCTATCAGTCCACTTAGAGAGCCATCAGCCCAGCAGATTTATGGGCAGCGTGTGCCCCTCTGATAGATCGGACTATTTAAAGGCAGCCGAAGCCTCCATTTATATCAATGTGAGCGGAGAGGGAGGGGGAGAGGCTTCAAGGTGGGGAATGAAGAGCTGTACCGGGGGCTAGCCCCAGGTGGAACGGAGGCTGGCAAATTGGCCTTGAAGAAGAGGTAAGGCTGCTGGCCAGAAGGATGGGGTCACAGGGCGAGGAGAACAGCGCCTCAGATCAAATCCCATTGGTATTCAGGGAAGCCCAAACATGTCAGCAGCCCAGTTCTCCCAGCAGTGTCTCTCTGCAAGTAACCCCCATTCCAGTGTTCGGCAAGCTCTCCAGCGGAGGTGGACAGTTCCCACAAAGGCCAAGTGCAACTCCTCACTCCTCATTGGATTTCTAGCAGGGGACCTCTGCCTCCCCAGCTGCGGGGCATGCTTGCCCTCCACACAACCTTCCCCTTGCCTGAGAAGGGGTAATTGTGTTAGGCTAGGGGCATTAGCCGCTGAGAAATGGGCCTGCTTGCCTCCTGCCTGCTCGTCCCGGCCTGTGCTTCCTGGGGGCAGATTAAGCAGCTCCCATTGCTGTCCCCAGCTCTGCCTGGGCCCTCCTCCGTAACTCCATTACTCCCCAGCTAAGGCGCTTGCCTCACCGGTGGTGGTCCCTCTGATAATTCACCTCTCAGGAAACTCTGCCTTTCTGACCTCTCCCTGCCTTCTCCCTTAATCCAACCAACCTCAGTCTTCACTGCTTCTCCCTCACCCCCCCCCCCCCCGGCTTCCATGTCTTTGCCAACTGGCCTTATTCTCTGAGTGCCTGGAAAACTGCTATTTAGCCAAAAGTCCCAAACACAGGACCAACATGCTTTGTGGCTTCCAGGATGATAGTGCATCCACTCATTCACAGAGCACGCTATGGGGACCAAGCCTCACACTGGCGCTGGGTCCTTACATCATAGGAACTTAGAACCCAAGGGGTAGGGAGGCAAGCACAACCAAGAATATCATCCTTCCTTCCTTCTTCCCCTCCTTCCTTCCTTCTCTCTCAAACAAACTTTAGTCATTTTAAGGTTACATTCATTTATCGTGTGTGCAGGTGTGTACACGTATGTGTCACAGCCCCTGTGTGTAGGACAACTTGGGGGAGTCAGGTCTTTCCTTCCACCATGTGGGTCCTGGGAAGCAGCTCAGGTCCTCAAGCTTGGTGGCAAGTGCCTTTACCTGATAAATAACCTCACAAGCCCTCTTTGGGTGTTCTGTGGTGTGCGGGTGTTTGTGTCTCATTCTGTAGCTCAGGATGCCTTAAAACTCATGGCAACCCTCTTGCCTCAGCTTCCTGAGGTATGAACCACCAGATCTAGTTCAGAATTATGTTTTCTAAGTCCACGTTGGCCATAGGTGGGGTGCAGGACAGACGCAGAAAAACAGAACAAAGTTCTCAATGTTGGTTGCATAACGGCTTTAAATGCTGCTGCACAGGCCACACAGAGACAGCAGTTACACCAGAGACTCAGACATCATGTTTCTTGACAAGTCTTCGCTTACTCTTCTATTGCTATGAAGAGGCACTGTGACGAGGAAAGCTTATGAAAGGAAGCATTAATCACGGGGCTCGTTTACAGTTCCCGAGGGTGACTGCACAAGCATCCTGGCAGGGAGTATGGCAGGCGGAGAGGGCACTGGAGGAAGAGCTAAGAGCTCACATCTCATCCAAGAGTTGGAAGTAGAGAGAGAGAAATTGGGCCTGGAGTGGACCCACACTCCCAGTGACACACCTTCTCCAACAAGGTCACACCTCCTAATCCTTCCCAAAACAGTTCCACCAACATATGAGCCTATATGAGTTCATAGGCGTTCAAACATATGAGCCCATAGAGGCCGTTCTCACACAAAGTCCAAGGAGGAAAGTCCAATGATGAGGCAAGGTGTGATGTCAACTGCAGTGGTCCCAGGAAAAGATGACATTGGGCAGAAAAAAACGGTCCAAGGGAGAGGGGACTCTGACAACACGCTCCCTTATTGTCTTTCACACTTAACATCTTCCGTCCTCTCATTTGTCCCTTAGTCCCCAAACTCTTGGAAAATTACTTCAGTCATAATCCTGTGTAGTTTTCCCCACGGGTCCCAGTTTCTCCCCTCCCCCCCTAGTTATAAGTTCTGAATCCATGATGGCCAGTAGAGTTCCAAGAGAGAAGTAGCTAATGAAAGCTGCTTGGAGTAAGCGACTGCAGTTGACTGGATGTGGGGGACGCACACAGGGGAGGCTTGGGAGGAAGAAACAGATGAATGCCGGCCTTGGAGACACTGGAAGTAAAGGAGCCTGGAACACTAGAAGCTGGAAGTATCATCAACGGATTCATGTGTGAGCTAAGGTTTGAAATCAGGTCTGGGCAGCACTGAAGGCCCTTAGCATTAGGTCTTCCTACAGGCAGGAAGGAAACAACAGAGGCCCAGAGAATTTCAGGAATGAGGGAGGAGTCAGTAGAGTTGAACACAGCAGCTCCCCACTTCCTGTTCTCCTGGCCCCACTTCCCTGGATGGCCTTGAAACAGGCATCATCAGGGCCAGGGGGAGGAAAGGTCCCGCCTGGAGTGCGCACTGTGGGAACCACTATGTCACTTCAGCCACATCCCCTGCTTCACAGCTCAGTCTCTACTTGGGCCAGCTTGGGGAGACTCAGATCAGGCAAGCCCAGCTTGACCCCATCCGAGGACCTGGGACCTTGCCAGGAAGGACCTTTTCTCCAACCCAACTCTACAGACACTCTTCTGAGTTAAACTACCCAGTTTCCTCCTTCACCTCAGTCTCAAGAAAGAAGTGTTCAGCCCATTCAGTCTCAACGTGGTACTTGATTCATGCTTTGGAGAATCGGAAGGAAATGTGCACTGGCTACTTGGGTAGCCAGTTCTAAGCCACATTCAAGTCACTACTCAGCCTCCAAGCATAAGGAGCAAATATGAACCTTGTCTGGATTCCCCAGAATTCCCTCTGATGCATTGAACAGGTACATGCTGAGCAACCCAGCTGGGACTGCAACTCTCTAAAGAGGATGGACAGACATGTGTGGCATAGAGCAGAGACCAATAGTACAAACGAGGCCCTTTTGATTTACAAGGGTGCAGGCAATTCAATGACTCCAGGCTTCCCAGCCACGATTGCCAAAGATCCCTTTGGGACGAACAAAGCCTCTGCCTGACTTTTTTGACTTCTTTGAGCCGAGGGTGTTCTGGCCTCCCTAGGTACCCGCACTTAGGCCCTGCAGGTGTCTGCTAGATCTGAAAACTGACATGGTGGCAGCAGCGACGTGGCCAGGAGAGACTGAAGGCACTCCTATATCTTTGCTCAGGAAATGGCCTCATAAAACTGACAGGGAGACGTACCTATGGATGCTTGTTAAAGTTTTATTACTAATCACCTCCAAAGTCAGTGAGGCAGAGGGAGGGCTGGAGATGGAGTCATCAAGGCCTGGAAGCAGGTGTCTGCATCACAGGCAGGGGCTGCCACGTGGGTTTCAGAAGCTCCAGCTCTGTGCAGGGCCCCACACTCTGTGCTGCTGTGGGTCTAGACAAGGCTGTCCAGTCTTCTCCCTTTTTTGTGACACAGAGAGCTCTTCATTCATTCCCTACATCCAACAGATCACCATGCAGGGTTAAGATCTCCTGCTGAGCCATCTTATCCCTGTCCATCCTGGTATGACCTGGTATGATGTCACCATCTCACACATAGACCATTGGAGTAGTCTGTTTTCTGTTACTGCAACACATTACTTAAGGCTAGCTGCTTTGTTTTAGGAAGAAAAAAAAAACCAGATATTTGGGTGTGACGGTGCATATCTGTAATGCTAGCACTCAAAAAGCAGAAGCAGATGGATCTCTGAATTCAAGGGAGGCTTGGTCCACAGGGTGAGTTCCAGGTCAGCCGGGGTTACACAGAAAGATCCAAAGTTGCTTTGGTTCACAATTCTGGTGGTTGGAAGTCCAAACAGCACAAAGCTCCCAGACTGTGTCACCCTCACACAGTGTAGAAAAAGAAAGGAGAAGCCGGGCTTGGGGGTGCACGCCTGTAATCCCAGCACTCAGGGAGGCAGAGGCAGGTGGAGCTCTGAGTTTGAGGCCAGCCTGGTTTACAAAGTGAGTCCAGGACAGCCAAGGTTACACAGAGAAACCCTGTCTCCAAAAAACAAAGAAAGGGGAAAGGACATGCATGTGCAAATGGGGCAAATTCACTCTAGTGAAAACTAAGTCCAGGAGAGCAGCATGAATTCCTTCCCATGGTGATGCCCTTCCTGGAGGCTCCGCCTCAGCAAGGTCCTCTTAATGTTGCCACATTGGGAGCCAGCCGCATGCACAAGCACACACACACACACACACACACACACACAAGCACACACTCACCCCTCAGGGAGGCAAGCTCGTATTTACAGCACAGCAGCTCTGCACATCAAGGTAACTATCTGACACTGTTGCTGATTTACCGCTGATGACCTCCACCCACCTCAGCACAGCACAGGACTTCTTCAGGATTGGGGCCCTCTGCCTGCCTCTTTCATATCCTCTGCCATCATTGTCTTTTCATGGCTGAACTCCTTAAATTGCCCTTCAAATCCATGTCTTTTGGTCTAGAAATTCTCACATGCTTGTGGCAAGTGTTTATGTGTGTGTGCGCATGCGTGTCCCAGATATGGACATCAGCTGTCCTGCTACATCACCCTCAGCCTATTCCTTTGAGACAGAGTCTGGCACTGAACTCAGAACTCTGTTTTTTGGTGGAGCTGGTTGGCCAGCTAGAAAGCCCAGGGATTCCCCCAGCCTCTCCCCCTCCCCCTCCCAGTGCTGAGGTTACAGGCCCTCTGTCATGTCCAGCTTCTCTGTAGGTGCTGAAGCTCTGAACTCAGGTCCCCATGCCTGCACAGTGAGCCACATTCATGCCCACAACCCTTCTCCCCAGCCACCCCACATTCTTTTTTAAAAGACACACTCAGAGATCTTCAGGAAGATGGCCTTACTTCTCGGACTGGTCAGCTCAGTGTCTTTATCACGCTGGTTTAGCATAATGTACTCATTGGTGTTTGTACCTCGTGGAGCATAAACTTTAGACCAGGATCCCTGCCTTAGTCATTTCCCTATCATGGGCTGGGCATCACTGTTTGCTGAACAACAACAAAAAAATGAACGAAGAATCATGATGCTGACATTCCACGAGGTTAGAGGCACCCAAAGGCAGGGGTAGCGCGTGTGCCGGTGCTTGCACAGTACCTAGCAAGTAACTAGGGGCTCAGCAACCACTGGATGAGCAAAGGAAGGAGGGCTGTTGAGCGTCTGAAACTCGAAGATAGCATTTCGTTGTTCTGTTTACTCACGTTCCCAGCCAGCATCATTTCCCTTAATCACTTAGCCACAGCTACCTCTCCCCTCCAGGAGCCAAACAGATGAAGCAAGCAATGCTCTAAAGATCTTGGGTAACCTGGAGGCTATTTTCCTTGTTTGGAAACAGTACTTGTTCCTCTAGTCACATCCAGCATCTGAACGGAGAGACAGGTAGAATTTCCACTCATTCAGTCAGCCACCAAGCAAACCTTAGGTAAGAGCAGATCCTTATTCGGCCAAGGATTTTAAAGCTCTTCCTGGGGGAACTCAGAGCTCATGCAGCTGCAGGTGGTGCAGAAAGAAAATTCCCCTCCAGTGGTAGTGATGGGACGACGTTATTAAGTATCTGATATATGCCCTTCCCTCCTGTCAAAGCACAGTTAGTTCATCCCCCTGGCTTGGCGGTGGGCACATGAAATGAGGTCACAGCTCTTCAACCCTTATGTTCTTAGAACAGAGTGGCTGTAATAAGAGAAGAAGGCCTTCTGCAAAGTGAGTTGAGACCCTAACTTCATAGGGCCGAAGTCTCCTGCACCCAATGTCCCAAAAGGCAAGTAACTCTCTCCAGGTCCACCTTCTTCCCTCCCACGAGGCAGAGCTCGTGGACAGCCTCCTCCTGGGCTAGTGTGGAAACTCCCGGGAGACAGCCTTCTGCCTGGCCCGCTGGAGCTCTCCAGATCTCTCAGTGCTGTGGGCCTTTGCTCCCTCCTTTCTCATCTCTATATATCTGTCTAATGAACATTTCAATAAGCCGAGAGCAGCTTTTTCCACTTAATAAGCAGAGTGCTGACTTCATTGCGGGTTTGCTCCTCACTTATCTGTTCAGGCCCTTAAATCATTCCCAGGAAACGCTTGGCAAAGGGAAATCTGGTCTCTTGGCCATGGGCCGCTCCTGTCAGCACCTGTCCTGCACGGTCTGGGGAATGCTCTGTTCCCACAAACCAGGAAACGAAACTCCCATAATCAAGAGACCAGAATCTGACGCTGACAATACCAGAAAACAAACAAGCGAACGAACGAACATTGTGGAAACAGTTGCCTACAGAACGGACAAGGTGGTCAGGGGCAGGTGTGAGGAGGATGAGAGTACTACCTTCAGGAGATGAAGTTTAAGCTATGATATACAAAGATTTGGTGGACTGGGTACTAGGTAATATTGGAGAGCCCCAAGCCATCCAGACATGGGTCACTTTCTTAGGACTGTTACATGCGATGCTAAATGTGATTATGTTGAGACCATACCCATTACGTTGTGCAGGCAATTCAACTGGCCTGCCCTTGGGGACCTTCAGGGTCCTGACAATGTTCTATGTCACCACCTGTGTCCCTATGTCATCACCTGGGCCAGGTGCTTTATATATAACCCGTCTGCCACTCACACCCTCTCTCTCTCTTTCTCTCTCTGCTTAGGTTTCTTTCCCCTTCTCTTGGACTTTTCTCTCTCGTGGGCTCTGTGATCTTGGAGACGTTATTTAGCCTCTTGGAATCTTTGTACCTTTGTCTTCCAAATGGGGTTAAAATATTCACTCTGTAGAGTTGCTGTACAGATTAAACTTGATTTCCGACACAGAGAATACATCAAACGCCTGGCATACAGGTCACAGCCAATGAGCAGCAACGGTGCCATGCGTGGTACTGGCATATGCGTTGATCTCCCCAAGTCTGAGACGAGGGCCCTGAAGGCTGAGGGTCTTACACCTTCTGTGTCTTAGCAGACAGAGCACTAGAAGAGACCTACATTTCACAGAGCCAGAAGAGAGCCCCAGGTCCCTGGCTAAGGTGTGGCCCTCCTGTCATTGTCTATCTCGTAGGGGGCTGGGCCAGGGAGGCTCTTCTCCAGCTTCCCTCTGCTTTTAGCTGGCAGGAACATTTCGGGGCAAAAGGACACAGACTCAATTAAACACAGACAAGCGCAAGGCAATGCCTTCTGTGATAAACACATCAAACTCCCTCCCCAGTGCTCAACTCTGCATGGTCAGCCACAGTTCTGGCAGAGGACCTGGAAATCCTTCATTTAGACAGTTCCAAAGGCTGTTGGCCAAGAAGCTAAAAGAACTGTGACTAAGATATCAAGAAGGAACGTGTACTGCTTAAGCTAGCCAGATGATGGGTCTACCTGCAGGGCTCAGCTGTGTCCGGGTACCCTGTCCTGGGGAGATCCAAGGTGGCAAAACCTCTTTAGCAGTTAAGATCGAGTGACTCATTCTTAAGCCTGGGCATAGGAAGACTGCTGGGGACATGGAGGGAATCCCAAAGGGGCAAGGAAGGCATGCAGACTCATTCACAAAATCCCCACACCATAGGCAAAGTGGGTTTGCTTTGAACCCGGAGCACATGGGGGACGAATCAAAGTGGCTGCTGTTTTATGCAGTGGCCAGTGAACTTAAGAAATTCATTATCCCCAGTGGCAGATCTAGCAGAAAGCGTAAATGAATTGAAAAGTATTTGTACAAGGCTATGAAAGACACAGTCACATATATTCCTGAATCAGGGTTTGTTCAGTGCGTGAATAAATGAATATGGATGATCTTGGTTTTCAAGGTATTTCAATCCAGTGAAATAAATATTCATGGGGAGCCTACTGTGTGCAAAGCATTGTGCAGGGCATAAGGCTGAACAGTTTCTGTCCAGAAGTTTACACTTTTATGAGGGGATTAGAAAGGACACTGTCAACATGGGGTGGGGACAGTATCTGTTGTAAGAAAACACAGGAGACCCGGGGAGGGCCAGGAAGGGAGTGACTCCATGTGGGTTAAAGAAGGTGAGGTGTGAGACCAGCCTGGAAGAGCAAGCTGCTTTCCAGCAGGTGAATACAGAAATAAAGGCAGACTAGAACGAAGGGATGACAAGCCCTGAGAACTGGGATGTGTCGGGGGGAAAAAATGAAAGACACATTTAAGTGCACATACATTGAGAGGGAGGGAGGAAGGAGGAAAAGGGAAGGGGCAAGGAACGAGAGAGAGAGAGAGAGAGAGAGAGAGAGAGAGAGAGAGAGAGAGAGAAGGTGTATGGGAAGAGAACAGTGGTGCTAAGAAAAATGTGGTCTACCCCATAGGGGAGAGAGAGAGAGAGAGAGAGAGAGAGAGAGAGAGAGAGAGAGAGAGAGAGAG